>OU744339.1:53905858-54515858 GCA_916610165.2 Gymnosoma rotundatum
TATATTATATTATATTATATTATATTATATTATATTATATTATATTATATTATATTATATTTATATTATATTATATTATATTATATTATATTATATTATATTATATTATATTATATTATATTATATTATATTATATTATATTATATAATATTATATTATATTATATTATATTATATAATAATTATATTATATTATATTATATTATATTATATTATATTATATTATATTATATTATATTATATTATATTATATTATATTATATTATATTATTTATATTATATTATGTTATATTTATATTATATTATATTATATTATATTATATTATATTATATTATATTATATTATATTATATTATGTTATATTTATATTATATTATATTTTATTATTTGAGATTTACTAGGGACATGCTTTGCTAAGTCCGCTATAACAAGAAGCTTATAATTTGAATTGTATACAAACGCCTTAATTTGAGAAAGAATGTCCACACTTTATTTGGTATAATAAGAAGTATAACAATGTTATATAATAAATTAAATAGTTGATAAAATCTGGTAAATATGGAAAAACTAGTGAACCGTTACAGACAGACGGTTGAAATTTACACAGAACCTGATTGCTGAACAGCAAGTATAAAATGAATTTGGAAATTAAAGAGTGATCCTATAGATGCTGCAATTCGATGTATATTGCCAAACTATTGAACAGTTGAACAAGTATAAAGTTTGGAGATATAAGTGTGTCCCAATAGTTAATATAACCTAATTACACTTTAGCTGTTATATGAAATCTGTTTTGAAGTCGGTTTTTTTTTTGCAAGAATTATTATTATAATTATTACATACCAACGTGCTCGAAGCTGAAAAAAACTCAAATCCTATTGAGTGATATTGACGGGTTAAACGAAAGAGACATCGAAATAGATTTAATACGCCTCTGTTATGAGATTGGGAAAAAATGGAGAGAAAAATAATAACCGATGTAAAAATTCATAGATTATATGTAAGGATGGAAAATAAATAAGAAGAAAATTGTATAAACAAATTGTATGAGTAGTAAATATTCCATATCCCTTCTTTAAGTTAGAGACATTTTCCCATTGCTATTGCCTCCAATGTTTTATTATGACGCTTATTCTCCTCGAGCTGCTGCTTACCATTGTTAGCTGTAGTAATAGCCTTAGCAATCGACGAGCCTCCAGAAGCTAAAACACCCAGTGCTCCAAGTGCTGTGTGTATAGGTACAAGCGGTAGAACACCCCCAAATTTTAGGAACGGTAATAAATCTTTAAATTTTGACTTCTGATTTTTTGCCAAGAAATGATACATCAATAATTTTTTTTGCAGTTTTTATTATCTTTTTGACATTTGTTGGATTTTCTTTTCTTAAGACCAAAGTTGCTGATTTAATTGCATTGCGAAAAAGGTTTCGTTTACAAGTTTTTTTTCGATTATTCATTTTAACACCTAATCCAAATTTAACTTTAGACTTCATTGCGTTAGTAACAAGGTATGCATTTAGTTTTTCTCTAAGTGTGCTACCTTTAGCTTTGACTCTGTTCCAAACTTTATCAGCTAGTTCCCTATCAGCTTGATGTCGTTTATTAATATTAGAGTTGTGAATAAGCAATATCATGAATTTTACAAGCAGCATCCAAAGGATTGATTCCTTTATCTCCCCTTTGAATACGTTTATCCAGTTTCGTTCCAGGTCCGCAAAATTGATAACCAGGTAGGTGAACCTTAATTGGTAGCGAATTAATAAGCTTATTTAGTAGTCTTTTTCCACTAACTACCTGTTTACCAACTGTAGTGTGACTGATCGGTTAATGTTACTATCACATAAGTACGTAATAAACGGTCTAAATTGCTGACACACTGGCATTCACAACAATAAGCTCATGTTACACTGTACACATGCAGTTGAGTAAACCAACAGACAAGTGGTTTGCAAAATAATGCAACGATCAGCATTTTCTCATTGCACACAAAATATTTGTTCTATTTAAGTAAATTTGTAAAAATAGAAATAATCGGCCTTATTACGGTTGTCGAAAACGACATTCGAGAATAGTCGTAGTCGCTGTCGATAGTTAGTTTTTTTGGTACTATGTAAAATTTTCGACAATAAAATATTTTGTAATAGATCAAAAAATAAAATTTTATTAAAAAATTTTGCAGTAGCATTTTAGGCGATAAATTAACACTTAAAAATAACAATAAAAAACAAAACGACTAGCTCTTAATTCAATTTGAAAACTTTTGTATTTCATTTGCAATTTTCGACATACAAAAATAAAATGTACAGACAACAGTTTTAGTACGATTATACAGGTAAAATTGGGTGCTCTTACACTTGTATCTCTTTTTTCTATACAAAATATCTTATTTTTATGAAAAAAAATGTATTCTATATTGGACTCAAGGTTCTGAGGGACCTACTTACAAAGTTTTGTGCAAATCCATACAGCAGTTTTTACATGATGTGAACACAGACACAAAAAATTTGTAAAATTAAGAAAAAACTTGAAGTTAGTGTAGAATAAAACGTACTCTGCCTATCAGTTCTTCTAAAAAATTTTTGTATTTCCTTAAAGACCTCTTCAAAAGCTTTTAAATGATGCCCATATTGATATTTAAAAAATTTTTTAATTGATGTTTTTTCTTATTTTTTAATTCGCTATCTCATTATATATTTATTTTTTTTGGTTGAAATTACTTTATTATTCAAAATGACATGAAAAAATTTGATGTAGGCGTGGGGTTTTGCCTGCTGCCTCGAAGGACGTGGACCCATCATGCTGATTTCTAATAGTAGCTCTTTTGACTCTATATCTGATCGATTGACATATTTTTTTTTTTTTTTGCAAAGTTGATTTCAACATCAACACGGACGGACAGACGGATATCGCTCAATTGACTTCGCTATGCATAAGAAGTCAGAATATACATATATACTTTATGGGATCAAAAATGGATATTGTAGAAATTACACCCAGTATGACAAACTTGCCCTTTTTCCACTTTCTGTGATGGTATAAAAACAGCATGCAAAAAATTAATTAAAATAAGCATAATGTAAAAATCAAAACAAAACTTATCTTTTGTTAGCGTTCGTTTTAAAAATTTACGAAAAAAAATTGTGTGTCGTGTACATAAATTTCAACGACAATATTTGAACAAATTATCATTCGAATGCGACAAACGTAGTACGGATTTTTGTAATAGATTTTTTTTTCGAGTAACATTTTTAACAATAACGACGTGCGTAGTACCATTTAAAAAAAAACGTAGGATTTTCGACACGAGAACGACAACCGTAATAAGGCTGAATAAGAATTTAATAATTCCACTCAAACCTGAATTTTGTAAATTACTCAAAATTCATGATTGCCTGGTATTTTACTAAAGTTAAGATATGGATAAATTAGGTTAAGTATAGAAATAAGAGGTTGAGTGTTATTTGTAAAAATACTCAACCAAATAGGATAAAAGAAGAGCAATTTGTTAGAATAGACAAGAATTAAATAAACATTGCTAAGTATCTCTCATCGCGGAGCACTAAGCTAAAAATAAAATAAACATTTTGTTTAAACACTACATGGCGATCCTGCCAGTTTGGAAGTGCTCATTTTAACAAAGCACCCAACAAAAGAATTTATATCAGTCCTGGCGGACAAGCCAATAACCGCCAGAGAAGAGTCCTGCCTGGCCAAAAGGAATAGTACAAGCCAATAGCCGCCAGAGAAGAGTCCTGCCTGGCGAAAAGGCATAGGAAGAAGAAGGATAAGCCAACATCCGCCAGAGAAGAGTCCAGCCTAGCCAAAAGGCCCAACAAAAACAAAAGGATATATATATTTATAAATAAATGTGTAATATTTTAATTTTAACTTTAAGGACCAAGGACCTGTAAGCGTTAACCGCTCGAGGCAAAACAATTTTTTTGAGGAGTTTTTGTAACCTAATTAAAAATATTATTATAAAGAATGTCTAAAATTGGTCCACAGTCGTTAACCATAGAGCGATATAAAAAAAGACAACAAAAGAGGGAATCGGCTAATAAAACGGCAATCCCAAAAGTGTCAAAACCCAAACGATGAGGGGGTTACACTAATAAGTTAAAAAGGGAAAAAGCGCTACTTCTGAGAGAAGTGAAATCAAACCCACCACCAAGTTGGGAACGCGCTACCAAAATTTGGGAGCGCATTAATGCAATACATGCTTTACTAAAAGCATTATTAAATAAAAAACACTAATTTTTTTAACAACAATATGCATAGATAATTTAAGAATATTTAAGTTATATACATATTATGTTTCAATAAATAAAATATTATAGTACATAAAATGGTCAAGAGCAAAAATTCAATTAATTTTAAGGAAGAAAAACTAAAAGAATCTTCATTAGAAAATAAAATTGAAATGTTAACAGAGCTATGGACGATAATTGGTATTAAAGAAACACCTACGGTGACCGACGTAACAGAAAAACCAAGAATAGAAGAAGAAATAGTTAGAATGATTAGATGGTCTGAACAATGGGAAAAGAGCAATCAAAAATAGAACACCCAAATGCCAATGTGCTCAATGAGGTGGAGGTAGTACAGGAAAAACCAAATTTACTAACTATTGAAATTTGTTTAATAATAATAACTATATTATTAGGCCTCAACTTTTCTTTGAGAATTTACGCAATACATAGTAGATTGAAAAAACGATATTTGAGTAGAGCAAACGGTCTGGACAAAATCTAAAGAAAAAAAAAATAGTATATTACAAAAGGCAAATGGAATGGCAAGATATAATTAACAAGGCAAGGATAAAAAAAGAAAATTTTGACCGAGCGTACAAATGTCTAAACATAGATAGACCAATTAAGAAGAAACTACAAAGACTCACTTTGAAAATTTATGTCAATGACTAGAAGAGATAAGAGTATTATTAAACGTACATATTCATAGGCTCACAAAAGCTCATAAAACAGCAGCTGAATCATTTTTCCAAGACTTAACAAATAGAACACTAAAGCTAGCCACGAGGAAAGGAATAGAAATAGATTTACCAACTTCTATACATGAAGCAATAGAATACAAATTCACATTATCCAGTCCAGACGTACAAACAAATAATATGGCACAAACAATAGTCGACTTTCTAGGCACAGCCTCAAAACTTATCTCTGATTTTGACGGGAAATCCGAAAATCTACGTAATTTTATAGACTCGTTAACACTGGTTGACTCTATAAAGGGAACGCATGAATGGGTAGCGGCATCCCTTATAAAAACTAAGCTGAAAGGGAACGCTAGAAACTTAATAGACACTGAAAACACTATTGCAGAAATTATTACTAAATTAAACAACAGTGTAAAAGGAGAATCAATTGAAGTGCTTACGGCGAAAATAATGAATATAAAACAAAACAATAAAACTGCAAACGCCTATTGCAACGAAATAGAAAATTTAGCAAAACAACTAGAAAACGCATATATTGCGGATAAATTGCCCTTAGAAATTGCTACGAAATATTCAACTCAAACAGCAGTACAGGCGCTTACCAAAAACTGTACCATAGATAAGGTAAAACTTATAAACGAAGCAGGACAATTCAACAGCATGAATGAAGCTGTTAATAAATTTGTTAATAGTTGCACTGAAGCAACTGGTCAGCAAAATGCAATACTACTTAGGGCAAAGGCCCACCTTTAGTAATTTCCATAAGAACACAAGATTTGGAAACAGAAGTAATTTCCAAAGATTTAATAGAGGCAATGCAAATAATAATAATAATAGAAAGAATCGTTACAAAAACCGTAATAGACAAAGCTATTATAACCAAAGAAATAGGAACTACGTTCACGCAACAGACACAAATGACAATGATTCGGAAAACTCGAATCCTCCCCTAAGGTCAATTCAATAGTTAACAAAATATACAATCTAAACCTTAACTTATGTTTCTTCATTAACATTCAAATCGACACCAAACACACAAGCGTAAAATTACTAATAGACACAGAAGCAGACATATCACTTATAAAAACAAATAATGTTATTGCTAGTAATATTAACACTAATAACACAACAACACTAAGCGAAATAGGACAGGGAAAAATTAAGTCAAAAGGAAAAATTTTTCTCGAATTAAAATTTGAAAATTTCTGTATACCGCATAATTTTCAAGTAGTGCAAAATAACTTGCCCATACCTTGTGATGGAATTATCGGTATGGATTTTATCAAAAGGTATAACTGTGTATTAGATTTTAATAAATACTGCGATTACCTTGTCCTACGCCCTTTTAACATTCCGAAACCTATACAAATACCGATTACGAATACATGCAATGAAATAATATTACCAGCTAGATCAGAAGTTGTACGTCAAATTAAATTAAATTCTCCAGAAAGCTAACTTCTAATACCAAATCAAGAGCCTTCGCCAGGCGGATTTATTGCAAATACTCTGGTAAAAACAAAATACGGATTTATTCGTGTCATGAATACTTCTAATAATGTAATCACAATATCACAAAACAATATCAAAACTGAAAATATCACTGATTATGAAATAATTAAAAATCAAAGAAACAAAAATAAAAATAGGAAAACAGAAGTACTATGTAAAATTTTCGACAATAAAATATTTTGTAATAGATCAAAAAATAAAATTTTATTAAAAAATTTTGCAGTAGCATTTTAGGCGATAAATTAACACTTAAAAATAACAATAAAAAACAAAACGACTAGCTCTTAATTCAATTTGAAAACTTTTGTATTTCATTTGCAATTTTCGACATACAAAAATAAAATGTACAGACAACAGTTTTAGTACGATTATACAGGTAAAATTGGGTGCTCTTACACTTGTATCTCTTTTTTCTATACAAAATATCTTATTTTTATGAAAAAAAATGTATTCTATATTGGACTCAAGGTTCTGAGGGACCTACTTACAAAGTTTTGTGCAAATCCATACAGCAGTTTTTACATGATGTGAACACAGACACAAAAAATTTGTAAAATTAAGAAAAAACTTGAAGTTAGTGTAGAATAAAACGTACTCTGCCTATCAGTTCTTCTAAAAAATTTTTGTATTTCCTTAAAGACCTCTTCAAAAGCTTTTAAATGATGCCCATATTGATATTTAAAAAATTTTTTAATTGATGTTTTTTCTTATTTTTTAATTCGCTATCTCATTATATATTTATTTTTTTTGGTTGAAATTACTTTATTATTCAAAATGACATGAAAAAATTTGATGTAGGCGTGGGGTTTTGCCTGCTGCCTCGAAGGACGTGGACCCATCATGCTGATTTCTAATAGTAGCTCTTTTGACTCTATATCTGATCGATTGACATATTTTTTTTTTTTTTTGCAAAGTTGATTTCAACATCAACACGGACGGACAGACGGATATCGCTCAATTGACTTCGCTATGCATAAGAAGTCAGAATATACATATATACTTTATGGGATCAAAAATGGATATTGTAGAAATTACACCCAGAATGACAAACTTGCCCTTTTTCCACTTTCTGTGATGGTATAAAGACAGCATGCAAAAAATTAATTAAAATAAGCATAATGTAAAAATCAAAAGAAAACTTATCTTTTGTTAGCGTTCGTTTTAAAAATTTACGAAAAAAAATTGTGTGTCGTGTACATAAATTTCAACGACAATATTTGAACAAATTATCATTCGAATGCGACAAACGTAGTACGGATTTTTGTAATAGATTTTTTTTTCGAGTAACATTTTTAACAATAACGACGTGCGTAGTACCATTTAAAAAAAAACGTAGGATTTTCGACACGAGAACGACAACCGTAATAAGGCTGAATAAGAATTTAATAATTCCACTCAAACCTGAATTTTGTAAATTACTCAAAATTCATGATTGCCTGGTATTTTACTAAAGTTAAGATATGGATAAATTAGGTTAAGTATAGAAATAAGAGGTTGAGTGTTATTTGTAAAAATACTCAACCAAATAGGATAAAAGAAGAGCAATTTGTTAGAATAGACAAGAATTAAATAAACATTGCTAAGTATCTCTCATCGCGGAGCACTAAGCTAAAAATAAAATAAACATTTTGTTTAAACACTACATGGCGATCCTGCCAGTTTGGAAGTGCTCATTTTAACAAAGCACCCAACAAAAGAATTTATATCAGTCCTGGCGGACAAGCCAATAACCGCCAGAGAAGAGTCCTGCCTGGCCAAAAGGAATAGTACAAGCCAATAGCCGCCAGAGAAGAGTCCTGCCTGGCGAAAAGGCATAGGAAGAAGAAGGATAAGCCAACATCCGCCAGAGAAGAGTCCAGCCTAGCCAAAAGGCCCAACAAAAACAAAAGGATATATATATTTATAAATAAATGTGTAATATTTTAATTTTAACTTTAATGAAGTTCACTAATCACGGTGCACTCCAAGGACCTGTAAGCGTTAACCGCTCGAGGCAAAACAATTTTTTTGAGGAGTTTTTGTAACCTAATTAAAAATATTATTATAAAGAATGTCTAAAATTGGTCCACAGTCGTTAACCATAGAGCGATATAAAAAAAGACAACAAAAGAGGGAATCGGCTAATAAAACGGCAATCCCAAAAGTGTCAAAACCCAAACGATGAGGGGGTTACACTAATAAGTTAAAAAGGGAAAAAGCGCTACTTCTGAGAGAAGTGAAATCAAACCCACCACCAAGTTGGGAACGCGCTACCAAAATTTGGGAGCGCATTAATGCAATACATGCTTTACTAAAAGCATTATTAAATAAAAAACACTAATTTTTTAACAACAATATGCATAGATAATTTAAGAATATTTAAGTTATATACATATTATGTTTCAATAAATAAAATATTATAGTACATAAAATGGTCAAGAGCAAAAATTCAATTAATTTTAAGGAAGAAAAACTAAAAGAATCTTCATTAGAAAATAAAATTGAAATGTTAACAGAGCTATGGACGATAATTGGTATTAAAGAAACACCTACGGTGACCGACGTAACAGAAAAACCAAGAATAGAAGAAGAAATAGTTAGAATGATTAGATGGTCTGAACAATGGGAAAAGAGCAATCAAAAATAGAACACCCAAATGCCAATGTGCTCAATGAGGTGGAGGTAGTACAGGAAAAACCAAATTTACTAACTATTGAAATTTGTTTAATAATAATAACTATATTATTAGGCCTCAACTTTTCTTTGAGAATTTACGCAATACATAGTAGATTGAAAAAACGATATTTGAGTAGAGCAAACGGTCTGGACAAAATCTAAAGAAAAAAAAAATAGTATATTACAAAAGGCAAATGGAATGGCAAGATATAATTAACAAGGCAAGGATAAAAAAAGAAAATTTTGACCGAGCGTACAAATGTCTAAACATAGATAGACCAATTAAGAAGAAACTACAAAGACTCACTTTGAAAATTTATGTCAATGACTAGAAGAGATAAGAGTATTATTAAACGTACATATTCATAGGCTCACAAAAGCTCATAAAACAGCAGCTGAATCATTTTTCCAAGACTTAACAAATAGAACACTAAAGCTAGCCACGAGGAAAGGAATAGAAATAGATTTACCAACTTCTATACATGAAGCAATAGAATACAAATTCACATTATCCAGTCCAGACGTACAAACAAATAATATGGCACAAACAATAGTCGACTTTCTAGGCACAGCCTCAAAACTTATCTCTGATTTTGACGGGAAATCCGAAAATCTACGTAATTTTATAGACTCGTTAACACTGGTTGACTCTATAAAGGGAACGCATGAATGGGTAGCGGCATCCCTTATAAAAACTAAGCTGAAAGGGAACGCTAGAAACTTAATAGACACTGAAAACACTATTGCAGAAATTATTACTAAATTAAACAACAGTGTAAAAGGAGAATCAATTGAAGTGCTTACGGCGAAAATAATGAATATAAAACAAAACAATAAAACTGCAAACGCCTATTGCAACGAAATAGAAAATTTAGCAAAACAACTAGAAAACGCATATATTGCGGATAAATTGCCCTTAGAAATTGCTACGAAATATTCAACTCAAACAGCAGTACAGGCGCTTACCAAAAACTGTACCATAGATAAGGTAAAACTTATAAACGAAGCAGGACAATTCAACAGCATGAATGAAGCTGTTAATAAATTTGTTAATAGTTGCACTGAAGCAACTGGTCAGCAAAATGCAATACTACTTAGGGCAAAGGCCCACCTTTAGTAATTTCCATAAGAACACAAGATTTGGAAACAGAAGTAATTTCCAAAGATTTAATAGAGGCAATGCAAATAATAATAATAATAGAAAGAATCGTTACAAAAACCGTAATAGACAAAGCTATTATAACCAAAGAAATAGGAACTACGTTCACGCAACAGACACAAATGACAATGATTCGGAAAACTCGAATCCTCCCCTAAGGTCAATTCAATAGTTAACAAAATATACAATCTAAACCTTAACTTATGTTTCTTCATTAACATTCAAATCGACACCAAACACACAAGCGTAAAATTACTAATAGACACAGAAGCAGACATATCACTTATAAAAACAAATAATGTTATTGCTAGTAATATTAACACTAATAACACAACAACACTAAGCGAAATAGGACAGGGAAAAATTAAGTCAAAAGGAAAAATTTTTCTCGAATTAAAATTTGAAAATTTCTGTATACCGCATAATTTTCAAGTAGTGCAAAATAACTTGCCCATACCTTGTGATGGAATTATCGGTATGGATTTTATCAAAAGGTATAACTGTGTATTAGATTTTAATAAATACTGCGATTACCTTGTCCTACGCCCTTTTAACATTCCGAAACCTATACAAATACCGATTACGAATACATGCAATGAAATAATATTACCAGCTAGATCAGAAGTTGTACGTCAAATTAAATTAAATTCTCCAGAAAGCTAACTTCTAATACCAAATCAAGAGCCTTCGCCAGGCGGATTTATTGCAAATACTCTGGTAAAAACAAAATACGGATTTATTCGTGTCATGAATACTTCTAATAATGTAATCACAATATCACAAAACAATATCAAAACTGAAAATATCACTGATTATGAAATAATTAAAAATCAAAGAAACAAAAATAAAAATAGGAAAACAGAAGTCATAAATATTCTAAAGAAAAATTTTCCATACCAATTTAAGGAAACGTTAATTAATCTTTGCTCGAAATACAGTGATATCTTTGTTCTAGAAACAGAAACAGTTACAACTAAAAATTTTTAAGAACAAAAGTTAAGAGTAAATGATAGACAACCTACTTACATTAAAAATTATCGTATTCCGCATTCACACAAAGATGAAATTGACAGACAGGTTAAAAAACTTATAGATGTAAAATAGTAGAACCGTCACAGTCCGAATATAATAGTCCGATTTTACTAGTCCCAAAGAAATCCATTCCGGGTTCTGAACAAAAAAGATGGAGACTAGTTATATATTACAGACAAATAAACAAAAAACTGATAGCAGACAAATTCCCGTTACCACGGATAGATGATATTCTCGACCAATTAGGTAGAGCTAAATACTTTTCATGTTTAGACTTAATGTCAGGATTCCACCAGATTAGCTTAGAGAAAAACTCAAGAGACTACACGTCCTTTTCAACAAACAATGGATCTTTCCGATTTACTAGACTTCCTTACGGTCTAAAAATAGCAAAGAATGATGACTCTTGCATTCAGCGGTCTTAAGCCAGACCAAGCCTTCCTTTACATGGATGATTTAGTCGTTCATGGATGTTCAGAGAAGCAGATGCTTCCCAATTTAACTGATGTCTTTGAATTATGCCGAAAACATAATCTAAAATTACATCCAGAAAAATGTTCATTTTTCAGGAAAGAAGTAACTTACCTTGGTCATAAATGCTCGGACAGCGGAATTCTTCCAGACGATAGTAAATATGCTATAATCGAAAAATATCCAACTCCAAAAGATGCGGATAGTGCGAAGAGATTTGTAGCTTTCTGCAATTACTATCGCAGATTCATTAAAAACTTCTCAGAATATTCCAGACATCTGACAAAACTATCTAAGAAAGGTATATCATTCAAGTGGACTGAAGAGTGCGATTATGCATTTAAATATTTTAAAAAGGCATTAATGAGTCCAACACTGCTACAATATCCAGACTTCACAAAAGAATTTTGTATAACAACAGACGCAAGCAAATATGCTTGTGGAGCAGTCCTTACACAAGAATTTGACGGCAAACATTTACCAATTGCTTACGCTTCAAAAACTTTCACTCAAGGCGAAAGCAATAAGTCAACCATCGAACAAGAGTTAACTGCTATACACTGGGCTATTACTTATTTCAGACCATACATCTATGGCAAACATTACACTGTCCGTACAGACCATAGACCACTGACATACTTGTTTTCAATGAAAAACCCAAGTTCTAAACTAACAAGAATGCGTCTAGATCTTGAAGAATATGACTTTACAGTAGAATACCTTAGGGAAAAGACAATTACGTAGCGGACGCACTGTAGCGCATAACCATAAACGATTTCAAAGACATGACAGAAAAGGCCAATTCAATTTTAAGGATCACAACAAGATCCATGGCAAATAATACCTCCAATAAACCGCAGAACAATATTAATGATAATAATGAAAAGCCCAATATGTAAGTACCTATTAAAAATTCTGACGTCAGAAAATATTATAAACTAAAGATTACGCCTACAAGAAGTTACATTAAAATAGGAAAAACTGTAATCACATATATAAATATTGATGATATATTTACTAATGGGAAATTTGACTTAGGAAAATTTTTCCCTAGGCTAGAAAAAGTGGCCGGTAAAATGAAAATTGAGAAATTACAAGTGGCATCTACCGAGAAAATTTTCGAATTTATCTCAATAAATAATTTTAAAGAAATGGGCAATAAAATGTTAAATAAATTAAAAATAGCGCTATTAAATGAGGTGACCCAAATAAATAACAAGAATGCCAAGGCAATTCTAGATATTATGCGGAAATATCACGATGATCCCGTAGAAGGAAGACATTGTGGAGTGTACAGAACAATAGAAAAGATAAAGAGGTATTACTATTGGAAAAATATGTCAAAAGACATAACAAAATATGTAAAATCATGTCAAAAATGTCAAACATCTAAAACTTCCAAACATATCAAGAGTCCAATGATTCTTACACCAACACCTGTACAAGCATTTGATACAGTGTTTGTAGACACAATAGGACCATTTCCACGTTCAATCCATGGAAACGAATACGCTATTACAATAATATGCGATTTAACAAAATATCTAGTAACCATACCTATACAAGACAAAAACGCCAAAACAGTTGCTAAGGCAATATTTGAAAATTTCATTCTTACCTACGGTCCAATGAAGACGTTCATATCGGGCATGGGTACTGAATACAAAAATGCTATATTGATTGAACTATGTAATCTACTTAAAATTGAAAAATTAACCTCAACAGCACATCATCACCAAACCTTAGGTAGGATAGAAAGAAGTCACAGAACTTTTAACGAATACGTACGGTCTTACATATCTGTAGATAAAACCGACTGGGATGAGTGGCTCAAATATTTTACATATTGTTTCAATACAACACCATCGACAGTACACAATTACTGTTCTGATGAATAAGTTTTTGCAAAACTACCCAATATGTTTCAACAGTTCAATGAGGTAGATAGAATAAGTCCATTATACAATGTAGATAACTAATCAAAGGAGGCAAAATTTAAATTAGAAATAGCCTTTAAAAGAGCTAGAATATTATTAGATAGAAATAAGATATTACCAAAAGAAAATTATGATAAGGAAACGTCAGCATATAACTTTAAAATAGGAGATTTAGTTTTACTTAGAAATGAAGTAGGTCATAAATTGGATAATTAATATAAAGGACAATTTAAAATTAAGAGAATAGATTTAAGAGATAATGTAACCATAGTTGATAAGACAACCAATAAAGAACAAACTGTTCATAAAAATAGACTTAAGATATACCACAAAAACAATAAATAATAGTACATGTAAGAAAACTATCCGGATAGTTTAAGAAAAATTAATAATACTAATATAAGAACAGCTTTAGAAGGTCAATAAATAAAATAAAAACAAATAATTATTTTTTCATACTTTGTAAAAGAATGTCCATAAAACTACCGTTGTATGAACATTCTTATGAAAAGCGGAGGTGTAGTGTGACTGATCGGTTAATGTAACTATCACATAAGTACTGTAATAAACAGTCTAAATTGCCGACACACTGGCATTCACAACAATAAGCTCATGTTACACTGTACACATGCAGTTGAGTAAACCAACAGACAAGTGGTTTGCAAAATAATATAGCACTTTCTCATTGCACACAAAATATTTTTTTCTATTTAAGTAAATTTGTAAAAATAGAAATAATAAGAATTTAATAATTCCACTCAAACCTGAATTTTGTAAATTACTCAAACTACGAAAACTAATTTCCTCGGTAAAGGGTATGGGTATATATACATTTTCTGAAAACGAAGATGTTATATCACCTAATGATGCTAAAGTAGATTCTATAATGATATTTGATATTGTTGCATGTGAAAAGCAAAACAATATCAGATCATATTTTTGCGTGCGGAGATATTAAGATATCGATGCATTTTATTTATGTGAAACATATACCCATATTCCAAAATATTTAGTACGTGATAATGCCAACTTAATTGTAATGTTTAAGAAAGATCAACTAAATCTTTAGAATATATATATATATATATATATATATATATATATATATAAATATTATGTTAGAAGAGATATGGGCTTCGAAATGTTTCAAAACATATGTAAAAAATGTTGGAGGGATAAATATGGATTTCTTGTAATAAGTAAAGATGATGAAAGAAGTAATGGGTGTTATAAAAAAAGGTTTCGATGTATTCATTCAAGCTTAGTCATTATTAATTATTAAACTGCTTCAGACGTATAAGAATTTATGTTGATGCTATTTGTTTAACACACATTAAGAGCTATTTTACTATTAATATAATCTGTTTAGCTGTTTGAAGAAGCTGTTCAAAACAGCTGTTTAGCTGTTCAAAGAAGCTATTAAGCTGTTCAAAGAAGCTGTTTAGCTGTTTTTAGATCTCCTAAATTTTTTTTAATAATTAAGTTGTTAACCGCAGATTCGTCCCTGGATTCTGCATTAAGTATTTTTTGTATTAAATTTGCTTAGCCTTGAACTTGAAATTTTGTTAACCTTGAAATTCTTTACATTTCTTTCTTTTTAAAATAGTTAAACTGTAAACCAAACAAGCATGCGTACATACATAAATATTTGCATATAAACATAAAAGTAGTTCTAGCAAAGAGATTTATGACTTAAAATATATGTATGCATGTATTTGCATACATATTGTTTAATTTAACATCTCTCTTAAAGAATTTATTCTTGTGCGTAGCATTGCATGTGTGTTTGCTTGTGTGTAGCAAATTCTTGCTTTTGGAGGTTGTTTTATATTTTTAACCGACTTCAGAAAAAGAAGGAGGTAATACAATTCGGCTGAATGTTGCTTTTTTTATATTTGTGCCTCCAGAACTCAGTCATTTCTGATCCGATTTTGAAAATTTTTGGTAATATAATAGATTATGCTCACAGATTAGTATCTTTGCATCTATCTACCTTATGTTATGTACGTCGCAAACATCATCTATTGTTGTTTACGACGTACATAACATAAGGTAGATAGATGCAAAAAATATTGTTGTTGTGGCGGTCCAGAAAATGCTGCATTTCATTCTGCTAGCGTCTAATTTTTCTTGTTTTCTTTGGAAAACGTCCGCATACATTTGTAAATAATTTTTCTTTTTAAAAATGTTTAGAAATTAATTAAAAAGAACCAAAAAGCCGAAAATAAAGTAAAATTTCAATATTACAAATTTTAATTTAGAGGGTGCGCCAATAGTTCATTAAATTTGATGTATATTTCAATACTTTTGAACAGTTGTAGACAGACGCTTGAAATTTACAACGAACCTGTATTGCTAAGTCCACAACAAATATAAAATTTGGATTTGGAAGTTAAAGGGTGTTCCAATAGTTAATGTAATTTTGAGTATGTGACCAAAATTTTGAACCGTTAAAGACAGAACGCTAAAACTTAAAAGGGACTTGTATTGTTAAATCCGCTATATCAACGAGTTTATAATATGAATTTAGAAATTAAAGGGTGTCCCATAATAGATGAAGATTTACTCATATGAGTCTATCTTTTGAACCGTTATAGACAAACGCTTGCAAATTGGACAGAATGTCGATTGCTATGGTCGTTATAGTAACAAGTATTAATATTAAGAATTATAAATTAAAGGGTGCGCCAATAGTTCATTTAATTTGATGTATATTGCCATACTTTTAAACAGTTGTAGACAGACAATTGAAATTAACAAAGAACCTGTATTACTAACTCCTCTATAACAACAAGTATAAAATTTTGATTTGGAAATAAACGGGTGTCCCAATTGTTGATATAATATGGTGTATGTGGTCGGACTTTTGAACCGTTACAGACAGACAGCAGAAATTTACAAGGGACATGTTTTGCTAAGTCCGCTATAACAAGAAGCTTATAATTTGAATTTTGAAAGTAAAGGGTGTTCCCAAAATTAATGTAATATGTTCTGTATGGCCGTATTTTTTTAACCGTTGTATACAAAATCCTTAATTTTAGACAGAATGTCCACTACTTTATTTGGTATAAAAAGAAGAATAAAAATGTTATTTTATAAATTAGATAGTTGATATAATCTGATGTATACTCGTATGGGCAAACTGTTGAACCGTTACAGACAGAAGGTTGAAATTTACACAGAACCTGATTGCTAAATCTACTGCAACAGCAAGTGTATAATTTTTTATTTGGAAATTAAAGAGTGACCCTATAGTTGTTGCAATTTGATGTATATTACCAAACTATTGAACAGTTGAAAAAGTATAAAGTTCAGAGATATAAGTGTGTCCCAATAGTTAATGTAACCTAATTTATGTGGCCATACACTTGAGCTTTTATAGGCAGACAGATGAAATCTGTTTTGAAGTCGGTTTCTTTTCCCAAGAATTATGTAATATTTATTTTGTCATTCGACTTTAAACCTTCTTATAAAGTGCTTCATATTTGGAAGCAAAATTAGTTTATTGAAGTGTTTTTTATTTTGCACTTGCCTGCAAAAAATATTCCAGACACAAACATAAGTCTTACAAAAAAACATGGAGGAAAATGTATTAAAAGAGTTGGTTAAATCCAGAAAAATTTTAAAACAGAAATTTAAAGCTGTTAAGCGCGTGGAAACAGAAACAAGTTAAAAAATACATTTTAACCTCTATTCTGTTAGAGGTTAAACAAAATAGTCAAATTATCTAGGGAAAAAACATTTAAACCAAAAGAGATTACAAGTTTAAAAACTACGTTTAAACATGATAATATAACTAAGAACAGTGATAATGGTATTGTGACTAGCACCCCGAAGAAAAAATAATATTTGGATTCGTCCACAAAAACAAGTGGTGCAAAAGAAGAAGAAGAAGAGGAAGAAGATATTGACTTAGATAATGAATCCTTTTATTCACAATCTGATAATTGGCAATTTGATTTAACAGACCTATATAAAAACAAAAAGCTTGATACAATATTTGGACCTTACAAAAATCAAAATGGTGAGTGGAAATTTGGAAAATCGGATCTAAAAATAAGTGATGAAAAAATAATGATAGGAAATAAATCTTGGACGTTAACTCCTGGTCTATACTCTTTACTCTTTCATTAGTTAAGTTTAAATAATTAGAAGCACGAGTAAGTGTGCTATTTTAAGCATAATTTCTATTATGGAATTGAACGTTAAAAATGTGCTGATGACGCAGAATTCTAGGTGGAACATTAAAGCGAATCCGTGAAAGTAAGTCCGAGCAATTAATATTACTATTTATGATATCATAAACAAATAAATCAATATAAAAATTAATTATTCGGAATATTTTAAAATTTAATTTACTTTATTCGTGCTTGATTCCTTAAAATATAAATATTTCATGATATTCTCATGAAATATTTATTATTTTAAACTAAACTAAAATATGAAATGTATTACTGCTGGGAAAGCATATCCATATGGCCATTTCACTACTGCTCAAATAGCTCATCAGTGGATTTTACCCAAATTTTGTATAGAAAACTAGAAAGTCTTATATCAGAAGCCAAATTGATTAAATGAGAACTCCATTGCAATAACAGACATTAAGTTAAACACTAATTTTTATTGTTTGTTTATTTATTGTAACTCATATTATTTCCTGAAGATGCCAACCAGAGGTTGGCGAAATATTGAAAAATAAAATAACTGTTCAACAAAGACCTTCAAGCTCAAAAATTATTTAAAATTACATTTTAAGTAAACAAATTAAGCTATTTGAAATCTACGCCTATATTCTAACGTTTGCAGGCCTAGCAACAAACATCTAGATTTATATAATAGCATGGGCTCTTCAAATCGCATTGACGATAGAGCAAACTTTAAAAATATTCGCTATACTCTTTTAATGCGAGATGATTGACGTGCACAATATGGATTCCAAATAACTGCGGCATACTCTAACTTGGACTTAACGTAAGACATATATAACAGCGTTATTGTATAAGGATCAATAAAATTATAGCAATTTCTTCTTATAAACGCTAGTGCAGCATAAGCGTTTGACATGGTCGTGTCAAATATAACGCCAAGAAAAAAAAACTAGAGTAACTGAAACATGTTGTTGTTAAATAAAAACGGACCAAAGATGCTACCTTGCGGAACACCAGAAGTTTGTATATATGTAAAGACTCATAACCTTCTACAAAAACTTTATTTAATCTTGTAACTAAATATGATTTTATCCATTTGAGAAACTTCGAGTGAACTCCAATGGAATGTCATTCAGAAAGAAGAAGGCTTTGCTAACATCAGCATAAACTGTATCAATTTGATTTCCTTGCTCTAAATTAGAAATGCAAAATTCACTAAAGACTGCCAAGTTAGTGGTAGTTGACCTACCAGGGTAGAATCCATGCTGATGTGGGGAAATTAAAGACTTTGTCAAAAAAGACAATTTCTTGAATAACCTAGATATCGGCCTGTAAGGTGTTATATCGTTTCTATTACCAACTTTAAAAACAGGCGTTACAGTAGCTTTCTTCCAATTATCAATAAAATTGCTCTCATTGAGTGACAAATTAAAAATAAAAGTTAATGCCAAAGTTATCTTCTTTACCAATTTTTTAATCTGATGGATTATATCAGAGTCTGATTTGAAATTATTTTTATTTCTAGAGTTGCCATATAAACATCATTTTCCGACACTTCCAAGGTACCAATATCTAATATATGAAAAGACTTAGAGTATTTCGGTATTTGGTTCGAAAATGGGCTAAAATTTGATTTAAAATATTTAGCTTGTCCTGATACGGAAACATCGTCACCAAGGACTATATTTAAAGGAATGTCTGAAGCTTTCCTCCTTGACTTAACAAATGACCAAAAACACTTAGGATTAGCATTAACATCAATTTCCTCTTGTAAAATGTATTGCTTATACAGAAATTTATTCAAAAAATTAAATTCCCGTTGGTAGTAAATAAATTTAACATAGCTGTCATAAGCACTACAGTTAGATTCAATAAAACGTTTTTGAAATTTATTGCGAATATTTTTAAGCTTTTTAAGTCCGCTATTCTAACCATGGCAACTTGTACAGTTTCGCTTTTTTCTGAGGAATGTGTTTTTCACAAATATTCAAAAAGATAATACAATTCCAATAATAATGGACCGGAAAAACTTAAAGAAGAGTGTTGTAATGGATAAATAACAAAATAACTTTATGTCTGTTTCGATTAATAGTTCTTTATTTAATGATCATAAAAATATATGTTACCGAAAGTAGTATATAATAGGGTGTTTCACATAAACTCTATTAAGTTATACACTGAGCATAATATTTATACACCTTTCCTTTTTTAAATAAAAATAAATGTTTTAAATAAAATTTTTCTTTTCTAATTTATTAAGCACTAGGTCAGTTTTATAAATAATAAAAATTTTTTATTTATATTTTCAATATTTCGCCACACCTTTGGGTGGCATCATCAGGAAACAGGAAACAAAAAATTAAATTTTCTTTTTAAAAATAACAAAAATTAAAATGAAATTATTTTTTCAAACAAAAACAGAAAAATTAAAAATCAAACGACAAAAAACTCAAATATTTAAACATTTACATTTTTATAAATTTAAAACTCAAAAAACATTCAAGTAAAATAACTCAATAATTTTAAACATTTACATTCTTATAAAAATTTTAAAAACAGAAAACATTCAAATTACTTTAAAATTTTAAAAAACTTAATACAAATACATTAACATAAACTTTCACGATAGAAATGTTACAAGCAATCGTGAAAGTTTATGTTAATGTATTTGTATTAAGTTTTTTAAAATTTTAAAGTAATTTGAATGTTTTCTGTTTTTAAAATTTTTATAAGAATGTAAATGTTTAAAATTATTGAGTTATTTTACTTGAATGTTTTTTGAGTTTTAAATTTATAAAAATGTAAATGTTTAAATATTTGAGTTTTTTGTCGTTTGATTTTTAATTTTTCTGTTTTTGTTTGAAAAAATAATTTCATTTTAATTTTTGTTATTTTTGAAAAAAGAAAATTTAATTTTTTGTTTCCTGTTTCCTGATGATGCCACCCAAAGGTGTGGCGAAATATTGAAAATATAAATAAAAAATTTTTATTATTTATAAAACTGACCTAGTGCTTAATAAATTAGAAAAGAAAAATTATTTAAAAAGGTCAAAGAAACATTTACATATAGTTTTAAATAAAATATAATTTATACACAAATATATATAATTTTAATTGTAAATATAATCTGAAAAAAGATATACATTTTATTATTCAAATCTTTTAGCCGGAATCACTTTTCTACCACTTCTTGTTACATATGCACTATTAGTATTTTGATCAAGGTTTACATTCTCACCTATGGAGCTAGTTTAGGGATTTGAATTCATGATGTGTTGTTCACTTCTTCTATACTGTACGCCATCATCATCCCTTACCACAAAAGACCTAGGTTCCTCGCAATTTGCAACTACTTGACCATGGAACCATAATGATTTTGGCTTTTTCTTAAACATTATGTTGTTACCAGGTTTGATGTTATAATTTTTGGAACTTCTATTGTAGTTTTCCGCAGATTTAGAAATTTTAATATTCACTTGTGTTTTATATAAGTTTTTATCTACAAGTTTTGATTTAAAATTTTCTGCAATAGATGGCAATTTAGTTCTCAAATTTCAGCTCGACTAGGCATGTTTTCCTTAGGAGTTGTTCTTAGGTGCAGTAGAGCCATATATGGATCAGAGCCACTTTCTTTACATTTATTAAGCAAGTTTTTAATAGTTTGTATTGATCTTTCGGCAAGAACGTTTGACCTAGGAAGGTATGGGCTTGATGTGTTGTGTGTTATGCCCCATTCTTTACAAAATTTTATAAAGTCATTGGAATTATAAGGAGGCCCATTATCAGACAAAAAAAATTGAGGTATGCTATGTCTGGCGAATATCGATTTCAATTTGGTGGTAACATTAATACTGGAATAGCCATTGTTAAGAATATCAATTTCATTGTATTTCGAATAATAATCAACGACTAAAATATATGGCTTTCGATTATATTCGAAAATATCGCAGCCAACCTTAAACCAAGGTACATCATATATTTCATGTGGTAACAATTCAGGTCTTGGTTTTGAATTTTGATATTTTTGACAGATTTCGCAATTCGAAACAACATTTGTAATTTCGTTATACAAGTTACCAAACTTGTTTATTAACATTAATGATCATTTGATTACTTTAATGTGCTGTAGTATTTTTTTACTTCTTTTAATTACACATAAAGTTTGAGTAAGCTTGGAAAAAAACAGTAAATAAGCTAAGCTTAACTTTTTAAAAAAGAGAGTTTGATTCCTAGCAAAAATAGCAAGAAAAAGGAACATCGACAATAATTGCCTTAGTAACAAGAGCAAGTAAATTGATTTTGATTTTTTTAAGTACTGCTTTTTCCACGAAATGGACAAAGAGGTTTTTTGTAATTCTACATAGTAGGAAAGCTAAAAAAATAACTTCAGTCAGTTTTAAATTGGAAGGCGAACAATGAAGTCAGTAAATTTTAACCATAAGAAATATTTAAAAATATTTAAATTATTTTAAATAATAAGAATTTTAAAAACTAAAACAAATAAATAAATAAAGTCATTTAAAAATGCTACATAGTAGAAAAGACTTAAAAATATTTAAATTATTTTAAATAATAAGAATTTTAAAAAACTAAAATAAATAAATAAATAAAGTCATTTAAAAATTCTACATAGTAGAAAAGACATAAAAATATTTAAAGACAATTAAAATTATTTCAATTTATAAGAAATTTAAAAATTAAATAAATAAAAACTTATTAAATAAAAATTCTACATAGTAGAAAAGTATTAAAAATATGTAAAGACAATTAAAATTATTTCAAATTTTAAGAAATTTAAAAATTAAATAAATAAAAACCACGTTTACAACTAACCACCAGCCAATGAAAGATAAGTTAATTGGCGCCCAACGTGGTTAATCCACCTTGTAAAGTTTTTCAAATTATTAAACGCAAAGCTATCAAAAAGAAGTGGAAACTATTAATTGGTAAAAGAAATAAAAGCCAAAACAGAAATGAGTTTGGTTAATGGAATTGAAATCGATAAAGATATGGATATATTTAAGCAAAAAGCAGGACAGAAGTCTTTAAACAAACATAATGATAGCTTACTTATGGATCTATTTCTTTCTAGTGATAATCACGCTCGACAAGAATCGAGTGATAGTGGCTTGAGTTTATCATCAAATTCATTTGCAGCCAACCCAGACTTTATAACCCATATGGATACCAGCATGGACTGTATAAGTGAAAATGGCAGCATTATAGATAATTTGGACACAACTTTACAGCTAAATGACAACATTTGCATGTTAACGATGTGCTCAATTCGCCTTCGAATAAGTCAGACAATTTGGAATGGTATAAATTAAATTAATTTATTTTTATTATATCGTCAAAGATATAATTTAAAAATAAGCTAAACGCGCATATAACTATTATTTCAACATTTATAATGTTTATTGAAAAGCTAAAAAAATTATTTTCATTTATCTTATAAAATATTGTTTTTCGTCAGTCGGGAACGACTGTTTTTAAACAAGGGGAGTAGTTAACAAACTTGTTTATTAACATTAATGATCATTTGATTACTTTAATTTGCTGTAGTATTTTTTTACTTCTTTTAATTACAATATTACACATAAAGTTTGAGTAAGCTTGGAAAAAAACAGTAAATAAGCTAAGCTTAACTTTTTAAAAAGAGAGTTTGATTCCTAGCAAAAATAGCAAGAAAAAGGAACATCGACAATAATTGTCTTAGTAACAAGAGCAAGTAAATTGATTTTGAATTTTTTTAAGTACTGTTTTTTCCACGAAATGGATAAAGAGGTTTTTTGTAATTCTACATAGTAGGAAAGCTAAAAAAGTTTTTAAATTGGAAGAGGAGCAAGAGTGCCAGTAATGTGTAATTATAAGAAGAGTTCAAATTATTTTAAATTATAAGAATGTTAAAAATTAAAATAAAAAAATAAATAAAGTCATTTTAAAAATTCTACATAGTAGAAAGACATAAAAATATTTTAAATTATAAGAAATTTAAAAATTAAATAAATAAAAATTTATTAAATAAAAATTCTACATAGTAGAAAAGTCTTAAAAATATTTAAAGGCAATTAAAATTATTTTAAATTATAAGAAATATAAAAATTAAATAATAAAAAACTTATTAAATAAAAATTCTACATAGTAGAAAAGACTAAGAAATATTTAAATTATTTTAAATAGTAAGAAAATAAAAAATAAAATAAATAAAGAAAGAAATATTTATTAAATTTAATGTAAACTTATTTAAAAATTCTACATAGTAGAAAAGTCTTAAAAATATTTAAAGGCAATTAAAATTATTTTAAATTATAAGAAATTTAAAAATTAAATAAATAAAAACTTATTAAATTAAAATTCTACATAGTAGAAAGGAAAAAGCTTTCTCGTTTATTATTCTTACGTTAACTTGTATTGACTATTAAGTTAATAACTATAATAAAACATTTAAAACTGACCATATTGAATAAATAAAGTTAAAATTTTTAAAATAAAAATGTTGCAACCAAATGATTAAATTTACTGGGACAACGTTCACAACTAACTTCCCAGCAACGAAAAAATAAGCTAATTTACATATTGGGCCAGTATACTGTTTTTCGAGCTAAGCTATGACATCTTTGTATGCCCATATGTCCCTCATGTAAACAATTTACAATTGTATGACGCAACATTTTTCGTATTATAATTTGATTGCCTTTTAAAATTAAATCATCTAAAATAGTTAACTCATCCTTTATCTTAGAATAAGGTACGACATCACATTCCACTTGCTTCACGTGTTTTGGCCACCCATTTTTAATATAGTTTCCTTATTTTCGAAAACATTTGATCTTGTTCGATACACTTTTTTATCTCATCTACATTTGAAAAAGGTAATTCCATAACAGATCTCACAAAATTACAGTGAAGTTATAATTCCTCATCTAACTTAACTAAGGGCTCCTTACCCACTGGACATCTAGAAAGAGTGTCTGCTATTTATAAGTACCTTCCGGGTATATAAACCTTTGTAACCTTGGAGGTATCTTGTATAAAGGCTTGTTAAATATAGACACCAATGGTTTATGATCTGTTTCCATGTAGACCTTTGTCCCATACGTATATTGATGGAATCTGATGCATCCAAATAATATTGCAAAGAGCTCTTTCTCAATTTGAGCGTAATTTGTTTGAGCAGTCGTTAACGATTCAGAGGCATAAGCTATTGGGTTTTTGTCATGGAGAATTGCAGCCCCAACCGCATATCTGGATGCATCAACTGTCAGTGTAAGTCTTTTTGAGGATCAAAGTAAGTTAAAACTGGATATTTTGTTAATTCTTCTTTTAAGTTATTAAATTCTTTATCTAATGTATCATTCCAGTGCCAATCAATATCTTTTTTGAGAAGTTGCCGTAAATTTTCATTTTTTGATGATAAATTTTCAATAAAGGCTCCAAAATAATTCACTATACCCAAGAACCTTTGCAACTCTTGCACATCTTTTGGGATAGCCATCTTAACGATTGCTTCTATTTTTTCCATATCTGGATTTACCCTCTTTCATTAAACACATGACCAATAAATTTGATTTCTTTCAACATAAATTTAGATTTCAACTTATTAAATTTGAAACCTAAACTTTGGGCTCTATTTAGCACCAATTTCAAAATTCTGTTATGTTCTTCCACAGTTTTCGCAAAAACTAAAAAGTCATCCATATAAATTATCAAACCTTCCTCAATATCGCCAAATAATTTAATCATCTCACCGTGAAAAATTTCTGGCACGGCATTTATTCCAAAATGTAATCGTAAAAATTTATAACGGCCAAAAGGGGTTATGAAGGTGCACAATTTAGAAGAATCATCATCGAGTGGTATCATCTAAAAACCACTGTTTGCATCAAGCGTGCTAAAATATTTTGACCCACTTAACTTCGCCTTACAATAATCTATGTTTGGAAAAGGTAAATGAGGTCTAAGAACGGCTTTATTTAAATGTCTAGGGTCAAGACATAACCTAATTTGCCCATTAGGTTTTGTCACCAGAACTATAGAATTAACCCATTGTGTAGGCTCATCTACTTTTGTAATTACACCAAAATTTATCATTCTTTGTAATTCACTTTTGAGAGGTTCGAGCAATGAAAATGGAATTTTTCTCAATGGCTCAACTACAGGTTTTATATCTTTCCTTAAGATAAGTTTACATTTATTTTTCAATAAACCTAAGCCCTCAAATGTGTCTGAAAATTCTTCGACTAAACTCTCAGAAGATAAATTACAAACATTTTTAATTAGACACATTTGTCTAGCGAGGTCTAATCCAATGATTTTTTGCAACTATTATAAAATACAACCATTATAAAATAATTTAATATTTACTTTACCACGCATTGGAAGTTTTTCACCACTAAATGTATATATATTCGTCTACTTGGCAATCCACTTGCTTGTTGTTTATTTTCACCTGCATGACCCATCCATTACTATTTTGATGACTTTTAAACATGTTCACAGATTTATTCTTTAATGAAAGTGTACCCACAAGAGATCTTCTTCTGCTTCCTCTTCATCTCGATATACGTTTTTAACATATTTTGGTTTGAAATTTCTGGTGTGTAGGTTTTGTAGTTGTTTGGTAAAACACATTTTTGCAAATTGGCCTTTCTTACTACATTTGTGACAAATTGCATTGTATGCTGGACATTTTGAATTGTTAGTGAGACCACATTTACTGCAAGCATAATTCTTGACAGAAGATTGATTTAAGAGATTGACAGATGATTCGAAACTACTTCCACTTTGTAAGAGTTGAGAGGCATTTTCTCTTGCAGCTTCTATATTTCTGGAAATTTCCACAGCTCGTTCCAGTTCAATTTTTCCCCCGCTTAACAATCTTTCTTTTATGTGTTGGAAGTTAGGCGACATACCACATATAAAAATGTCTTTCACAAGGCTCTCCCTTAGCTCTCCAAACTCACAAGACATACTCAAATTTTTTAAAACTGCAACATAACTCTCCAAATTTTCGTCAGCCGTTTGCTTTCGAGTGAAAAATTTGTGCCTTTCCATGCTATGTTTAATTTGGGAACAAAGTGTTCATCAAATTTTTCACAAGATCGGCGTACACCACTTTGCCATAGTCTATATTAAAGGAGTTAGCAATATCAAAACATTCCGCTCCCATGTGGTGTAAAAGTAAAGCAACCTTCCGGCTGTTACCTTCAGCTTCTAATTTAGTTGCCCTTAAAAACATTTTAAATTGTTCTTTCCAATGCTTCCACTCATTGGCAATATTAGCAGCTTTGAGGTTAAGTTTTGCGACGCCGGTACTTTGAAACTCAAACATTTTTACAAAATTTAGTTTTCACTTAAAACTTCGCTGAACTTTTATTTTATTTTAAATATTCTTTCTTTTTTTAGGGTTTTAACCTGACAACATGTTGTAATGGATAAATAACAAAATAACTTTATGTCTGTTTCGATTAATAGTTCTTTATTTAATGATCATAAAAATATATAAGTTACCGAAAGTAGTATATAATAGGGCGTTTCACATAAACTATATTCAGTTATACACTGAGCATAATATTTATACAACAAAGAGTATGATTCCCAGTTGAATATAATTAAAACTATGATAAAATTGTTGCAAGATTCGTTGACATGGGATATTGATAAAGATGTTGAAATCATTGAAAAAGTTGTGAATGATCAGATATACAGTGCAAATAAAGACTTGATAAACATTATCGAAGAGAGATTTAATAAGATTGAGGATTATATTTTCAAGTGGATTAATAACAACTCTATTAAAGTGGATGTGTAAAAAAACAAAAGCTGGAACCACCACCTCCAATTAAATTATCATAATATAAGCAAGCATATTTAATATTTAAGAGTAACACAACGCTCCTGTAATCTATACAGGCATGAATACTGATAAGAGAGAAATAGTTAATGAACTACATTCACGAGCGCGGAAAAAGTTCTTACGACGTTGAGTTATAATGAAGGGAATAGACGATCTCTGGCAAGCTGATTTGGTAGAAATGGGGAATTATTCATCTAAAAACAATGGATTTAAGTATATGTTAACTGTCAATGATATACTTTTAAAATATGCTTGGGCTGAATCACTTAAGTCAAAAACTACAGCAGAAGTTTCTAAGGCATTTTACAAAATATTTCGTATTGGGCGTATACCTAGAAATTTACAGACAGATTATGGCAAAGAATTTTTTAATAAGGAGTTTGAAGCATTAATGAGAAAACATTCAATAAATCATTATTCTACGTATAGTGTTATGAAAACTTCAATTAATAAACGCTTCAATAGGACATTGAAAGAAATGAAGTGGAAAGAGTTTAGAACCAATGGATCTTATAGATGGATTAGCATTTATAAAACTTTGATTAATCAATATAATAAAAAATACATGGAACGACCAAAATGGCTACTATTCATGTAACTCGTGAACTTGAAGAAAATTTACTGAATACTGTATACAATCATTTAAAACTGTTTAAAGCTTCACTGTTTTGATTATCACTCATATAATTCGATTCCCAACGTAGATTATGATAAAAATCTTTTCCATATTGGAGATCAAATAATTGAAATTCCTATAGGTTCTTATGAGTTGCAAGATATAGCTGATAATATATAGATGATAATAAATCAATTGTGATTGAAGCCAATAACAACACTCTTTCTTGATCGAAAAAGATCTATTGGTAGATTACTTGGTGTTAGTTGTGGTGCTTTAAAGCCTAGTATAAAACATTTATCGAATCAGCCAGTAAATATTTTAAAAGCTAATGCTATACAAGTTGAATGTAATATAATACGAGGAGCATATATGATTAATTTTCTGACCCACATACTTCATGAGATTGCGGTGGATGTTCCTCCAGGTTATAAATTATATGTTATCCCGAATAATCTAATCTATTTACCTGTGAATGTGAAAGAAATAACAAATCTCAAAGCTTGGATTGTTGTACAAGAGGACCGCTTAATAAAGTTTAGAGGTGAAAAAATAACAATTAGATTACATTTGATACCAAGGGAAATATGATTATTTACAATAAAACGGCGCAAATAAAAGTTACCGAAAACATTCCACTAGAAACTGTTAAAGCTAAGAGAGCTAAATTAACAGAAGAAAATATGAGGTTTCTATGATTACTTAATTTAAAAGTACAGAAAAATGTCTGATGTACTAAATGTTATGGAAACTCCTATTTCGGATGAAAACATAATAAAAAAGATTATCAGAGCTATGTTCCATATATTCAATCATTTAAAAAAAAATTATGAGGTACGAATTACTGTGCAAAATCAAGACTTATATGTTCTTCCTAGTCAAAGCTTCTTGTATATAGAGGGAAATATAAAAAACTCTAACGGGGAGAACTTTCCAAATACCAGACTAAGAAATAATTGTCTTGCGTACCTATTTGATGAAATACGTTATGAAATTAGTGGTGTTGAAATTGATCGTACACGATACTTGGAGATGTCAAGCACAATTAAAAACTATGTTTCCCTAATGTATTTAAAAGCAATATGATGAGAAATGCTGGATGAAGTGTTTCTGAAGACTTAGCATTGCAAATATATAATTTTTATATACCCCTTAAACTATTTTTGGGATTTGCCAACGATTTCAATAAAATAATGTTAAATAGCAAAAATGAACTAATTCTTTTACGGAGTTCAAATGCTGAGAACGTTTATTACTCAACAAATGATAAAGAAAATCTTACTTTATCGATTACGAATATAACGTGGAGAATTCCACATGTACAAGTCTCAGACTCTAAAAAACTGCAAATAATGAAGATTACATTACGGAGTTGGGACTGTTATTTTAATTCTACATTCTCTGGCGGAAGAACCCATATTTGGAATGTTAAGCTATCAGTTAACCGAGAGGGGCCTAGTTTTCTATTATTCGTGTTAGAAAACAATAAGAAATACATTCACCCTGATTTAAAAAATATAAAAGTACATTCAAATTAAGATTCTTATCCGTACGATGATTTAAATTTAAAGATTGCAGAGGATCTCTATGCTATTTTATATGATACGTATGCGAAATTTCAACAAAATTATTATATGAAGCCTGCACAACCACTTCTTTCCTGTGAAAAGTTTAAGGAAAACCCAATTGTCGTTATTGATCTAAGCTATCAAAATGAAATGATTAAGAGCGGGTCTATTGATGTGAAAATTGAGTTTGATACTGCCATCTTGATTCCTACAAACACAAATGCTTATTGTTTAATTCTCTACGATCGCTTGATGAAGTACACTCCATTACCTGGAATTGTCCAGAAAGTTATTTAATCTTTTATTAATTATGAATTCATATTACTTATTTTTTTTATTTTTTTTCTGTCCAATAAAATAAACACATAATAAAATTTTCATTATAACTTAAAACAATGGCATTTTTATTTTTTAAATATATTCAATTCATCTTCACCATTACCACTATCTAATTGGTAATGATGCCAAGCATATGTATTTATATGATTATTCATAATTTTACGGTTAGTATCATTAAAACTTAAAGCTACTTTATTAATTTCATTAGTTAAAATATTATGTAATTTTGATGTAAATGTATGCATACACGCCATAACTGTTTCTTTAGAAATTAATAGATTTTTATAAATATCTGTATTATAATTGTCTGCTATACACCTGCGTAAACTTTAGGAGCTAAACCAACAAACTCTGTTATAAATTTATCCTCCATTTAATCCTTCATTTTATCTAATACTTCTTTATTTAAAAGAGGAAAACCAAACGGATTATTTTCAGGCTATGATGAAGTATCAAACCGATCTTTGAAATCATCTTTTATATCACTGTATATATGAATAAGTCTATATCCATATAATTCAAACTTACTTTATCCTAATATTTAGGTTTCATGTATCCGTAGTGAAAATCATACATTTTCCATTTTTTTAACTCCAGAACACAAAAACCTAAATAGATTGATTTGGAGTAATTTGTTGTGGTTTTATTCATTTGCATATCAGTGAATTGTGATATGGTATGAAAGTTTGGTTTTGAAATCAATTATCCTATTTCTATATGGTTGCAGTAAGTGCGATCCTATTCGCGTAGCAATCGCACATCTTTCCTTGTATCTACATTTTCCATGGTACTTCCGTACACTGCATTATTTAAAAGCTTATAATAGCCTTTTTCAAAGGTGTTTTTATATTTTTTTCTATACTCTGTATTTAAATCAATTTACGTTTTTAACCACGGTTTCTGAGTTAATTGGAGAATTCGATAAACTTTTTCTAAAACCCATCCATTATTTAAACATTGTTCTAATGTTTTATAATGTATCACATATCTTTGCTTATTTGAAAGATCAGCTACTAATTTTTCATGCTTACTTGCACCAATAACCTTGTTTTCAGCACAAAACGGTAAGTCATTATGGCGATCATGACACTCAAAAGGGTAAGATAAATCAACCTCATATGTATAACCTACATCCGAATTAGGCGAAATATCCCTTGGATGAATGAAATCATTTGTCCAAGTAAAACCACCATGTGGAAGATATTCAGACATTGCCCAACCATAGAGGTTATTTGTATCTAGATATAAAATATATTCAGAAATATCTTACTACACTGTGTGAGGCCACCTCGAACTCCACGTTTAATAAAATTATACATGTCAAGATCAGTTAGTAATTCAATAAAGGCTCCAAAATAATTCACTATACCCAAGAACCTTTGCAACTCTTGCACATCTTTTGGGATAGCCATCTTAACGATTGCTTCTATTTTTTCCATATCTGGATTTACCCTCTTTCATTAAACACATGACCAATAAATTTGATTTCTTTCAACATAAATTTAGATTTCAACTTATTAAATTTGAAACCTAAACTTTGGGCTCTATTTAGCACCAATTTCAAAATTCTGTTATGTTCTTCCACAGTTTTCGCAAAAACTAAAAAGTCATCCATATAAATTATCAAACCTTCCTCAATATCGCCAAATAATTTAATCATCTCACCGTGAAAAATTTCTGGCACGGCATTTATTCCAAAATGTAATCGTAAAAATTTATAACGGCCAAAAGGGGTTATGAAGGTGCACAATTTAGAAGAATCATCATCGAGTGGTATCATCTAAAAACCACTGTTTGCATCAAGCGTGCTAAAATATTTTGACCCACTTAACTTCGCCTTACAATAATCTATGTTTGGAAAAGGTAAATGAGGTCTAAGAACGGCTTTATTTAAATGTCTAGGGTCAAGACATAACCTAATTTGCCCATTAGGTTTTGTCACCAGAACTATAGAATTAACCCATTGTGTAGGCTCATCTACTTTTGTAATTACACCAAAATTTATCATTCTTTGTAATTCACTTTTGAGAGGTTCGAGCAATGAAAATGGAATTTTTCTCAATGGCTCAACTACAGGTTTTATATCTTTCCTTAAGATAAGTTTACATTTATTTTTCAATAAACCTAAGCCCTCAAATGTGTCTGAAAATTCTTCGACTAAACTCTCAGAAGATAAATTACAAACATTTTTAATTAGACACATTTGTCTAGCGAGGTCTAATCCAATGATTTTTTGCAACTATTATAAAATACAACCATTATAAAATAATTTAATATTTACTTTACCACGCATTGGAAGTTTTTCACCACTAAATGTATATATATTCGTCTACTTGGCAATCCACTTGCTTGTTGTTTATTTTCACCTGCATGACCCATCCATTACTATTTTGATGACTTTTAAACATGTTCACAGATTTATTCTTTAATGAAAGTGTACCCACAAGAGATCTTCTTCTGCTTCCTCTTCATCTCGATATACGTTTTTAACATATTTTGGTTTGAAATTTCTGGTGTGTAGGTTTTGTAGTTGTTTGGTAAAACACATTTTTGCAAATTGGCCTTTCTTACTACATTTGTGACAAATTGCATTGTATGCTGGACATTTTGAATTGTTAGTGAGACCACATTTACTGCAAGCATAATTCTTGACAGAAGATTGATTTAAGAGATTGACAGATGATTCGAAACTACTTCCACTTTGTAAGAGTTGAGAGGCATTTTCTCTTGCAGCTTCTATATTTCTGGAAATTTCCACAGCTCGTTCCAGTTCAATTTTTCCCCCGCTTAACAATCTTTCTTTTATGTGTTGGAAGTTAGGCGACATACCACATATAAAAATGTCTTTCACAAGGCTCTCCCTTAGCTCTCCAAACTCACAAGACATACTCAAATTTTTTAAAACTGCAACATAACTCTCCAAATTTTCGTCAGCCGTTTGCTTTCGAGTGAAAAATTTGTGCCTTTCCATGCTATGTTTAATTTGGGAACAAAGTGTTCATCAAATTTTTCACAAGATCGGCGTACACCACTTTGCCATAGTCTATATTAAAGGAGTTAGCAATATCAAAACATTCCGCTCCCATGTGGTGTAAAAGTAAAGCAACCTTCCGGCTGTTACCTTCAGCTTCTAATTTAGTTGCCCTTAAAAACATTTTAAATTGTTCTTTCCAATGCTTCCACTCATTGGCAATATTAGCAGCTTTGAGGTTAAGTTTTGCGACGCCGGTACTTTGAAACTCAAACATTTTTACAAAATTTAGTTTTCACTTAAAACTTCGCTGAACTTTTATTTTATTTTAAATATTCTTTCTTTTTTTAGGGTTTTAACCTGACAACATGTTGTAATGGATAAATAACAAAATAACTTTATGTCTGTTTCGATTAATAGTTCTTTATTTAATGATCATAAAAATATATAAGTTACCGAAAGTAGTATATAATAGGGCGTTTCACATAAACTATATTCAGTTATACACTGAGCATAATATTTATACAACAAAGAGTATGATTCCCAGTTGAATATAATTAAAACTATGATAAAATTGTTGCAAGATTCGTTGACATGGGATATTGATAAAGATGTTGAAATCATTGAAAAAGTTGTGAATGATCAGATATACAGTGCAAATAAAGACTTGATAAACATTATCGAAGAGAGATTTAATAAGATTGAGGATTATATTTTCAAGTGGATTAATAACAACTCTATTAAAGTGGATGTGTAAAAAAACAAAAGCTGGAACCACCACCTCCAATTAAATTATCATAATATAAGCAAGCATATTTAATATTTAAGAGTAACACAACGCTCCTGTAATCTATACAGGCATGAATACTGATAAGAGAGAAATAGTTAATGAACTACATTCACGAGCGCGGAAAAAGTTCTTACGACGTTGAGTTATAATGAAGGGAATAGACGATCTCTGGCAAGCTGATTTGGTAGAAATGGGGAATTATTCATCTAAAAACAATGGATTTAAGTATATGTTAACTGTCAATGATATACTTTTAAAATATGCTTGGGCTGAATCACTTAAGTCAAAAACTACAGCAGAAGTTTCTAAGGCATTTTACAAAATATTTCGTATTGGGCGTATACCTAGAAATTTACAGACAGATTATGGCAAAGAATTTTTTAATAAGGAGTTTGAAGCATTAATGAGAAAACATTCAATAAATCATTATTCTACGTATAGTGTTATGAAAACTTCAATTAATAAACGCTTCAATAGGACATTGAAAGAAATGAAGTGGAAAGAGTTTAGAACCAATGGATCTTATAGATGGATTAGCATTTATAAAACTTTGATTAATCAATATAATAAAAAATACATGGAACGACCAAAATGGCTACTATTCATGTAACTCGTGAACTTGAAGAAAATTTACTGAATACTGTATACAATCATTTAAAACTGTTTAAAGCTTCACTGTTTTGATTATCACTCATATAATTCGATTCCCAACGTAGATTATGATAAAAATCTTTTCCATATTGGAGATCAAATAATTGAAATTCCTATAGGTTCTTATGAGTTGCAAGATATAGCTGATAATATATAGATGATAATAAATCAATTGTGATTGAAGCCAATAACAACACTCTTTCTTGATCGAAAAAGATCTATTGGTAGATTACTTGGTGTTAGTTGTGGTGCTTTAAAGCCTAGTATAAAACATTTATCGAATCAGCCAGTAAATATTTTAAAAGCTAATGCTATACAAGTTGAATGTAATATAATACGAGGAGCATATATGATTAATTTTCTGACCCACATACTTCATGAGATTGCGGTGGATGTTCCTCCAGGTTATAAATTATATGTTATCCCGAATAATCTAATCTATTTACCTGTGAATGTGAAAGAAATAACAAATCTCAAAGCTTGGATTGTTGTACAAGAGGACCGCTTAATAAAGTTTAGAGGTGAAAAAATAACAATTAGATTACATTTGATACCAAGGGAAATATGATTATTTACAATAAAACGGCGCAAATAAAAGTTACCGAAAACATTCCACTAGAAACTGTTAAAGCTAAGAGAGCTAAATTAACAGAAGAAAATATGAGGTTTCTATGATTACTTAATTTAAAAGTACAGAAAAATGTCTGATGTACTAAATGTTATGGAAACTCCTATTTCGGATGAAAACATAATAAAAAAGATTATCAGAGCTATGTTCCATATATTCAATCATTTAAAAAAAAATTATGAGGTACGAATTACTGTGCAAAATCAAGACTTATATGTTCTTCCTAGTCAAAGCTTCTTGTATATAGAGGGAAATATAAAAAACTCTAACGGGGAGAACTTTCCAAATACCAGACTAAGAAATAATTGTCTTGCGTACCTATTTGATGAAATACGTTATGAAATTAGTGGTGTTGAAATTGATCGTACACGATACTTGGAGATGTCAAGCACAATTAAAAACTATGTTTCCCTAATGTATTTAAAAGCAATATGATGAGAAATGCTGGATGAAGTGTTTCTGAAGACTTAGCATTGCAAATATATAATTTTTATATACCCCTTAAACTATTTTTGGGATTTGCCAACGATTTCAATAAAATAATGTTAAATAGCAAAAATGAACTAATTCTTTTACGGAGTTCAAATGCTGAGAACGTTTATTACTCAACAAATGATAAAGAAAATCTTACTTTATCGATTACGAATATAACGTGGAGAATTCCACATGTACAAGTCTCAGACTCTAAAAAACTGCAAATAATGAAGATTACATTACGGAGTTGGGACTGTTATTTTAATTCTACATTCTCTGGCGGAAGAACCCATATTTGGAATGTTAAGCTATCAGTTAACCGAGAGGGGCCTAGTTTTCTATTATTCGTGTTAGAAAACAATAAGAAATACATTCACCCTGATTTAAAAAATATAAAAGTACATTCAAATTAAGATTCTTATCCGTACGATGATTTAAATTTAAAGATTGCAGAGGATCTCTATGCTATTTTATATGATACGTATGCGAAATTTCAACAAAATTATTATATGAAGCCTGCACAACCACTTCTTTCCTGTGAAAAGTTTAAGGAAAACCCAATTGTCGTTATTGATCTAAGCTATCAAAATGAAATGATTAAGAGCGGGTCTATTGATGTGAAAATTGAGTTTGATACTGCCATCTTGATTCCTACAAACACAAATGCTTATTGTTTAATTCTCTACGATCGCTTGATGAAGTACACTCCATTACCTGGAATTGTCCAGAAAGTTATTTAATCTTTTATTAATTATGAATTCATATTACTTATTTTTTTTATTTTTTTTCTGTCCAATAAAATAAACACATAATAAAATTTTCATTATAACTTAAAACAATGGCATTTTTATTTTTTAAATATATTCAATTCATCTTCACCATTACCACTATCTAATTGGTAATGATGCCAAGCATATGTATTTATATGATTATTCATAATTTTACGGTTAGTATCATTAAAACTTAAAGCTACTTTATTAATTTCATTAGTTAAAATATTATGTAATTTTGATGTAAATGTATGCATACACGCCATAACTGTTTCTTTAGAAATTAATAGATTTTTATAAATATCTGTATTATAATTGTCTGCTATACACCTGCGTAAACTTTAGGAGCTAAACCAACAAACTCTGTTATAAATTTATCCTCCATTTAATCCTTCATTTTATCTAATACTTCTTTATTTAAAAGAGGAAAACCAAACGGATTATTTTCAGGCTATGATGAAGTATCAAACCGATCTTTGAAATCATCTTTTATATCACTGTATATATGAATAAGTCTATATCCATATAATTCAAACTTACTTTATCCTAATATTTAGGTTTCATGTATCCGTAGTGAAAATCATACATTTTCCATTTTTTTAACTCCAGAACACAAAAACCTAAATAGATTGATTTGGAGTAATTTGTTGTGGTTTTATTCATTTGCATATCAGTGAATTGTGATATGGTATGAAAGTTTGGTTTTGAAATCAATTATCCTATTTCTATATGGTTGCAGTAAGTGCGATCCTATTCGCGTAGCAATCGCACATCTTTCCTTGTATCTACATTTTCCATGGTACTTCCGTACACTGCATTATTTAAAAGCTTATAATAGCCTTTTTCAAAGGTGTTTTTATATTTTTTTCTATACTCTGTATTTAAATCAATTTACGTTTTTAACCACGGTTTCTGAGTTAATTGGAGAATTCGATAAACTTTTTCTAAAACCCATCCATTATTTAAACATTGTTCTAATGTTTTATAATGTATCACATATCTTTGCTTATTTGAAAGATCAGCTACTAATTTTTCATGCTTACTTGCACCAATAACCTTGTTTTCAGCACAAAACGGTAAGTCATTATGGCGATCATGACACTCAAAAGGGTAAGATAAATCAACCTCATATGTATAACCTACATCCGAATTAGGCGAAATATCCCTTGGATGAATGAAATCATTTGTCCAAGTAAAACCACCATGTGGAAGATATTCAGACATTGCCCAACCATAGAGGTTATTTGTATCTAGATATAAAATATATTCAGAAATATCTTACTACACTGTGTGAGGCCACCTCGAACTCCACGTTTAATAAAATTATACATGTCAAGATCAGTTAGTAATTCTAACTCTATTTCTTTGTATTTTAGCATAGCGTCCCATGAATGACCTGGGATTGTGTGGTAGTGATATGGGTCAAGATTACATATTCTCTTGCAAACTCTTCGAACATTTTTAAAAATATCCGTTAGCCAGAGAACATCACTCTTTAAATACACCTTCATATAATCCGGTAAAGAATCACAATTAAATTTCTGCCATACATTTTGAGCACGTACATTATCTTCTTCCGAGCAGTTTTTATCATTTAATTTGCTGTAAAACAAGTCAGCTGATGGAAGTTTATTTTCACACACCCTTTCGCCTCATGAGAGTAAACTCTTCAAAATTTGAAAAACTTCTTCGCACGGACATCAAGTCATCGTCAGATAAATTAGAAGCTAAAACATCTAAGCTTGATGCCATGAACCTATAGGAATCTAAAAATCTTAGCTGGATTTTTTGCTGTTGTTTTTCTTTTCAGTTCTTTCGAGTTCTTTTTCTATTACAGCGTACGGAATTTTGTTAGAAATTTTCTCTTTACGCAATTCGTCTACTAAAATCTCAATTTCTTCATCAGTATATATACGGATTTTATGGGATAACGAAATATACTGCTTTGTTTAAAGGAATAACGTTTGTTTCACCTTTAAAATTTAACAAATCTTTCACAAACAAAAGGCAGTCGTAAGATGAAAAATTGTGAAAGAATATCAGAATAAATTTAGGAATTTTGTAATGATGATGTAATGCTCCTCTATATTTTCCTGACATATGGCAGTGATACCTTACAGTTGGTTCATTACCTAAGGTTTTACCGCATATATGACAATATATGGCACTATTGAAATTTTCACTTTCTAAGGGAGTTAGAGAGTGCATAGGAACAATTTTCTCGCTATAATTTTTTTAAATGTCTTTACATTCCCTAATTAAACCATTTACATCCCAATTACTATCTACAAATATTTTAAACCTATTTAAATTTTCATTAAAGCTACAACTTATATTAAAGGCATATGCCTTTAATATGTAAGGTATATGCTTCTTAAAAATTTGAATTATTTACATTATTATTACTTACAGCTATGTCCTCTAGCACACATTCAAAATCGGTATACACTGTGAAGGGGATATCCGTCTGCCTTTCAATTTTTTTATAGTTTAAAAAAGCCTGTACGAATAACATACTTTGCATAAAAATACTTTGCATTTAAAAATAGTTTTTAGTTACTACATCATTGATTTTTATTGTAAAATAATAAAAATATCAAAAGCTTGAGTTTGTTAAAAAAAATGTGAAACAATAAAGACTTTCTGTTTTTTTAACTTAACGTCCGTGTTTAATTGTTTCAATTGGTGACCGCGACGTGATATACAATTTAAAGACAACAACATGCCTGTTACGCGTTCTGCAACCGAGCAAAGTGATTTTTTGCGTGAGTAAATAATCCTGCCGTTTGTGATGCATACAACCATAATTTAAATTTTGCTATTAAGATACCTCGTTTCTGGAAGGAGAACCCAATTCTTTGGTTTGCGCAAGTTGAAGCACAATTTTCCTTACATCGTGTCACAAATGAAGAGACGAAATATTTCATCATGTTGGCTGATTTAGATGCAGACTTACTAAGCCAGGTGAGTGATATTGTTACGAATCCTCCCAGTGACGCCTATAAACAAATTAAACAACGCCTAATTGATCATTTCTCTGTTTCCGAGGAAAATCGCATTAAAACATTGCTAACAAACATGGAAATCGGTGATAGAAAACCAAGCGCCCTCCTGCGAGAAATGAAAAATTTAGCCAATGGTGGTGTTACCGAAGATTTTTTGAGAACTATGAGGTTACACAGATTACCATCCCAAACGCAAGCAATATTAGCAACATCTTCTGAATCCTTAGACAACCTTGTTAAAATGGCTGATAAATTTGGTGACATTCAAGTTTCACGGAATGCATGCGTCTCAACAATTAGCTCTAAAAAGCACAAATTCAAAGAATTAACACGGCATTACGAAATCTTCAATTAAGTAGAAGGAGCAGATCAAAAGGATCACATGCAACTTCCAGTAGGAATTCATCTTCAAGCAGAATCTGTTACTATCACCGCAAATTTAAACACAAAGCTCATAAGTGTCGGCCTCCTTGTTCTTTTAACACAAGTAGTCAGTCGGAAAACACACAACCCGGTCACTAGACGAAAATAGTGACCGGGAAAATGCAACCAATCGTCTTTTTATGTATGATAGATTAGTCGGTAAATTTTTTTTTGTGGACACAGGTGCGGATATATTTGTTATCCCAGTACATGATCCATTAAAAGAAAAGTGCAAAAAATATAAACTTATCGCTGCTAATAACACTTCTATTAATACGTACGGTGAAGAAATCCTATGGCCATACTTTGGTCTTCGACGAAATTTTCAATGGAAATTTGTGGTTGCTGACGTTTCTCATCCAATAGTTGGCGCTGATTTTTTAAAACATTTTGGCCTTATTGTTGACATCAAAAACGTGCGAATTATCGACTCAATAACCGGTTTATCTGCAAAAGGTAAAATGGGTCATATGCCGAGTTATTACGAAGTGAAAACAGTTCTAAATTCGACCCCTTATCATAATTTACTTCTGAAATATCCTACAATAACGAATCCCTCAACCGCTGTTGGTAAAAAACCGCATAATATACAACACGTTATAGAAACAAAAGGTCGTCCAGTTACAGCAAAACCTCGACGTCTTCCTCCAGATAAACTTGAAATAGCGAAGCTTGAATTCAATGTTATGATAGAGCATCGAATATGCAAACCATCAAAGAGTTGCTGGTCAAGTCCATTACATTTTAGTACTCAAGAAAAACAGTCAGTGGCGCCCTTGCGGGGACTACCGTAGTTTAAACGCACAAACAATCCCCGAAAAGTATCCTGTACCACAAATTCATGATTTCACCCACAGTCTCCATGGTAAACGCCTTTTTTCAACGATTGATTTAGTAAGGGCATATAATCAGATACCAGTGGCCGAAAATGATATTCCAAAAACTGCTATTATAACTCCATTTGCCCGTTTCGAATTTAAATACATGACTTTTGGCCTATGCAATGATGGGCAAACTTTTCAGCGATTTATTCGTGAAGTGCTTAGACGGCTTGATTTTTGTTTCCCTTACATTGACGATATTTTGGTCGCTTCAGAAAGTGAGGAATTACATTTCAAACATCTTAGCCAACTATTTCAACGTCTGCAAGAATATGGAGTTGTCATTAATATTGATAAATGCACTTTTGGTCATCCTGCTGTCAACATCGTGTTGAGGAAAATAGTATTAAGCCACTTCCTGAGAAGGTGTCTGCAATTGTCAACTTTCCTATGCCAAAAACAGTAAAAGAAGTTCGTCGTTTCATTGCCATGATAAATTTTTATAGAAGATTTACTCCAAATGCAGCAATTACTCAAACGCCACTTCTTGCATTTCAAGTAGGGAATAAAAAAAACGATAATACTCCAATTTCATGGAACCCAGAAGCAATTGTCGCATTTGAAAAATGCAAAACAGATTTATCTCGTGTCACACTTCTACCACACCCCTGTGAAAATTTACCAATGTGTGTTATGGTAGGTGCATCAGATACCGCATTGGAGGAGTATTACAGCAAAAATCCGTAGATGGTTGGCAACCGTTATTATTTTTTTCCACAAAAATTAAACGAAACCCAAAGGACTTTTAGCAGTATACAATGTTGTGAAGCAGTATACACTGTTGTGAAGTATTATCGTCATATGCTAGGAGGGAGAAAATTCATTATATTTACAGATCACAAGCCTTTGACATATGCGTTTAAACAGAATCCAGATAAGGCAAGCCCACGTCAGTACCGTCAATTAGATTTTTTGGCACAGTTTTCAACAGATATACGCCATATTAAGGGTTCTGATAACTTGGTAGCAGACACGCTTTCACGTATTTCTATAATTTCTGGATCCTCTCATATAGACTACAAAGAAATTGCTGAAGATCAAGAAAGCGATCCCGAATTACAACAATATTTATCGAAGCCGGAAACCACATCTTTATTTTTCAAAACAATTAAAGTTGCTGCAGATACCAAACCCCTCTACTGTGATACTCATCCGTAAATGTGAGACCGTTTATTCCCAAAACTCATCGTGAAAGCATTTTTCATGCATTCCATGATATTTCCCATAACGGATATAAATCAGAAGCAATCAGAAGACGATTTGTATGGCCTAAAATGGGTAAAGACATAAAGGCTATGGTAAGAACTTGCATGCGCTGCCAGCGATCAAAAGTATATCGACATACAGGAAGTGAAATATCTTCTTATTTAACTCCATCGGAACGATTTTGTCACATAAATTTAGCTTTAGTAGGTCCTCTACCATGTCACAAAGGTTATACTTATCGATAGATTTACTCGTTGGACTGATGCAATTCTAATAGAGGATTGCAAAGCTACAACAGTGGCTGAAGCTTTCTACAGAGAATGGATTGCAAGAGAATATCTACAGATCAAGGGCGACAATTCGAATCATAATTATTCAAAGAACTTGGACAAATCCTTGGCACTGAGCGTATCCGCACATCTCCATACCACCCATCCTCAAATGGAATGATCGAAAGAAGGCACAGATGTCTAAAAACAGCTTCAATGTGCCACCACAATACAAATTTGTATGCCGTTTTACCAACTGTCCTCTAGGACTTCGAGCAAGCTTTATGGAAAGTATTAAGTGTACTCCATCAGATCTTGTTTATGGTACTGCTATACGTCTTCCAGCAGATTTCTTTATCGAAACAACGAAAAAGCATCCAACGGATGAATTCGTACAATCTCTTAAAAACAAAATTAATACATTGAAACCTGTTCCTGCAGTACATAAAAATAACCGTACAGTATTAGTATCTCAAGATCTAGAACACTGTGACTTTGTTTTTATACATGAAGATAGTATAAGGTAATCTTTACAACCACCGTATCAAGGTCCATTTCATGTCATTAAAAGGACTCCTAAACTTTTTACTTTAGATGTTAAAGGTAACGTAAAAGTTATATCAGTTGATAGGCTAAAACCCGCCTACATTTTTAACACTGAAATTAAAGAAAATCCAAATCTCACCTTTGTCGCAAATTCAAAACGTGTTCAGAAACCTCGAGTTACTTTTCGATAGAAATCCTGCTATGCAACATCTCTAGGAGGGAGTATACGTAGGAATAACATACTTTGCATAAAAATACTTTGCATTTAAAAATAGTTTTTAGCTACTATATCATTGATTTTTATTGAAATATAATAAAAATATAAAAAGCTTGAGTTTGTAAAAAAAAAGTGAAACAATAAAGATATTCTGATTTTTTAACTTAACGTTTGTGTTTTAATTGTTTCAACCTTTTCCCCTTGTGGTATCTTTGAAACACACCTACCGCATTCTTTCGCTTTATGTATTGCCATTTTATCCGGCAAATATGCGTAAAATAGGCATGCATTACATATAAGCGTATTTCCGTGATGTAAAGATAGTTGATAATAGTCTAGAAAGAAATTTAGAATATTAACAATTGTAATTCTATAAAATAGTTTATAAAAAAAAAATTCCTTGATATATTTTTTATTGATATATAATGATATATCTTACCACAATCACTTTCCAAAAGCAGTAAATTTATGCGGAAGCGCTTTTCTGTGCTGGTTATGTAGTACGGTCCAATTTTTGTTTCCGTTTTTTTATTATAACCATAACTGTTGGTTTTTTCATTTCAAAGGTCGCCTTTTAAAGAAGATTTCTAATACTTATCTACTACTACTACTACTTATAATAATACATGTAAAGGTTGTTTAACTAAATTATAATAATTTTATGTAAATATAGAATAATATAATAAATATATATTTTATTCTTTATTTTGAAAATATTTGTATACGAGTATGTTGTTTTATTGATTATAAAGTTCCGGAGTAAGAAACTTATCTCTACTTCTCTTCTTTTTGATTTATGGAAGTTGATAGCAATAGGTTGAATAATTTTTTATATTTCTCGATAATTTTCATCACTTTTAGTTTTCTTTTATGAAAGAAATAACATCCACACATACCAACAACATCTCCGTTTGAAGTAAAATGTCCGCAAGCTACATTATAAGTACTACAATCTGTATATTTATTTATAAACGCTTGTATTTCTTCTAAATGTTCTTCGAAAATTTAATTTCCAAATTTCTGTAGAAAGTCTTCAATAATATTCATCTTTCTAGGTTAAAATTTTATTTAATAGTGAGTAAATAGATTAATTACGAGGGCTGCTCTATATATTTCTGGCCTAATAGAGAAAATGCGAATATTTATAATCAAAAATGGTTTTATTGTTTTTCATGATTTATACACTTTTGCATGCGCTCAAACCAGTTGTCGAAGCACTTTTTCCACTCCGATTGAGACACCTCTAAAACATGGTTTTTGAACACTTCAACAGCTTCTTCTGGCGACGAAAATCGTTGACCACGCATTTTTTTCTTGATGTGCGGAAACAAGAAGAAGTCATTAGGTGCCAAGTCAGGGCTGTACGGCGGATGACCCATTAATTCGACGTTTTGGCCGGTCAAAAACGCTCTGGTTTGAGCCGATGTGTGAGAGCTCGCATTGTCATGGTGAACAATGTTTCGTCTTCTCTTGTTGGTTTTTCGAATTTCTCCGATGACTTCAGGCAAACAAATTGTAGTGTACCACTCTGAAGTGACCGTCCTACGTTGCTCAAGCGGAACAGTCGCCACATGACCAGTTTTGCCGAAGAAACAGGCGACCATTTGCTTCGAAGTGCTTCTTCCACGAACAACTTTCGTTGGATTTTGCTCGTCTTTGAAGACCCACACGGTCGATTGTTGTTTCGTTTCGGGCTCATACGCATAGATCCATGATTCGTCACCTGTGCCGATCTTATAAACGTCTTTTGAAGCACCGCAATCGTATTTTTGCAACATTTCTTTGCACCAATCGACACGAGCTCTTTTTGATCGACTTTCAAATTGTGCGGGATCCAACGAGAACAAACCTTTTTTACGGCCAGGTGTTCATGCAGTATCGAATGTATGCTGGTGGAAGAAATTTCCAAGGATGTCTCTATCTCTCGGTATGTCGCATGTGGATCTTGCATTATGAGTTCACGCTAGGCATCAATGTTCTCTGGCACAACAGCTGTTTTTGGACGACCTTCACGGAATTCGTCTTTGAGCGAGCTTCGGCCACGATTAAATTCATTATACCAATTTTTCACAGTGCTATAGGATGGTGCTTCATCGCCATATAAAGATTTAAGTTCATCGATGCACTCTTGTCGTGATAATCCACGTCGAAAGTTGTGAAAAATGATGTCACGAAAATGTTCACGAGTTAATTCCATTTTTTTCTATATTAATTTTTTCAAGTCACTGTAAACAACACAAATAATGGTCGTACGTCAAAACGTTTTGAGTACGATTATGCTTAAAAATTACAAACTTTCCAATGGAAATGTCAGATTGCACTTGGCAGCACTCAGTGTTGCCAGGCCAGAAATATATATAGCAGCCCTCGTATAGAGAACTCTTATAGCCTGAATTCCATTAATTGTAAATGAAAAACAAAACAGTTTTTTATTTTTTTGTTATAATAATGATTGCTTTATTTAAATAATTTTCATTTAAATGTATTGAAAGGATAATAGTCTCTTATTGCAGGAAGTGGTTTTAACTCCAACCTACAGAGTGAGCTATCCCTATTATCACTCTGAGGACATTTTGTAATCATATAAGCGCTTGTAGATAATAGTTCAACATTTCTATCGCTCAACGAATTAAATCTCTTAGGAAGGTAAAATATACTCGTTCCCAACTCTAGCACAACAGATTCTCCATATTTTGTTGTTATTCGCTCTACTCCAGTTATATGATAGTCTTCTAAATCTATCATATCCCTGATACTAAGTCTCTGCCTTACATTTATCTTTTTAAGAGATGCAATTAATTCCGCGTTGCTGTTCATGGTTGTATAATTTATAATAAACTGTCAAACTTTATTGAATTTTTACCGAATTTATATTAAAAGTAATTATAATGATATCAATAAATATATAACCACTAAAACAACAACGTGATAATTTTGCATACTAAAAGAAGATAATTATTATATAGCTCAAGTTTTGTTAAATAAAAATAAAAAAAAGACTAAATATTTTTATAATATAATATAATATATTCATTAAATTTTAAATATAACATTTTTTTATCCATAATATGACCATCCTCATTCAACCGCTATTTCTTTATATTAAGCAATAATAATCGCCGTGATAGTCGTAAAGAAACTCGACTTAGGAGTCTTTATACACCTACCCTTTTTAATGTTTACAATTTTTTCATATACATAAACGATATTGAGTATTACACTAAACATGGCTAATAACATACAATATTTTAAATATAGAGTATAGAGTAGTGAATAAAAAAACTAAAAATAGAAAAAGAACACCTTTATTAATTATTCAATAAACATTTTCTATTCCCCAATATTATTATTTACACTTTTTAAATATTCAAATCAAGATCCCCAACATACCATTTGGCGAGCAAAATGTAAATGAGTTGTAAAATAAGCTTATCATAAGAGATTTCATACAACTTTTTATAAGCATACATTTTATAAGCTTTGAAAATGCTTCACATGACAACACCTTTTACAATATTATTTGCTATACAATTAGTTTAGATAACAGTTTACCAAGAATGTTTGTAAATGACTTATTCTCGCTACAGTTTTATAAGTGTTTTTGAGAATGATCTACCGTTGTTGGACGAGTGCCTGAATTTTGTATTATTAGTTAAAGTTTTCATTCATTGTGTTTTGTTCGACAAGTGAAGTTTATTTAAAGTGCTTTAAACAGTGAAAAATTAAAAAAAGTAATAAATTTTTATATAAGTAAAAAACTTATTGTAAATATGTCCTATAAATTTAAACAGAGTGTGTAAAGAATCAAAAGAAATTGTTGAATTACTTTTAAATTCTAATAAAAGAAAGAGAAGCAATTCGAGTGAACAACCAGTCAGCTCCATTGAGATTCGATCTTCCAGTATTTCATACATTGCACTATAGGAAATTTTCCCCCTTTTTTATGCCAAAATTAATTAGCGCGAAATTTCCTATAGTGCATTGTATTTATTAACATATTCATTTTCTTTTTCATTTTTCAGATGCTGCAATTTCTATTGGAGTGGGAGAGGACAATTTTGTGAAAAGCACAAAATCTTTCTTTCAGTTCGCCAAAAGTAGGCAATAGTCCCGCAAAAAATATGTAGGTAAACAAAAAAAAATTATTTGTAAATGCTATATGTTATGAACAAAAAAAAAAAAAATAATAAAATTCGAATGACAAAAATTACTTCTTAGTTCACTGTGCAAATTTTATTTGGTTATTTTCTTAAACTTACAAAAATATTACGAACGTTAGCTTATTATATGCATGATTATAAAACAATTTTTCTGTTAGCTTATTCTATACTTAGTCTTCTAAGCTTGCTGTATATTATAGGTAAGTAATATTATCGCAAGGGTTCAGTTTTCTTTATTAAATAATTGTTAATAAGCATTTTACAATAGTACTCACTACACTTTTCCAAGCTTAAGGCTTATGTTAATAAGCTTGTTACAAGTTGTTTCTACTTCGTTTTGGTCTGTTGTGTCATTTCAACAAACCTAAAACGTAAATTGAGCACAAACACGTACACGTACACGCACACACACACACACACACACACACACACACAAATACACATACACACAAGATCATTACCTTTACTCAGTATCTATCTCTGTAGCGTTTTATTAGAAAATTCAATACAACCAAATTCTTACTTCTGCTTAATGAAAACAAAAAAATCAAAGTTCAATAACCTTAACACCTGCATTCATCTTACATTTCCAGCCCTCATCATTCTCCAATGGCATACGTGATTAAACTTTTTAAACACATTTATTAATTATTCAATACAGATTTTCTACTTCCAAATATTATTCTTATTAAACAGAAATCAACACTTTTTTCTTTTTTCTCACCAAATCTCTATACACAAGATCAGTACACACCACAATACTATTACATCCACTTAAAAAAAAAAAGAAAACCTTTATTATTTATTCAATAAATAATACACTTTCTAATAATTCAAATCACGACTATTCCAATAAAAGCTAAAACAGAAATTAACATATTTTCCTTTCATCACCAAATCCCTATACACAATATCAGTAGATACCATCATACTATACCATCCACTTACACAAGATCAATGCGCACCTGCATTTTTAATTATTCAAATTACGATCATTTCAATAAAATTTTAAACAGAAATTAACATATTTTCTTTTTCTCACCAAATCCCTATACACAAGATCAATGCACACCTGCATTTTACAGCTACACTCATGCGACCCTTATCAATCTTTAATGGCCTACTTACTTGACATTAATGGGTAATAAATTAGCAGGAGAATAAAAAAGGTCTAGCACGTGTCTTATTAGCATAAAAAAGTCATTAAAGGTGACATTAATGGCTTCTGCAACTTGATTTATGGATTTTGCAACATTTCCATACATTTTAGCCGGAAGTGGTTCAGAACTCCCAGTTCCTATATACTGACATGAATACGGATAAGAGAGAAATAGTTAGTGAACTACCTTCACGAACACGGAAAAAGTTCTTACGACGTCGAGTTATAATGAAGGAATTGACGATCTCTGGCAAGCTGATTTAGTAGAAATGGGGAATTATTCATCTAAAAACAATGGATTTAAATATATGTTAACAGTCAACGATATACTTTTAAAATCACTGAATCACTTAAGTCAAAAACTACAGCAGAAGTTTGTAAGGCATTTTACAAAATATTTCGTATTGGGCGTATACCTAGAAATTTACAGACAGATGATGGCAAAGAATTTTTTTTTTTTTTGATAAACGCTTCAATAGGACATTGAAAGAAATGAAGAGGAAAGAGTTTAGAACCAATGGATCTTATAGATGGATTAGCATTTATAAAACTTTGATTAATCAATATAATAAAAAAATACATGGAACGACCAAAATGGCTACTATTCATGTAACTCGTGAACTTGAAAAAAATTTACTGAATACTGTATACAATCATTTAAAACTGTTTAAAGCTTCACTGTTTTTATTATCATTCATATAATTCGATTCGCAACGTAGATTATGATAACAATCTTTTCCATCTTGGAGATCAAATAATTGAAATGCCTATAGGTTCTTATGATTTGCAAGATATAGCTGATTATATAATCGCACAATATAAAGAAAAAAATGATAATAAATCATTTGTGATTGAAGCCAATAACAACACTCTTTCTTGATCGAAAAAGATCTATTGGTAGATTACTTGGTGTTAGTTGTGGTGCTTTAAAGCCTAGTATAAAACATTTATCGAATCAGCCAGTAAATATTTTAAAAGCTAATGCTATACAAGTTGAATGTAATATAATACGAGGAGCATATATGAATAATTTTCCGTCCCACATACTTCATGAGATTGCGGTGGATGTTCCTCCAGGTTATAAATTATATGTTATCCCGAATAATCTAATCTATTTACCTGTGAATGTGAAAGAAATAACAAATCTCAAAGCTTGGATTGTTGTACAAGAGGATCGCTTAATAAAGTTTAGAGGTGAAAAAATAACAATTAGATTACATTTGATACCAAGGGAAATATGATTATTTACAATAAAACGGCGCAAATAAAAGTTACAGAAAACATTCCACTAGAAACTGTTAAAGCTAAGAGACCTAAATTAACAGAAGAAAATATGAGGTTTCTATGATTACTTAATTTAAAAGTACAGAAAAATGTCTGATGTACTAAATGTTATGGAAACTCCTATTTCGGATGAAAACATAATAAAAAATATTATCAGAGCTATGTTCCGTATATTCAATCATTTAAAAAAAAAATTATGAGGTACGAATTACTGTGCAAAATCAAGACTTATATGTTCTTCCTAGTCAAAGCTTCTTGTATATAGAGGGAAATATAAAAAACTCTAACGGGGAGAACTTTCCAAATACCAGACTAAGAAATAATTGTCTTGCGTACCTATTTGATGAAATACGTTATGAAATTAGTGGTGTTGAAATTGATCGTACACGATACTTGGAGATGTCAAGCACAATTAAAAACTATGTTTCCCTAATGTATTTAAAAGCAATATGATGAGAAATGCTAGATGAAGTGTTTCTGAAGACTTAGCATTGCAAATATATAATTTTTATATACCCCTTAAACTATTTTTGGGATTTGCCAACGATTTCAATAAAATAATGTTAAATAGCAAAAATGAACTAATTCTTTTACGGAGTTCAAATGCTGAGAACGTTTATTACTCAACAAATGATAAAGAAAATCTTACTTTATCGATTACGAATATAATGTGGAGAATTCTACATGTACAAGTCTCAGACTCTAAAAAACTGCAAATAATGAAGATTACATTACGGAGTTGGGACTGTTATTTTAATTCTACATTCTCTGGCGGAAGAACCCATATTTGAAATGTTAAGCTATCAGTTAACCGAGAGGGGCCTAGTTTTCTATTATTCGTGTTAGAAAACAATAAGAAATACATTCACCCTGATTTAAAAAATATAAAAGTACATTTAAATTAAGATTCTTATCCGTACGATGATTTAAATTTAAAGATTGCAGAGGATCGCTATGCTATTTTATATGATATGTATGCGAAATTTCAACAAAATTATTATATGAAGCCTGCACAACCACTTCTTTCCTGTGAAAAGTTTAAGGAAAACCCAATTGTCGTTATTGATCAAGCTATCAAAATGAAATGATTAAGAGCGGGTCTATTGATGTGAAAATTGAGTTTGATACTGCCATCTTGATTCCTACAAACACAAATGCTTATTGTTTAATTCTCTACGATCGCTTGATGAAGTACACTCCATTAACTGGAATTGTCCAGAAAGTTATTTAATCTTTTATTAATTATGAATTCATATTACTTATTTTTTTTTATTTTTTTTTTTCTGTCCAATAAAATAAACACATAATAAAATTTTCATTATAACTTAAAACAATGGCATTTTTATTTTTTAAATATATTCAATTCATCTTCACCATTACCACTATCTAATTGGTAATGATGCCAAGCATATGTATTTATATGATTATTCATAATTTTACGGTTAGTATCATTAAAACTTAAAGCTACTTTACTAATTTCATTAGTTAACATATTATGTAATTTTGATGTAAATGTATACATACACGCCATAACTGTTTCTTTAGAAATTAATACATTTTTATAAATATCTGTATTATAATTGTCTGCTATACACCTGCGTAAACTTTAGGAGCTAAACCAACAAACTTTGTTATAAATTTACCCTCCGTTTAATCCTTCATTTTACCTAATACTTCTTTATTTAAAAGAGGAAAACCAAACGGATTATTTTCAGGGTATGATGAAGTATCAAACCGATCGTTCAAATCATCTTTTATATCACTATATATATGAATAAGTCTATATCCATATAATTCAAACTTATTTTATCCTAATATTTAGGTTTCATGTATCCGTAGTGAAAATCATACATTTTCCATTTTGTTAACTCCAGATCACAAAAACCTAAATAGATTGATTTGGAGTAATATGTTGTGGTTTTATTCATTTGCACAGCAAAGATTGTTTCAGTGAATTGTGATATGGTATGAAAGTTTGGTTTTGAAATCAATTCTCCTATTTCTATATGGTTGCAGTAAGTGCGATCCTATTCGCGTAGCAATCGCACATCTTTCCTTGTATCTACATTTTCCATAGTATTTCCATACACTGCATTATTTAAGAACTTATAAAAGTCTTTTTCAAAGGTGTTTTTAGATTTTTTCTATACTCTGTATTTAAATCAATATACGTTTTTAACCACGGTTTCTGATTGAATTGGAGAATTCGATAAACTTTTTCTAAAACCAATCCATTATTTAAACATTGTTCTAATGTTTTATAATGCGTAACATATCTTTTCTTATTTGAAAGATCAGCTAATTTTTCATGCTTACTTCCACCAACAACCTTGTTTTCAGCACAAAACGGTAAGTCATTATGGCGAAGGTTTTGTCTTATCATAGTTACTTTATAACTTATGATTCGATTTATGTACTACACTGTGTGAGGCCACCTCGAATTCCACATTTAATAAAATTATACATACCAAGATCAGTTAGTAATTCTAATCCATTGTTTTATATTTTATCATAGCGTCCCATGAAAGACCTGGGTTTGTATAGTAGTGATATGGGTCAAGAAAAATTTTAAAAACGTCCGTTGGCAAGAGAACATCAGGCTTTAAATACACCTTCATATAATCCCGTAGAGAACCATAATTAAATTTCTGCCATACCTTTTGAGCATGTACATAATCTTCTTTCGAGCAGTTTTATCATTCAATTTGCTGTAAAACAAGTCAGCTGATGGAAGTTTATTTTCAGAGAGTTTTTAACCTACTTCAAAAAAAAGAAGGAGGTTATACAATTCGGCTGAATGTTGCTATTTTATATTTGTGCCTGCAGAACTCAATCATTTCTGAACCGATTTTGAAAATTTTGGTAATATGATAGATTATGCTCACAGATTGGTCCCATTTTTAAAACAGTTCATAATCTTAAAAAATTAAAGGGTGTCTCCATACAACATACATATTTTTAAAGTGTATTATGAACTGTAAAGGGCACTTCTCTAAAATTTTGAATTACTACGTATTACTATAGCTCCCAATAATAAAAAGGTATACAAAAATAAATCTAAAAATTAAACGGTGTCCCCATAATTGATGTAAATTTACTTATATGGGCCTATCTTTTGAACCGTTATAGACAAATGCTTGAAATTTGGACAGAATGTCGATTGCTATGGCCATTATAGTACCAAGTTTTAATATTAAAAATTATAAATAAAAGGGTTCGCCAATAGTTCATTTAATTTGATGTATATGGCCATTCTTTTAAACAGTTGTAGACAGATGATTCAAATTTACAAAGAACCTGTATTACTAACTCCGCTATAATAACAAGTATAAAATTTAGATTTGAAAATAAACAGGTGTCCCAATAGTTGGTGTAATTTGGAGTATGTTGTCGAGCTTTTGAACCATTATAGACAGATCGCTGAAACTTAAAAGGGACCTGCATTTCTAAGCCCGCTATATCAATGAGCTTATAAAATGAATTTAGAAATTAAAGGGTGGCCCATAATTGACGTAGATTTACTTATATAGGCCTATCTTTTAAACAGTTATGACAGAACGCTGAAACTTAAAAGGGACCTGTATTTCGAATCCTGCTATATTAACGAGTTTATAATTTGAATTTAGAAATTAAAGGGTGTCTCATAATCGATGTTGATTTATTCATATGGGCTTATCTTTTGAACGTTATAGATAAACGCTTGCAAATTGGAATGTCAATAGCTATGGCGGTTATAGTAACAAGTATTAATATTTAAAATTACAAATAAAAAAGTGGCCCAATAGTTCATTTAGTTTCATGTATATGGCCGCACTTTTAAACAGTTGTAGACAGACGATTGAAATTTACAAAGAACCTGTATAACTACTCGTAACTCCGCTGTAACAACGAGTATAAAATTTGATTTTTACATAAACGTGTGTACCAATAGTTTATGTAATTTGGTGTATATGGCCGAACTTTTGAACCTTTATAGATAGACAGCTACAATTTACAAGGGACCTGTTTTGCTAAGTATGCCATAACAAGAAGCTTATAATTTGAATTTAGAAACTAAAAGGTGTTCCTAAAATTATTGTAATATGTTCCATATGGCCGTATTTTTTGAACCGTTAGATACAAACACTTGAATTTTAGATAGAATGTCCACTACTGTGTTTGGTATAATAAGAAGTATAAAAATTTGAATTATTAATTAAAGAGTTTTACAATAGTTGATACAATCTGGTGTATAACGGCAAACTGTTGAACCGTTATAGACAGAAGGTTGAGATTTACATATAACCTAAATTGCTAAATCTACTACAACAGCAAGTATATAATTTGGAAATTTAAGGGTGACCCTTTAGTATCTGTAATTTGATGTATGTTGCCAAACTATTGATCAGTTGAACAAGAAAAAAGTTTCAACCGTTATAAGCAGACTGATGAAGTCTGTTAACATACTCATAAGGAAAAACACCCTTTCGCCTCATGAGAATAAACTCTTCAGCATCTGAAAAACTTCTTCGAATGGACATTAAGTCATCGTCAGATAAATAAGAAGCTCAAACATCTAAGCTTGATGCCATGAACCTATAGGAATTTAAAAATCTTAGCTCAATTTTTTGCTGTTGTTTTTCTTTTCGAAGTTCATCGAGTTCTTTTTCTATTACAGCGTACGGAATTTTTGTAGAAATTTTCTCTTTACGCAATTCGTCTACTAAAATCTCAATTTCTTCATCAGTATATATACGAATTTTATGGAATAACGAAATATACTGCTCTTTGTTTAAAGAATAACGTTTGTTTCACCTTTAAAATTTAACAAATCTTTCACAAACAAATGGCAATCTTATGAAGAAAAATTGTGAAAGAATATCGGAATAAATTAAGGAAATTTTGTAATTTAAATTACATGAGGTAGGTGCTGCTGCTCTATATTTTCCTGACATATGACAGTGATCCCTTACAGTTGGTTCAATACCTAAGGTTTTACCGCATAGATTACAATATACGGCACAATTAAAATTTTCACTTTTTAAGGGAGTTAGAGAGTGCATAGGAACAATTTCTTAAAAATATTTTTTATAAATCTCTTTACATTCCCTAATTAAACTATTTACAAAATGTTTGCCTTCATTTACATCCCTATTACTATCTACAAATACTTTAAACCTATTTAAATTTTCATTAAAGCTACAACTAATGTTAAAGGCATATGCGCACGGTATATGCTTCTTAATAAAATTTTAATTATTTATATTATCACTACTTACAGCTATATCCTCCAGCACATAAAGAAAAAAAGTATGCAAAAATAAACAGTTAAATTTTGACCACAAAGCAAACTCTGTTCTTACTAAAGCATTTGTACCATGTAAATATTACCTCACCACTCGTGCTGAAGCTCTTTCTACCTCAGTATTGCAATACCGAAATGGCAAAAAAATTTAAAACAAATAATAAAACGGATTTTCATTAACTAAATTTTTTAATGATGCATCTGATGCATCATTATAACAAATCATAAAAACAAAGGAATAAAGGGTAATTGGAAAAATTAAAGATGCAAAAGGTGTCTTTTGTAAGGTTTTTTTTTTATTTTCAAGAAACTTGATCCATCTAACCTATAACGTGGGTGAAGTCAATTGTAGCTACAATTAAATATTGATTAAAAAATTCTAAAGAAATTAGAAAAAAAACCAAGAAAATCTCCTGCAATTTTGGTTTTCTCTAGGTTACACGATCACATTTTAGTTTAACCAATTAGAAATGTAGATGACCAAATTAAGGTAACTGACAAAAAAATTGAATAAAGAGGACCTATCTTTAAGATAATTAGTAGGCTATATACCTAATTCCATTTTTACACAACTTAGAAAAACACAATTTTAAATTTTTTATACAAGATTTTTTTCTATTTAGCGCAATTCAATTTTTTTTTAACTTAAACTTTTTTTGGCAATTTAAATTTTTACGAAATATATATGTTAATATCACTAATTTCGGGATTCAAGAAAATCTACTGCTTAGAGCCACTTTACATTAAGGGCATTGTATCAGCTACAAAAGTCATTATGCAGAAGTTTCTAGGCAATAAGTGTAGAGAAGTTTACGGGATAGCAAAAGTAGCACAAATTGAAAATTCATGACTCCTTTTAGTTTTTTTATCATTTTTCGTTTTTTGCAGTTCTATGCTTGAGCGGTGTTATCAAAATGGCTGTTTTTTTCCACATTGTTCAAAAATTGTTGAAGAATTAATACGTTTATTTTATGGCAATACTTGCAAAATTGGTTGAAAAATCATTAAATTCTCTCACTTGCTACAAAAAAGTCATAATGTAAAAGCGTGATGACTTACGGAGATACCCCAAAAGAGAAAACAATAAAAAAAGTCAGCTTCAATGCCCTTAATGTAAACTGGTTCTTAGATTAATTGTATATAGTATAAATTCAGGGGAATTCCCATTTCGTAGATAAAAGCAAATTTATCATCAGATCAATTGAAATTGTTAACAGTTTGTAGACTATGAAAGCAATCAGACATGTTTAGCAAAGAAATTAATTAAATCCTTATTTTTTACCAATTTTAATAGGTTTTAGAGACCAGGAACCAATCCGTGTAAGAACAGAATTATGTATTTTTAAAAAAACCCAAATGGTAAAGTTTAAACATATTTATTATTCAGCTCGCTTAATATTAATAATTACATCTTCGGATTTCGTAGTGGTAGGATCTTGTTGATTTTTAAATATTTCCACTAGATTTTCAGTTGCTGAGGGTTGGATGTCCAAAGTAATCGCTAGCTCATACGTAGCTAGAATAAGTTAACACATTATAATCAGATCTGCTAAATAAGAAGTTTGTCCATGGACTCTTTATAGATGGTACATCTGTATGCCACAATTTACGAAATCGTATTGAACTTGAAGGACCATTTTGTGTCTTCAAAAGTTGTATCCATTTAAGTATGTATATAACCCATAGTTGAGTTTCGACAATTCAATCACTCACGTTCTCCATTAACTGCGAAAAAGAGATAAGAATATAGTCAATATTTTTTTTAAATTTAACCAGCTTAACTTTTTGAATTATTTTTTATCTTTTTCTTAAAATTAAAATTATTTGTGTATTGGACGATAAAAATACTTATAAAACTATTCGAATTGACACAACTCAAAAACTTCAAAGAACAAATAATACAATTATAACGGATTTATACAAAGATGGATATATCAATAGATATAAAATGACAAGATTGAAGTCAGATTCTGCAACTACGGCTACATTATGCAGTCTTTCAAAAATACACAAACCTAACGTACCACTCAGACCAGAGAACTGCACGAGTACACCGCAACTCATGAGTACACCGCATACTTACTCTATACTTTTCATACTCGAGTATTTTAAACACCGCAATAAAAAGTTGCGGTGTTTATTTTACCCATTATTGTAAAAACGAGTATCAAAAATATTGCAATCAGAATTTTAAGTATTTTTTATACTCGTACGCGAGAATTTTTTAATTCTCTTTATTTGTAAGCAACGTTGCCACATTTTTACCCTATTAAAGTTTTTTTACTGCCGTTTTGTGAAATACTGCATTGTATGCAGATCTATTTATAAACAATAAAAAAACAAAATTTGATCAAATCTATTGCTTAAACATTATAAACAGAAAAACAGACAACAACCGTTTTCATAGGTATAAAATACAACACATATTTAATGAATAAAATTCAATAAAAACCGCTTAAAGGCACAGCTTTTGTACACTATTTAAAGCAGGTATACTTATTTTGTTGCTGTTTTTTATGAATAATTATTTTCAGTTTATGCGCCTTGTTGTCATAAACGTGCTACTCGTACTAACGGTATTTAAGAAAACAAAATGATAAAATGAATCCTGAATAAAAGGAAAATTACTTAATTTCTTAGTTTTAACAAAACTGTATATACGCTGATGTAATATATTAATTCCTCATAAATAATAATAAATAAAATAAAGTTTTTAGTTTATATATTTTATTTTGTTAAATATAATTATTGCTTTTATTATTATTATATTATATTATTATTTTATTAATTTTAAAAATCTATTTGCTTAACGAATAGAATTTTTAAATTTCTCTCCTGTGTGACTTAAAAAAAACCCTAACAAAAACGTAATATAATAAACAATGAACTATTCTTAAGCTATTAGTAAACTTTTGTTGTGTTTTTAATAAATGAAAATATGGCGAATTTTACGGGTTCTATTAAATTTATTTTCTGTTATATATTAAATAAACTTTCATAATTTCAAAGAAGTATGTTAGCTAATTTAGACACTGGCGACTTTTGATATTGTGTTTGATTTAATAATTCTGATCTGATAACTCTGTTTTCCTCTCACTACACACGTTAAAATCTCTCTCTTGGTGTTTGTTGTGAGCAGCGTTGCCACACAAAAAATTGACTTCCTACCAATAATTTTCAAAAATCCTACCAAAATGGTTCACAGCCTACCAAAAATTTAAAAATGCATTTCTTGCACTTGAACCCTGTTATACTCACTTGTTTTTTTCCCGTAATTGTTGAGATGGAAGTTTGTCTTTTGGTGATTTTAAAATGGGTGTTATGATTTAAAATAGTTATAGAGCATACTATGCAGAATGAACACCCTTTCCCGGAGCTAATCAATTTCACTCAACCATTCGGTTCTAAATTTTCATTTGACTGTTTCTTTACAATGTTCACTAATAGTATTATATAATTTAAAAATGTCGTCTTCTGAAATTATATTATTTTCATTTAATTTTGGAGTTTTTGATTAAAATCTAAAAAAAAGTACATGCAATATTAGTAAATATTTATGTAATTATTAGGTATATATTTACAATTAAAAAAGTATTTTACTTTTCCATTTTGTCTGTTAATTTTTTTAATACATACACTTGAAAATAAACCTTCACTCAAAAATATTGTTAATTTCAATTTAATAATATTGTTCGCGTTTCCTAAACCAGAGATGGCAGAGATGTTTTTTATTACATCTAAAACAGTTTTTGAAAACAGTGGTAACACTATTCAAAGTTATTGTTTTTTTAATTCAAAGTTACATTTTTATTTATTTTATGTTCTGAATTTTTAGGGTGAAAAATTTACTATTGCTAAAAAATTGCTAAAGGAGGAAAACCTACCAAAAACTTAAAAAAATGCAACAAACCAACCAAACTACCAAACTGTTTTTTAAAAACGAAAAACTACCAAGTTTGGTCCGATTGGACCAAAGCGGCAACGCTGGTTGTGAGTATGAGTACGAATAAAGTAAAGCCAGCATCGCAATCATTTTACTTGAGTATGGTAGACACTTATACTTAAATGGAATGGGTATAGTAAATACTCGCACTTAAGAAATGCGGTGGCGATCGCACCGCAACCGCATTTAAGATGAATATTAAAAACAGACACTCTTGCAGTTCTCTGACTCAGACTCATTTAATTGTTGGTTGTTGTACCTTGCTACCGTTTATTTAAATTAACAGGAAATAATTTAATGAATGTTGTGGTGGGAGAATATAATGTTAAGGCTATGCCGAATAATATATACTCTTCACGATATACATTTGAAAATCTAGTTTAGTGAAGTAACTGCAATAAAAAACAAATGTTGGGGTGATAGAATTAAGAAATAAAAAATTAAGTACTACTAATATTTAATTTTACATAAAAATGGCTTCGGCTCTAAATGGGTTACGGATTTTTTAAAAATTTTAGTATTTTCTTAAAGATCTCTTTAAAAGCTTTAAGATGGTACCCATAATGTTAATTTAAAGAATTTGTAAATTTCACAGCCCCATACCTCGGAAAATATAGACGAGCACCAATTTTTTCACTGAATATTTTTTTCTTATTTTTTGAATCGCCCCATATATTTATTTTGATTGGAGTTACTTCATAGTTCCATACGATCTAGTGCCTTTGCAAACTTTATTTCAACACTAACACGGACGGACAGATGGACATCTACTTAGCTATGCATAAGAAGTCTAAGTATATATACTTTATGGGGTCAAAAATGGATATTCTCAACTTTTTGAAGGGTATAAAAATGCAGTAGAGCTGAACAGAAAATTGGAAAAAATATCTTCGGACGAAAACGATATGTTAATTTCTCTTGACTAGGTATCATTATTCACAAACATACCTATACATTTAGCAATAAATACAATTATAAAAAAATGGAACATCATACAGAAGCACTCCAAACTACCTACGAAAAGATTCCTCAAACTGTCAAAATTTTACCTTAAGAAAAATAATTACACTGTACAACAAAATCAAATTTTTTCAAAAATTACAAGGTCCGGGCTATAAATTCTGATAGAGGAGACAAAAAAAAGATATACGTGTATCGGCGTTTTGAAAGTTTACATCTGGATTTCATTTGAGAGGGGGTTAAAGTTTCCCAGCTCTGGCACATTCTTATTGTTAAACGGCTTAAGAAACCATGTGACCCTTACATTTTAGGTAAAAAATGTGTTCAGCAAATTTATGTAAAATGTTACGGAGAACATTTTTGTAGAAATGTTAACCCTCTAACTCCTCAAGATACGGGTCTTTTTTGTCCTTCTTTAAAAAAATAGCAAAAAACACCATTAAAACAGGGTTTTAGAGGGTTAAAATGTTCCACAAAAATGTTACCCGTTAAATTTTACTATAAGTCCCTGAATACACCAAAAAGGAAAGTTCAACCATAAAGTCAGAAATAAGACGCAACAAAAGAGAGCTAGGGTTAATTTCGCATTTATTAAGAATTTTGTTTTAAAGCAAATTTGGATAGCATTAATTACATTTTTTTAGCTCTAGGCAATTCCACTTCATTATCATACAATGTCCAGCATATTTCAGCGATAAGCGAATGAATGCTTTTACCTTTATAGCGTTCTTCAATGGGTGCGCATGTCTGATGAAATTTTTCACCATGCTCATCAGATTCTGTTGACAACTGGTTCTCAAAGTAATCCATATGGGAATTTAAAAAATGAATTTTTGTTGACATATGAACGCAATAAAAGGTTCCTGTTTCAGCGATGGTTCCATCAACATAATGACTAAGACTTCGAAGTTGTAGCACAGGTACTGGGAGTTCGTCAGAATGCGGAAATGGCAGCATGGCTGATGGCACAGTTTTGTATACAAAACTCTTTCGCCTATATCTATTCAATTTTACGTAGCGTCATTATGTTCACCTGGATCTAACCACCGCATAGGAATACCAAACTGCATTTTTAAAAATAAGAAAAAAACATCAAGTGAAAAAATTGGAGCTCGCCCATATCTTCCGGGGTACGGAGCTTAAAAATTTTCCAATTTTTTGAAATATCAATATGGATATCATTTTAAAGCTTTTGAAAAGATCTTTAAGGAAATAGCATTAAGAGCTGATGAAACTTTTATGTAAAATAATATATATGCAATACCAATTTTTTTTTAAATCTCTGTCACCCCAATATTTGCTTTTTTATTGGAATTACTTCACTAAACTAGATTTACATATACTATATGGTGAAGGGTATATAAGATTCGGCATAGCCGAATATAGCGCTCTTACTTGTTATTAACAATCTTTAAGGGGAGAAATGATTTTGCGAAGTAATTGAAAATGTATTTATGGCCTCAATAAGGTGTTGTTTTATCATTATTCTGGCTGAAAACAATTATTTTACGATTATAAAAATTACAGATTCAAGGGGAATACATACTCATATAATAAATGCCTAGGACCACTACTTCATAGAATTAAGTATTCTTCACATAATTTATATCCAAAACGGGAACTGAAAACAAATTTTTTTGGTTTTTGTTTTAAATGTAAATTGTATGTAGAAATTATCGTTACTAATCTGTTAGTAAAATAAGCTTTTGCTTAATATGGTTAACACCATCGTTAATCATTCTAGTTGCCAATCATAGAAGGAATGGCCCTGTTGATGGAACACTAAAATAATTTATAGAAAATATTTTAAAGCTTTTTCAAGTATTTAAAATATGACTTGTAAAAATGGTTTAACAGTTTGTTATTCTAGTACCTGGTTTTATTTAGGGACATTCCCAAATTTGTGGAATTTTAACAACCACAATTACTAATTACATTATTTTGTACATCCAAATTGACCTGGGGTGGAATCGTTACATCCGTGAACGTACAACACGTATCGTAAAAATACGTTTTTCGGATTATGACATACGTTAACGGATGGTAATTAACAATAACGCAGATTATAACATACGTTATCGTGTACATGAACGTACATTTTTTACGAACTGTCATACGTTAACAAAACTTAGTTCGAATAAGATGAAAAATGCAACAAATTCGCTAAAAAAAGTGCGAATTAAACAAATTTAATTTTAGTTTATGATAAAGTTATTATTACAATAAGTTAAATCTATGATTCATGAATGAACACAAAAATTTGGCAAAAAACATGCTTCCTAATTGGGCATATTAAAATCTAATGCTAACAGACTATGGGATGAGCTTTCCAAATGTATGGACGCACTAGTACCACCAGTTAATGATGTTATAATTTTAAAATAGGAAATTCGCAATTTATATTTTTTCAAGAAAATATTTATATTTATAATTTTGGCTGATCAAAAATTGGTATTAAGCAAAGAAAAAAGTTTATTTTTTAATTGAAAACTCAGAATGAAGGAAGCCTTTATGAAGAAAAGCTGCTGGTGCCAAGTGAAGAAGTGTTAATTGACCCAGCAGTCCTTGAATCGAGCGCTATAGGCAAAAAATCGGTTTTGACCTTTGGAAACAACAAAATTTGATAAACTGACCAGCCTGAATACTCTTTCTTTAGCTGTAGAATATTTTAATTTCAAAACTATTGTGACTCATTTAAAAAATTACGATCCGTTTACAATCGTATGTCATAATGCCATTTAGTTCATACGATTAACGTATCACGTAATTTTTTTTCGTACGATTGTCGATACGAACACGGATGTAACGATTCCACCCCTAATTTATCATAAAATTTAATTGCTTTTTCAAATTTGTTATTCTAAATGAAACATTTTCCTTTTAATTTTCAATTGAAATTTTTTTTTATATTTACCTGTTTTTTTTTTGGTCTATGGACATTCTCGAATTGGTTTTTTCACTCGTAATAAAAGGTATATAAAAGTGCAGTAAGTAATAACAATTTTCGTAAGATAAAGGTAAAAGCATTCATTCGCTTATCGCTGAAATATGCTGGACATTGTATGATAATGAAGTGGAATTGCCTAGAGCTAAAAAATGTAATTAATGCTATCCAAATTTGCTTTAAAACAAAATTCTTAATAAATGCGAAATTAACCCTAAGCTCTCTTTTGTTGCGTCTTATTTCTGACTTTATGGTTGAATTTTCCTTTTTGGTGTATTCAGGGACTTATAGTAAAATTTAACGGGTAACATTTTTGTGGAACATTTTAACCCTCTAAAACCCTGTTTTAATGGTGTTTTTTGCTATTTTTTAAAAGAAGGACAAAAAAGACCCATATCGTGAGGAGTTAGAGGGTTAACATTTCTACAAAAATGTTCTCCGTAAGATTTTACATAAATTTGCTGAACAAACTTTTTACCTAAAATGTAGGGGTCACATGGTTTCTTATGCCGTTTAACAATAAGAATGTGCCAGAGCTGGGAAACTTTAACCCCCTCTCAAATGAAATCCAGATGTAAACTTTCAAAACGCCGATACACGTATATCTTTTTTTTGTCTCCTCTATCAGAATTTATAGCCCGGACCTTGTAATTTTTTGGTGTGTTGTACAGTGTTATCAGATCTCAATTTATCATATTCTTATTGAATAAATTAAACCATAACTAGTATATAGTACCTTTCATGTGTTCAGTAATTATTTGTTTTTTTTTTTAATAAAACCTAAATTTAATATGTATGTTTATATTTTGGTGATTTTTTTCTATTTTTGACGAATTTTTGCCATGCCTATGAAAAGGATATAAAAAAATATATTTACCTAAAAAATAGGTAAATTTTATGGTCTAAACCTGTAAAAACCGTTTTGGCGAATTTCGTCAAAAACAATGTGATAACCCTGTATGCCGACCATACATTAATATTTATAGAACAAGAAAGTGAAAACCGAAGCCAAGTAAATTGAAAATATAAAATATATATACCATGGCGACATAATACAGGTGGTCTCGATGATTTTTCGCCATAAACGCTTAATGTCAAACACCATATAAAAAAATTATACATATTTTTTATATATGGAGTTTGACATTTAGAGTTTACAGCGAAATTGATGAATTCGTCATTGCGACCACCTTGTATTATTTCACCATTGTATGACCATATTAACAAATGATTAAAAATAAATTAATTAAAACTTAATTTTTTTAAATCTTTTTATTTTTCAATCTATTAACAAAGAAATAATAAGCTAACTTTATAGCTACTTAAACAATCTAACAGAGTATTAGGTTCCTATGAGTCTAACTGTTATATATTTACAGTGTATTAAAATTAAAAGCAAAAATTGCATTATCATCGGCATACGTTGCAATAAAAACGTTTTCTGCGGTAAATAATGTTTACAGCGTAGGACCTAATACGCTCTCCTGAGGTACGCCTGCTTTAATGGTGGCAATTTCTGAGTTTTCTACAGAATCAATAATTTTTTGACTTATCTATTCCACTGCTCAGGAGTTCCATGTTTGTGCCGAAATCCAAATTGGTGTTCGGGTATTATTTGTACTCTAGTACCGGCAGAAAAGGCTTCTCAAACATCTTAGACAAAGTAGGTAACAAACTGATAGGTCGACATGATTTATTACAATGTTCTGGCTTTTGAAGTTTGTTATCCATTATAATTTTGGCAGGTAGAAAAATGTGACTGCCTTAAAACAGCGTTAAACAAAATCGTAAAAAAATAAAGGCTTTTCACGGCAAATTTTTTAGAACTTTGATCTCTTCCAGATTTTCGCAGTCTTCCTTTAACCACCTTACTTCTATCGACAAGCGAAAGATTGTACAATAATTTTAATTTTGCGGTGTTGCCATAAACGAAGCGTCATGTATAACTTTTGAAAACATTTTTACGGCTTGGTCAATTTCGTTTCCGGTGTTATAGGACGAACTTAGATCAAGTTGAGATTCAATGCAGTAGTGAAAAAGATTAATGTCGGTTTCTGGGACGACAAGCCTGGGGGGTTGCTCTCTATTGTGATGCGAAAGCAAGTTCGATGCGAAAAGACGATGCGATAAGAGTACAATTTGATACTCTGTAATGTTTACGTAGACGCTTTCACAAAATAATTTCAAAAAGAAGAAACTCTGGCACAACAATAGAGAAGAATGACAAAATGAAATGTCAAAATTTGTAAACAAAAACATTTTTTTAATTAAATTATACACAAAGGTTCGCGTCCAATGCAAAATATCATTAATTACAAACATTAATGCAGATTAAAAAAAGATCTTTGACGATTAAAATTTTATAAATATAATTTTGTGTGTGTGTGTTTTATTTTATTAAAAAATAGTGATTATGAAAATAGTGGCATTATGAATGGAGACGGAAAATGAACATAACGAAGTTAACCGAAATATTGGAAAAATAAAAATGAAACCAAATATTTGATTGTTTTTTCATTTTTTAATATTATAATTTGACCTTAAGTCCAACGACATCTTTAACATTAAAATTTTATTTTTGAAGGAATCAAGCAGAATTCAAGTAAATTAAATTACGATAGTTACTATTATCAGAAAAAATTATTTTGTTATTCTTAGGACCGCAGAAACTCATTTTGAGATTCTAATTGCAAATTAATGTCTTTAAAAATATGTTTGTATGTTATTGCTTTGTGTATGTCTTTTGAGACGACACTAACACTGAACACAGTTCACGAGGATATCTCTACCCTGAATTTGAAGTGCTTTGCCACGTGTTTAAATCAAAAACACGTCAATTTCAAGTGTTTTGCAAGTGTAGTAAGAGCCAGTTTACATAAAGGGCATTGTAGCTAACTTTTTTTATTGTTTTCTCTTTTGGAGAATCTCTGTAAGTGATCACGCGTTTACATTATGACTCTTTTGTAGCAAGTGAGAGACTTTTATGATGTTTTATTAACCAATTTTTCAAGTGTTGCCATAAACTAAACGTATTAATTTTTCAACAATTTTTGAACAATATAGGAAAAAACAGCCATTGGTAACACCGATTAAGCATAGAACTGCAAAAAACGAAAGAGAGAAACAGGAATGAGAGAAAAAACTAAAAAGAGTCATGAATGTTCATTTCATGCTACTTTTGCTACCCCGTAAGCTTCTCTACACCTCTTTCCTAAAAACTTCTGCATTATGACTTTTGTAGCTGATACAATGCCCTTAATGTAAACTCCCTCTTATAAGGGAAAACATTTCAAAAACAACTAGTTTTGCACTTAAATACTTATGCTGTGTTTAGAAGGCGTATACAAATAATATGGATTGTCAGATTTTCCATATGTAAATCAATACACAGCGTGTAAACCTTATGAAATATAACATATGTTATTTTCCTATGTGTTGTAACATGTGTCAGTTTCTTATAGAGCACGCTCTACTTTGATATGTAAAATTATATGACAGCAGATGTTTTCAGTGATGCTAAATTCCAATTTAAAAATTTCCGCTCAAAATATTTTTACGTTAAAAGTTATATTTCTGAAAATAAAATTAAATATTTTTTTTTTAACTTTTGTAGGGAATATATATATATACAAATTGATCGTAGGCTAAAACATAATTTTCCATAAACTTTTTAACCCCGACAGAAGAAACAAAAAGCTTTGAACTTTTTTTTAATATGTTTGTAAAAGCTAATTATTAATATTTTTCTTTCCTGTTTCCTGAAGATGCAACCCAACAGTATGGCGAAATATTGAAAAAATAAAAGGTAATTATCAATTTTATAAATGAATTGAAATTATTTTTATTTGGAAAATGTCCGCATACATTTGGAAAATAAATTTTCTCTCTAAAAAAAAGATTTTTAGAAATTAAAAATAAAATGAACTTAAGCCAAAATAATTTCAATTCATTTATAATATTCACAGTTCAAATAATAATTTAATAAAAAATTAAATTATAAGCACGCTCGGCACAGCGCGCACTCATACTTTCCTCATAACAATAATACTAAAACAGCATCTATAATGTTGTGAGTAAACAAGTAAGAATGACTTAAAACAAAATTTGCATTCGTGTTCAATCAATGATTGAAACAAAAGCAAAGACAAATGCACAAGGCGAAATACAGAGAGAACAGTAAAGAAATACGTTGGTTTGTGAGTAAATTTCGTCTAACCAAATTAATGTTGATATGAATATATCTCGTATTCTTATTTACAAAGTTAGTTGGTTAAATAGATGATGTTTATAAAATACACAACTAAGGTAAATAGATGCGAAGAATGCTGATGACGGTCGTAGCGGTCCAGAAAGTGCAGCATTTCATTCTGCTAGCGTCTAATTTCTCTTGTTTTCTTTGGAAAACCTCCGCATACATTTGGAAAATAATTTTCTTTCTAAAAAAAATTTTTAGAAATTAAAAATAAAATGAACTTAATCCAGAATAATTTCAATTCATTTATAATATTCACAGTTCAAATAATCTATATATATATATATATATATATATATATATATATATATATATATATATATATATATATATATATATATATATATATATATATATATATATATATACATATATACATATATAAATTGTGTAAAAAATGTATAGTAATTCATAAAATGAGAACGGCTAGGCCGATTTCTGTAAAGTTTTCTGTCAGTTATTCGTATTTTCGAGGGGAAGTTCTTTACGGAAGAAAATTTTTTAAAATCCCTCCGGAAAAGTCGGAAAATTGGAAAAATCGAGAATCGAGTTTTTGTATGAAATTTTGCGTGAAATTATTCGTTAATAGATTTCCAAATTAGAAAATAGAAAGTTCTTAGTGTAAATCATGGAAAATTGCGGAAAATTGGAAAAATCGAAAATGGATTTTTTGTATGAAATTTACTGATTTAATCAAATAAATCACAATTAAAATTTAAATATTTGTGTTGTATTATTACTCTAAAGTTTGTCTGGAGGCTTATTTTCTGTAAAGTTAGTTTATTTTAAGTTTCGATGAAGGGTTTTTCATCGAAAAGAAGTATGTAACGGGCCTGTGGTCAGTTCTAAAAAGAAATTTTGTGCCCTATAAGTAGGGTCTGATGTTGACAATTGTTCAACGAATAGCAGTTATTTGTTTCTCGATAGTTGATTTTTTGCTTTTACCCTTAGTAATTGAAGGCTTGACTCAACGGCAAATGCATATTTGCTGGCATCTTTTGTCTCACAGGAAAGGTTTCGAGAAGTCAGGGTATTATAGAATTTGGGAAGATATGAGAGAATGTTTTTAATATTCAAAGGCTTTGTCACATTGATCGTTCATTCGAAGGGAACATTAGTTTAACAAAGTTTTGTAATGTGCCTCAAAGAATCGCAAAGTTTTTAATATACATATATACGATAATAATTTTAAAAAGTAACAAACGTTTTTGTCTGGTCGGCTTTGAAGGGCTTTGGATGGTTTAAAATTATTTTAAAGTAACTATCATCGGGGAGTACGCCATTAGAAAATGCACATTCATCTGGACGAATTTAAAGTTTTGTTTTCTACACAAAAAGAAGAAATATTTTGAATTTTAAGCACGCTTTTCTAAACAACCAAAAATAATAAGGTCGTCCATATATAGAAAAGGTTGACCTGGCGCTAAACCAGCATATGCAAACGTCATGATGCATTGAAAACAGTTTGCTTTCAAGCCATAAGTGTTATGAGGTATGATTCTCTAATTGTGGAGAAAGAAATACTTATCTTGAACTTTTTTCAAGTTCAATTTGTGGAAAACCTGATATTAAGCCAAGACTTGAAATATATTTAGCCCTGCCGAGTTGGCGAAGGAAAATTATCTGCAATCAAATTTTCTATTACAACTCACGATTTATTATCTTCAGATTTTGGTAATGAATTCTTCGGAACAAGAAGCAACGGGCTATTATAAGACAAAATTGGGGGATCAACTAGCTTATCTTTTACTTATTTCTTGACTTTCTAATTAATCTTTTTATGAATTTGGGATTTTATAAATTTTTTATATACACAGGTGTTGGGGAGGACAGTTTAGTTTTTGTTTGTAGAAATTATTAGTGGTTATTGTTTATGGTTGTCTGGAAAGTTTTTCGAAAGTCGTTTTAAAACTTCTTAGTTTTTTAAAATACAAGATAGAACTATTTTAAAACAAATTTAGAAAGCTAGTACTATAAGAAATAACTTGCAAATAATTTTTCTTCTCTGAACTCATTATTTTAGTGGTAATAATTTTTTTAATTTGAAATTTCATAAAAAGTTTAAAAAAATTTGAAATTTTGTTTAAAAAGCACTTTCAGTTTTTTAAGTAGATTTATTACTATTTTTGCTAAATTTATAAAATTTTAAACTTTTTCGTTAAGACAAGGCCTTGTGTAATCCATCTAATGACTTTTTATAGAATTTGTGTAAAGCAACCCACAGTCAGCATTTTTTTAATTGCACGTGGATTTTCATTATTTTTATAACCAACTTTTCTAGTACGATTGGTTTTTAGTAGTTTGCCAGATTTTGTAAACAATGTGCGCGTAAATGGAGTCTGGGGAGGCGTTTGAAGTAAAATTTCAATTTTTGGGCAGCAAATTTTTTACCTACAAAAAATAATATTTTAATATATTGTTTGCCAACATTTATATTAATTTTAGTCACGTACATATTGGTCTTTAATGGGATGAAAACCTGATTTAATATCTTTTATATGTTCGGAAATATTCAAGTTAAGATTTCATTCACAAAATTTCACTTTTGATATTTTTTGTGGTTTTCAGCGATATTTCATAGTTTTTTTTTTTTTTTTATTTGAAAAACTACTGCAAAAATTTAGGACAGGTGAATATGTAGAGGTAATTACCTATCCACTGATACACAGTTTGCATATCTTTTTTATTGCATTCGTGTTCGAACGATAACAGAAACAGTGAATAAACAGCGAATAATAATATAACAGTAAATAAATATTATGGTTTGTGTGTACTGTTTGCATTCTTATTTACTAAGATAGCTTGTTAAATATGATGTTTATAATGTGCTCAATCTAAGGTAGATGGACGCGAAGAATGTTGATTAACGATGTAGCGGTCCAGAAAATGCCGCATTACAATCTGCTGGTGTCTAATTTTTCTTGTTTTCTTTGGAAAATGTCCGCATATGTTTATAAAATAATTTATTTTATAAAAAAAGTTTTTAGAAATTAAAAAACTTAAATTAAAATCAATTCATTTATTATACCGTTCATCACAAAAAGTGGAAAAGCGGTATTTCTGAGTTTGTCATTCCGTGTGTAATTTCTACAATATTCATTTCCGACCCCATGACTTCTTGTGCATAGCGAAGTCGATTAAGCGATATCTGTCTGTCCTTGATTTCGATGATTGAAAGAGGTGCTTTTGGAAATCATGTCCTTCGCCTCTCGGCCATATTTTACGGGGAGTTACGGGGCTCTAAAATTTTTAAATTTTTTTGAGTATCAATGTATCAGTGAGCAGATGGAATGTATACGGCGTTCTTATTTCTTCAAATTGAATTCGAAGCTGACATCCAAATTGTTTGTTAATGATTGACGTTCCCATGATCATTGGGAAAATAAGAAGCAAAGTCAGCAATGTTGTACATATGTATGTACATTTTTGATTTGAAGTCTTATTCTTTTGTGTTTGGGTTCGCTGTTTTGATCGCCGGTTTGGATATCTAGATTTGTTGCGTTTGAGTTCGGGTTTTCTGAGTTTGATTGTGCATTATCTTTAACGGGAGGCAATGCTACGCGATGTTTAGGCCTTTTACATATTTCAGACGCGGTTTTTACATCAGCAACTCAAATGAATCAATCATTCATGAGCTGCGTAGTTTCCTAGGGCTTTGCACATACTACAAGAGATTTGTGCCAAACTTTGCTCAAGTGACTGCTAGCTTGCATGAGTTGACCAGGAAGTCGCAACCATACTACTGGAGTGAAGCAGCGGAAGAAGCGTTCCAGGAGCTCAAGAAACTTTTGTTCACCGCACCAGTTCTCGCATATCCAATAGCCGGACAGATATTCATATTGCACACGGACTCAAGTGGCTATGGAATATGAGGAGTGCTTTCTGAGGAGGTTAATGGAACATAAAAGGTCATTGGCTACTACAGCAGGGTGCTCTCCAAGCCTGAAAGAAATTTCTGCGTTACACTAAGGGAGCTTTTAGCAGTGCTGGAGTGTGTTAAACATTACCACAAGTACTTATATGGTCAATATTTCATCTTAAGGACGGACCGCTCCGCATTACGTTGGATGATGCAATTTAAGAACCCTGAGGCGCAGCTTGCACGCTGGGTTGAATGTCTGCAGAGCTAGGACTTTAGTATTGTGCATAGAAAAGACGGAAAGCACAATAATGCTTATGCCTTTTCAAGACGGCCATGCATTGTAGAATGCAAGCACTGCACAAATGTCGGGAAAGAGGAGTACGTAATTGATGTGCGGCTTACTCTAATTGTGTCAAGTCGAAGGCCCAGAATGACGACCCAATTTTGGCAAAAATTATATTGGCTAAGCAAAACAACAGGAGACCGAATCATAATGAAATATTGGCAGAGAGCCAACTAGCAGTCGTACTGGGCTCAGTGGAATAGTCTGAAAGTAGAAAAAGGCTGCTTATATAGATCTTGGGAAAGTACAGATGGCAACACTACAACAGACTTAATTGTCGTGCTAACTTCTAAGAGAAATGAGATACTTAAGCAGTTCCATAACGGTCCCAGTGGCAGCCATATAGGTATAACAAAAACTCTGGAAAAGATAAAGCAGAGATTTTGCTCGATGGGCTGCCAACAATACGTAGCCGATTGGATAGCTAATTTTAAACAGTGCATTACGGCTAAGGGTCCTGTAAGAAAAAGTCATGGCAAACTTCGACAGTACAACGCAGGTGCACCCTTTGAGCGGATAGCTATTGATATCACAGGTCCATTCCCTGTCAGTGATGCTGGAAACCGATATGTACTAGTGGTAATGGATTATTTAAGCAAATGGCCCGAAGTGTATGCCATTCTAAGCCCTTGTGAACAATTGGGTGTGTCGATACGGTGTTCCACTAAAACTACATTCAGATCAGGGACGAAATTTTAAATCGGCTATATTCAAAGAGATATGCGACGTTTATGGTATCAAAAAGACGAGAACGACACCGCTGCATTCACAGTCTGATAGAATGGTGGAAAGATTCAATCGTACCCTGTAGGAATATCTCGAAAAAGTGGTCAGTTCACACCAAAAGGATTGGGATGAGCATATACCCAAATTTCAACTGGCGTACCAGTCAGCTATACACGATTCGACTTTACGTAGTCCAGCAAAAATCTTGTTTGGGACAGAACTAATACTGCCAGCAGATTTAGAATTTGGTGTTAAACCTGGACCAGTGTACGAAGACAATAGAAACATTCTCCAGGCACAAGAAAAACTGCATGAGCATTAAAATGACCAGCGATAAGATGAAAGCCAGATATGATCGAGCAGCAAATACGGAGGGATTTACTAAAGGATAAATGGTTCTACTATTTAACCCGCAACGCAAGAAAGGATTATCCCCTAAACTGCAAACCCACTGGGAAGGACCGTACAAGGTGATCATGAAATTAATTGACATGGTTTACCAGATACAGAGATATCATAATCCAAGGTCTAAAAAGAAAGTGGTTCACCTGGAGCGGCTGGCCAAATATGGCATAGGTAATGTTGAGCCTATTCGGGACGAAAAGTGGGCGACAGTGTTACAAAGATGCTTTATTAAAATCATTAAAAGATGTAAAAATAATTGAGGCCAAGAAAGTGAAACGAAACGGACTTCTGTGATTGTTTTCAAAGCTAGAAGTTATAACGAAACAGCTTTATTACAAAACAAAAACAACTAACAGAAAGCGAGAAATAAACAAACACAATACACAACCATATACCCACTTGCATTGTATAACAACTAAATAAATGTACACAACATGTATTTTGTAATAATAATTGAAGTTTCTAGAAGTAAATAACAATGCTCAAATAATGTGGCTGAGATAAAAATGGCAACGCAGCATTTTCTACTACGCAGCAAATGGAGGTAGAAACTCTCGAATATTCAAGAATGCCTAAAAAGAGGGTATATAAAAGCAACTCCAATACGTGCTGATTCATTGTGATTGTGAGCGTCATCTAAGATCTTGTGGTACAACAAGTAAAGTTGCCAGCGTATATTATTAATAGCGAATAGTTAAATCGTCAAATAATTGATTAAATAAAGTGTAATTTAATTAAAACTCTAAAAGTTGAGTGTGTAATTATTTTGCAAATAAAGAACTCATAATTAAAACATTTATAATTTAAATAAACGTTACAATTGCCGTATTCACAAGCTCTGCTAAGGTGTATGTAGTATTGCATACTACCTTTTGTTTACTTCTTTGTGAACAACCATTGTATCAATGTGCCATAGTTCATTGTACTTCATACGTCAAAAACCAAATAAGAAGAAGAAAAGTGCTATTCATCATGTGTTATTTATAAGCCAAATGGGGGAGAAAACAGAAAAAGGTAAATTAATAAATTTTTTGTGTGAAAAATATAGTTTTGATATATTAATGGTTGACTCAAGTAAGTTATAACCGTTTTCCTTATTTTGTTTACATATTTTAAATGAAAAAAATTATTACAGGTGATGAAGAAGATGAGGATGAAATTCAAGACATTTTTAGGATGAACCTAATATACCTGCTCTCCAGTCGCAGAAGTATACATATAGGGCTACCAAAATCATCATTATATCATAATTGAGTTTTAAGATATTTTGATGAAAACAGATTTCTTCATATGATACGACTACAGACAGAGGAATTTGCCTATATATTCAACCTTATAAAAAATGATGGCGGCACCCTACAAAATATTAGAAATCGAATCATTAAAGCAATATTAAATCTTAAAGAACAGTTTTTATATTGGCAGAGAACAAACCTTAACATATGTTTCCAATATACCCACTCCTACTATATACAACAGAAATGACTATTCCACTTTCTAATAAATCAGTCAAATCAATAAATTAAATAAATAAAACTAATAAAAATATCTTTTAATTCAATATAATTCACACATGAACACAAAAATAATAATTCATTTAAACATAAAACATTTAAACAAATACAACGTTTGAAAAACATATGAAAAAAAGTACTTAGTGTTGTATCGCATGTTTGTATGAAAATTACCAACAACACAGCTAGCACCGTTCTATTTTGTTAGCACTTAGCACTTACTAGGGGGCTTGTGAATAGGGCAAATATGTGTAACGGCAACATTATATTTGTTTATTGATGCCCGTCAAAATAGAAAATAGCCTAAGTTGGCAGCAGCAACAAATGCTGTTGTGTATCCGTGCTGCTGTGATGTCGTCAAAATAATCGTTTTCATTTAAACACAAGTATTTTATTTTTGCCAGTTTGCTGCCTGCTGTCGTCTAAGTATTTAGAGCTTAAATGATATATTTAATAAGATTGGAAGATCTTTTGACAATTCTATCTTTTCCTTTTGTATCAAATTAAAATAATATTCGGCACCCAACAGAATGTCTACCATTTCTGGCTGATTGAAATATGGATCAGCTAAATCAAAGTTCGCAATTTTCCATTCCGAAATATTGATATGCCGACTTGCTCGAGGGGGAATAATTGTTGGGATGACAAATGCTTCTAAACTGGTTTCAAATTTATTGTTTCTTGATTATATTTTCACATTTATTCTTCTTGTAACCCGCTTCTTTCCTACACCATCAATACATAACGACGCTGTTGAAGTCGAATCACCCAACTTTTGAATCATTCCAGAATCCAGAAGCGCTCTGAATTTTGCTGATCTTCCATTAGGTACTGTCAGTTTTACATATGCAGTTGCAAGTATTACATAGTCCCTTATTGATTACGACGCATCTGCAGAAGCAGATGTCACTGTTACGCTTGGGGTATTTGGTTTTAACTCAATACTTGGGACAGAAATGCTAGTCTCCTTGGCTTGTTGATTAAATGTTATTTTGATGTGTAATAACGTATTGTGTTTCTTACTGCATTTTCTGCACGAGCTTGATGAACAGTCTTTTGAAAAGTGTTGAATTAACTCTTGGTTTTCCTTTTAGCAGAGTCCTTTTTTAAGTTGCGTATAATCTGCTTAATGTTTTCGCCTAAAATACTCCGTAAGCTTATCAAATCTTCCATTGAATACATGTTATTGAAAAATGGTGATAAAATATGTGCAAAGATACAGGAGACTTTCTTTATATTGAGCGCTGGTTCGCCTACTTTCAATTTTTTGGTGAAATATTCGAAGATTCGTGCCTTCTCACACAGATCACGTCGGTGTCACCAAAATGTTAACAGGAATTCTGGTGTGTGGCTTGATTTAGCCGTTTCGTCAGAACTAACACTTTTCTGTTTTTCCTCTTGTACTTGAAGTGAAAGACTTAAAAAAACCCAAAAGAAAAGATCTTTGTGTATAAAGACTATTGAATCAATATTATTTTTATTTGTGAAATTGTACACCTTTTTTTCAATATTAAATGATAATGTAATCAATATTAATAATGCGGAAATAAAAACAAACTTAAAACAAAAGTGCAATTAATATGAAAGAATTTAAGTGAATTGATTTAAATATAATTTGTATAATTAAAGTAATGCATGCGTTTTACTTTTGATTTAAGTTGAGATAATTTTAAATAAAATGCAAACGTTGTAATTTTGATTTAAGTTGACATAATTTTAATTACAATACAAACGTTGTCATTTTGATTTAGGTTCACATAGTTCTAAGTACAATGTTTTTAATTCAATCAAAGTATAATGCAACGGTAATCTTGATTTATGCAATGACAAACAAATTAAACAATTAAAATTTAAATACTTTTTAAATAAAATTATGAAAATTTATTATTCGGAATCTGTTTTTCATATTTTAATTTACTTTACTTTATTTGTGCATGATTCCTTCAAATATAAATATTTCATGATATTCTCATGGATTTTACCCAAATTTTTTATAGAAAACTAGAAAGTCTTATATCAAAAGCCGAATTGATTAAATGAGAACTCCATTGAATCAATAAGACAAAAGACAATAACAACTGAAAAATGTTTTATACAAAAACACAGCAAACATTCAGTAAGTATTTTTATTATTTCTTAATTTTTCTACATAAGGTATCCCATTGGGAACCATTCATAAGTATTTGAAAGATTCAATGAAAAAATAAAAATTGAAAACAATTTCAGGCAGCAGTTTGTTTCTCTCAAATTCACAAGTTTTCAAAGTGTTAATTGGACAAAACTCTTAAGATGTTCTAGTTTTCGCAATCTTTTCTATTGGTTTTATCATAGATTTCTTCCAATTTTCAGAAAATATTTCCTTCATTAGCGATTTTAAGCATTAATTTTCCAGATATATATATATATATATATATATATATATAGCTATTAAGAAAATTTTTATTGGAAATTTTGTTGAAGTCAAATTTGTTTTTTAGGTTTTTGCATATATTTTTTAATTCCTTCAACGTCACTGCATGAAGCAAATTGAGAGTCTATCACAGATGTATTATCGATATATTGCACATTGTTCATTTTCTGTATAGTATCTATTATAGTATCTATTATTGGTTAGTTCAAAGTTTTCCTCATATTCTATTTGTTTAAATATCACATGTTTAGTTGCACATTGTCTTTTCTTTAGAATATATTTCTTAAATTTGGCTTCGTTTATTTTTTTCTTTTTTTATAGCGTTCCGAACTATCCTATAGTTTGTCCATGATTCCTGTGTTTTCAATCCTAGCTATTTGATATTTTGTAGTTTTTTGTTTTTTCAACCGTCTTATTTCATTATTAAACCAAAATTTTTTACTGTTCTTCTTAATTATCATTTTTGTTACTAGCAGCTACACTGTTGTTTAGATCATTTCTAATATTTATATATTTTATTAATAATATTTATATATTTTATATTTATTATTTAATTTTATTTATATATTTTATATTTATTATTTTATTAGAGAAATACTTAGAAAAAGCAGCTTTACGACACATAAAGTTGAAAACCTTATTAATAGAGCAAAAAACAGGGATAAAAACACAGAAAATAACAACACATGAACCAAAAGTGAAAGAATTCAATTTCAGTTTCAGCTGTATGCGACACCCAGCCTTAACAAATGTATGCGGACGTTTTCCAAAGAAAACAAGAAAAATTAGACGTTAGCAGATTGAAATGCTGCACTTTCTGGACCACTACGACCTTCATCAGCATTCTTCGCATCTATCTACATTAGTTGTGTAATTTATAAACATCATCTATTTAACCAACTAACTTTGTAAATAAGAATGTGAGATATATTCATATTAATTTTAATTTGGTTTGTTCCAATCATCGATCGGACACGAACCGTAGCGTACGGCACTGATAAAATACTTTAAAATTCCATTTTAGTGTTTGTGAACTTGTATGTGTACCCATTACGTACACAACGTCTACAAAAAGAAGAACGCAAACTCTAACAAAACGTACTGAACAAAGTTCACAAACACTATTTTTTAGTGTTTGTGTACAAAGTACGCTAAAATGATCAGTACAAAACGAAAAAATTGGGTTTTAGTGAACTTTTTTGGGTACACTAACATTTTTTTAGTGTACGCGAGATTTTTAATTTGTTTTTGTTTGTAATAATAGAAATATTTCGCCTAAAAGGATAGCAATTTAAGCTTAGTAATATATAGTACAGTATTTACTTATCCATATATATGTATACATATATTAGTGTATATATGTATGTATATACCTTAATATATTATTTATAACTTTTTTGATATAATAAATTGCAAGCATATTTATAGTATATTTTGATTGAAAATTAAAAACTTTCTTTATTGGGAAATAAATTGATATACAAAAGCCAAATATACTGTTTTTAATGTTTAATAGTATATAATTGGAAAATACAGGGTCTTTCTTTTCGCTCTTTTTTGCTGCTTGCGCAAAAAAAGAACGAATTAATCCCTTTAATTCTTAATTAACCCTTAATACTCATCATAAAAAATTGAAATTGACTTCCTAAATGTCTCTTTTTTTAATCTTTATTTAAAAATACTACAAATAAAAAAAATTAATTTTTAGAATATATAGGACATTTATTTGCATTTCACTAAACGACATTTGTTATTATTCATAATAGGCGAAATATTTCTATTATTACAAACAACAATAAATAAAAAACCTCGCGTACACTAAAAAAATGTTAGTGTACGCAAAAAAGTTCACTAAAACGCAATTTTTTCGTTTTGTACTGATCATTTTAGCGTACTTTGTACACAAACACTAAGAAATAGTGTTTGTGAACTTTGTTCAGTACGTTTTGTTAGAGTTTATGTACATGTTCGTAAACACTTAAGGCCCAACTATAATGTGCATAAGCTAGCTTTAGTTTATGTCAAAAATTCAACGAAAAGCCTGTCAAATGCTTAGGTAACTTATCAAAGAAATTTATGTGGCTACAATGTACATATATAAATTTAGTAACTTATTTGCCACAGTTGCACATTTATGTTTTTTCGTACTTTTGCCAAAAATAATTTCTATATAAATCAACAAAATTTTAAAACTAAAACCCTTTAAAAAAATTTTTTTTATATATTTAATAATATTCACAAACACATTTACATATTTTGGTTTATGTTCTAAGAAAATGTAAAAAGAAAATATTACAAATTATTTTCTGTTTTGTGTTTGTGGCCAACCGTACTAAAAAATGCAACGATGTTCATCGTTTATATGGTATACATATGTGTGTATAAATACAAATTTAATTTAAATATATTATAATTGTAAAAAATTGGCCATAGGGAAAATGTTGTTTTTTCTACATTTTCTATTGAACTAAAAACTACAAAATTTAACAATTTAGGTCTTAATAAAAATTATTCTTTATCAATGTATAAACCAAAGCACAATCAGCTGTTTCCGTACGGAAAGTGCGATCAGTTTCGTACCTTGCATAAAGAAATGAAATTTAACGAAACTTGACGAAAAGTTATCTTAATCACATTATAGTTTACCACATATAATTTAATGTATTTGCACAGTTGTATAAGTTGGCATAAGCTAGTTTATGCACATTATAGTTGGGCCTTTAAAGAGAAACGAAGTGTTTTGTTCTTGTTGTAGTGAATGTGTTTGCGTTCTTTGTATATGACGATCAGTACAGTATATAAAGGTTGCGTACTTTAGAGTTTTTTTTCGAACACTGCTCACAACATTATAGATGCTGCTTCAGTATCATATTGATTGTCATGAGTTAAGCATGAAAGTACGCCGGCCGTGTGTGCTTAAGGTACGGTCACATATGACAAATATTTGCCTAAAATTTGTTTGGCTTAAATTTTTTCAAAACAACACAAAATTTGTTTTGTGGTCACACTACGCACATTTATTTGAATATTTTTATTTGTTCAAACAGCTATGAAATAATGTGAAATAAAATACTGACAAACATGTTTTATGTGCGGTCACATTTAAAATAATATTTTCCTTAAAAATATTTTGATCAAACTGCAAAAAAACGTAAATTTATTTGCTCACAAACTGCTGCGCATGGGATGTCTTTATTGCCATTAAATTTCTTCGGCATTATTTCGAAGTAATTGCAAATAAAATGTTTAAAATATTATTAAATGCTAATTATAAATGATGAAAAATAGTTGCTACTCTTAAATATTTAATTGCAGTATAATATACATACATAAGTTCAAAGCAAACAAGTAATAACCATTTGTAGATGGAACAAAAATATACAACTGTAGAAAAAATTTTTTCATCTAGGCAGACTCTAGGCGCATCTTTTTAAAAGTCTCAAATTAAGTTTTTATTCTCTTCCTATAATATGCTTTTCCTATACCTTGTACGAGAATATAAATCCCAGGTTTTAATATAAAAATAAAATATCCACCGCTGATAGCCATAGACTATAAAAGTTGGTCAAATAATGATGGCTAATATTATATCTATGTACCCGCATGTATTATGAATACAGATTCCATTAAAATAACTACTACACATAATGGCAATGTGAGATGAAAGTTTATAATGAATAACTCCCATGTATGAAAGTTACAAATGAACAAAGCCAAGCAACAATATAAAATTTTTCATATTCTATTCTATAAAGAAGCTACAAAAGGTGTTCTAAAGAAGGAGCACAATAAGAGGATGAAGCTAAATAGGAATTAGATCCCACTTCTTAACAATAAATTTTAATAATCATTCATTACATTTGTTTGGTTAAAATTTCTAAAAACTTTTAATTTATTTAATATATTTTTCAAACTACAGCTGTTTATTTGTTTACTTGATATAAGTGTAAACAAATTATATGTTGAAGTAAAAAGTCGCTTAAATTAAAAAGCAAATTTCGTAAAGAATAAAACTGCAAATATGCAAGATTTTAATTGGGATACAAAGTTCTACAATTTTAAAGAAATTTTAATGTTTCAGATTTCTGAAAATAGAGGAAAAACTCTTGTACATATATCGTTTTTAAAAATTGTTACATTATAACATAACGTCAAACGAATATATTTATAATGAAAAAAAAAACAGTTTACATTAACTGCAAAAATAATCTTTCAGCTTAGTACTTATAGAACATATCTCTTTTGATTGCAAATCAAAAGTTATGAAAGAACACTTTAGGTGCTTAAAATGGATATTCACTAATGACTCTTAGCTCTATTCAGACGCTTCGAGTGGGGCTGAAGAATTATTTTGGTTTTGTTCTGCACATAGCCGACTTTTTTCGTCTCTTTAAGCCGTTAAAATGCGTGGGCACTATGCAAATCTTAATTAAAGTTTAATTTATGTTGGTTAAATTTAAGCGTGCTTAAGTCTTGTTTAATATAAATTAATTGATATTGATTCTTGAAGTGAAAGCATGTTGCTTGTTGTCATATATAACTTCATTTAAAAGTTATCTATAAGCATTTTAAACAAAATGCATCTCAACCTTATCATGGGCTTATGTTCAGATACATAATAGTATATAATTTATACTTTAAAATTCTATTATTCCCGAATTATAGCTTCCGGCAATATTACTTGCCCTCAGCATAAGTAAAGATATATTTGCTCCAGTCTAGTTTAATATAAAATTCCAAAATGAAAACAAAAGTTACTTACGTTGTAGGAATGACTATTTCAAGAACAAAATGTTGAGTAAATAATTTAGCGCCAACGCATATTTTTCAAGTTATATAATTTCTTGCGACTTTACTTTAAATCAATACTTAACAAAAAATTTATAAAAGAACATTTAATAATCTCCAATAATATCTTTTTTATATACAATTTTGAAACTTTGCACCATTCTGAAGCGAAAATGTCAAAATATACCAAATTATATATAAAATACTTTGATGATATATAACTCGAAAAATATGTGGCCCGACAACTTTTTTAATTTACTATTTCTTCCAAAAATTGCACTTTATTATTTTTTATCTATAATTTTATTATTAATTGCTTACAGTATTTTGTTTTTATTTAATACGCATATAAGTTTAAAATTATCAGCGAGTTTTTCCGAAACTTAATAATTTAGTTTAAATACTGGGCAACATTGTTGATACAGCTGTTATTTGTCTCTGTTTGTTCTTACAAAAACTTTGCAAGAACAAATATTTATTTGCCTAAAAATGAGTAAAATACTTGACGTCGAGTGGTCACACTATGTTCACATTAGAAGCATTTTTGTTTACTGGCAAATAATTTTATTTGCCCAAAATCAGCTGTGATGTTATTTGCTTCTAATAAATATTTTGTGGTCAGACTACGGCAAATAAATATTTGTCGATTTCAGTCAAATGTTTGACTAATGTGACCGTACCTTTATAATTTTATTTTTATTTAATTATGATTTGAACTGTGAATAATATAAATGAATCGAAATTATTCTGGATTTAGTTAATTATTTTTTTTAATTTCTAAAAATCTATCTTGATTGTGTAATTATAAACATCATCTAAACAATCTGAGTGAAACGTATGAAATAAAAGTTTCAAATCAAATAGAAATTTAAAATAATATTCAATTCATTTTAATTAACGGAAAGTGAGATAGTTGAAAAGGCAGAATATTATATTTAGTTATAGTAAACTTAAGGGAGTAAAGTTATTTGAATATAATAGAAATAGACATACAGTATATAACGCTAAGCTTAGAATAGACAATTAGTTGTACGCAAAAGTTATTGCGAAAAAGAACTTTTTTATTGTTGAAAATGGTTCTTTAGGGCTTCGGCAGCAACTTTATTCTCTGACTTTTTCATAATTCCGTTTTTTTTTACAAAATTACCGTTATTTTTAGGTTATTGAAGGAAATCATAATTTTGACTTTTAAATTTCTAAAACTCGACCAAATAAAGTTTGGAAAATTTGTACTAAATCCTTTGGCGAGTATTTTTGCTAAACATACGAACTCATAGTGTTCGCAAATGCTGGGCGTTTTTATACATTTTTGAATAAAAAAGAATTTTGCGCCATCTAACGGCAATATATTGTACTAACTACATTCAGCAATTTGATGGTTAAAAAATAACCGAATGAGAAAGAGAAGAGCTTTAAGATAATTAATAGACGTGCGTCTATTTTCATCAAAAATTGTTTCTTTCCGAATCAGATTTTATGGAATTCGTTTTCCAATATGGCTGTTAAGGCAAAAGATTGAAGTTCTTGCACTCCCATTGCTGTCTCGTCATGATGGCGATTAAAGTTGTTACCATTTTTCAGTATTTGCTCTAGCATTTTTGCTGTTAATTCAACCAAATAATTAAACTTATCCTTTAATTGAAAAGTTGTTCTAAGGGAAGTACTTCTGACAACAAACCTCATTACTTCCACGATTTTAGTAAAACTGACTGCCTTATCCAACATCTTGTAGATAGCAATATCATTTTGTTTTGATTTAATGATATTGTTATTTGCTTTACAAAATTTTTCTAACTCTTAAGCTGTAACATGTATTTTTCCTTAAGTTTCACTATTAATTCGGGATTGCTAAAACAGTTTTTAAGCCAAGGGACTTTTTTGCATATACCGTCGATAAAAGGTTTAAAAGACCTCTTTAGACTATTTGCATTGCGGCTTAAAGTAATCAAATTTCCGTACCACAGTTCATCTTTCTAGAGGACTTTCTACTTTTTGTCTTTTTCATAAGTACACTGTTAATAGCGAAATAATACCAGGTGGCCGCAATGGCGAATTAATTGGTTTTCGTCGTATATGCTAAATGTCAAACACCATATAAAAAAAATTATACATATTTTTATTTATAGAGTTTGACATTTAGCGGTTACGGATAAATTAATGAATTCGCCATTGCGGCCACCTGGTAATATTTCGCCATGAATAATGGTGTAAAAAGTCAAACGAATCACTATTGTACAATCGTTTTTCCATTTTAAACGACTGTTAGTATTTTTATGTAAACAATTTAAAGAACCATGACAAATTTGATGCACTTTTAATCGTTAAATAAAATGGAAAGGACTAAAAGAAAAAACCAAGGCCAATTTGGTTGACTTTCAGATTATTAGTAAAATTTAAAATAAATGCAATAATTAGCATGCATTGCTGATAGTAGCTCCGTTCGAGTACTCAAAAATTACAACATTTTTAAGAAATTTTTACTGAAGATTTTTCCGTTCACGTACTTTTTTATGCAAAAGTTTTCTATGAGAGTAATTAGTTAAGTTTACTCAGTTATTAAAATCTTATCAATTATTCGTATATACTAAGAGAGTAAATACCTAAGAGAGTAAACAAAAACATTGATACAAATAAAAACAATAAAAAAATACCACTACAAATGTAAAAATTATAGCAATCTATTTATAATAAAATAATTTGGGGAAGACGAGGTACAACAACAAGGACAACTTTTGAATATCATCTATTTTATTGATTAATTGAAAATCAGGTAAACGACTAGATCTTTATTTTTCGCTCTATTTTTGTAATAAATGAATAAAATTTACCGAAAATAGGCTTTAATGTTTTTTGTACGTCACAAATTTGGCTAAATATTATGCCTTGAAATTCAACATAGTTGTTGTTGTCACAACTTTTTCTCTCAGTGTATTATTGCAGTAATATCCGTAAATAGAAGATTCCTACCCAAACTAAGTATGCAAAAAATAAAAACATTCACCCCTATCGCGAATTATGTTCCACATGAAATTTTTTCACATTTCAATGAAAATCAAATTCCCCTTATCATGAATGTTTTTTTTTGCGTGAAATGTGGATTTTTTTTACTGTTTTGTTCACTTTGATTTTGATAGTGGAATTCAATTATAAGTATTTTTCATCTAATAAGAAGTTTTAGGTATGTAAAAAGTAATTTTAGGGTAAATTTGGTAAATAAAATTTAAAGAGACATTCTTCTTAACAAGATTTAAGGTAAGGCCATATATTTAAGGTATGCCATATTATATATGCAATCTTTGGAGATCCGTAACGGCGAATCTAAGAATCAATTTTTGTTTAAATATGCATTTTATACCCCGTAAACATTTTTTTCATTTTTGCAAATGCAATGATATTTAAGTTGTGGAAAAAATTGTTCACGTGAAATACCCGATACCAATTTGCAGTTCAGGTGGAATAAAAATTTCACACTTTATTCACGATAGGGGTGATTGATTTTGTACCTGTTAACATAAATATTGCGTTAAATTTATAAAAAGTTAAAAAATCAAAGTTTTAATGGACACCCTAAATTTCTGGTTTAGGACAGGTGAGGGACACTGTAATTACCAACTAAGGTATTCATACCTTAAAAGTAAATTAAAATATTAAATTTCTGTTCTTTTAAGTTCTTTTTGAACTTTCAGGCTTCCAAGGTCAATTTTAGAAAATGAAAATTTTTATTTATTTATTCCGACGTTTCGTTGGATAATCCCAACTTCATCAGGGAAATTTTTATTTTGTCTGGTAACAATAAATGTATAAACAAAACAGATTAAATACATACATAATAAACAATTATTAAATCTTATATTTTTTATAAAACCAAACCACTTTACTTACATAATATTTTAATTTTAACACAACAAAAATATTTAACATTTAAAACGACAATTAATTTTTTTAAAAAATAAACAAAATTTAAACTTCAAATAAAATAACATTAACATAATAGCACACCACTGTTCTTAAAGTTAATATCACAGTATACTAAAATAAGACTTTAGAATAATTTTCATTAGTGTTCTCTTTGTCATCTTTTTTGTTAATTGCACTGTTCCCTTTTTGTTGTATTCGAAGAGTTTCAAGTGTGCAACGTTTGTTCTCTCGTCTCTCTTTGTCCAGTATTTTTACATTTTCCAAATCAGCAGTATGGTGGTTGTCAATACAGTGTTGTGCCAAAGCCGACGTGTGTTTTTGTTTTTAACCGACATCAAAAAAAGGAGGTTATACAATTCGGCTGAATGTTGCCTTTTTTATATTTGTGCCTCCAGAATTCAGTCATTTCTGATCCGATTTTGAAAATTTTTGGTAATATGATAGATTATGCTTACAGATTGGTCCCGTTTTAAAAGCAGCTCAAAATCCTAAAAATAAAAGGATGTCCCCATACAACATACATATTTTTTACGTGTATTATGAATTGTTAAGGGCGATTCTGTAAAATTTAAAATAACTGCGTATTACTATGGCTCCCAAAAACAAAAAATTACACAAAAATAAATCTAAAAATTAAAGGGTGCCCCCATAATTGATGTAAATTTACTTATATGGGCCTATCTTTTAAACCGTTATAGACATACGCTTGCAAATTGGACAGAATGTCTATTGCTATGGCCGTTCTAGTAACAAGTATTAATATTACAAATTATAAATTAAAGAGTGTGCCAATAGTTCCTTAAATTTGATGTAAATGGCCATACTCTTGGACAGTTGTAGAGAGACGCTTGAAATTTATAACGAACCTGTATTGCTTAGTTCGTTTTAACAACAAGTATAAAATTTGGATTTGGAAGTTAAAGGGTGTTCCAATAGTTAATGTAACTTTGTGTATGTGATCAAACTTTTAAACCGTTATAGACAGAAAGCTGAAATTTAAAAGGGACATGTTTTGCTAAGTCTGCTATAACAAGAAGCTTATAATTTGAATTTAGAAATTAAAGGGTGTTCCCAAAATTAATGTAATTTGTTCTATATGGCCGTATTTTAGACAGAATGTCCAATACTTTATTTGGTATAATAAGAAGTATAAAAATGTTGTATTATAAATTAAATAGTTGATAAAATCTGATGTATATGGGCAAACTGTTGAACCGTTACAGACAAGCGGTTAAAATTTACACAGAACCTGATTGCTAAATCTTCTACAACAGCAAGTATTTAATTTGAATTTGGTAATTAAAGAGTGACCCTATAGTTGCTGAAATTTGATGTATGTTTCCAAAATATTGACGGTTGAAAAAGTATAAAGTTCGAAGATATGAGTGTGTCCCATTAGTTAATGCAACCTAACTTATGTGGCCATACACTTGAGCTGTTATTGGCAGACAGATGAAATCTGTTTTGAAGTCGGTTTTTTTCGCAAGAATTATTTAATGTCAGATTCGTGCTCACTTGTTCTTGTATTTAAACTTCTTTTCTGTTGTTCCTATATAAACTTTGTTGCAGCTTTCTGTTGAGTTTCCCAGACACCTAATTTGATATACAACGTGGCTTTGCTCCATTTTTTTAATTTTTGTTTTTGTAAAGAGAGAATTTATTGTTTTGTTTGGACAAAAATCTTTAGTTTATTTAAAATATTTGTCAGAAGTTTCCTGGAGAGTTAAGTAAGCGATAACGAAATGGCCATCGAGACGTGCTTTGACCCTCAATAATCAATATCGATGATTTAAATAATAAATCGGGAGAATAGCATGAAAAAAAGAATTTTTTAAAATTTAAAAATTAATTAATATAATTATTTAAAAAATCCCGTTGTTTAAAATGTTTAATATTTGCAAAGTGCCAGTGCATAAAATAAATTATCGTAGTGTTTTGTGATATTTTATTTTTCATCCTCTTTCAACTGTATAAAAGAGCAGAAAAAAACTCTGCCTTATACAGCAGAGAAAGAAAAATAGAATTACAATTGGTTATTGTTGTTTTTGCCTAAACTTTGATTTTTGTCTTTGCTTTATTGTTTGGACAAAAATCTTTAGTTTATTTAAAATATTTGTCAGAAGTTTCCTGAAGAGTTAAGTAAGCGATAACGAAATGGCCATCGAGACGTGCTTTGACCCTCAATAATCAATATCGGTGATTTAAATAATAAATCAGGAGAATAGCATGAAAAAAGGATTTTTTAAAATTAATTAATATAATTATTTAAAAAATCCCGTTGTTTAAAATGTTTAATATTTGCAAAGTGCCAGTGCATAAAATAAATTATCGTAGTGTTTTGTGATATTTTATTTTTCATCCTCTTTCAACTGTATAAAAGAGCAGAAAAAAACTCTGCCTTATACAGCAGAGAAAGAAAAATAGAATTACAATTGGTTATTGTTGTTTTTGCTTAAACTTTGATTTTTGTCTTTGCTTTATTGTTTGGACAAAAATCTTTAGTTTATTTAAAATATTTGTCAGAAGTTTCCTGAAGAGTTAAGTAAGCGATAACGAAATGGCCATCGAGACGTGCTTTGACCCTCAATAATCAATATCGGTGATTTAAATAATAAATCGGGAGAATAGCATGAAAAAAATAATTTTTTAAAATTTAAAACTTAAAATTGTTTTCTTGTTTTATTTAAAATAATCATAAGTGAAAACAAAACTGGCGCAGTCGGTAGGATACCCAGTTATCCTTTAATTTTAAATAAAAGTAATTTATAAAGAAAAAGGATATTTGACCTTTTTGTCTTTATGGATGAACAAAAATAAGAACTAAATTTAAAAAAAGTGAATTGTTTTTGTGACGTCCTTAAACATTATTTAAGTGAAAATTATATTTCTATATTAAAATATTTAAAATAAAAAAACGTAAAACAATCAAAAAGGATAATAACCAAATATAAGTGAAAATTATATTTCTATGGTAAAATCCTTGGATAACATTCTAAAATCCTAGAAATGATTTAGTCATAATAAAAATGATAATAAATATACAAAATATATTACATTACTACAAATTTTTGTGTTAATTTAAAATCTTTAAAATATATGAAATCGAATATTAATGCACCAAGAATAAATCTCCAGGACCTCTTACATTTCTAAAAAATTAAAAATAAATGCAATTTTATGCAATATAAAAAAGTATAATTCTTTTTTACATAAAAATTATTCAAAAGCATAAAGAAATAATAAAAATTAATATAATAAACAGTTTTCATAAAGAATTAAATGAAGGTGAGTACTAAAGAGAATCGCTAATTTTAGCTCTAAAAGTGCAAAACCAATCTTTTCAAAAAAAGGACCAAATTCAAGGCGAATACAAAGCCAAATAAGGAAAAGGGCGATTAAGGACATCGTTGGGGAACAAGCGGAACATGAGCTAAGAAAAAATATTCCTGATAAAGTATATAGGTATTTAATGAATATATTTGTTCTGTTAAGTATTTAAAATTTTTTGTATTATTCATACATTACTGTTTTATTGAAAAAAAAATTTATTTAAAAGAAAGTTTTTGCACTTGGTAACTTACTACACAAATATATACATTTATATTAACATTGTGTAACAGTCTTAAGCGCTTTTCTGAAATAATTTTTTTAATATATATGTCCTTATAAGAATATTTCTTATAAATACGAGGGATGCTATATATATTTCTGGCCTGGCAACACTGAGTGCTGCCAAGTGCAATCTGACATTTCCATTGGAAAGTTTGTCATTTTTAAGCATAATCGTGCTCAAAACGTTTTGACGTACGACCATTATTTGTGTTGTTTACAGTGACTTGAAAAAATTAATATAGAAAAAAATGGAATTAACTCGTGAACATTTTCGTGCCATCATTTTTCACAATTTTCGACGTGGATTATCACGACAAGATTGCATTGATGAACTTAAATCTTTGTATGGCGATGAAGCAATATCCTATAACACTGTGAAAAATTGGTATAATGAATTTAATCGTGGCCGAAGCTCGCTCAAAGACGAATTCCGTGAAGGTCGTCCAAAAACGGCTGTTGTGCCAGAGAACATTAATGCCGTGCGTGAACTCATAATACAAGATCGACATGTGACATATCGAGGATAGAGACATCCTTGGACATTTCTTCCACCAGCATACATTCGATAGTGCATGAACACCTGGCCGTAAAAAAGGTTTGTTCTCGTTGGATCCCGCACAATTTGAAAGTCGCTCAAAAAAAGGCTCGTGTCGATTGGTGCAAAGAAATGTTGCAAAAATACGATTGCGGTGCTTCAAAAGACGTTTATAACATCACCACAGGTGACGAATCATGGATCTATGAGTATGAGCCCGAAACGAAACAACAATCGACCGTGTGGGTCTTCAAAGACGAGCAAAATCCAACGAAAGTTGTTCGTGGAAGAATCACTTCGAAGCAAATGGTCGCCTGTTTCTTCGGCAAAACTGGTCATGTGGCGACTTTTCTGCTTGAGCAACGTAGGACGGTCACTTCTGAGTGGCACACTACAATTTGTTTGCCTGAAGTCATCGGAGAAATTCGAAAAACCAACAAGAGAAGAAGAATCATTGTTCACCATGACAATGCGAGCTCTCACACTTCTGCTCAAACCAGAGCGTTTTTGACCGGCCAAAACCTCGAATTAATGGGACATCCGCCGTATAGCCCTGGCTTGGCACCTAATGACTTCTTCTTGTTTCCGCACATCAACAAAAAAATGCAAGGTCAACGATTTTCGTCGCCAGAAGAAGCTGCTGAAGTGTTCATGTTTTAGAGGTGTCTCAATCGGAGTGGAAAAAGTGCTTCGACAACTGGTTTGAGCGCATGCAAAATTGTATAAATCATGCTGGAGAATACTTCGAAAAACAATAAAACCATTTTTGATTATAAATATTCGCATTTTCACTATTAGGCCAGAAATATATAGAGCAGCCCTCGTATACAAAAATTAATATATATTTTTCAACATGGATCAAGAAGGTGTTTCTCTCACCCCTATCACTGTAGATCCACTAAGATTTATTAAAAGGCTTCCAGAATTTTGGGGTGACAAAAGGGATCTATATTCATTTATATCACTGGTTGAACGAATCAACCCTCTTCTTGGTCACTGTTTATTGATTTAATTAAAAGTAAATTAAGGAGTAAAGCCAAATACAGTAGATTTTTATAATGAAATTAAAGACAGGCTTCGGAGTCTTAATAACAAAACAGTCTCTGATTTGGGGATAAATTTGAATAGGGAACAAATCGCAAAAAACAATATGAGAACTGCTCTAATTATTTTTAAAGAAAAAATCCCTGAGCCATTAAAGACTATATTAGTATGCAGAGATCCAGGAACTCTTGAAGAGGCCATGAATATTATTTTTTCATCAGGGTATGTAACAGAAAATTTTCATTTTCTAGCCTCTCCGGAGAGCTACCTTATATAATACTTAAAAAAAGCTTATATTTATTGTGGACACATTCATTCGATTATAAATCCCGGTTTATGTGACCCGAAATGGAAAGTAAGTTCAAGAACCATGACCTTGATGACGCTACAAAATGAAATACTTACGGACACTATATATCAAATACCAATGTTCGCAGAGTTAGGAGCCGCGAATACTATGATGTCTCTAATAGAGTGTAGATTTCACGATGTTACGACGGAATAATAGGAAACGATATTTTAAGAACTTACAATGCAATTATAGATTACTATAAGAACCAATTACGATTTTTTTTCCAAAATTTCAAGATGTGAAATTTGTAACTCAAGTTGAATGTGGATTCATACACATCACCGAACACCGAAACAATAATGGTGAAGTAATTACAAATGAAGGAGTTTATAATGCTCAGGATTTCAAAGTTGAATCCAGAACGCTTGCTGTATGTCCGAACGTAATTTATCTTACAGAAAAAAGTCAGTGGTCAGTTACCTGTGAGAATTATCATTTAGTCAATGATAATTTACTGAGGGATAACAGTCAGCAGATTTACTTATATAATAGAATTAATATAGATCATTTAAACTTCGAAGAGAAACATAATTTAAAAAATATTTTAAACAAGTACAGTAAATTATTTTATGAGACCAATTCTAATCTAACATTTACGAATGCTATAAAACACCGAATTATTACTAAAGATGAAATACCAGTGTTCTCGAAAACTTATAGGTATAAGGGGCATGAAAAAGGCGGTTAGTTTTAGATTATAGGAAGCTTAATGAATACACTATAGAAGATCGTTTTCCTATTCCTTATGTAGAGGAAGTACTAGACAAACTTGGGAGATGTATGTATTTTACTACCTTGGATCTTGCTAAAGGATTTCATCAAGTAGAAATTGATGAACGGGATGTTCATAAAACCGCATTTTTAGTTGAAGGAGGACATTATGAATTTCTCAGAATGTTCGGTCTCAAAAGTGCGCCAGCCACATTTCAAAGGCTCATGAATAACATTCTAGGTGATCTAGTTAATAAGATTTGTTTAGTCTACCTAGATGGTATAATTTATATTCCACATCTCTTCAGGAGCACGTTAACGCACTACGGCAAGTATTTCAAAGGCTTGAGGAAGCAAATTTAAAAGTTCAGATAGATAAGTGCGAATTTTTTAAGAGAGAGACGGAATTCCTGGGTCATGTTGTAACCCAAGATGGTGTAAAACCAAACCCTCAAAAGGTTGAATGCGTAGTTAATTATCCTCTTCCAAAGACACGAAGACAGATAAAATAGTTTTTTGGACTCAGCGGATATTACCGTAAATTTGTAAAAGATTATGATAAAATAGCAAGGCCTATGACAAAATATTTAAAAAGGGATGCTAAAGTTAATGCAAATGATCCAGAGTATATAAAAAGCTTTAAAGCATTGAAGATCTTTTAGTCAATAGCCCGATATTGGTATATCCCGATTTTAGTAAGAAGTTTGTTGTTAACACAGATGCAAGCAATTTTGTACTGGGTGCTGTTTTATCACAAGATGACCACCCCGTTTGCTATGCTATCAATGGCTTGTATCGATTAAGGAGCCAAATTCAAAGTAAATTAGATGGAGATTGAAGCTGGAAGAATTCGATCATGAGATTGTGTGTAAACGAGGAATAAAAAATGGAAATGCAGATGCCCCGTCAGGCGTAGGACCCGAGGTAAATTTAATTAGACAACCACCTAGAAATACAATAGTAACAAGTACTGCTCCACTGAATTCGTACAAATACCAATTTAGCATCGAAAAGTCGACTTATAATTCATTAAGAGTAGAAATAGCTTACTCTCTAGAAAAATCATATCAGCAAGTAGTTTTAATGAAAGTGTTATATTAACTATAATGAGAAACCATTTACATGCTACTAGGATTAATGCTATTTATATCCATGATATTTCCTTGTAAGAGAGTTTAAAGGAAAATTTTGTAAGGTACGTCTCTGTAAACCCTCACGTTAAAATAGTAATATGCGGCAATTTGCTTGAAGATGTCGTGGACAAGAATGATTTTTATGAGCATATTAAAGTAGAACATTATAGAAATAACCATCGAGGTATTAATGAGAACTTTAAACAACTAAAAACAAACATTTATCACCCGAAATTGAAACAAAGAGTCCAACAATATATTAATAATTGCCACATTTGTAACGTTGAGAAGTACGATCGAAATCCCATTAAGCAAAAGTATAAAATAACTGAAACACCTGATAGAGCCCAACAAATAGTTCATGTAGATGTTTTTTACAGTTCACAGAACACATTATTTTTAACTATTATCGATAAGTTTTCTAAATTCGCCCAGGCAATAAGAATTCAGAACAGATCCTAGGCGGAATTCAAAAAAGCTATCACACAATATCGCAGCATTGTGGGTAACATCGAGAAGATAGTAACAGACAATGAGTTGGGTTTTAAAGCACTGCCATTGCTCGAGTTTCTAAGGGAAAGGAATATTGAAATTCATTTTAATTCCAACAACAATCATACGTCAAAAGCGGACGTGGAGCGGCTCCACAACACCATGAACGACATGACCCCAGTAGGGAGACCGATACTGTAAAGGAAAAAATTTATAAAGTTATCATGTTCTACAACAATACGATCCATTCGACCATAGGATGTAAGCCTAATGACTTTGTAAATGGTGTAATAAGGGAAGAAGATTATCCAAAGATAAAAGACAGAATAGTGAAATCTAAGGAGGCTTCAATATTCAAATTAAATAGAAATCGAGAGAATTGTGAAATCCAAAGTAGAGAAGTTTATCTTAAAAGTTATAGAGGCGGGAAAAACCATGCGAGATTTCGAAATATTATGTTGATCAGTTAGATAGTGACCATGTTGTAATCCAAACTGGCCACAAGTATTATAAATCACATATTAAAAAAAAAAAGGAAAATCTAATGAAAATGAATGTTATATGCAGTTTTATTGCTGTTTTTAGATTTTGCGGAGTTAGAAAACATAAAAGTATTAAAAAAAAATCACATCATTTATTCCTTTTTTTTTACTTTGCAAATATACCTTATTGAAATTAAATTAATGAAACTAAAAATTTAAATCAATAAAATGAAAAAAAATTAATAATCTTGTTGTAAAATGCACAACATGTATAATGCACTATTACATTATATAAAAAGATTACTTTTTTATACATAACTACATTTATAAGAAAATTGACAACTAATTTAAAAGAAAAACGAGAATTTTGAATAGGGAAAGTAGCAGCGATACGCTATTTTAAATAAAGTATGAAATCAGAAAAAAGAGTAGTTATAGAAAACCAATATGTACTATAATATGTATCGAAAAAATAAGCTTTATTTTGTACATAAATAATTATTTTTAATTAATAAATGTTTACAATTATGTATGTATATTAATATATTTCGCATTCACTTAAAATTTCCTCGGAGCGTCAATCAAGCGACGGGGGAGTTACATGTACATATTTGTGCTAGATACTAAATATGGAAACCCTAACATAATATACTTATTTTATAGAAATCTTCATGCCTCACTGTAAGCCTTTGATTTTTTGTTTGTTTTAATATATTTACAAAAACATGATCGAACATGCACAATCTTGTCTCTATGCGTAATTCTGCGTGTACGATCTTGTTTCATCGCATTCTTGCTTGCGCTTTATTCTGTTACTAAGCGTAAATCATGATTCTTCATTCCCAATTAAAACTTATTATTGTTACTAAGCTAGATTTAACAATTGCATTTTTACTTTCTTACGTACACATGATTCGCACATAAGATAAGTAAATTTGTAATTCTGCATTCCCAGTTGTAAAATTTTTTGACTTGTTGCTAGGCGACAAATTTCTTTCTGCAATCCCAGTTCTTAATTTTTTTTTTTTTTTTTTTGTTAACATGTTACATTTTGCCATATTCTCTTTTAAAAGTATATATCAAGCATATAATCAGAAAAAGGGGCAACCAAAGATAAAACGCTTAAGTGAATCCGTCTATTAAGTGATTGTGAAATAGATCAAAATTTATAAAGGACATTATTATCCTTATCAATAATAAAAATAAAACTTTAAATGAATATTTTTTATAATTAATAAAATTAAACTTATTAATAAAAACTTAAAATTGTTTTCTTGTTTTATTTAAAATAATCATAAGTAAAAACAAAACTCTGAAACTGAATCAAAGGCAAATGTCATATTCGGCGTTGTTTACTTTTTTTCAATTAATTCACACGCGTAATTTAAATTTTACGAAAAATGCAAAGTAAATATTCATTAAATGCCTTTAATTATGCCAATGCGATGTTCAAACACGATGTTTGCATTGCCGTTCTTCTTTTTAAATTGAAAACTACATAGTAAAATGGAATTTCCCGAATTGTTCTTTAATTATAAAGACTTTCACTTTATCGTTCTCTTGGCGATCGTCGATGTCAGTTATAAATTTGTGGCAGTGGGTGTTGGTTCATATGGGAGAGAAGGTGACGCTGGTGAGTTTTGATAGAATGGAATTAGATTAGAAAGTTACCATTTCAATGAATTTTTTAGGAATATTCTTGAAAAGTGAATGGGGAGGCTCATTAATAGCGGCAATTTCAACATACCACCACCTGCTGCACTGCCCAACACCGATGTCGTTTTGCCGAATGTTGTTTTGGGTGATGAAAGTTTGCATTGACAACTTCTATGATGAAACCATTTCCTAACCAACAGTCACTTTACGATAAAACCAAAACGATATACAACTATCGGCATAGTAGGACAAGACGAACAACTGAAAATGTGTTTGGCATACTTTCATCTTATTTTAGGATTTTTCACACACCAATTTCAACGAATCCAGAGAAAATTGACAAAATCATTCTTACTTCTTAGATTCTAAAAGTAAAAAGTAAAGTATGGAAGTAAAAAGTAAAGTATGGAATCCTCTTGTCCTATTCGTAGTCATTTGTTGTAGTCAGCAAAAATTCATCAAGAGCCCTGTGATTTCTTTCTATTGATCCTAAGGTTTCATGTTGGTATGGTGTGGAAATACCTGCTTGATTTGTAAAAATTCACATATGTTACGCATTATTTCCTTTATAAATTATGTTCCTCTCATAGACTTAAACACTTTAAAATTACCATATTTCACTTTTAAATAATAATTTTCATTTTTCAGCCTGACATTTTCTACAATATTTTTCACCAAAAGTACAAAAGTGCATATTTTATTAAAAATTTCATAAGAAATCATTTTGACTTATGAAAGCTTTATTATTATTTTATTTAATAACAGAAACCAAAAACAATATTTTTTGAAAAACTATTTAATAATAATATAAATAATTTACTTGAAGGAATTTCAATTTTATTTTTTGTTAGTTTTATTATATACAAATTTAAACATGTGACCTTTTTTTAAGAATTTCAATGTGTTTTTTTTTTTGTTGTATTGTATACAGATTTAAACATGCTCTTTTTAATGTGTTATTTTTTGTTTGTTGTGTTACAAATTAAAACATGTGTCGTTTTTTTTATTAACATAACTATTGTTACAAATATGCTTTATTAAAATCATAAAAAGATGTAAAAATAATTAAGGCCAAGAAAGTGAAACGAAATGGCCTATTGTGTTTGTTTTCAAAGCTAGAAGTTTCTATAAAACAACTTGATTACAAAACAAAAACAACTAACACAATTAGGCTTGCCAGATCCAATTTGCCAAAAAGCTTGACATTGCCAAAAAAAAAACTTGATTTTGAAAAAAAAACTTGACAAATAAAAACACTCATACTATTGGTTTTTATATAATTTTTTTTATAAAAATTATTAGAATAAAAACAAAAATATCATAAAAAGTAAAAATAACAGAAACAATGTAAAAGAAACAAAAAACAATATAAGAATAAAAATTCAGTCGTTATATATTTTAGAGAAAACTTAGCCGTTATTTAAAAAAAAAAAATATATAGGTACTATCTTAAGAAAAAAAAATATAGGTTCTATTTATTTTGCCACATATATTTCGTATTCTTAGATGCAGAATTAGTCGGATGTTGTTAAAAAATGTTGAAAGTTTTTGCAATGCTCATTAAAACTTATTCTTATTAATAGTTCGGCTCTTATTAGATCGAAGGACATTCTATTCCTATCTTTGGTATATAAAAAATATGTATCATATTAGTCCTTAGTTGTATTGATAGTAAAAATATGCTCTTTCGATGTGTTTTTTAGAAATATAAACTTACTTTATTACATATGTAGCTAGAATAAATTTGAGAAAAAAAAACTTACAAAAAACATTGACAAATCACTTTTTCACTTGATACTTGACGCGCATTAAAAAACTTGACAATCAGGCCAAATCAGGCCCGTCTGGCAACCCTAAACACAATACACAACCATACACCTGCGTTGTATAACAACTCAATAAAACAACATACACAACATTTATTTTGAAATAATAATTGAAGGTTCTAGAAGTAAATAACAATGCTCACATCATGTGTCTGAGACGAAAATGACAACACAGCATTTTCGACAACGCAGCAGGTGGAGGTAGAAGTTCTCGAATATTCAGGAATGCCTAAAAATAGGATATATAAAAGCAACGCCAATACGTGCTTATTCATTCTGGTTGTGAGCGTCATCTAGTTAAGATCTGGTGGTGTAACAGTGTAAAGTTGCCAGCGTGTATTATTAATCGCGAATAGTTAAATCGTTAAATAATTGATTATATAAAGTGTAATTAAATTAAGACTCTAAAAGTTGTGCATGTAAGTATTTTGCAAATGAAGAACTCAACAAATAACACGTTTATAATTTAAATAAACGTAACAATATGTTATTTTTTATATACTTACGATAACCTTTTTTATTTAACCTGTTAACTGATTAGTTTTTCTTTGCAAGCTCGATTTAATGTGCTGAATTAATTTCAAGCAAAGACGCGTATTTACGACAGGAGCAGACGCACATATGCGACATTAATTACAAAATGAACTTTTGAAATTGACGCATATATACGACATAATCAGTTAACAGGTTAATAAAAATATACCAAAATCAGTCAAATTTTGTAAAGTTGTTATTTTGTTTACTGTTACTATATTATACTTCAGTACATTTAGATTTCATATCATAAAAATATTTATTTTACATCCAATCTAATTTTTCCTCAGTATTAAAATAGTCCATAAATTGTTGGCGAATCGCTTCTGCCTTACCCTTTCGCGGATTGTATGGGCTTTGCGGTGTACCTAAATAAGTTTCATTCGTTACTCTCGTCGCTAAGTAACAGTTCCTTGGCCAGAAGAGAAAATATTCCACGCTCGCTTCTAGCGTTCCTCCAAGGCTTGGTCCAGTGCTTTTTAGTACGTTTTATAGGAAGAAATGTGGCCTTGATGGTTAATTCATTCAATGCTGATACAAAATTTAAAATTAATAATTACGTATGTGCATAAATCTGTTACCTTTGAGTGTGTCTTCCTTTTCACTGTCATCGGAACCCAATTCGACAGCTTCTCCACTGCATTGCTTGAGTTCACTCAAGACTTCATTCCATGGCGAATTCATTTCTAATTTATTTCTCTTTTAGGGTATAAAAAATAAATTTTATCACCAATTTGTTTGCATATATTCATTAATTATACCACTTAAAAACTTACATATGTCAATTCAAGTACAATTTTAACAAGTTGTTTTTTGAATGAAATTATATTTTTGAGTAAGAGTATATAGGAACTGGGAATTCTGCTTTACTTCCGGTCAAAATGTATGGAAAATCATGCAAAAGCCATAAATCATTCATGCAGAAGCCATTAATGTCATGCAAAAGCAATTAATGTCATTTTTAATGGGTAATAAATTAGCAGGAGTGTAAAAAAGGGTCTAGCACGTGGCTCATTAACATAAGGAATTCAATAATGTTAAGTACGTAGGCCATTAAAGAATGACAAGGGTAAGATGTCTGCAGTTGTGAAATGCAGGTGTGCATTGATATTGTGTATAGGGATTTGGTGAGAAAAAGAAAATATGTTAATTTCTATTTAAGGTTTTATTGAAATGATCGTGATTTGAATAATTAAAAATGCAGGTGTGCATTGATCTTGTGTAAGTGGATGAAATAGTATGATGGTATATACTTATATTGTGTATGGTGTTGATTTCTTGATTAAAATGATCGTGATTTGAATAGTTAAAAAGTGTAAATAGTAATATTGAAGAGTAGAAAACCTTTATTGAATAATTAATAAAGGTTTTCTTGTTTTCAAATGTATTATTTTTGAATAATTAAAAAGTGTAAATAGTAATATTGGGGAGTAGAAAATCTTTATGAAATAGTTAATAAAGGTTTTCTTTTCAAAATGTACTGATCTTGTGTATAGGCATTTGGTGAGAAGAAGAAATATGTGTTGATTTCTGTTTAATAAGAATAATATTTGGGAGTAGAAAATCTTTATGGAATAGTTAATAAATGTGTTTAAATAGTTTAATTAGGTAGGCCATTGAAGAATGACGTAGGTTGGAAATGTAAAATAAATGCAATTGTTAAGGTTATTGAATTTTGATTTTGGTTTTCAATAAGCAGAAGCGATATTAAAGAAAAAAAATATAAGAAAAATTTTGTTTTTAAAAATTAAAAAACTAAAAATTTCTATACAATAAGGATTATATTTTTTTCAAAAGAGTAATAAATTCTTCCAACTAATTGCTTAAATGTGAAGTGCTAGATGATGTGGGTTGACATATTTATAAGTGTGACAATGTGATCACAAGTATATGGAAGGAATAGAGAAGTCAAACACAGCAGGTGTATTGAGAGACAGTAATGTTGAAAAATGTAAAACATGTTAACAAGTGTAGTCAGAGATAGCTAAGAAAATAGAAGTATTTTACACATTAGGAAAAATAAGCAATCTAGGTAAAGATCACTAAATTTTGATTTTTTCAAGACGAGGGTTGAAAATGTAAGATGAATGCAGGTGTTAAGATCATTGAACTTTGATTTTTTGTTTTCATTAAGCAAAAGCAAGAACTTGGGTGTATTGAATTTTCTAATAAAACACTACAGAGATAGATACTGAATAAAGGTAATGATGTGTGTGATTGTGTTTGTGGTCAATTTACATTTTTAGTTTGATCACATTAGGACAAATAAGCAATCTATGTAAAGGTCATTCAACTTTGATTTTTTTTTTTTTTTTTTTTTGAAGCAGAAGTAAGAATTTCATTATATGCAATTTTCTAATTAATCAGCAGCGATAGATACTGAGTAAAGGTAATAATCTTGATTGTGCGTGCGTGTATGTCTTTGTATATGTTTGGGTGTTAGTATTTGTGTGTGTCTGTGGTCAACTTAAGTTTTAGGATTGATTGAAATGATCGTGATTAAAATATTTAAAAAATTGTTAATAGTAATATTAGGGAATAGAAAATTTATATTGAATATTTTTATTTTTTTGTTCTATATTCTTTATTTAAATTATTGTATATTGTTACCATGTTTAGTTTAATCCCAGTAAAAAATATATGGATTAATCCATAATCGATCAATAAAGGAGTAATGACTTGTTCATCCGTTTGGAGTAATAAGCGAGCTATCGAAACTATTTTTTGTTTTTGTTTTTTTTTTTTTTTTTGTTTATGCCTCGCTTATTACTCTAAATGTATCAATGGGGGATGTATCAGTTCGTTTTTGTTTGGGACATAACTTTTAATTGTTGATGTTTTCGTTTTGTTTTTATATTTAGTCAGTTTAGTTTTAAAAAGTGAAAGACGTGTTTTTAATAAAAGCGAAAAGGTGCGGGTATAGTAAAAAATTTGTTAAAAATGTGTGAAAATTTATTTTCTAATCGTCATATAAGACGACTAGTTAAAATAGAAATTGAAAAATTCTCAAATTGTAATCGGGAGACTTAAAGTGAACAAGAGGCATCAGTACCTCACAAAATCAATGAATTAACAAATAAAGATAGCCAAACGGAAAACTTTGTTGTTCATTATGATATCAGTGAAAATTTTAAAAGAAGCTCGCTTCTTGGGTAATTGAAAGTCGTGTTTCGAACGAATGCTATAATTCACTACTCTATATTTTAAAAAGTGAAGGTATGGACGTTCTACTATGTAGAGAAACATTGTTAAAAGCAGTGCATGCAGAAAACCCACGCTGCTTCACAGGGAGCCCAGAAATAATAGATATGGCACCAGGTGCCATTATCATCAGTGCTTTAGAAAAAGCACTGATGATGCACGGCCAATACATATCACCTGATGCAAATGCCGAACTATTGATCGATATAATTGTGGATGGAATGCCGCTTTATAAAAGCTCAGCAAAGTCATTACGGTTTGTGGAAGAACACATCAAATTAAAGAATAAAAATTTTCCCAAATTATTCTTTGAAGGAATTAAATTAGGCAGAACAGCTGATTAAAACAGAGCCTGATTCAGAAATGGTAAGACTGAGTTTGTTTTTAATGCAATCAGTTAAACAAGTATTCAAAATTCTTTGTTTTTTATTTCAATTTATTTCAGATTTCGTACATTAAACTGCGGTTTGACAAAATCAAAATTGAAAAAGCAATACGCAAAATTGCTGTAAGGTCAAAAAAAACTTACAAGTCATAAGTTTCGAACCATTTTGGTCCAGTTAATTTTTTTTTACGAAATACTATATTAAATACGGTTTTTTTACTATTTATTTTATATGATCAGTAGAAAAGGTTAGGTAATATTACATTTATATTTATTTGACTGTTATAATATACATATTTGAAAAATCTTTGCATCGACCGTTCAGTACATTGTAAACTAAAGTAGTAGTGTTTTAAATATTTTGGGTAAGCCTGTTTAATTCGTTACAAAAATGATTTTTTTTAATCCTCTAAATTCTCTAATGTATAGACTAAAGACGTGCACAGATATATCTGTTTATATCAGTTTTTGTGTGTCTACTCTTATGAGTGCGTATTGGTGAGTACGTTTATGTTTCTGATATAAGTTGATATTGTTACTTTTTCTCTTTGGATGGATGCGAATGAGTAAAGAGAGAATGAGAGTAACATATCTGTTCTCCTATGTTTTTACCAAACTGATATAAACAGATATTGATGGTTGTACCATAAGTATTTATTGTATGCTGCGAAGTAATATTCAGTAATACGTATTAATTTAAAATGAAAAAAACCATTATTGTTTTAAAAAAAAAACAATATTGTAAATTTTTATATTATGCTTTATTCAAGATAAATAAATATATAAATAGGTATTTCAAAAACAAATAATGAGTCTTAAGATTTAATGCGTATGAATTAATTAAAAATATTATTATGATTATTTAATAAGTTTTACAGGTGTACATTATTTATTTCGGAAGATTTCTTTCGTTACGATAAGGAAAAGAAAAACAATCTAATTTTTTTATGTTTTTCTTTAGTGTAAAAGTATTTTAAATATTAAATGAAGTTATAAAAAAATTTCTAATTTAAAATCAAATAGCATTACGTGAAAAGTTTGCTGAAAATGCATATTAGATCTAAGATATTCTTTATGAATAAGGCTGTAAAAAATAACAATTAAACTAAAAAATAAAGTATCTGTAAGTATTTCTAGTCAAAATTAAAATCAGTCTTTTGAATTAATATTTACAAATAAAATATTATTAAAAGATTTTTCATTATAACCAAGCTTTGATCTCTTGTCTGTAATAAGAGCCCTAGCAATAGAAAATATCCTTTCTGAAGGAGCGCTAGATGCTGGTATAGAAAATATTCTGCAGCTTAGTTTGTACAACATAGGGAATTAATTTTTTCTATCATGCCACCACTTAAGAGTATTAAAATTGTTATCTAGAGGCACAATAGTATTTTCATACTTGGCTATTTCATTTTCAATTATGCTTTCGCTTGAATTAGCTTTTTCTATTGATTGCACATAATTTTCAAACAATGAATAAATTTTTGAAGAATTTGCTTCAATGAGCGAAGTAGTTGAGTATGTGTCATTACAATAAGACTGTAACAACGATTTGCACTTTAATATTACTTCAGTTTTTTCTTCAATATTAAATTGGGTTAATTGATTAGCTGGCGGAAATAAAAATATTGCTAATTTGTGAAAAATTGTGATCTTGGGATCTACTAGCGTAACTAAAATTTCGGGCAATTTTTTTTTAAATTCTGAAATAAAACTAGATTCATTATTATTGATGCTATTACATATGGTTTTAAGTTTTCTTATGTGCGGATGAACTAAATGAATTGTTATGTAGGAGCTGCCTTCCAGTTCTTTCGAAGCATCCATGAAAGGCTTTAGAATTTCTATTAATTGATCTAAATGATATTCTCTTATAATGCTATATTTGTCTGTTAAATTTTTCTCACATAGTATTTTTTGAATAGTACTAAAGTTATCTTTTATAGATAATAAAGTCAGATAAACTGTATTCCATCTTGTGGGTGTAAAGCTTTTAATAGATGTTTTTACTTCACAATTAAAACCTGATTTCTTGATGAATTTGACCAGTTTTGATGAGGCTGCAATGATTTCATCCACTTGTTCGGAAGTTTTAACGGCATTTTGAACTGTATTGTGAAGTAGGTGACATATACAGTTAATATTTTCGTAGTCTTTTAATGCTGCCTTTATATTGCTTCCTCTGTCTGTGACTATAACTATCGGGTCATCTAAGGAGCAGTTGAATTCTGCGAGCAAATTATCCAGTTTTCGTTTTATATTGATGCCTGTTTAGTAGATAAATTTAAAACATGTAAAATTATAAGCAAAAAGATTTAAAATATATATTTTGGGTTGTAACAAAAGTCAGTGATGACTTACTTGAATTCGAAAATCCTTTCATTGACTTCACTCCTAGTAGCTTACTTTTACATTCCCCATCTATAACAAAATGACCCGTAATGACAAGATAGGAAATTTTACTAAAATTTTCTGTCCACAGATCACAAGTTAGGGCATAACCAATTTTCCGTATTGATGAGATCTCTGACTGTAACTTTTCAAATTGAATTGAATAGCTATTCTCAACGTTTCGGTTAATTGTTGTTGGGTGTGGTATTAGGGCATCTATGTTAAGACCGGCTCCGAATTTATTTCCAAGTGATAACAACAATTTTGAATATTCTTTAAGTCCACAATCTTTTGCTAAAGAGTATGGGCGTATATCTCCAGTAACCCATTCGGTCAGAATATCAGTGCAAGCCTTTTTAGCTTCTTGATTTGGCTCAATTAAAATATTCTCATTTTCACTTCTTAAAACTTTATAGAACTTGTGTTTATTTAAATTAGATACCCCGTTTTTATTGTATTTATATACATTTATACACATTTTGCATGCAACCAAATTTGGTAGTTTCACATCGTTTTCATCTTTTATAAAACCAAAGCAATCCCATATCTTGCTTCGCCCTCTTTTTTCACTAATTTTATATAAATTAGACAAAATTTTTTCTTTTATTTCAATATTATTCATATTTTCCCACTAATTTATTGTTTATTTTCCTAAATTCTCATTTGACTTATACCAAAGACTTTATATAAATGTCTGTTTCACTAATCAAGGCCTTTTATATATTTATAAGGTCGTTTCACAAAGTAAAAAAATAAGTATTGCTTAACCCTTTCGGGACTACTGGGATAATACGTCCCAGCAATTTTCAAACTATCTTTTTTCTTTATTTTCAACGCAATCGCCAGGGAGGTAGAACTCCCAAACGTCCAAAAACGGATAGCATTAATATTGGAGACCACTTGCCAGTAGAGTAAGAGCAGCGTTGTCGCTGTGTTTGCTGTTCTTCACTTGGCATTAAAAAGCGAAAAAAGATGATATGCTCAGGTTGTAACAACGCCTTATGTTACAAGTGTTTTGGGCCATTCCTAATTGCATTCCTAAAATGTTAAAAATAAAGGTTAACTTTTATATAAATCTATTAATATTTATATTTTAGTTATCTTTTTAATTTCGAATCGCTCTTCGAGAACACTGATTGGGATTTTATGCCCCATGAAAATACTTATTGGGATTATATGTCCCAGGATAAAAGGACGAATTTAAAATTTTTGAGTATGGAGAACATAAAACTTTTATCATACCTTTTAGAATATGAAAAAAATTTTGCCATACATAATTTGGTTTGCAAAATAAAACTCCGTCCCGAAAGGGTTAAAGAAAAAAATATATATAAGGAATAATTCGAATTGCAGTATTGACACATAATGGGTTAAACCCAGGTAAGCCAATGCAAACCGTTTTATTCCCACTGTGCCTTATATGCTTCTAATAATATATGACAAAAATACATATGCACACTTTTCATTGAAAAATTGTGCGTTTTAAAAGTCATAAAACAAAAACATTTGTAACAAAACCAAATATATACAGTAGCCAAAAATACCTAAACTGCATTAACTGGTTATTTTTCTTAAAATTTTTATACCTGTAATCATCATAATATTTTCCTATTTTATTGTATTTATGCTAATGAAAATGCATAAATTCCACCACAAACAAAAAGTATACAGCAAGCATTGCTTATTCCTTTTTATGTACAGGTACTTCTTTCTTTATGTTATTGTTGCTAAAAATTCCAATAGGATTCAGTTTCAATTTTTAGGGTTTACCAAGAATTATACTCTACTAGTATTTAATATTAATTTTTCATTTTGCTAAGGAACGTAACTTTTAGCAAGCAAGTACAGCGAACCAAAAGGTCCGCTTCACTCTACTAAATTTTACTCTAAATTTTACTTTCCTCTATACAATTATTCACAATTAATAACAAGCTGAATGATAAACTCCAATTCATTTGCAAAACTCGTTCAAATCAAAATGATTTTATTAAAACCTTCATTATTTATTTATTTAATCTGTAGGACTTTTTTAATATAGAAAAAAGTGTAAATGTTTCTACATGTTAGAGACTTTACAGTTTCCCAATAACACAAGTAATTAACAAAAAAGCATGTTTCCTAAGTTATGACTCAAAATATCATATTATGTTTTTTTTTTTTAATATTCACATACGTTAATTACATATTATTTTATCGACTATATAACATCAATTCTATATGTTTATCTAAAGGTAAAAATATTTTTTTCTTACATTTTTTTGTTATTGAAATTTTTGGTTTTTATGTTCTAGACAACAATTTAATAATTTTTCATTTGTTTTTTTTTTTTTTGTTTAATTATTGATAATGTAGTAAATATTGCGAATATTTCTAATTCTACCTTTAAAATCATATAACTAATTACTAAAACTAAAAAATAATAATAACATTATTACGTACAAAATTAAAATCCTGCTTATTAGCTCTTGCCTTTATCATAAGCAGCACACAATCATCTTAAATATCTTTTTCATAAACAGATATATCCAAATACTCATGGTACAACAGATATTTGAGAGTAAAAAACTGATAATTTTGTTACTCTATGCAATACCATAAACAACTGTATGTGTTTATATCCATAGTGTGAGTACGCACAAGCAAAAGCATACAATATCAACTACACTCATGCCTTCTTTTGTATCAGTTTTACTTGTTATGTATATGATATATCTGTTTTTGCCATACTGTTGGATATACTGGTGCACGTCTTTAGTATAGACATATAAAAAAACAAGCACTTTTAGTTTAGTCTGCGTTTAGCCTCTGTTGTGTTTGCATGTTTGAAAAAATTGGAAAATCGCCGTAATTTAAAAAAAAAAATTACAAAAATAAAGCAATGGACCAAAATGGTCCTTAACCTATGATTTGTAACTTATTAGCCTCTTCAGTTCAATTTTATGTTTAAAATTTGAAATTTTATAAATGAATAGAAATTATTTGGCTTAAGTTCATTTATTTTTTACTTTCTAAAAATCCTTTTTTAGAAAGAAAATTTATTTTACAAATGTATGCGGACGTTTTCCAAAGAAAACAAGAAAAATTAGACGCTAGCAGAATGAAATGCTGCATTTTCTGGACCGCTACGACCTTCATCAGCATTCTTCACATCTATCTACCTTAGTTGTGTATTTTTATAAACATCATCTATTTAACCAACTAACTTTGTAAATAAGAATACGAGAAAACTCATATACTCATATCAATCATCGATTGAACACGAATGCAAATTTATTTTTAATCATTCTTACTTGTTTACTCATAACATTATAGATGCTGTTCCAGTATCATTTTGATTGTTATGATGTAAGCATGAATGGTCGCTGTGCCTTGCGTGCTTATAATTAAATTTTTATTGAATTTTTATTTGAACTGTGAATGTTATAAATGAATAGAAATTATTTGCCTTAAGTTCATTTATTTTTTACTTTCTAAAAATCTTTTTTAGAAAGAAAATTTATTTTACAAATGTATGCGGACGTTTTCCAAAGAAAACAAGAAAAATTAAACGCTAGCAGAATGAAATGCTGCATTTTCTGGACCGCTACGACCTTCATCAGCATTCTTCGCATCTATCTACCTTAGTTGTGTATTTTTATAAACATCATCTATTTAACCAACTAACTTTGTAAATAAGAATACGAGAAAACTCATATACTCATATCAACATTAATTTGGTTAGACGAAATTTACACACAAACAAAAAATTTGAAATTTTAATATAAGCATTTTAGAAGAAAAATAACACCTGAGCTGAAATTTCAGACAGATAGGTTTAGCCGTTTAAAAATTATAATAAAACGAAAAAAAAAACTGACCAAAATGGTCCAAACCTTACAGCAGGGTTAAATAATATATTACGTGTTATTTTTTCTTTCAAGGTGGCATTTATTAAATGTAAAGCAACTGTTTACCAACAGACCTACTTGACAAAAACTACGACCACGTCGCACAGTGGTCAATTTCGCGAGATAGCGGTCAAAACTCTATAACTTTTGACCGGATTGGTATTTTTTTACGCAATTTGTTTTGTTCAATAGGAGGGCTTTAAGCTTCAATTTGCGTGTGCAAACGTAAAAATCGACCGATAGGAACGTAAGTAATGTGGAGTTAAAAATGCATTTTAATTTTTTGTTGAGTTTCCATGTAAAAGTTGAATATTTTTACATTTTAAATAGGTATTTTTTTATAATTTCCTATTTTCCTCAATCGTATTTTACAACCAATACTTATTTATTATTCCTAAACTTAATTTTGGTCAGAAAATACCAACATTTGGCCCCTGACATTTATTTAGTCTCAATATTCGCAGCGGCCAAAGGTAGGTTTTTTTTTGGAAGAAAGCTAATTCTTGTGAGGATTAAACTGAAAAATAACACTGAAATACCCAACAATATCAATACCATTTGGATATATTATATACAGAACACAACATCGATAAAATTTGTAGTAAACTTTTACTATTGATTTAAAGTGCACATATATTTTATTTAAATGTATTAATAAAAATTTATACTAAAATTAGAAACAAATTATAATCTTTAAACTAGTATTAATGAAACAATATTAGTAAAAATTTCTTCCAAATAGCTTTGATTTTCATTTTGCAGTAGTTGTTTAGCTTCTTCATCTAACTCTAATGAGGTTGATTTCCATTTTTGTCGAATACTGGACATATACGGGTCTGATGTGCACAACAAAATATTAATAAGATCTTCATTAGTACAATATCTGGAAATTTTTCTTGTATTGTGCTCGCGAAAGAATCTGTAGTCTTTGTTCCTTGTTTCTTGCGCTTCTTCTGAGAGATCTCCAATTGGAAGCATATTGTGCTGAATTATTTGTTCCCCATGGAACAAAATTTTGTGAACTGTGGTTGGCATATGTCTCCAAGAATATTTTTGGTTATAAAGGATTGCTGTCTCATTAGCATACTGACAAAATTTTTTTGCATCTATCTTTTTGCTACATGCTACAACTTCTAATATGATTTGGAATACTCCAGTTATATAAGCTGCAGTTTCTGGATCGGAAAAAAATCTCCTTGCTGTGTTTCCATCATTAGAATTTCCTTCTCCTTGCTTTGGCTGGTCAATTATAAGGCCTATCTCACGGTATTTTTCTTGAATATCTTTTTTTTTTGCTTTCTTTTTTCCAAGTTTTCTTTGTTGTTTCTCACTGTTTCGCCTAACGGGCCAAATTCCAAATCGTATCCCAATTTAAAAATATGCTCCATAAAACGAATTCTAGCATGAAGAGGTGACATTCCAAATTCATATGCTTCATTAAAACTATCGTCTTGTGTTGGTGGTTGGCTCAATTGACTTGATGTTTTTTGGCATATGGTGCAGCTTGACGAAGACTTTGTTTCGGTTAAAGCTTGTGCAACTTTTCCATCGATCATTGTAAGTGACATTTTAAAGTTAACTTCGATGCATTGATCATTAAATTCAAATATCACGGGTTTAAGTTCTTTAATTTCATCTCTTATTTTGCCAACTTCTTCAGTTATTACATCTTTAGTTTCTTTTTTGTAAGCAAACTTTATTGGTCTACAAAATTTTGTTGACGATGGAATTTCATTCTTCCATACATCTATCTCTGCAGCTCTACTAGTTGACGGCTCTGAACCAATAAATGTTTTTGTTAAACGTAATGGAACGAAAGAAATCATGAATAATGAAATTACATTGTTTGTATTGTTTCTGGCCAGAGGACCCATCACATCCCCATTTAGAAATTAAAGTCATGCTGCAATTTTTAAACTTCTTTAAATAGTCAGCATCAAATGTCTTTAGTAATCGTTCTGCAGTGTGTTCAAGAAGATCCTGCAATTTTATTTCTGCTGAACTTGAAGTTACACTAATAGCAGTTGGTGAAGGTAAGCAATCTTTTTTGGCAGAAACTATATCTCGATATGATGGAAAAATTCCACAATTTTTTTTCATTGGTTCGCTTCCGCAATTCTGTATATTGGTTTTTAGTCATTTTCAAATCCAAAAATAGTGCAAATGCTTCTTCTGGAGTAAATTTATTTTCTTCAGTTGGTGTCGGCATACTTTTTAAAATCCTTTTTGTGCGTCTGGGGCTTGCTTCCACTATTTTTTAATGATAGCAATTTTACTCTTTTTAGTTTTCGATGGTTGAATTTGATGCAGAAATGAATCCTTTATGATGCTACAAGAAACTTCTTCATTGATATGTTTAAGCTTGCGTCTTCGTGATCTTTCACTACAATTATCAATTGGCTTTGCTGGTCGACCACCTTTTCCAGTTTCCGTGGTAGTTACTGATGGCTTTTTAAAAATAAGTTTATTTCTTAGCCATTCTTGGTTGCGTGAGTAAAACAATTTCTTGTTTCTGGAACATTGATTGTACCGTTTTCTTAAAGTATTTAAAAAGTTTTTTATTTTTAAGTTATGAATTTGAATTTCTTGTTTGTCGCATATTTTGAAGAATGGATTATTCATTATATGTAAAATAATGTCGTTTTCATCTTTCCGTTCAAAATATATATCAGATAGAACACTTCAACTGAATTTAGCAATTGTTGAAACAATAATGAAGAAAAAATGATAGCATGGATTAATATACTATTGCTCGAAGTTTCAACATGATCTTTTTTTCCTCTTTGAAACATAATATAACAGGTACTTCGTTTTACCAGTTATTTCCATTGGTTTTAAATTTATTTGCAATTTTTAGGTATTTAAGTTGTGTAATATTAGATGGCAATAAAATCATTTTTTACCTCTTCCAAATGAACTGCCAGATACCGCATAATTTGAGAGTTAACAGGTACTGGTAATAATATAACAGGTACTTGGTTTTACCACTTACTTCCATTGGTTTTAAGTTTATTTGCAATTTTCAGGTATTTAAGTTATGTAATATTAGATGGTAATAAAATCATTTTTTACCTTTTCCAAATTAATTGCTAGATACCACATAATTTGGGAGTTCTATTGTCATTTTTGTCATAATTTTTATACACCCTTCCAAATATGAGCCAACTTCTCCTAATTTCAACAGAATTATTTTTTGGATCAATAAGAACTCTTGTACAAAATTTCATCAAAATATATGCATAATAGCCACTTTCACAAACAAATAACTTCTCAAAAAATATGACGTTCATTTGTACCGAATATCTTACCTTGGGCCAGAAAAATTGCTGTAGCTCAAAAAGTGCAGTCCCGATGCATGGACATGTATATATAGGAATGTAGGGGAGAGTTAGGACTACAAAATAGTAAATTTGTGTTTTGACTCAGCTTGACTCACAGGAGTTGTGCTCTATGAAGTAGGAAATTTCCGAGAAATTTGACCTTTTTAAAAAAAAAATATTTAAATTGTTCTGAAAACAGTAGAGCTTCAATTTACCAGTAATAGGAAATAAGTTAAGTTACAACACAAAATTTATTTCGTCCAAAAATCTTGAAAAACAAAAAAGTTATGATCATTTAAACTTTAAAAATTAACTAAAAATATCATAAATTTACTAAATTCTGAAAAAGCCCATTTTGGACCACCCTGTTCTCAGTGAAATAGTTGAAATAGATTTCTAATTTTTTGGCTCCCGAGGTTTACTACTGTCTACTTTCATATGAGTCTAATAACTTTAAAATCGGAGAACAAAAACCAAAATATTAACCACAGTGCGTCGAATGCAAAAAAACAAAATAGCAACATTAAAAAAATTTTTTAAATAAATGAATATTTTCTTGTTTTTGTAAAAATAAAAAAAATTTTATTTTATATGGATGTGTTTACTCTCTTTATGCTCTTTTAGGAAACAAAAACGATTACTCCCTCTGTCGTAGTTTTCAAGATCAAAGAGAGTACTCCATAAAGAGCTTAAAAGGAGTACTCGTGTCTGCGGACATGCTATGTTAAAAATCCAATGTGTTTCGGAGTTTTATGGAGTAATCCATTACTCGCAAAGGAGCGCTCCAAGATTACTCTTTGGATGATCCTATTTTTTACTGGGATGTTCATTATTATTTACGTATATGAAAAGAATTAAAAGGGTATGTGTATAGAGACAGACAGATAAATTGTTAATATATTCTAGTTGTGCTTAATATTAACAAGCCTACCATTATCCTATTCACTCATAATGTTACTGAATAATTTTAACAATTTGTAGATTTCTTTAGTCATTTTGCAAGAAATACTATATACTCATATGAGTATTTGTGAATAGTCTTCAATATTGTTAATGTTAATTTCTTTTTCAATTAACTCTTTTCGAAATACTTCAATTAAATCATCTACAGTAAAATGTTTTTGGTTATCATTGAATTTTGGATAAGGGGAGGTAGAGGTTATTGTTGTTGTTGGTTAATAGTTTTCTGACAGATCAAGTTAAATCGATAACTATACTTCTCAGAATTTGGTTTGAAAGTTTGTTTCACCACGTAATTAAATGGTTTCGTTTTCAGTTTCTCCTTGATATTGTTGTTCTTGTTGATATGTTAAACCACAATAGGCTTGTATCAGAGAACTGCAAGAATGTCTATTTTTGATACTCTAAGTATACTCATCTTAAACACAACAAAAGTTTACTAATAACTCAAGAATAGTTCATTGTTTATATATTACGGTTTTGTTAGGGTTTTATTTTTAATTCACAGAGGATAGAAATTTATAAATTCTATTCTTTAGGCAAATAGATTTTTAAAATTAGTAATTAGGTATAAAAGCAATAATTATATTTAACAAAATAAGACATGTAAACTAAATCTTTATTGCAATTTATTATTTATGAGGTCTAATGAGATTCAATCAATGCAATATTACATCTGCTTTTGTTTAAAACTAAAAAAAAATTAGTAATTTTCCTTTTATTCACGGATTCGAAAAATAAATTTATTTTATTTTTTATCATTTTGTTTTCCTAAACACCGTTAGTAGCACGTTTATCACAACAAGGCGCATAAACTGAAAATATTTGTACATAAAAAATAGCAACAAACTAAGTATACCTGCTTTAAATAGTGTACAAAAGCTGTGCATTTGAGTGGTTTTTATTGCATTTTATTTATTAAATATGTGTTGTATTTCATACGTATGAAAACGGTTGTTGCCTGTTTTTCTGCTTATAATGTTTAAGCAATAGATTTTATCAATTTTTTTTTTTTTTTATAAATAGATTTGCATACAATGCAGAATATCATAAAACGTCAGTAAAAAAACTTTAATAGGGTAAAAATGTGGCAACGCTGCTTACAAATAAAGAGAATTAAAAAATTCTGTGAGTACAGAAAATACTTAAAATTCTGATTGCGATATTTTTGAGACTCGTTTTACGCTCTTTGTTTTAAATATACTTACAAAAAAACACTTACAAGGATGGATAAAATAAGCACCGCAACTTTTTATTGCGGTGTTTAAAATACTCGAGTATGAAAAATATAGACTAAGTATGCGGCAATCTTGTATACTACTTCTTTTAATATTAAATATATATAAATAACAACAGCAACAATATAAACATCAGGGTAAATAACAACTATGAAAATATATTAAAAGATTTAAACGTTCATAATAGAATGCCGTTTTAAAGTCGAAAGCTTTAAAAATAAATACAGAAAGAACACCCTAACTTTGCCTTCAATTTTTAATATGTTGCCAATAAATATGCAACATATTCCAAAGAGAAACACGAGGAAAAAATAAATCAAGCTTTATTTTATAAGTTCTTTTTTATATATTTTTTTATTTATTTTTATTTATTAAGATACGAGCGAATTATAAATATTTTTACTAATACAATTCAAAACAATTTATTTTCAAGTTTTGTTTTTAAATCTACTTTCATTTTTATAGTTAAATATTTATGGTTCTTGCTATTTGGTTGGAATTTACAGCTAAGCAAATGTATCAAACTACACATCTGCACATGCATTTAAATTCGGCCCTTGCTCCGTTAGCGTTCTAGTTAAAAAACGAAATAAAAATGAGAGTGTGTCATTACCGTTGTCGTTATCGACAAAAATATAGCGATATTCTTCATTTTGAAATAAAGATAGTAACAACAATAAATCATTATTTCTTATTTATTTATAAAAAATGTTTAGTTGGGAAGTCTTTCCGAAAAAAAAAATGCTTAATTCTACACTTGATTAGCTTTTCTAAAATTGTTTTCTGGGTATTAGCGACGAAGATCAAACGAACACAATAGGTCTGTCTGCGTACAAATCATGCAAAATGTTGTCTGTGTACTCCAAATCTGTTGCAGCGAGAGAGCCAAAAAGAATATTTTTTGACAGTTAGCAGTTAGAGAACTTGCAAAATGTTGCGGGAGAAATTTCAGCTTGCAAGATTTTGCAACTAGTTTGAACAGCTGTTTTATTTACTTTTTGAATGAAATAATTTTTGTGAAAAAAAAATAAAAATTTATTTTTAACAATGATATAAGCCTAAAACCTTTTCATATTTTGCGTTCTTTTGCTTTGTCATTTCAATTGTTTACACACCGATCAGCTGTTTTCTTGCAAGATTTTACTGGATACTGTCTGCGTACTTTTTGATATATTTTCAGCCGACAGAGTAAATTGTTTTACTCTCCCAAAAAAATTTTCTGAGTATTAGCTACTGGAAAAGTACCCAGAAAGACCTAATAAATAAATTCAAAATGAAAACAAGGTTATCACGGCTGTTCGAAAATTTAGTTTCTGAAATGTAACAAAAATCCCACTTACACTTAAGGAATTAATATTATTACCAACGCTTAGTTATATGATACTTGTGCAAAAAATTGCAGAACACTTGCTGGTTTAATTGTTAGCGTTATTGCAGACTTTCGCACTTTCATTTCAGTTAAGGAGTAATCTATTGCAACACGTATTGGAAGGTAGTTTTATTAAGTCTGAATATGCTTACAAATTACAAAAACATTTAAAAATAGTTTTATAAATAAACCGTTTCTAATAAAGAATAAGGAATTGCAAATATGTTGCGCATCTTCACTTGAACTTGAAAAAAAATAAAATGGAAACTGTGTGTACGGACGGCAAAATAGTACATGTTACGATAGACCAAATATAATTTAAATTAAATATTTAAATATAATTTTTATTTTTTATTGAAGGTTTTTTTATTTAATTTTTAAGCACTAGGTCTTTTTTATTTTTATATATTTTCTCAATATTTCCCTACTCCGTTGTGTAGCATCATCAGGAAAATAATTATTTATTTAATCAAACAAAAAACAACAACAAAATGTAATAAAAAAATTTTCAAACTAACATATTTCTACAAACAAAAAATTATTTTGTCAAATAAAAATTTTTTTTATAACAAATACAAAGTACAAAATAATTTCTTATTTACTAAATGTCTATAAATCTGTGCTACATTATCTGTGTCTGCCTTAAAATTAATTCTTTGTGCTGTAGGTGTATTAATAATTTGTAACATCTCTAAAATATAACGTCTTTTATAATTGTTTTCTATGTTTATTACTGAAACATTTTCAAAATTGGGATAGTGATTTAATCTGGCACAATGAGACGATAATGCAGTTTTTTGTGAATTAATATTTTTATATCTTTGATCAGATTTATGACCAGCAATTCTAGTTTTTAGTTTATTTTTCGTTGTTCCTATATACACTTTATTACAAATCTCATTACCGTTTCCGCTACATGGAATCTTATAGACTAAATTTGATAATTCTTGAATTGGTATTTTATCTTTAGTTTTGCTAAATAACCTTTTTAATGTATAGTGGGTTTTGTATGCCATTTTATATTTATTACAATCAAAAATTTTTGATTTCACTAATCGTTCTGATATTCCTGGTACATAAATTAAAGACTTATAAATCATTAGCTCGATTATATGTCTTGTATTTATATTATTCCTATTTCTATACTGTCTTATTAATCTATTAGTAAGATTAATAGGAAAATTATTATCATTTAATACATTTCTAATTAACTCCTAATTCTTTTTATGAAATTCAATATCACTTATCGTAAGCAGGGCTGCCGTTTTTGGTTATTTCTAACCAAAAGTGGTTATTTTCTTCTTTAATGTGGAGATGTGAATATTTTTCTCATTTTGGTTATTTTTTCTCCAAATTAATAATAATCATGTACATATTTTTTATGTTATACTTTTTAAGCTTTTATATTCTTAAATTTTTCGAATTGCTACCAAGACAACTGAAAATAAAACAGCTGTGACTTAAATCGCTAGTGCAGCCACCTTTTATGAATTCGTCTTTATTGCTACTCACTTGCTTATAATACTTTTCTTTTAAAACACTGCCAACAGCTTTTAATTTTGCTAAATGTGAAATTTCATTTCAAAATTCAATGAACTTTTAATAAGTAAATCTATGGTCTTAAACTATTATATTGTGAACTGCAAGTTTTGTTTACTTTGTTTTAAACAAACTTTTATTATTTTGAACATACGTGTGCAATCGTTACTTATTACATACATACATATGTAGGTAAAATAATTTTATTTTTGTTATTATTATTAACTGAATTTAAATAAGTTACATTATAATAATGTATCCATTTTAAATGTTATTTAATAAAAATACTACATATAGAAATTTGGTTATTTTTTTTCTCATTTGGTAAGTTTTAAAGCAAATTTTGGTTGTAAAAATTTTTTGGTTGTGGCAGCACTGATCGTAAGTATCCTTTCTATCAAATTATTAGCTGCATTTATTATAATTCGTTTACTGTGTTTAGAATAAAAGTTAATGATTCTTCCAGAAGCTGTTGGTTTTTGGTACCGATCTATTAATAAATTATTTCCACATAGAAAACAATTATAAAAGACGTTATATTTTAGAGATGTTACAAATTATTAATACTCCAACAGCACAAAGAATTAATTTTAAGGCAGACACAGATAATGTAGCACAGATTTATAGACATTTAGTAAATAAGAAATAATTTTGTACTTTATATTTGTTATAAAAAAAATTTTTATTTGACAAAATAATTTTTTGTTTGTTGAAATATGTTAGTTTGAAAAATTTTTTATTACATTTTGTTGTTGTTTTTTGTTTGATTCAATAAATAATTATTTTCCTGATGATGCTACACAACGGAGTAGCGAAATATTGAGAAAATATATAAAAATAAAAAAGACCTAGTGCATAAAAATTAAATAAATATATTAATTATTAAAAAGGTCAAAAAAACGGTATTAAACTAAGGAAGGAATTTTTGATGTTTACTTGTATCATAAAATAATTGTTTTCATTTGGTTTTTTGTTTGTTCAATTGTTTTCTTGCTATAAATTTGCATATGTTATTTGTTGTTGTGGTTTTTTAAAACAGTAGATGTGCTTTGCTTATAATTTAGGTATGGGATGTTTAGTAGTGCACTTGTTATTGTTTTATTACTATCTTCATTATAGATTACCTTATTTTTTGTTGTTAAGCGGTAAATGCGTTTTGCTTATGTTTTAGGTTGGGGAATGTTTAGTTGTGAATTTTTAAAGATAAGCAAATTATTACCCTAATCCTTACTTTTTAGATCACTAATTATTGCATATTTTTATTAACGACCCTCGCTTGAATTTACAAGGAACTTAAATGACAAAACACAAAACTCAAATAAAAATAAAAATATATATTTTATGGTACCAGTTAACATAAAAAATTCCTTCCTTAGGTATAATTGCAATAATCCTTATTTTATATAAAACCACTTATTGCACATTATTTAATTGAATTTGCAAGGAACTCTACAATTTACCAATATTCAAAAACAATCTGCAATGGTATACTTAAATTTTAACTAAAAAAACCTTCAATAAAAAATATAAATTATATTTAAATATTTAATTTAAATTATATTTGGTCTATCGTAACATGTACTATTTTGCCGTCCATACACGCATATATTTTTGCTTCTTTTTTCCAACCACGAAGTTATTTTAATTTTACCGTGTTCTTTTTTTCAACCACCAAGTTATTTTTATTTTCCAATGTACTCTTCTTTCAACCTCGAAGTTATTTTCGATGTACTATTTTTTTCAACCACCAAGTTACTTTTTTTTTTCAATGTACTCTTCTTTCAACCTCGAAGTTATTTTCAATGTACTATTTTTTCAACCAACAAATTATTTTTATTTTTCAATGTACTCTTCTTTCAACCTCAAAGTTATTTTCAATGTACTCTTTTTTCAACCACGACGTTATTTTACTTTTTCATTGTACTCTTTTTTCAACCACGAAGTTATTTTACTTTTTCAATGAATTTTTTTTTTTAACGCGTACTAAAAGAAGAGTACGCGTACGCAAACAATAGCTTTCGTGGAACATTCGGGTACGCGTACGCAAAAAAATATTTTCATAGAACTCATTCGTGGTTGTGTACGGAAAATTTAAAAATTTAGTAACACACATAATTGTTATGAAAAGAAAAATATGTACGGGTTGGTTTTGAACAGAACATTGTGTGTACGATGAGTGTACTTTCTGAACTCTGGTATTTTATAACACAACACAAGTGCACACACATATTTCCTCTACGTAGGTAGTTTAATTGCCCTACAAAAACCTTTAAAAATTCTCTCTTGAATGGTCTGGTGCATTTCTGTTGGTCTAATGAAAAACTACTGGTTTTATATCCTTTTTCAACATTTGCAAAAAATAACAACCAAAATTCTTCACGTTAAAATAATGCTTTACCTTAATATTAAAATGTAATTATTAAATAATGTTTTTACTCAAAATCCTTTTTTATGTTCACCTATGGGCCACAACTCAAAAAATAATAATACAACTCAGAAAATAGTAAAAAATAATTGGCTTAAAGTGTTGCGAAACAAATTAAAATAGGAACAAGTCCAGTTTACGGGCACCGCCCAAATGAAAAAAGTTGCCTACGGGGTGTAAAATTTAATTCTAAGCAAAAAATATCAAATGAAAATTTTGGCGCCAACCCTTAGTTTCGGAGTTACGGGCCTCCGAAGTTTTTATGTTTAAGATGGCATATATTGAGTATTTGATGGCAGAATGGGACAATATGGATATCATTGGAAAGGTAATTTAAGCGGTTATCTAATTAAACAAGAAAAAGAGAAAAAAATCTGCTAATGAAAAAAAAACGATTTTTTTTCTTTCCAAAGATTTCCTGCGTAGCCGGCCTTTGGCCGGGCGTAAAGATTTTCTTCTCTATGGTATGTCCAACACCGGCTTCGCTTTCTAAAGATTTCCTGCGTAGCCGGCCTTCGGCCGAGCGCAAGAATTTTCTCCACTATTGTATGTCCAACACCGGCTTCGCTTTCTAAAGATTTCCTGCCAAGCCAGCCTTTGCACAGTGGTCAAATTCGCGAGATAGCCGTCAAAACTCTATAACTTTTGACAGGATTGGTATTTTTTACGCAATTAGTTTTGTTCAATAGGAGGGACTTTAAGCTTCAATTTGCGTGTTCAAGCGTAAAAATCGACTGATCGTATTTTACAACCAATACTTATTTACTATTCCTAAACTTAATTTTGGTCAGAAAATGCCAACATTTGGCCCCTGACATTTATTTAGTCTCAATATTCCCAAGGGCCAAAGGTTGGTTTTTTTTGGAAGAAAGCTAATTCTTGTGAGGTTTAAACTGAAAAATAACACAGAAATTCCCAACAATATCAATACCATTTGGATATATTATATACAGAACACAACATCGATAAAATGTTAAGTAAACTTTTACTATTGATTTAAAGTGCACATGTATTTTATTTAAATGTATTAATAAAAATTTATACTAAAATTAGAAACAAATTATAATCTTTAAACTAGTATTAATTAAACAATATTAGTAAAAATTTCTTCCAAATAGCTTTGATTTTCATTTTGCAGTAGTTGTTTAGCTTCTTCATCTAACTCTAATGAGGTTGATTTCCATTTTTGTCGAATACTGGACATATATGGGTCTGATGTGCACAACAAAATATTAATAAGATCTTCATTAGTACAATATCCGGAAATTTTTCTAGTATTGTGTTCGCGAAAGTATCTGTAGTCTTTGTTCCTTTTTTCTTGCGCTTCCTCTGAGAGATCTCCAATTGGAAACATATTGTGCTGAATTATTTGTTCCCCATGGAACAAAATTTTGTGAACTGTGGTTGGCATATGTCTGCAAGAACATTTTTGGTTATAAAGGGTTGCTGTCTCATTACCATACTGACCAAAGTTTTCTTAAAATATTTAAAAGATCGATAATTGCAAAACTTGTGTTTTGTACAAAAAACGCACACAAAATGAAATCATGGCTTCGCTACCGCCAGAATGCACGACCTTATCAAGATCCTTTGCAACAACTGGTGTCGATTATGCCGGACCCTTTGACACCCGAAATTTTACAGGCCATGGCTGCCTCATAACAAAAGGATATGTCTGCATCTTCGTGTGTTTTGCCACAAAAGCCGTACACTTAGAACCAGCAAGTGATTTATCGACCCCAGCATTCTTGGCAGCATTTTCCTGCTTCATTGGAAGACTTGGATGCCCAGCTCTCATTTACTCTGATAATGGGACAAATTTCGTCGGAGCTGCAGCACTCATTAAATGGTAACGTCTAGATTTTATGAAAACTCTTCAAACTCAAGTAGTTCAACATCATAGCCATCAAAACATAGAATGAAAATTTATACGTCCTGATGCACCACATATGGGCGGACTCTGGGATGGCGGCGTAAAATCCTTTGAAACTCATTTAAGAAAAATGATTTCCAACATGAAATTCACCTTTGAAGTGCTGTCTACAATTCTCGCCCGAATAGAAATGGTTGAACTACATCGCCGATATAAATGGAAGTCTCAACAAGACAATGTCAAGATCAACGACTTAGTCGTTATAAAAAATAACAATTTACCTCGCAATGAATGGCAAATGGGCCGAATATAAAAACTTACCTTGGAACCGATGGAAACTGTAGAATTTTCGATATTTAAACTAAAAATGGGCTCATTACCAGACCCATAACAAAAATTGTAGTTTTATATTCAACATAGAACAATTTTAATACATTTCATAAATATAAAAACTTATATACAACTTCTATTTACAGTTATGGACTCATCCCAACCCAATAGACCCGACCATTGGCAATTTTCTTGTGGTATTTGCTTAAAGAATCATCCGATCAGAACATTTGCGAATTTCCTGATCTACACAGCAAATCAAAGATACTACTTAATTGTGGTAAAAAATTATTGTTAAAATTGTCTCGCGCGGTCTCACAAATTAAACGAATGTAAATGTATGTCTGGATGTCAAATTTGCAAAAAGCGTCATAACACCTTACAACATGCCGCAGCACAACTTGCTGAACCATCAAAACCACAAAACTCCGACCAAAAACCATCGAAACGTGAGTGTGAAGACCAAAGACCCAGAAGCAGCCTTCTTTAACTGGGACATTGTTTTCGTTCCAACGGCATCCGTAAAGATCATTACTGAAGAACGTGACACCTGGATCAGCACACGGGCCATCATACCCGGATTTCAAAGTCATTTGTCGCCAAATATCAAATAAAGACAGTAACAAAATATGCGATTTAAATTGTTTTAAAGTAAAGTCGTATAACGCCAAAAACAAATGGTCAGCCAATGTTACTGCCTTAATAACCAAAAAATTGCCGAGAAAGTCTTATTCTGGACCCATATCTACTGACCCAACAGAACATTTCCCTTCGGGCTCACTAGCTGATATTGACCCTCAATCCAACACAACGGTTGAAAATAAAATCGGTAGCGACTTATACCCAAGTCTCCGACGAGATGGAGCCATAGAATGCAACATTGGCCGTGTCATTGCCGAAATATCAGCCATTTAATAACTATTTTCGGACCAATACCGGACATCTGGTAAACTTCACCAACTCATGGGTGCCGGAATGTTTATAATTGCCCAACGTTTTACCCATCCGTTTTTGCCCATCACTATTTATATTATAGTTACACCAACACTGTTTTTACGTACCTTTTTAAGAGTAGAAATACAACCTCACGGTTGCGGATGCGGTTGTTTTTTTTATATGGAGTTTTGACAATTAAAAACGTTCAACGAATCCGCACGAAATTAGAATCTATTTTAATTTGAGTGCGTTTTCTCTCTCAGCATGTTGCCACAGTTTTATTGTTTTTCTAACAAAAAATACTATTTGTTAATATTTTTTGTGAATGACTACGAAAAAAGAAGAGAAAGAAAATGTAAAAAGTCATTGAAAATCAACAATAATTTTGAAATTTTTCAATTTATTGCTTATTTACATTAAAAAATTTTTTTTTTATATATATCGATAAAAAAGAATAAAAAAAATAGAAAACAAATAATAAAAATGACAATAAAATCCGCATCCGTCGCCGCAACTCATTTTATTTGTTTTTTCTCTGACATGCGGATTCCGTCGCCGCAACCGTAAGGTTGTATTTCTACTCTAAAAACAGTTTTTGTTTTGCTTTTATTATTATTGTTTCGTTAACTTTCAATTGGTGTGTTCATTTACTTTACTAGTAAAAATTTGCAACGAGAGAGTAACAAGAAATTTTTCAAAATTACTCTCAAAAATGTGAAAAAGTAAATGAACACTTTACTAGCTACAATTTGCAAGTTAAAATAGTGTTGTAATGTATAGGTACATATGAGTACTTAATAACTACCCCTATATTTTTGGAAAAATTGTACATATATATATGTATAGAATAATGAAAAGTTTTGCAATTTTATTTAATCTAGTACCTGATGTAGTAGAAATACGCTATATACGATAAAGGTGATTAACTACTTTTGAATGAAATTAATGTTTTTAAATAGTTTATACGTTATAACTCAGTTAGAATTTGTAAGATTGTTTTTACAGAAATCACCAAACTGAGTCTTTTAAGACTACCCAAGATGACTTAAAACTGATTAATCAGTTGTGCGTTTAAAAAGAGACTCGAATATAATTTCGACAAACGCACAGAAAGCGACTTGTTTAAAAAACAAAAAGTACAAAAAGCAAAGGCTTGTTTTTAGAATTATTTTAGAGACATTATCAACGCAGCCTAACGATGAAAAAATGAACAAATACATATTTTATTTTTATTTTTTAATTTTCGTAAAAACACATTGTACATATGTCACTTCGTAAAGAAAATAGAGACACAAATGTAAAATGAATTTTTTTTTTTAATTTTTTTAAAATTCATTTTTTTTAATTTGGATTTTAAGAAAATGTAACACTACGTCTTGACGAGCAATTGATTGGTTCGCATATGAACAAAACGTCAGCAGAATAGGTTACTAACATTTGTTCATGTTTGTCTGCGTGGAAAAAACTTGGCGATGTTAATGCTTCGTTTTCTCGGTGTTTGAACACGACATGATATCGACAACGATGGCCTAAACAAGCCATTCAAATGTGAGCTCATGAAATTGTTAAATGTTTGAACAAATCAATGGCTCGTCAAGACGGCGTGTAATAAAAAATATGCAAAACGTTGTTTGAAATGCTTCATTTGGAGAAAATATAATTAGAAATGTTCGTATAATATGGTTCGAAGAAGACTCGTATACGGCTAGTAATATGATCAACAATTGACTCGAAAAAGTATCGTATTTAATTATAAGTACGATTGAAAACAGTATCGAAAATGAGTCGAAAACGCGAGTCAAAAGGAACTCGTTCAGAAGAGTCGCGGCTAGGGTAACATTTTCTACCGACAAAACAATCATTTTCGACTGTAAAACGAGCGCGTAACCGATTATTTTAATCGTGTAGAAGAGTCAAAAAAGACTCGAATATAATCAAAAATTAAAAAAATGCTAACTGGAAACAGCCTGCCTACACATAGAATTTTTATTTCAAGTATCGGAAATAACGACAGAATAAGGTCGCAGAAATGTTTATTTCCAACTTTGTGATTTATTTTCCAAGCAATTTTTATAAAATGGTGTTTTTAATGCGTTGTAGAATAAGCATGCGTTAATAGATATATTTATTTTGACACTTTTTGTCTTATTATTATTATTATAATTATATAATACTAAGTATTTTGTAATGTGATTTTATAAAGAACTATTTATGTAAATAAACACTAATAAGAAACTACATTAAGACGCAAACAAATGTGAGTTGAAAAGGAGAATTTTGATTCGTTATTGTCTGACGTTAATGCTCCGCTTTTGCAATAGTTTCCAAAATATAATAATAAACAGCCGGCGAAAAACGGGTTAAATATATTTTTTAAAGAAAACAAATTTTAGCAATTTTCATTGTAATAAAAAGCTTTATCCAAATTAAAATATCAGAAGCAGTAGAAAAGTAATTTTATAAATTATGTGTTAATTTAAATTTATTTGCAAATATATATTAGAACTAATTGAATTATTTGCCTGCTTAGTGTAAATTACCGAGTAGCTACCTGCTCATAATATTTACAACACTAAGATTAACAGCCGGTCTGTGAAAATTAAAGAATACATTTCAATTCAATTTCATTAGACATCTTATTTTGGTTCTGTTGTTCCTAAAATACGTTTTAAAAGTTTACATTTACTTACAATTTCTTAAATTTTCCAAAATATTTTCATTTTCAACTTAATTTAAAATATTTTTTGTAAACAAAAACGCAAAACAGCTGTTTGAAAAATTATTGCAAGTAACAATTTTACTTGTAAAAACTTGCAAGAATTTGTCTTTCTCTCAATTTTTTACGTTCTTTCGACGCTCTCTCGTTGCAAATTTTTTGGGTTAATGAACGCTTTCTAGTAACAATTGTTACAAATTTGTACAAATTTTTAGTAAATGAACACACCTAATGTTAAAACTAAAATTTTAACAAATAAGTGGATAATTATATAGGAACTGCGAGTTTGAACTCACTTCCGGTCAAAAAGTGCATGAAATGTATGGCAAATCATGCAAAAGCCATAAATCATTCATGCAGAAGCCATTAATGTCATGCAAAGCAATTAAAATGTCATTGTGTATAGGGATTTGGTAAGAAAAAGAAAATAATTTAATTTCTGTTTAAGGTTTGATTAAAATGATCGTGATTTGAATAATTAAAAATTATAAATAGTAATATTGGGGAGTAGAAAATCTTTATTGAATAATTAATAAAGGTTGTCTTGTTTTCAAATATATTTTTTTGTGCGTGGATCTAATAGTATGGTGGCATGTACTAAAGGGTTGCAAATGTTGTCTTGAATGCTATTTAAGACATTTTATTTTTAAGCAAATACTTCAGTGCACTTACTTATTGTTTTGCATGACACACACAATGTGTACCAACAACAATAATAAACAATGAGAGAACATAGCTGATAAGTAAGAAGTTGAACACAGTTATGACATGTATACAAAAAAATTAAAACTGCAGTGAACAACAATAACTTCTACCACACATAACATTTTTGCAAGACTTCATTGCTTGACGAGTAAACAAATACACGAATAAATGGCAGGTCGTGCTATTGAATGGCCAAACACAAAACAAACACACTTTATTTTTTTTTTTTTTGTATTGTTATTGTGTGCGCTCGCTTAGATTTTTGATATGGTGCAGTGTGCAATAATGAGATTTTTACATTACTATCGTATACACTGCAGCATAGTCTTTAGTGAAGTCTAGAAACCAAATGTTTAAAAATCAAAGGCTTAATACAATTTTTAAATAAAAATTTTATTAAGAAAAAATTCAACAACTTAAATTAAAAAAAAAAAAAAAAAATAATACCTTAAAAAGAAAATTATAATTCAGCCTTGTTTCCGAGTTGCATGCATTTTATGTTTGGATTAGTGAAAAGTCTTTAATAAAGTTACTTTAAAAAACTGGTTACATACCACATTTTTAAACAAAACCAAACAATTCTTTAATTTACCTTTCAAATATATTATGTATTTTCAAAATTAACTTTTCACATCTTTTCACTTTTAACTTTTGCGATGAATTAAAGACACAAACGCTTTGTTTATGTGTATCAATTATCTACATGATTAACAATGCTAACAGTAAAAAACAATAATGACAATGACAACATTGCCTGTTATGTACAGCGATCACGCTGCTGCCTTTTTTAAAACTGCAAATAACAACAAAAACTACTGTAACACATAACATTTTTGCAACAGATCATTGCTTGACGAATAAACAAATACACGAATAAATGACAGGTCGTGCTATTGATCGGCCAAACACAAAGCAAACACACTTTAATTTTTTGTTGTATTGTTATTGTGTGCGCTCGCTTAAATTTTTTATATGGTGTAGTGTGCAATAATCAGATTTTATACAGTATTATCAGATACACTGCAGCATAGTCTTCAGTGTTGACAAACAACCAAGTGGTTTTGCGCAGACTTTTAGTATGTACTGATTATGTGTACTCGTATAGGGATTTGGTGAGAAAAAGAAAAATGTGTTGATTTCTGTTTAATAATAATATTTAAGAGTAGAAAATCTTTATTGAATAATTAATAAATGTGTTTAAAAAGTTTAAGCACGTAGGCCATTGAAGAATGAAGAAGGTTGGAAATGTAAGATGAATGCAGGTATAAAGTTGTTGAATTTTGATTTTGGTTTTCAATAAGCAGAAGCGATATGAAAGAAAAAATATAAGAAAAACTTTGTTTTTAAAAATTAAAAAACTAAAAATTTTTATACAATAATGATTGTTTGTGTTTAAGTTCGATTTATTTGATCCCAATGCCTTTAGTTTTGATTTACTCGTGCAAACATATACCTTTTGTCTGCGTCGTCACCATTGCATTTAATTTCATATACTAAGTTAGACTTCTCCAGCTTATCTAGTCTGGATTTTACGTTGTTAAAAAACTTTTTTGGCATGTATATATACTTCTTTTTGTCATAAATACCAGAATTTTTAAATCTCTCAAAAAGCCAGTAATAGTGTCAAATGATTTGTACATCTTTCTCGGTTCTTCTATTTTTGCCCTTTATTACGTTAAGAATTAATATTTTTATTGTTCTGATAAGGAAATCATTTTTCAGCAGTGTAGTCTTTATTTTCTCTTTATTTGTGGTATGGAAATCTTTAATACTAATAATTAGTACTCGCGGAATGAAGTTGGAGTATTCGTAATTTGTTTTTGGGGTGTTTTGAATAAAAGTTTATTAGTGTTCCCGATGCCATGGGTTTTTGGTACCAGTCAAACTTAAATATGTATATGTTTAAATATTTCTATAACAATTTGTAAAACAAATATTGATTAATTTACATACATGCGTATACTTTCAAATAAAATAGCCACTATACATTAAGCAATTTTTGTAAAAATTTCTTTTAAATAGCATTGATATTCATCTTCTAGTTGTTTAGCCTCAATTACAAGTAATGATTTTTGCTTTTAATTTGTTAATAAAAATTTCCAATTACAAGTAATATGTAACTAAAAATGTTAAATTATAAATTACAAGTATGTAATTGGAATTGAAAAAATTTTAATTACAATTGCTTGCATATGTATACGTGTATCAATGAATTAAAATTGACTTGTTTTCTGCTTAGGTTCATTTTGTAATTAAATTTCTAAACATTTTTTGAAAAAAATTATTTACAAATGTATGCGGATGTTTTCCAAAGAAAACAAAAAATTAGACGCTCACAGAATGAAATGCAGCATTTATATAAGTAAAGTTTTAGAATTTAACTAAAACTTCGATTTTTAATAAATTTTCGGTTTTTACTAAAATTTTCTGATATCAATGAAATTTTCGATTTATAATACAATTTCACAAAAAAAAATTCAAGCCGAAAATTTAGCCGCCGCCGTTTACTTTTGATAAAAGCCGCCGCTGCCGGTTAAAAACTACCCAGCCGCCGCCGCCGAACATTTTGGCACGGCTTGTTTCATGAGTACAAGTATGAGTACGAACAAAGTAAAGCCAGCATCACAGATTATAATCAGATTACTCACTAGTGACGTTTAAAAAAGTGGGTTATCATATTTTCTTCCGGCTTTCGTTTAATAGCGTTTTCTTTTCTGACATAAATGTTACATATTTTCTACCCTTTGCACTTTTTTGTGTTCTATTCTGAAAAAAAATTAATAGTTAAAAAAACGCATTGTTCTTTTCTAAAAATGTCGCATTACAAAGTGTAAAATGTGTAATGATTTTAACACTCTATTTGCTTTAAGGGTGAATATACTACACTTTTTACCATATGATATTTTGTTTTATTTTTTTCTTGTGTTTTACAGAAAATTATTTAAATGGACGCCAAAACTGAAATTCTTCTAAAATACTTATTGGAATCATCCTCTTCCTCCGATGATGAAGAAATCTGTGAATTACTCTTACGACGAAATCATTTACCTCGAGTGAATAATTTTATTAAAGATGTAATTCATTAATATTCTGAAACCGATGTAAGAAAAAAATTGAAAATTTGATTTTATAAATTTTTACAGAGTTATGTACATCTTTTATATCTTTATATCTTTTCAAGTTTAAAAAAAATTTGCGTCTCAGCCGAAAAAGTGTCTCATATATTATAGAAAAGTACTCCGGATCAAACACGATGAGATCATATCAAGGAGGAAGACCACAATCCACTGCAGAATCACAAGTCCTTTCATTTTTATGGTAACCTAATAATAAATACTTTTGCAAATTGATATATCTAATAACGTTTATTTTTTTAAGGTTTGCTGGGAATAAAACAACATTTCGAGAAGTAGCCAACCTTTTCAATGTGTCTTTATCAAATCTTCATAAATCCTTCAAGAAGGTTTTAGATTTTTTAGTAAATAAAATCGCCCCAGAAGTCATTAAATTTCCAAAATCTAATCCGCAAAAAGAATTAATTTCTAAGGAATTTGAAAAGGTATATATAAAAGCATTAATTAATTTGTAATTCAATTGTAAAAATAAATTTGTTGATAGATTTCACGTTTTCGAGACGTTATTGGATGTGTGGATGGAAGCTATAAATTGGTTAGAAAGCCGAAACATAAAATACGTTCCACGTATTCTAATAGACATGATACTTTGTCTATAACTCTGCAGGGAATCTGTGATGCAAAGCTCCGATTTTTGGGATGTTTTTACTGGTGTTCCCAGTAAATGTCATGATTCCAGAATATGAAAACTATCATTTATCGGAAAAGATTTACCCAACTTGTGTTCTCCAAAGTACCACATACTGGGAGATTCTGCTTACCCATTAAGAGAATATCTTTTGACACCATACCGAGACTATGGGAACTTAAGTGAATCAGAAAAAAACTACAACAAAAAGTTTTTTCCCACCCGTGTAAAAATAGAAAATGCCTTTGGTGTTCTTAAGGGTCGTTTTAGACAGCTACTTCGTCTTGATTTTAATGATGTTGTCACCATGTCACAGTTTGTTATTGCAGTCTGTGTTCTTCACAACATTTGAATTGACAATGAAGACGTTTTTGAGGAAGAATTGAACTGCGACGTCGAGCACATCACGTCAGTCTTGATGAACCAGACGCGACCGCATATTAACCCAACTGGGACAGATAAAAAGAAATGAAATAAAAACACTTTTATTCAATTAAAAATCTCTTTAATTCATGTTTTTAATTATTGTAAGGTACAATGTAAGTAAATATTTCATAAAAAAGTTCAGGAACATATTCAATTAAAAGCTAAAAGTTAATTAAAAACAATAAAAAACGAATACATATGTACATCTTGGCAGTCTTTGCGGAGATTCTTGATTAAATTTGAGAATTTCCTATTCACCTTTGGCTTCTAAAATTTTTTTCAGCATATCCATTTTTTCGCGGTGTCGTCTTTCTTTTGCTTCCTCTTTTTTCTCCAAAATTTCCACTAACTTTTCCTGTACTGATTTCATTTTCTTCTTCACCTTTTTCTATCTTTGCACTTTTTTCAACTTTAATACTCATATTGCTGCTGAGTTGTACTTCGGGTTCAATGGAGTCATCCATTAAGCATATTTTTGTGAGTTCATCATCAAATTCTATATCCGTTCTCTTTGATCCCGAAGCTTTGTTGTTTTCTAAATCAATTTTTTTTCTTCTTAATACTGTTTTATACCTTTCTTCGCACTGCTTTGGAGTTTTATCTGCAAATTGCCTTGCAATGAATGCCCACATGTTTTTTTTCATTTTGAACTTTTTCAGCGGTCCTATTTCATTCATGCAATTGGCATACAAATCCAGTAGCTGCCGGGTATCTCCATCAGACCAAACTTGAAATAAAATTGTTTTATTAATTTAAAAACATCTATCACAATAGTACTTAATAACACATTCTACTTACTCTGGATTCTTTTATGTGTTGTGGGAGACTCTTCCATTTTTTTATTTATTTAAATACAAATTGTTTTATTCTTTAAAACTTCTCAACAGCTGATCATTTGTTATTGGTAGAATAGAGTGTTGCTAAAACTCTTGCGCAAACAAATAAATGAGCGATTTAAATCGCTTGAATCGTATAAAAATCATTGAACATATAAAAACGCTAGATGTACAAGTGTACGGGTGATAAAAAGTTTGTTCTTTTCAAATGTTAAAAAATGGTACAATTTGTGAGTACATGGGTAACGTGTAAAAAGTGTTGCATAGAAATATGTAACATTTTTTTGCCAGAAAAGAAAACGCTATAAGTGAATAAAAAAATATTCAAAAACGCTTAAAGCAATGAGTTGGAAGAAACCGCTACACATACCTATTGCAAACATATGTTTTTATTTAATCAACCAAAAAAATGTATAACAAAATTGTGGTAAAAATATAGTTTTTTAAGAAAAAGTGAAAAAAGTATAAGTTTTAGTGAAAGAAATTAATAAAAAAAATTATAAAATGTTTTTATAATATTATAGTGTATAAGAACAACTAAAAAAATATTGTTTTCCCTTATTTCAGATTGTACTACAATTCCATCGGAGGCTCCACAAACAAAAACCAAAACAGCTTGCGTGGTTTTATTGGTAAGTAAAAAATTGGCAATTAAACGTGTTTATGCTAAATTTATTGTATTATAGGACCCGCAAAAATGGAAAAAGAGAAGAAAAAATAATTTTCAATTAGATCTAATTAAACCTGAAGCAAGTATTGAAGAAAAAGATTATAACCTAGTGGAAAATGTCGATGCATGGGCTGATTTTCTTTATGCGCGCTATCATCCTCGTACTGTGAATACTATAAGACATTGTCGTCATGATAATGAAAAACAAACATGAGCACTTTTGGCTTAAATCTAGTTTACGGACGCAGCCGGTGTTGGTTATACCATAGAGGAGAAAATCCTTGCGCCCGGCCGAAGGCCGGCTATGCGAAAAGTCTTTAGTAAGCGAAGCCAGTGTTGGTCATACCATAGAGGAGAAAATCCTTGCGCCCGGCCGAAGGCCGGCTATGCGAAAAATCTTTAGTAAGCGAAGCCGGTGTTGGTCATACCATAGAGAAGAAAATCCTTGCGCCCGGCCGAAGGCCGGCTATGCGAAAAGTCTTTAGTAAGCGAAGCCGGTGTTGGTCATACCATAGAGAAGAAAATCCTTGCGCCCGGCCGAAGGCCGGCTATGCAAAAAGTCTTTAGTAAGCGAAGCCGGTGTTGGTCATACCATAGAGAAGAAAATCCTTGCGCCCGGCCGAAGGCCGTCTATGCAAAAAGTCTTTAGTAAGCGAAGCCGGTGTTGGTCATACCATAGAGGAGAAAACCCTTGCGCCCGGCCGAAGGGTAAGAGCCTGTAAGTAAACAGATATAATTACACATTTTATTTCCAGCGCTACTTGACAATTTGGCCAGATGTCTGACATTAATCCTTACTAAACTAATTTACTTTCTCTTTTCAGTTAGCACTTACAATTCTGGGGCGACACAGCCAATTTTCCATCAGCCAAGCAAGCTTTAAAAGCCCTTTTCAGGGCTCAAAATATTTTTAAAGAGATAAAAATAAAGTTTTGAACATTTTTGCGCGCAGTTTTGCCATTTATTTACCTGACAAAAAATAAATTCCACGTACAGGTAAGTGGCTGTAAAATTTTCAGCAAAATTATCAAAATGCTGGTAAGTGCCTGCAAGTAAAGAAACTTAAAAATCTATAACATTTTCATTTTGTCTCTATATTATATTGTAGCCCTCAGAAGGGCTTTTTTAAAGTTTCACTTCATCTCTTTTTAAAGGGATTTGGAGCCCTAAAAAGGGCTTATTTTATATGTAAGCGCCTGTAAGGAAACATTTCCTCAACAAAAAATTGTATTAAGTTCACAAATTTTCTTTAAAATTATCAAAATTTTGGTAAGTGCCTGCAAGTAAAGAAACCATTTATAATCATTAACATTTTCATTTAGTCTCTTCTTTTATATTTAATTTTTGTATTATATTTTATATTATATTTTAGTTAAATTGCTTTTATTTTTAAAGTATTCTTGGAGCCCTCAAAAGGGCTTTTTTAAAGTTTCACTTTATCTCTTTTTAAAGGGATTTGGAGCCCTAAAAAGGGCTTGTTTTTATATGTAAGTGCCTGTATAAAAAAATATAATAATACATATTTTATTTTTAAATAATACTTACCAGTTTCCGCATATTAATAATATAAACTTAATGCCACATTTTCTTCTGTAGGTTCACAGGTCTGCCAATAATCCACCACATTCTGCTATACAAAACTATTTCACTTCTTAAATATATCGATATATCGACTACACACACTGTGTAAGGAAAAAACTTGTGTTAATAAAAAAACTAACTCACTTTTTATTTTCAGGCGCTACTTACAAATTTGTTCACAGGTCTGCCAATAATCCATTAGCTACACAAATCGTATCCACTTGCAGGTATGTTTCGGTAAAACACGTTCTTTTAATAAAAAACTATTTCACTTTTTATTTTCAGCAGCTACTTACAAATTTACTTACAAATTTATTTCGATGTCTGCCAACAATCCACCAGCCAAACAAGTAGTTTCCATTTGCAGGTAAGTTTCTGTAAAAAGTACATTCTGTTAATAAAAAAACTAATTCACTTCTTATTTTCAGCCACTACTTACCATTGTTTCGATGTCTGCCAACAATCCACCAGCCGAACAAGTAGTTTCGATTTGCAGGTAAGTTTCTGTAAAAAGCACATTCTGTTAATAAAAAAACTAATTCACTTCTTATTTTCAGCCACTACTTACCAATTTGTTTAGATGTCTGCCACAATCCACCAGCCAAACAAGTCGTATCCATTTGCAGGTAAATTTCTGTAAAAATCACTTTCTGTTGGGCACAACCCATTATGCAGCGGCGACTCCTGAAAGAAACCAAATAATTTCATTAAAAACTGAAACTAAAAAAACAACTTTATTCAACTTACATCTTTCTTGTTAGATTCTTTTTTGTTTTCTTGATGTGGTTGATTTTTCAACCCTTATTTTTTATTATTATTTTAAAAGCACAGATCAAACAAGATATTAAAACACACTCAATACAATTTATTACTTTAATGGCACAATCACAGATAAATAATATTTATTATGTGGGCACAATATTTGGCGCAAAGATAATTATATTTTATATCTGCGCCAAATTTTCTTTACAAATTTTTATAAACAAATAAAATGTCAAATTCCAGCTATAATCAGAAAGAGGTAGTAATATAAAAAATGCAAGAACTGTTACTATCCCTCTCTAACGAAAGCTGGAATCTGGCCACACTGAATTTTCCGTGTCTTATCTGGTTATTATCTGTGGCCAGCATCACAGATAAATAACCAGATAAGACACGAAAAATTCAGTGTGGCCAGATTCCAGCTTTCGTTAGAGAGGGATAGTAACAGTTCTTGCGTTTTTTATATTACTACCTCTTTCTGATTATAGCTGGAGTTTGACATTTTATTTGTTTACAAAAATTTGCATTGAAAATTGGGTGCAGGAGGCACCGAGTATACAGAGGCGACACGAGAATATAGTCATCTCGTTTTTTCTATGCATCTCTTTCTTGACATCCTATCGACTACTACAAAACAAAATTGACATCCTATCGACTACTACAAAACAAAATTGAAGTCGATAGGATGTCAAGAAAGAGATGCATAGAAAAAAAGAGATGACTATATTCTCGTGTCGCCTCTGTATGCTTAGTGGCAGGAGGTAAAAGAAATTAATAAAATAAAAATTGTTTTTCGCCAAATTATTTACTTAAATATTAATTATTGAATAGAAAATCGAGTGTGTGCATAAACTCGGTGGTGTGCATTTGTGTGTGATAAAATATAAGGGTTGAAAATCAACAACCACAACAAAATAATAAGAAATATAAGAGGAAAGATGTTCACCAAAGTTATTTTGTTTAATTCAAATTAGTTTTTAATAAAATTATTTCGTTTTTAGGAGTCAGCGCTGTATAATGGGTTGTTTCCAAGGGTAGAAACTGCACCAGTTCCAGAAAACCCCGGCAAAGTAAGTTTATATTTGTAAGTAATTTCATTAAGCAGCTAAATGTTTGCCGGCAGATTTTGTACATAGGGGAACTAGGTATGTTCTTTTTCAATGTACAAAATCTTATTTAATTTAGTCAATTGGATTTTGTTTTAGCAAACATATAAAATTTCAATTTTTCAAAATGGATATTACAAAAAGCAAGTGAAAAATTACTAAAAACCTTGTATTAAAATAGTGATAGTGGCATCTAGGATAATTTGAAGAAGTCAAACAAAAATCCAGGAGTAAGTGTAGCGAAGATTTAAAGCTTCCCCCTTCACGAGGTGATGCTGTTTTTAACAAAACATGACGGATCTAGATCTGATAAGGTCGAAAAAAAATCAACTACTGGAATTCAGTGGTTAAAAATGAAATTAGAACGGACTCTTCCAGTTTTAAAGCTGTCTAAAAAAGTATTTGTATTTTTTTTAATTACTAGAAACTGGAAGTAGATCGATGAAATTATAATGTTTAAAGATAGTTAAAATCTTTTTTATTATAGCACAGATTGTAGCCATACATTGGCTTAAGGTGGAGACTATCAAATTTGGCCCATGGGATTGCGACATCTTTTTTACTGAACTAAATAAAATTTTGCATATTTTAAATGAAAATTTTTTCTCTATATTTGTTACATAATATAGGAACAAAAACTGTGAAAGTTTCACAATAATAATCATTAAAGTTAAAAATTTTTATTACACTAAATTGTATGTTTTTTTTATTTATATAAGATTACTAAAATTTAAAAGTAAGTGTTATTAATAAAAATGGTCACGTTTTTTTTAAATTCTTTCTCCGCCTTCTTTATGGACGTGATTGTTTGCGCACATCGCTGTTGCCCTAGATGCCATATTTTCATAGTTCTCTCTGAACTGCCTAATACAACCTGATTTTTATCAGGTGATACTACTAAAGTCCGTACATTTTCCGTATGACCTCGAGGTTTCATATTCCGAGTGCAGATACGGGGGTCCCATACTCTTAAACTGTTCTCTGTTGAGCCACTCACAATAACTGTGCCGGCTGGATTCATTGCTGAACTATAAATGGAATCTTTTGAACCATTAAGACTACAGGCTAGTGAAAAAAAACGAAATTAGTATACGGGCCTTGTAAATTTTTTAAAAAAAATTCTTACTTTGGAATCTGTTGATTTAGCGGCTAAGGCATGAATCTCTGTCATCATTTTTGGTCTCTGCGAATAGTCTTCATAACGTTTTAAGAGCATCTTACCGGCTTCTTCGTTTAGAGCCGATTCAGCATTGGGTACAATGAGTAAACATTTAATGGTAAGCAGTATTTGTTTTATACTCAAATCAGGTTTCCAATCTTTTTTCAAATTGTTTACACAAATTTCATTTGCGGCTACATTTGGATGATACATTTTCGTTATGGAAAAAGCTTTTGGTTATGATTGGGGAAAATCTTTGCCTAAGGTTAGTTTTACACGAAACATTTCTCCTGCGTAGGGTGTACCAGCTGGTCCTTCTATAAGGGCCTGTATATCGGTGACCATCCAGGGGATTTTCAACCATGTTTTGCATTTCTTTCATCACTTATCTATTGGTTTGGGGGGATAAATTCTACATTGGATATCTAAAAAGAAAAAATTTTTTGTTTTCATTAAATAAGAATAACAAGTTATTTGATTACAACAAAGAACTATTGGGAAACTGTTCTTAAAACGTATGCGATTAGTGAGTGCCACATGGCACGGTTTTTTGACTTCGTGACATGATAAATAATAAAAGATTTTTTTTTGATTAATAAAACAGTGAAGCTTACCGAACTCATTGCTCCTTTTGTAGTATTTATGGTTCAACTACTTTTTATTGGATGCAATTTCTTTCCTATTCATCTAATTGCAGTTCTTTGAAGTTTTCCTTTTTTGTCCGGGCAAAAGAAGTGATTGTTTGGGCAGTTGAATATTGTGGTTTACTTGATTGCCCTCTTCCTTTTAGCGCAAAATTTGTTTTAAGTGGAAATTTCTTTCGTACATTAAATTTTTATAGTCCCATCTGAACTGCTTTATATTTTCATTTGATTCGGAACATGAGTTCTATACACATATAATAGCATCCCTGCCGGCTGTAATGGCATTTTGTATGATTAAGATGCGATTATAATTTATTGTGTACGTTGTAACGGCAGGCCACGTCTAGTCCAGTTGTATAATGGTATTATCATTATCTTGACCGGGACCTAAAATAAAATAATTTGGCTTAAAAACGTTTAATAGACAATTTATTTTAACTCACCAATAAAACCACGTAAGTTGTTTTGATTTTTGTTTGCGGAGCCTCCAATGGAATTGTAGTACGATCTGAAATTACAAGGCAAAACAATATTTTTTAGACTTTTCATGCACACTATGATATTATAACAACATTTTATAATTTTTTATTAATTTCTTTCATTAATATTTATACTTTTTTTAGTTTATCAGAAAAAAACTTAATTTCACCCCAATTTTGTTACACATTTTTTGGTTGGTTAAATAATAACATATGTTTGCAATAGGTATGTGTAGCGGTTTCTTCCAACACATTACTTTCAGCGTTTTTGAATATTTTTTTATACGTGCGCCAAGATAGCGCTGAAGAAATAGCATCGATTTTGGGGTTTTAAAAACCGGGAAGTAAAATTCCACGGGATTGGATATTTTGAATTAAAAAATAAAATTTGAATAAATTTTGTTATCTAGAAGAAGAAAAATTGATTTAAGTTGTAAAAAAATAAACAACACATTTGTGTATTTAGAAAATAATTATAAAAAAGCGTTTTTATTGATCACAAAATACCGTTGCTGACTTTTCCCTTGGAAACTATTATACTCTCGCCCCAAATGGCCATACATTATTAAAATAGAGATATTAATGATCAAAAATTGACAACAGTGCAACAATTCCGCCGAGCCGTTTTCGAGAAAAGTGGCTTCATCCTGAGTGGGACAAAAAAGCGTTGCTAGTGTTTCCCATGGAAACTATAACACTCTCGCCCATTATGGCCATACATTATTAAAATAGAGATATTAATGAACAAAAATTTCCAACCGTGCAACAATTCCGCCGAGCCGTTTTCGAGAAAAATTGCTTCATCCTGAGTGGGCCAAAAAAGCGTTGCTAATGTTTTCCATGCAAACTATAACACTCTCGCCCATTATGGCCATACATTATTAAAATAGAGATATTAATGAACAAAAATTGACAACCGTGCAACAATTTCGCCGAGCCGTTTTCGAGAAAAGTGGCTTCATCCTGAGTGGGCCAAAAAAGCGTTGCTAATGTTTTCCATGGAAACTATAACATTCTCGCCCAAAATGGCCATACATTATTAAAATAGAGATATTAATGAACAAAAATTGCCAACCGTGCAACAATTCCGCCGAGCCGTTTTCGAGAAAAGTGGCTTCATCCTGAGTGGGCCAAAAAAGCGTTGCTAATGTTTTCCATGCAAACTATAACACTCTCGCCCATTATGGCCATACATTATTAAAATAGAGATATTAATGAACAAAAATTTCCAACCGTGCAACAATTCCGCCGAGCCGTTTTCGAGAAAAATGGCTTCATCCTGAGTGGGCCAAAAAAGCGTTGCTAATGTTTTCCATGGAAACTATAACAGTCTCGCCCATTATAGCCATACATTATTAAAATAGAGATATTAATGAACAAAAATCGCCAACCGTGCAACAATTCCGCCGAGCCGTTTTCGAGAAAAGTGGCTTCATCCTGAGTGGGCCAAAAAAGCGTTGCTAATGTTTTCCATGGAAACTAAACACTCTCGCCCATTATAGCCATACATTATTAAAATAGAGATATTAATGAACAAAAATTGCCAACCGTGCAACAATTCCGCCAAGCCGTTTTCGAGAAAAGTGGCTTCATCCTGAGTGGGCCAAAAAAGCGTTGCTAATGTTTTCCATGGAAACTATAACACTCTCGCCCAAAATGGCCATACATTATTAAAATAGAGATATTAATGAACAAAAATTGAAAACCGTGCAACAATTCCGCCGAGCCGTTTTCGAGAAAAGTGGCTTCATCCTGAGTGGGCCAAAAAGCGTTGCTAGTGTTTTCCATGTAAACTACAACACTCTCGCCCATTATGGCCATACATTATTAAAATAGAGATATTAATGAACAAAAATTGATAACCGTGCAACAATTCCGCCGAGCCGTTTTCGAGAAAAGTGGCTTCATCCTGAGTGGGCCAAAAAGCGTTGCTAATGTTTTCCATGGAAACTATAGCACTCTTGCCCATTATGGCCATACATTATTAAAATAGATTTATTAATGAACAAAAATTGACAACCGTGGCCATAATGGGCCCACTCAGGATGAAGCCACTTTTCTCGAAAACGGCTCGGCGGAATTGTTGCACGGTTGTCAATTTTTGTTCACTAATATCTCTATTTTAATAATGTATGGCCATAATGGGCGAGAGTGTTATAGTTTGCATGGAAAACATTAGCAACGCTTTTTTGGCCCACTCAGGATGAAACCACTTTTCTCGAAAACGGCTCGGCGGAATTGTTGCACGGTTGGCAATTTTTGTTCATTAATATCTCTATTTTAATAATGTATGGCCATAATGGGCGAGAGTGTTATACTTTCCATGGAAAACATTAGCAACGCTTTTTTGGCCCACTCAGGATGAAGCCACTTTTCTCGAAAACGGCTCGGCGGAATTTTTGCACGGTTGGTAATTTTTGTTCATTAATATCTCTATTTTAATAATGTATGGCTAAAATGGGCGAGAGTGTTCAGTTTCCATGGAAAACATTAGCAACGCTTTTTTGGCCCACTCAGGATGAAGCCACTTTTCTCGAAAACGGCTCGGGGGAATTGTTGCACGGTTGGCGATTTTTGTTCATTAATATCTCTATTTTAATAATGTATGGCCATAATGGGCGAGACTGTTATAGTTTCCATGGAAAACATTAGCAACGCTTTTTTGGCCCACTCAGGATGAAGCCATTTTTCTCGAAAACGGCTCGGCGGAATTGTTGCACGGTTGGAAATTTTTGTTCATTAATATCTCTATTTTAATAATGTATGGCCATAATGGGCGAGAGTGTTATAGTTTGCATGGAAAACATTAGCAACGCTTTTTTGGCTCACTCAGGATGAAGCCACTTTTCTCGAAAACGGCTCGGCGGAATTGTTGCACGGTTGGCAATTTTTGTTCATTAATATCTCTATTTTAATAATGTATGGCCATAATGGGCAAGAGTGTTATAGTTTCCATGGAAAACATTAGCAACGCTTTTTGGCCCACTCAGGATGAAGCCACTTTTCTCGAAAACGGCTCGGCGGAATTGTTGCACGGTTGGCAATTTTTGTTCATTAATATCTCTATTTTAATAATGTATGGCCATAATGGGCGAGAGTGTTATACTTTCCATGGAAAACATTAGCAACGCTTTTTTGGCCCACTCAGGATGAAGCCACTTTTCTCGAAAACGGCTCGGCGGAATTGTTGCACGGTTGTCAATTTTTGTTCATTAATATCTCTATTTTAATAATGTATGGCCATAATGGGCGAGAGTGTTATAGTTTGCATGGAAAACATTAGCAACGCTTTTTTGGCCCACTCAGGATGAAGCCACTTTTCTCGAAAACGGCTCGGCGGAATTGTTGCACGGTTGGCAATTTTTGTTCATTAATATCTCTATTTTAATAATGTATGGCCATAATGGGCGAGAGTGTTATACTTTCCATGGAAAACATTAGCAACGCTTTTTTGGTCCACTCAGGATGAAGCCACTTTTCTCGAAAACGGCTCGGCGGAATTGTTGCACGGTTGGCAATTTTTGTTCATTAATATCTCTATTTTAATAATGTATGGCTATAATGGGCGAGAGTGTTTAGTTTCCATGGAAAACATTAGCAACGCTTTTTTGGCCCACTCAGGATGAAGCCACTTTTCTCGAAAACGGCTCGGCGGAATTGTTGCACGCTTGGCAATTTTTGTTCATTAATATCTCTATTTTAATAATGTATGGCCATAATGGGCGAGAGTGTTATACTTTCCATGGAAAACATTAGCAACGCTTTTTTGGCCCACTCAGGATAAAGCCACTTTTCTCGAAAACGGCTCGGCGGAATTGTTGCACGGTTATCAATTTTTGTTCATTAATATCTCTATTTTAATAATGTATGGCCATAATGGGCAAGAGTGTTATAGTTTGCATGGAAAACATTAGCAACGCTTTTTTGGCCCACTCAGGATGAAGCTTCTTTTCTCGAAAACGGCTCGGCGGAATTGTTGCACGGTTGGCAATTTTTGTTCATTAATATCTCTATTTTAATAATGTATGGCCATAATGGGCGAGAGTGTTATACTTTCCATGGAAAACATTAGCAACGCTTTTTTGGCCCACTCAGGATGAAGCCACTTTTCTCGAAAACGGCTCGGCGGAATTGTTGCACGGTTGGCAATTTTTGTTCATTAATATCTCTATTTTAATAATGTATGGCCATAATGGGCGAGAGTGTTATACTTTCCATGGAAAACATTAGCAACGCTTTTTTGGCCCACTCAGGATGAAGCCACTTTTCTCGAAAACGGCTCGGCGGAATTGTTGCACGGTTGGCAATTTTTGTTCATTAATATCTCTATTTTAATAATGTATGGCTATAATGGGCGAGAGTGTTTAGTTTCCATGGAAAACATTAGCAACGCTTTTTTGGCCCACTCAGGATGAAGCCACTTTTCTCGAAAACGGCTCGGCGGAATTGTTGCACGGTTGGCAATTTTTGTTCATTAATATCTCTATTTTAATAATGTATGGCCATAATGGGCAAGAATGTTATAGTTTCCATGGAAAACATTAGCAACGCTTTTTGGCCCACTCAGGATGAAGCCGCTTTTCTCGAAAACGGCTCGGCGGAATTGTTGCACGGTTGGCAATTTTTGTTCATTAATATCTCTATTTTAATAATGTATGGCCATAATGGGCGAGAGTGTTATAGTTTGCATGGAAAAAATTAGCAACGCTTTTTTGGCCCACTCAGGATGAAGCCACTTTTCTCGAAAACGGCTCGGCGAATTGTTGCACGGTTGGCAATTTTTGTTCATTAACCCTTTCCGGACGGAGTTGTATTTTGCAAACCAATTTATGTATGGTAAAATTTTTTTCATATTCTAAAAGGTATGATAAAAGTATTATGTTCTTAATACTTAAACATTTTAAATTCGTCCTTTTATCCTGGGACATATAATCCCAACAAGTATTTTCATGGAGCATAAAATCCCAATCAGTGTTCTCGAAGAGCGATTCGAAATCAAAAAGATAACTAAAATATAAATATTTTTAGATTTAGATAAAAGTTTACATTTATTTTTAACATTTAAGGAATGCAATTAGGTATTTATTTGTGGAATAGCCCAAAACACTTGTAACATAAGGCGTTGTTACAACCTGAGCATATCATCTTTTTTCGCTTTTTAATGCCAAGTGAAGAACAGCGGACACAGCGACAACGCTGCTCTTACTCTACTGGCAAGTGGTCTCCAATATTAATGCTATCCGTTTTTGGACGTTTGGGAGTTCTGCCTCCCTGGCGATTGCGTTGAAAATAAAGAAAAAAGACAGTTTGAAAATTGCTGGGACGTATTATCCCAGTAGTCCCGAAAGGGTTAATATCTATATTTTCATAATGTACGGCTATAATGGGCGAGAGTGTTCAGTTTCCATGGAAAACATTAGCAACGCTTTTTTGGCCCACTCAGGATGAAGCCACTTTTCTCGAAAACGGCTCGGGGGAATTGTTGCACGGTTGGCGATTTTTCTTCATTAATATCTCTATTTTAATAATGTATGGCCATAATGGGCGAGACTGTTATAGTTTCCATGGAAAACATTAGCAACGCTTTTTTGGCCCACTCAGGATGAAGCCATTTTTCTCGAAAACGGCTCGGCGGAATTGTTGCACGGTTGGAAATTTTTGTTCATTAATATCTCTATTTTAATAATGTATGGCCATAATGGGCGAGAGTGTTATAGTTTGCATGGAAAACATTAGCAACGCTTTTTTGGCCCACTCAGGATGAAGCCACTTTTCTCGAAAACGGCTCGGCGGAATTGTTGCACGGTTGGCAATTTTTGTTCATTAATATCTCTATTTTAATAATGTATGGCCATAATGGGCAAGAGTGTTATAGTTTCCATGGAAAACATTAGCAACGCTTTTTGGCCCACTCAGGATGAAGCCACTTTTCTCGAAAACGGCTCGGCGGAATTGTTGCACGGTTGGCAATTTTTGTTCATTAATATCTCTATTTTAATAATGTATGGCCATAATGGGCGAGAGTGTTATACTTTCCATGGAAAACATTAGCAACGCTTTTTTGGCCCACTCAGGATGAAGCCACTTTTCTCGAAAACGGCTCGGCGGAATTGTTGCACGGTTGTCAATTTTTGTTCATTAATATCTCTATTTTAATAATGTATGGCCATAATGGGCGAGAGTGTTATAGTTTGCATGGAAAACATTAGCAACGCTTTTTTGGCCCACTCAGGATGAAGCCACTTTTCTCGAAAACGGCTCGGCGGAATTGTTGCACGGTTGGCAATTTTTGTTCAATAATATCTCTATTTTAATAATGTATGGCCATAATGGGCGAGAGTGTTATACTTTCCATGGAAAACATTAGCAACGCTTTTTTGGTCCACTCAGGATGAAGCCACTTTTCTCGAAAACGGCTCGGCGGAATTGTTGCACGGTTGGCAATTTTTGTTCATTAATATCTCTATTTTAATAATGTATGGCTATAATGGGCGAGAGTGTTTAGTTTCCATGGAAAACATTAGCAACGCTTTTTTGGCCCACTCAGGATGAAGCCACTTTTCTCGAAAACGGCTCGGCGGAATTGTTGCACGCTTGGCAATTTTTGTTCATTAATATCTCTATTTTAATAATGTATGGCCATAATGGGCGAGAGTGTTATACTTTCCATGGAAAACATTAGCAACGCTTTTTTGGCCCACTCAGGATGAAGCCACTTTTCTCGAAAACGGCTCGGCGGAATTGTTGCACGGTTGTCAATTTTTGTTCATTAATATCTCTATTTTAATAATGTATGGCCATAATGGGCGAGAGTGTTATAGTTTGCATGGAAAACATTAGCAACGCTTTTTTGGCCCACTCAGGATGAAGCTACTTTTCTCGAAAACGGCTCGGCGGAATTGTTGCACGGTTGGCAATTTTTGTTCATTAATATCTCTATTTTAATAATGTATGGCCATAATGGGCGAGAGTGTTATACTTTCCATGGAAAACATTAGCAACGCTTTTTTGGCCCACTCAGGATGAAGCCACTTTTCTCGAAAACGGCTAGGCGGAATTGTTGCACGGTTGGCAATTTTTGTTCATTAATATCTCTATTTTAATAATGTATGGCCATAATGGGCGAGAGTGTTATACTTTCCATGGAAAACATTAGCAACGCTTTTTTGGCCCACTCAGGATGAACCACTTTTCTCGAAAACGGCTCGGCGGAATTGTTGCTCGGTTGGCAATTTTTGTTCATTAATATCTCTATTTTAATAATGTATGGCTATAATGGGCGAGAGTGTTTAGTTTCCATGGAAAACATTAGCAACGCTTTTTTGGCCCACTCAGGATGAAGCCACTTTTCTCGAAAACGGCTCGGCGGAATTGTTGCACGGTTGGCAATTTTTGTTCATTAATATCTCCATTTTAATAATGTATGGCCATAATGGGCAAGAATGTTATAGTTTCCATGGAAAACATTAGCAACGCTTTTTGGCCCACTCAGGATGAAGCCGCTTTTCTCGAAAACGGCTCGGCGGAATTGTTGCACGGTTGGCAATTTTTGTTCATTAATATCTCTATTTTAATAATGTATGGCCATAATGGGCGAGAGTGTTATAGTTTGCATGGAAAAAATTAGCAACGCTTTTTTGGCCCACTCAGGATGAAGCCACTTTTCTCGAAAACGGCTCGGCGAATTGTTGCACGGTTGGCAATTTTTGTTCATTAACCCTTTCCGGACGGAGTTGTATTTTGCAAACCAATTTATGTATGGTAAAATTTTTTTCATATTCTAAAAGGTATGATAAAAGTATTATGTTCTCCATACTTAAACATTTTAAATTCGTCCTTTTATCCTGGGACATATAATCCCAACAAGTATTTTCATGGAGCATAAAATCCCAATCAGTGTTCTCGAAGAGCGATTCGAAATCAAAAAGATAACTAAAATATAAATATTTTTAGATTTAGATAAAAGTTTACATTTATTTTTAACATTTAAGGAATGCAATTAGGTATTTATTTGTGGAATGGCCCAAAACACTTGTAACATAAGGCGTTGTTACAACCTGAGCATATCATCTTTTTTCGCTTTTTAATGCCAAGTGAAGAACAGCGGACACAGCGACAACGCTGCTCTTACTCTACTGGCAAGTGGTCTCCAATATTAATGCTATCCGTTTTTGGACGTTTGGGAGTTCTGCCTCCCTGGCGATTGCGTTGAAAATAAAGAAAAAAGACAGTTTGAAAATTGCTGGGACGTATTATCCCAGTAGTCCCGAAAGGGTTAATATCTATATTTTCATAATGTATGGCCATTTGGGGCGAGAGTATAATAGTTTCCAAGGGAAAAGTCAGCAACGGTTTTTTGTGATCAATAAAAACGCTTTTTTATAATTATTTTCTAAATACACAAATATGTTGTTTATTTTTTTACAACTTAAATCAATTTTTCTTCTTCTAGATAACAAAATTTATGTTAATGCACGAGCATTATTTATTAAATTATTATTAAATTAAGTTTAATAAACTTCAACCTAAATAAATACATTTTTTATTATTTATTAAATTATTTAAGTTTAATAAACTTTAGCACAATTGGCCTAAATTAATCATTTTCATTATTCATCAAATTATTTAAGTTCAATAAACTAGCACACTTGGCCTAAATTAATACACTTTAATTGCAAATTATTTTAACTTTTTACTTCCTATAATTGTAACTTAATACTTGTCCTTAATTCACACATTTGTTATTACAATTTATTTTTACTATATTATTTCCTACAATTGAAATTTAATATGACACACTTGCCCTATATTAATATATTTTTTTATTAATGCAAATTTGTTTATGTTTGATATTTGTTTTGTTGCTACAAGAAATATGCAATTTAATCATATTTCTTTAATAAAACTAGTATATAAGACTAAGAAAATTTAAAATAAAATAACTCTTGTTTTAAAACTGAAAGAAACGGTCTTTTTTAATTAAGAGAAAGCTGTTGTTGCGCCAACAAAAATAATTTACCTCCAGGTTTAAGTGCTTGAGAGGTCATCCACAAAATAAAATTCTTCAGGTTTATGTGCCTGTAAGAAAATCAGTAGTTTAAAAACAGTCAAGTAATCTTCCCATTTCTTTGAGCAACAAGTGCTTGGAAGAAAGCTCAAGGCGAAGATTCTGAACAATTTATTCAAATTTTATTTTTTAATTCAAAATATCCAATCCCGGGGAATTTTACTTCCCGGTTTTTAATTCCCAAAATCGACGCTATCTTGGCGCACGTTTTTTTTATTCACTTAAACGAAAGCCGGAAGAAAATATGATAACACACTTTTTTAAACGTCACTAGTGAGTTATCTGATTATTAATCTGTGGCCAGCATCGCAAACATATTACTTGAGTATGCTAAACACTTAAATAGACTTGTGCCAAATCGTTCAATTCAGTGAGGGATCATTTTCGTTCAAGTGTTAAAAGTGAACTCGTTCGTTCGTTCAATTTGTCACAAAGTATATACCAAGGCAGATTAATATACTAGGTAGTGGCAGTAGATCAGTTTACTTTCTAGTTTATGTTTTCAGATGTCACATTTTGTTTACACTTATTATTTTTTTTCCTACAAAAATTTTTTTCTTACAGTGGTGTTGTGGAAATATTTTTAAAATTTTCATAAAACAAAATTGTTTCATACACTTTTTGAAACTGAATTTTATTTACAAATTGTAGGCTTCGCCTCTTCATGATTTTGTTTGCTCATTTTATATGTTAAACCCAAGAAGTTTGGTACACATTTTTGGTTTTTACATATAAAAAATAAGCTGATATAATCACGAGGTTTAGGAAGCTCCTTAAATATATGCATGTAAGTAGCATAAAAGGAAAGCTTGTGACGTCTAGATTATAATATTCTAATTATTTTTTCGAGCTACATTTTCAAAAACTGAAAAAATCATGTTAAGATGGGTTTTTGAGAAATTACATATCACAACGCATCGGGCTATTCCTACAAAATTTTTAAGTAAATCAGCTAAAAGAGTTTTTAATCGAATGGTGAAATAAAATTTAATTTTTTGTGTTTTACCATTTAAATTCCCGGAAAGGGGAAAATGTCGCAAAAAAATGTTTTTTTTTTTACAAAAGAGGCATAAATAATCACGGGGCTGTCAAATGTTTTTTGGAGTATGTAGTCAAAATTTGGAGACTTACCGCTTTTTTAATCGGTGCTTTGCCCTCCGAGGAATTTTACTATAATTTTAAAATCTTGTTTCAAAATCGGCAATGTTGCAAAGGGCTGGAGAGATAACCGTTATAATTGTTGACCTAATTTTGTTTTTATTCGCATTTGCTATAGTTTGTCTTTAAAATTTTTTAAACAAATTTGCTACTACTGAAATAAATTTAAATTACCTAAGCAAAAAAAAAAATACCTCCTTTTTGTGGCTAATCCTTATTATTATATTTTTTACATTTTCTCAATCAAAACTTTAAACTTGTTTATTATAAATTTTATTAGTAATATAGCAAATGTCCTAAAGTAATAATTCGATAATTAATAAGCGTACTACGCCTAAAACACTAAGTTAAGATTAGCTACATTTAAACATATTTTTAAAGACATTTTTAAGGTTTGATTAAATTTAAAAAATCTTAACATTTGAGTTAAAAATAAACTTTTATCACATTTGGGTACGTTTGACATTTTAAAAATAAAATGTCCAACGTACCCAAATTTGGTGCCCTACCCAGAAGCCCACCTTCACCCTAGGGGTCTGATTGTCCGTAGATTTACTGCGAAACAGCTCTGCTCTGCCTCTGTAGAATTTCGTTGAGATATATTAAGTGGTTTATAATATACCCAATTTTGTCAAAAAACTTTTTCAAACCACTGTGCGTTATTTGAATTTGACATCTGAAAATATATTTTACACAAACAAAATACATGTTGTTTACTTATTGTTGTAGTTGTTTTAGAACTGCTATTACCTGTAAAATTAATGTGCCTTGGTATATACAAAGACCACAAACCATTAACAATAAATTGCAAAAGAAAACACAAGGAAATTAGTTGTTATATGCTGTAATTTTATGAATAAATTACAAAAAATTGTGTTGCAACAAGGTGGTCTTACTGTGGTGGGTGCTCCCAGACGCTTAGGACACATTGCAAGTAAAATTTTTGCATTTTAGCCACACAAGTTTATTTTATAAAAAGGAATTTTTGTTTAGATTCTTTGTTTTAGATGGCTTCGCTTTTCTTCAACAAGGCTATACAGATCTTGAGTTTAGCTATAAAGTATATATGTATCTGATATCTTATGTATAGCGATGTTCGTCTCTCCGTCCGTGTTAGTGTCGAAAGAAGTGCTATTGAAAATCAGCATGATTTGTCCAAATCAGGCAGCAGGCGAAACACCACACCTACCTCTAATTTTTTCATGTCATTTGGATCAATAAAGTAACTCCACTCAAAAAAATAAATGTATAGTGCGGTGTAGAATTAAAAAATAAGAAAAAAACATCAAGGGAAAAAATTATCTATCGCCCATATTTTCCGAGTTATGGGGCTCTGAAGTTTTCAAATTTTTAAAATATCAAAATGGGTGTCACTTGAAAGCCTTTGAAGAGATCTTTAAGAAAAACACTGATAAATACTTAAAAAAATGCTTAACCCATCAATAGCTGATATGATATATATGCAGTACCAAAATTTTTTAATTCGCTGTCAACCCAATAATTGCTTTTTTGATTGGAGTAACTTTACTAAAATAGAATTACATACTTAGATGGTGAAGGGCACTTTTACTTATTTAATAGTACAATTTTCTCAAAGAAACCTAAAGAAAAAGTACATTTGTCACAGTCGATTTCAAAATACGTTTTGCTTTTTAAATCGAACGATCTGACTATTTATTTATTCATTTATTAAAGAAATAAAAAGCCTTAAGGCCAAACTTATATTAGATTTAAACAATAAAAAATTTTTAAAAACTAATAAATCTTAACTATAAATTTTTATTTATATATTAGATTTAAAAAAATAAGAAATTAGCGTTTTATTATGCGTTTTTTCGGGATCTTATTAAAACAAACAACTTAAAAAACCATAAACAAGTTTGGAGTTTTGGAAAGTATTTGATAAAATAATAAATTTACAAGGAATTGCAAAGTCCGCTATAGGAACAATTATACAATTTGAATTCAGAAAGTAAAGGGTGTTCCCACAACTGATGTATTTAAACCTATATGGCAATTTATTTTAAACCGTTTTATACACACTTGAAATTTAGACAAAATGAGCATTACTTTGTCTGGTATAATAATAGGTTGTGTAAAATTAATTATATGGCCAAACTGTAGAACAGTTTTAGGCAGAACCTCTTTGCTAAGTCCGCTATAACAAAAATAATAAAATCAGAATTTTTAAATTAAGGGTGTCCCAATAGTTGATGCAATTTGATGTATGTGGCCAAACTTTTAAACCGTTTGAAACAGATAAAATCTGTTATGAGGTCGTTTTTCCTGCAAGAATTATTTACTAGATATATAACCAACTATTTTACCTTTGCCTTTAAACGCCACACAGTTGCGCCATTTGAGTTTTTTCGTTGTAAAAATCATATCTTTTGAACCGAATAAGATAAATTAACAGTTTAAACAGCATATGATAGATAACTGTTCAGCGTATGAAATGAGCGTTTGGAAAGGGTGCTACGTTTTGTAGGGGCCTACTTATGGGTTATCAAAGTTAAAATAAGTAGAAAAATTAATTTTATGGTAACTAAAAAAAATATTTTTACATTTTTAAATAGTTTTTATTTTTTTCTTTAGGGTTTTATATTTTAAATTATTACCCAACAAATTAAAACAAAAATAATTTTTTTAAAATTAATTTTTTCTATTTTCTGTAAAATATTCTTCACAAATCGTAAGAGAAAGTATATCTAAGTGACTAACCATTTCTAAACTATAATTATTTTCTAACTCTATTCGTGACTTCACATGCCTCAGGGAAGAAATAAGTGGATCGGAAGATGCTGCCAACATGTTGAAGAGGTCCTCATTTTGCCTTACCCTTGATGTTTTAAATGTGTTCTGCAATCTATATTTTTTATAAAATTTGTTAAGAGACTCCTGTGCTTCTTCAGAAAGCTCTCCAATTAGCAAAGACTCAATTATATCTTTGCCATGCGCCAATATTTTATGGACGGTCGGGGTCAACTTCTTCTGTGGATACATTTCTGCTAAAAGAGATGCAGTTTTCGACGTATATTCTCCATATTTTGTAGAATTGACATTTTCTTTGCAGATTAAAACATCAAAGATTGTTCCCAATCTTTTCACGATTTGATTGTCAATTCCAGTGAGTACTACCTCATCATTTTCAAAAAATCTCCTAGAAGTGTTTCCATCGTTTGAGTTACCATATCCGTGCTTGGGACAGTCTACTTTAAGTCCAACTTGTTTCTGATCTTTTCCTTATCCTTTATTGATGTATTTTCATTGAAGTTTTCCTCCTCTTGTGGTAGGGTATACGCCAGTTTTAGCAAGAACTCCATACACCTAATTCTTGCGTGCAATAGTGACATTCCATATTCGCAATTCTCCTCATTTGTAGAATCGTTTAAATTACCAAAGTTCTTCTGACTCTTTTTGCAAATCGGGCATGACATTGTTGATTTTGTTCCTGTCAGTTCGTTTACGACTTTTCCGTCAACCATGGTCAGGTGGAACTCGTAATTGCATTCAATATATTTTCCTTCTCCAATTTGCAGCTTTGTAGGCTTAATCTTGCTTATTTGTTCTTCAATGTCCTTCACCGTGGTCCTTATGAGTTCTGCCGATTCCCTTGCAAACTGAAACATTATTGGTCGGCAATAATGCACTGATGACGGACGTGGATTTCTCCAGTGTAGGGAAACATCAGATTTTAGCCGCAAAGGAACAACAGATGCCATAAACATATTTCCGTCCGGTATTGCAGCGTCATCCGAAGATATCCTTTGATTATAAACGCTTTGTCCGGATGATCCATCGCAGTCCCATTTTCTGATCAAAATCAACTTCTCAGGAAGTATTTTCACCTCATTTTCAGAAAGAGGTGCAAGAGGTGTGTTGCAACAAGGTGGTCTTACTGTGGTGGGTGCTCCCAGACGCTTAGGACACATTGCAAGTAAAATTTTTGCATTTTAGCCACACAAGTTTATTTTATAAAAAGGAATTTTTGTTTAGATTCTTTGTTTTAGATGGCTTCGCTTTTCTTCAACAAGGCTATACAGATCTTGAGTTTAGCTATAAAGTATATATGTATCTGATATCTTATGTATAGCGATGTTCGTCTCTCCGTCCGTGTTAGTGTCGAAAGAAGTGCTATTGAAAATCAGCATGATTTGTCCAAATCAGGCAGCAGGCGAAACACCACACCTACCTCTAATTTTTTCATGTCATTTGGATCAATAAAGTAACTCCACTCAAAAAAATAAATGTATAGTGCGGTGTAGAATTAAAAAATAAGAAAAAAACATCAAGGGAAAAAATTATCTATCGCCCATATTTTCCGAGTTATGGGGCTCTGAAGTTTTCAAATTTTTAAAATATCAAAATGGGTGTCACTTGAAAGCCTTTGAAGAGATCTTTAAGAAAAACACTGATAAATACTTAAAAAAATGCTTAACCCATCAATAGCTGATATGATATATATGCAGTACCAAAATTTTTTAATTCGCTGTCAACCCAATAATTGCTTTTTTGATTGGAGTAACTTTACTAAAATAGAATTACATACTTAGATGGTGAAGGGCACTTTTACTTATTTAATAGTACAATTTTCTCAAAGAAACCTAAAGAAAAAGTACATTTGTCACAGTCGATTTCAAAATACGTTTTGCTTTTTAAATCGAACGATCTGACTATTTATTTATTCATTTATTAAAGAAATAAAAAGCCTTAAGGCCAAACTTATATTAGATTTAAACAATAAAAAATTTTTAAAAACTAATAAATCTTAACTATAAATTTTTATTTATATATTAGATTTAAAAAAATAAGAAATTAGCGTTTTATTATGCGTTTTTTAGGGATCTTATTAAAACAAACAACTTAAAAAACCATAAACAAGTTTGGAGTTTTGGAAAGTATTTGATAAAATAATAAATTTACAAGGAATTGCAAAGTCCGCTATAGGAACAATTATACAATTTGAATTCAGAAAGTAAAGGGTGTTCCCACAACTGATGTATTTAAACCTATATGGCAATTTATTTTAAACCGTTTTATACACACTTGAAATTTAGACAAAATGAGCATTACTTTGTCTGGTATAATAATAGGTTGTGTAAAATTAATTATATGGCCAAACTGTAGAACAGTTTTAGGCAGAACCTCTTTGCTAAGTCCGCTATAACAAAAATAATAAAATCAGAATTTTTAAATTAAGGGTGTCCCAATAGTTGATGCAATTTGATGTATGTGGCCAAACTTTTAAACCGTTTGAAACAGATAAAATCTGTTATGAGGTCGTTTTTCCTGCAAGAATTATTTACTAGATATATAACCAACTATTTTACCTTTGCCTTTAAACGCCACACAGTTGCGCCATTTGAGTTTTTTCGTTGTAAAAATCATATCTTTTGAACCGAATAAGATAAATTAACAGTTTAAACAGCATATGATAGATAACTGTTCAGCGTATGAAATGAGCGTTTGGAAAGGGTGCTACGTTTTGTAGGGGCCTACTTATGGGTTATCAAAGTTAAAATAAGTAGAAAAATTAATTTTATGGTAACTAAAAAAAATATTTTTACATTTTTAAATAGTTTTTATTTTTTTCTTTAGGGTTTTATATTTTAAATTATTACCCAACAAATTAAAACAAAAATAATTTTTTTAAAATTAATTTTTTCTATTTTCTGTAAAATATTCTTCACAAATCGTAAGAGAAAGTATATCTAAGTGACTAACCATTTCTAAACTATAATTATTTTCTAACTCTATTCGTGACTTCACATGCCTCAGGGAAGAAATAAGTGGATCGGAAGATGCTGCCAACATGTTGAAGAGGTCCTCATTTTGCCTTACCCTTGATGTTTTAAATGTGTTCTGCAATCTATATTTTTTATAAAATTTGTTAAGAGACTCCTGTGCTTCTTCAGAAAGCTCTCCAATTAGCAAAGACTCAATTATATCTTTGCCATGCGCCAATATTTTATGGACGGTCGGGGTCAACTTCTTCTGTGGATACATTTCTGCTAAAAGAGATGCAGTTTTCGACGTATATTCTCCATATTTTGTAGAATTGACATTTTCTTTGCAGATTAAAACATCAAAGATTGTTCCCAATCTTTTCACGATTTGATTGTCAATTCCAGTGAGTACTACCTCATCATTTTCAAAAAATCTCCTAGAAGTGTTTCCATCGTTTGAGTTACCATATCCGTGCTTGGGACAGTCTACTTTAAGTCCAACTTGTTTCTGATCTTTTCCTTATCCTTTATTGATGTATTTTCATTGAAGTTTTCCTCCTCTTGTGGTAGGGTATACGCCAGTTTTAGCAAGAACTCCATACACCTAATTCTTGCGTGCAATAGTGACATTCCATATTCGCAATTCTCCTCATTTGTAGAATCGTTTAAATTACCAAAGTTCTTCTGACTCTTTTTGCAAATCGGGCATGACATTGTTGATTTTGTTCCTGTCAGTTCGTTTACGACTTTTCCGTCAACCATGGTCAGGTGGAACTCGTAATTGCATTCAATATATTTTCCTTCTCCAATTTGCAGCTTTGTAGGCTTAATCTTGCTTATTTGTTCTTCAATGTCCTTCACCGTGGTCCTTATGAGTTCTGCCGATTCCCTTGCAAACTGAAACATTATTGGTCGGCAATAATGCACTGATGACGGACGTGGATTTCTCCAGTGTAGGGAAACATCAGATTTTAGCCGCAAAGGAACAACAGATGCCATAAACATATTTCCGTCCGGTATTGCAGCGTCATCCGAAGATATCCTTTGATTATAAACGCTTTGTCCGGATGATCCATCGCAGTCCCATTTTCTGATCAAAATCAACTTCTCAGGAAGTATTTTCACCTCATTTTCAGAAAGACTCTCCAACAACCGTTTTATTGTATGACCCATGAGATCCTGCAGATTGGCTTTCGCAGAGACTTCCATAAACTCCGTATGCAGTGGTCGAGAATTTATTTTGGCTTGCGTAATATGCTTGTATCCGGGTAAAACGTCAGCGCCGTGTCGCGTTAAAGATGCCCGTAGTTTCTCATATTTCTCTTTGGAAAGTTCTAAGTCCATAAACAAGGCTTCTTCGGAACCATACTTTTTAATGTGTGCTTTCCTTAATCCTTTTTAGTCGCAGTGGGCTTGCATCAGCAACAGATTTGGTTATCTGAGACCTAACTCTTTCACTATCCTTTGTATATTAAATAGCTATCGCGTCCGACAAATGCTTCGTGGTCAAGTCACTAAGCCATATTGTTATGTGCCTATGTTCCGCTGCAGTGTTGTCCCGGCCAACTATCATTTCAGGGAAAGGTTCCAACCCGACTGCAACAGGAAGACAAACACAACAAATAAAAAAATTGCATAAACAATCCAAAAAAAACTCGACTAACAAATAGAAACACTATTGAGGGAGATTCAGATGTCACAATCCCCACTAGCCCACCCAACCTGGAACACGAAAAATCCAAACAAATATTGGCGTGCTCCCCAAGCTCTACACACACACTTTCAGCAACGAACTTACCTCATCTCAACCGAACTTTAAGCGAAAAATTACCACTGACACATATCTGTTCAATAAATACACAAAAATTACATATTTATTATTATAAAATGTGTCTTAAAACTAAAACATGCAATATGGACTTAATTCTTATTTAATTCAAAGAATTGAAAATTATCTAGAATTTAATTAAACAAAAAAAAAAAATAATAAAAAAATAAAAATATAAAATATGCTCAATATAAATAAATATTATTTCAAACCACTGTGCCTAAATAAAAACTGTTTGTGCTCTCATAAAGCAAACAAAAAAAATAAAAAAAAATTACTCAACGCCAAAAAAAAATAACAAAAGAATCTACTCGTTGTTTCTGGAAAGAAACGAAACTAATAAGGACTAGTTCCTACTCGTCACTATATCTACCTAATGGAGCTCTATTAGGAGGTTTGGCAACACTTCCGGAATATATTTGTCAAACTTATTGTCAACGAACTTCCTTCCGGATGACGAAATAGTTCTTCCTGGCACACTCTAATTTCTTTAGATCACTATAATTTTTATTTTAGGCACTTACACAAATTTACCTAACCTAACACTACTTTTATTACACAAACAAAAAAAAAACACTAACACTTATCAAAAAAAAATTACAACGTTAAATTCACATCAAAAGTTTATATATAAGATATTTTTTTGTTATTTCAATTAAATTACTAATTACGACGAAAATTTTGACATTAAACAACACCGCTTACTAAATAAACTTTTCTTATTTTTATCTCCTTTTTTTCTGCACAACAATTTTTTACAAGCCAAAAACAAAATGGCTCACTGGTTGGACGAGGCTTCTGCCTAGGCCTGATTTGGCGCGCCTTGGAAAAATGGCTGCTTTCTGTACTGTGCACCTTCTTACACCCTTTTTATCTATCCCAGAGCTTCGGACGACGTCACCCAGCATCAGTCTCCACCAACCTGCTGCTATTTTCTTTTAAATTAATTTTTACACAAACCACTAACTATTGATTTCAAATATTCAATCAAACTTTAAGTATTTATTTATTTATTATTATTTTTTTTAATTTATGTTATTTTTTTTAAATATAAATAATACAATAAAAATAATTGCTCTTATTAAAAACACAAAAATTCAAGAGTGTATTCGTTTTTTTACAACCTTTCTTTCTGAAAGTTCAGACTATAATCTTAAATCAAGTCTTAATATTTGCATATATTAGATAAAAATTATTTTTTTTAATTTCGCTTCTCTCAATATTTCCGTATAAGCTATCAAGTTCTTCAAAAGCAGCTTCCGTGAAAAACTTTGGTGTGGTTGAGTTTCTAAACAGTTCAAATAATTTTAAATTGTTCAACGCCATGTTTTCAGTACTTAAATTCTTTAATGGTTTCGGTAATTGTTGCGCCAACTTTGAGTCGTAGACTAATCTAGGCATTGTGCTTATTTTGCAATATGTAGGCTTATGCTACCATGCCTAAAAATTCACTACTACAAAAAAAAAATTTAAACAAAATTTACTACTAAAAAAAAACTACTGTCAGTTAAAACATATAAGCAGTGTGACCAGATCCAAAAAATTTTTGGAGCTAAATTGGTATCAAAAAAGTGCTCAAAAGTGTTAAAAAATTGTTTTAAGTGCTAAAACATAGTGCTAAAATGTAAATGTCTTAGTTTTAAGCAAATATTTTTTTGGAGAGTTCAAAGTTTTATCATTTATGCTTATGTTGCCTTAGAAATATTTATTTGCATTAAAAAAACCAAATTTTTTAAAACCAGAAATCATTTATTAAACAGTAATTTCAGTCTTTAAATTAAATATCACCTACACCAGTGATTAAAAATACTTGGCTATTTTTAATGCATATGTAGTTGCTTAACTGTTGCTGTGGAAAAATGTTCAGCAAAAGCAAACAGCAAATGCAAAAAAAAAAGAAAGAAGCGCATTTGCTTTAGCTGACTATGTGTTTCTTTCTGCAGCAAAGCAATCGGCAAGGCAATTACTTTGAAAACGTCTGCTGTTGCTTAAGCAGTCAGTTGTTCTTTATTTTTATTTTTACTAGTACTTAACTCTTTACTATGAAGTTGTTGCTAACTACGATTGCTTTTTCTCGCTCGTACTTGCTGAACTCGCTGCTTTTCATCCCTTTTAACATTGGAAACGTACATTTCAAAAACGTTATTTTTATTATATTTAATGGTGTTTTTTTTTTCTTCTTAAAAGCAACAGCAAAAGAAGAAACAAACATCAACTTATTGCTTAAGCAACAGCAAACGTTTTCAAAGTAATTGCTTTGCCGATTGCTTTGCTGCAGAAAGAAACACATAGTCAGCTTAAGCATATGCGTTTCTTCATTTTTTGCATTTAATTTTTGCTTCGTTTATAATGAAATGTTTTATAAATGCTGAGACATTTAGTTTTTTTATTTACTGAAAAACATGTAAGCAAAGCACAGATTTTAGTGCTGTTACTATTTTTAAGCAAGCAATTTAAACCCTGACATACATATGTGTACATACATACGCGAATATTATGTACTTATGCAAATTTATTCTAGGTATCCGCAATAGGATTTGAACATACAACTTTTTAATTCAGAGATATCAAAAAGTGCTATTATTGCAATTGTTACACGCGAAAAGTAGTGGAACATTTTGTAAATTGAATAAAATAAAAGTGCTAAAAATGCTAAATAAAGAGTTGGTAAGTGCTAAAAATAGTGCTAAGTGCTAAATCGGTAATTTTGCTGCTAAATCTACAAAAGAAGTGCTGAATCTAGCACCGAAAGTGCTAAAATGGTCGCGCTGCATATAAGGGATGGACGCCATACAATTTCTGCAACCATGTCTTTTTAACCTTTTTTACCTCTAGAAGCCAAACGGGCACCTACGGGCAGATAAAACCTTTTGAATTATGTAAAGAAATAATCAAAGAACAGGTTTTGCAAATATGGCAAATATAGAAAAATATAGATTTTTTTTATTTTCCGTCAAAGTTGAAAAATAGTGAAAAACGGATAGTTTTTAAATAGTGATTTACCAGGAGAAACACAAAGCAAACAGATAATTTTTTTTTATCATTATACATTTAATAAATACATCAATCAACACAAACAAAAAATATGGATATTCGTTACCTATTTTTCGTGATACTATACCTGAAATCGCAACAAATTGACTAAAAATTGTGTTTTTTTGAAAAACGAAAGTCGTTCACCTTTGAACGGTTATATCTTCTAAACTAAAAATGTGATATTATTAAGGGTGGCGTATTTTAAATCGTTGAAAAGTTTCCTATAACATGGGTTTGTTCAACACTTCGTGGGCGCTTATAAAAATTTTGGTTTTTGCAACCTCGTTTGCTCTACGGGCGCCACTGTGCGCCAGTTAAAATAAACAATTTTAGTTGTTAATTAAATCTTAAGAAATAAATATTTATTGTAAAATAGTTCTAGTTTTAAAACTTTTATTTACATGTGTATGTATAATTGATATTTCTGTTTTAAATTTTCAAAAGTTTTTATTTTATGTTTTGTTTATTGAATGACCGAAAGAAGTAGGTAGCAACGTATCAAAAACAAAATAATTTTAATTAAAAAAACTTATGTTCTGTTTCTGCGTTAGAAACGATTTTAAAATTTTTATAAAAAGTGCTTAGTTTTTGAGTTATTTCAATATAAATTTTTCTGAAGTTTAAAAAAAATTTGAGATTTAGTTAAAATTATTTTTACAAAACTAAGATTTTGATAGTTTTTCAAAACTTATGCTTTTTTGTAATTTACTTCTTTTAATATCAATTTCAAAAGTTTTATTTATTATATTTGTTATTAAAAAAATTTTTTTGAAAAATTTATAGATTTTGTTAAAAATTATATATATTTACAACACACATTTTTCATGTTTTAATTTTCTAGTTATTTGAAAATTTTTTTTATAACTATTAAAAAAAACTTTTTATTTTTTTTTTTGTACATTTAGGCACTTTAGAAAGAATTTTATTTACATTCTTTCGTAAACAAAATTATATTTAAATAAATATTAAAAATTGTTTGTAGAATTTTTTATACTTTTGACTAGTAACGTTACATATCGTTTTATTATTGTACTCCTTTTTTGGTCTAAATAAAATTGTTCAACCAAAAAAAGCAGGTTTGTTGGAAATAATCTAAAAATAAAAAAGCAAAAGCACAATTTTAGTTTTGGCAAATCCAAATATTCTTCGTTAAGGTAATTATCAAATTCCCTTATAGCTGCTGCTGAGTTGTTATCGGGACGAACAGTTTTATTGTACTCCTGGTCGTACTCCGCCCAAAAGCTAAATACTTCCCCTGTACTTACGGAAGCTGTTTCTAATTTTCTGCCTGTCGCGTTCTAAATGCCTCTTCTTTCTTGAATACTTCATTTCTTGGAACACATTTAGGTATTAGTTGGCTGTTTGTTAGCGGCAATTTTGATCGAAGTTTTCTTCCCATTAATAACTCTGAGGGACTGAATCCCAACGCCAAGGGTGTCGTTCTGCACTCTAGCAGGGCCATGTAGGGATCAGTGTTTTTCTTGAAGAGCTGTTTTACTATTTTTACTGCAGATTCGGCCAAGCCATTGCTTTGTGGAAAATATGGGCTGGATTTGATGTGTTTAAATCCCCATTCTTTAGCAAATCGTTGAAATTCGGATGTGATGATTTGTGAGAATTGTGGTCCATTGTCCGAACGTACCTCTTCCGGAATGCCATGGCGACTGAATACAGATTTTAGTTTTCCAATAACACATTTTGCTGTCTGTCGTTCGAGTTCCATGACTTCTGGGTAACGAGAATAGTAGTCAGACACAACTAAGAAATCTCTTCCTTGATAATAACATAAATCAATGCCTACTTTCTGCCATGGGCGCTCCGGAAACTCGGCGATTATCAAAGGCTCCTTTCTTGGGACTAGGTTTTCTATACATATACGACACTCTTTTATCAGATTTTCTACATCCTCCATGCAACCAGGCCACCATATTGATTCTCGTGCTCTTGCTTTACACTTGTTTATGCCTAAGTGCCCATTACGGATGCGATGCAAAACTTCCGATCGGAGCGTAGCTGGTATTATTATTCTATTTCCGTACATAAGGATACCATTGTTTACCGCAATTTTTATGCGATCGCTATAAAACAATTTTGACTCTGAAGACATCTTTGACTTATGTGGCCAACCCTCGTTACAATAAACTATAACTTCTCTGAGTACTGCATCGTTTTTCTGTTCCTCTTTTAATTTGTCTAGGAATTCGTCACTTGCAGGAAACTTTTCTATGATGCTGTTAACAAAAGTTTGAACCTCTTCATCATCCCCCCCTGTTTCAGGTAGGGGCGCACGTGATAGTGCATCAGCTGCAACCAGATACTTTCCTGGCGTAAATTCAATTGTATAACCATAACTCAACAGCTTCATTCTAAATTTCTGAATCCGTGGTGTTAAATCATTAAGATGCTTAATAGTAAAAATCGAAATCAAAGGTTTATGATCCGTCTCAATATGAAATTTTATTCCCGTTAGAAAATCTTTAAACTTATCTGTAATAGCCCATGTAATTGCCAGAGCTTCTTTTTCGATCTGCGCATAGCGTTGTTCAGTTTCTGACAATGTACGGGAAGCGTACGCAACTGGTTTCCAAAAACCCTCTTCGTCCATTTGGCGTAACACTGCCCCTATTCCATATGCTGATGCATTCGTTGATATTGCCGTTCTGTGTTTGGGATTGTATTTCTTCAAAATAGGAGGTGTTGACAAAAGCTTCTTAACTTTTTCGAATGCATTTTGTTGCGGCTCATTCCACTGAAATTCTATATTTTTCTTAAGAAGCTCATTCAGTGGCTGACAGCATGTTGCTAGGTCACGAACAAATTTTCCTAAATACTGAACTAATTCTAAAAATCTACGTAACTCGGTAATGTCAGTGGGTCTCTTGATTTTCGAATCATCTGGGTGTATACCTCGGGAATCGATTAAGTGGCCCAAAAATTTAACTGAGGTTTTGCCTACTTCGCATTTATCTTTATTTAATGTAACGCCCGCATCGTTAAACTTTTTTAGAACTGCTCTTAAATTCCCATCATGTTCCGCGATTTTTCGTCCAAAAACTAATATATCATCTGTTTGGCAAACAACGCCCGGGCAATTTTCTAAAATTTGCTGGATTCGTTTCTGAAAGATTTCCGGCGCTGACGAAATTCCGAATGGCAATCTTAAAAAACAATATCTGCCAAAAGGAGTTAAAAATGTTGTGAGCTGCCGTGATCTTTCAGATAATCGAACTTGCCAAAACCCATTTTTGGTATCCATCTTCGTAAAATATTTAGCCTCACTTAGTTGGGCTAAAGTGTGAGCCGCCACCGGCATCGGGTGGATTTCCCTTTCAACGTATTCATTTAATTTCGATAAATCAACGCATAGCCGTATGTCACCGTTAGGCTTTGTCACAATTACCATTGGAGCACACCATTTCGTGGGAGTTTCCACTCGCTTAATAACACCCAGTTCTACCATCTCAGTTAATTTATTTTTGAATTTGTCCATTAAAGGTATTGGTACTCGACGTGCCGAGCTTATGGCAAACGGTATGTGTTCCGACTTCAACTTTATATCATAAACAAATTTTAAACACCGCAATTTCTCAAAAAGATTTGGATACTCTTTTTGAATGTTTACAGCTGACTTTTCTTTAATAGTATTTATTCTATTAATAAAACCTAATTTTTCAGACGTATCCCGTTTTCAATCTTCATCGTACACATTCCTTTTACCGCCAAATTTTCTCCCGACGGGCCAGCTAATTTCTTGTCAGACTTTTCAGTTTCCTTTGTCGGCCATTTATTGTCAAACAATTTTGTTGGCAAAACATTAACTGGTGCGCCTGTGTCAATTATTACTTCAATTAATTTTCTATTCATTTTTATCACTTTAGACCACCGCACAGTGGCGCCCGTAGAGCAAACGAGGTTGCAAAAACCAAAATTTTTATAAGCGCCCACGAAGTGTTGAACAAACCCATGTTATAGGAAACTTTTCAACGATTTAAAATACGCCACCCTTAATAATATCACATTTTTAGTTTAGAAGATATAACCGTTCAAAGGTGAACGACTTTCGTTTTTCAAAAAAACACACAATTTTTAGTCAATTTGTTGCGATTTCAGGTATAGTATCACGAAAAATAGGTAACGAATCGCCATATTTTTTGTTTGTGTTGATTGATGTATTTATTAAATGTATAATGATAAAAAAAATTTACCTGTTTGCTTTGTTTTTCTCCTGGTAAATCACTATTTAAAAACTATCCGTTTTTTCACTATTTTTCAACTTAGACGGAAAATAAAAAAAATCTATATTTTTCTATATTTCCCATATTTGCAAAACCTGTTCTTTGATTATTTCTTTACATAATTCAAAAGGTTTTATCTGCCCGTAGGTGCCCGTTTGGCTTCTAGAGGTAAAAAAGGTTAAAAAGAAATGGTTGCAGAAATTGTATGGCGTCCATCCCTTATATGTTTAAACTGACAGTAGTTTTTTTTAGTAGTAAATTTTTTTTGTAGTAGTGAATTTTTAGGCATGGTAGCATAAGCCTACATATTGCAAAATAAGCACAATTCCTAGATTAGTCTACGACTCAAAGTTGGCGCAACAATTACTGAAACCATTAAAGAATTTAAGTACTGAAAACATGGCGTTGAACAATTTAAAATTATTTGAACTGTTTAGAAACTCAACCACACCAAAGTTTTTCACGGAAGCTGCTTTTGAAGAACTTGATAGCTTATACGGAAATATTGAGAGAAGCGAAATTAAAAAAAATAATTTTTATCTGATATATGCAAATATTAAGACTTGATTTAAGATTATAGTGTGAACTTTTAGAAAGAAAGGTTGTAAAAAAACGAATACACTCTTGAATTTTTGTGTTTTTAATAAGAGCAATTATTTTTATTGTATTATTTATATTTAAAAAAAAATAACATAAATTAAAAAAAATAATAATAATAAATAAATAAATACTTAAAGTTAGATTGAATATTTGAAATCAATAGTTCGTGGCTTGTGTAAAAATTAATTTAAAAGAAAATAGCAGCAGGTTGGTGGAGACTGATGCTGGGTGACGTCGTCCGAAGCTCTGGGATAGATAAAAAGGGTGTAAGAAGGTGCACAGTACAGAAAGCAGCCATTTTTCCAAGGCGCGCCAAATCAGGCCTAGGCAGAAGCCTCGTCCAACCAGTGAGCCATTTTGTTTTTGGCTTGTAAAAAGTTGTTGTGCAGAAAAAAAGGAGATAAAAATAAGAAAAGTTTATTTAGTAAGCGGTGTTGTTTAATGTCAAAATTTTCGTCGTAATTAGTAATTTAATTGAAATAACAAAAAAATATCTTATATATAAACTTTTGATGTGAATTTAACGTTGTAATTTTTTTTTGATAAGTGTTAGTGTTTTTTTTTTTTTTTGTTTGTGTAATGAAAGTAGTGTTAGGTTAGGTAAATTTGTGTAAGTGCCTAAAATAAAAATTATAGTGATCTAAAGAAATTAGAGTGTGCCAGGAAGAACTATTTCGTCATCCGGAAGGAAGTTCGTTGACAATAAGTTTCACAAATATATTCCGGAAGTGTTGCCAAACCTCCTAATAGAGCTCCATTAGGTAGATATAGTGACGAGTAGGAACTAGTCCTTATTAGTTTCGTTTCTTTCCAGAAACAACGAGTAGATTCTTTTGTTATTTTTTTTTGGCGTTGAGTAATTTTTTTTGTTGTTGTTTTTTTTTATTTTTTTTGTTTGCTTTATGAGAGCACAAACAGTTTTTATTTAGGCACAGTGGTTTGAAATAATATTTATTTATATTGAGCATATTTTATATTTTTATTTTTTTTGTTTAATTAAATTCTAGATAATTTTCAATTCTTTGAATTAAATAAGAATTAAGTCCATATTGCATGTTTTAGTTTTAAGACACATTTTATAATAATAAATATGTAATTTTTGTGTATTTATTGAACAGATATGTGTCAGTGGTAATTTTTCGCTTAAAGTTCGGTTGAGATGAGGTAAGTTCGTTGCTGAAAGTGTGTGTGTGGAGCTTGGGGAGCACGCCAATATTTGTTTGGATTTTTCGTGTTCCAGGTTGGGTGGGCTAGTAGGGATTGTGACATCTGAATCTCCCTCAATAGTGTTTCTATTTGTTAGTCGAGTTTTTTTTTTTTGGTTTGTTTATGCATTTTTTTTATTTGTTGTGTTTGTCTTCCCGTTGCAGTCGGGTTGGAACCTTTCCCTGAAATGATAGTTGGCCGGGACAACACTGCAGCGGAACATAGGCACATAACAATATGGCTTAATGACTTGACGACGAAGCATTTGTCGGACGCGATAGCTATTAAATATACAAAGGATAGTGAAAGAGTTAGGTCTCAGATAATCAAATCTGTTGCTGATGCAAGCCCACTGCGACTAAAAAGGATTAAGGAAAGCACACATTAAAAAGTATGGTTCCGAAGAAGCCTTGTTTATGGACTTAGAACTTTCCAAAGAGAAATATGAGAAACTACGGGCATCTTTAACGCGACACGGCGCTGACGTTTTACCCGGATACAAGCATATTACGCAAGCCAAAATAAATTCTCGACCACTGCATACGGAGTTTACGGAAGTCTCTGCGAAAGCCAATCTGCAGGATCTCATGGGTCATACAATAAAACGGTTGTTGGAGAGTCTTCCTTAAAATGAGGTGAAAATACTTCCTGAGAAGTTGATTTTGATCAGCAAATGGGACTGCGATGGATCATCCGGACAAAGCGTTTATAATCAAAGGATATCTTCGGATGACGCTACAATACCGGACGGAAATATGTTTATGGCATCTGTTGTTCCTTTGCGGCTAAAATCTGATGTTTCCCTACACTGGAGAAATCCACGTCCGTCATCAGTGCATTATTGCCGACCAATAATGTTTCAGTTTGCAAGGGAATCGGCAGAACTCATAAGGACCACAGTGAAGGACATTGAAGAACATATAAGCAAGATTAAGCCTACAAAGCTGCAAATTGGAGAAGGAAAATATATTGAATGCAATTACGAGTTCCACCTGACCATGGTTGACAGAAAAGTCGTAAACGAACTGACAGGAACAAAATCAACAATGTCATGCCCGATTTGCAAAAAGAGTCAGAAGAACTTTGGTAATTTAAACGATTCTACAAATGAGGAGAATTACGAATATGGAATGTCACTATTGCACGCAAGAATTAGGTGTATAGAGTTCTTGCTAAAACTGGCGTATACCCTACCACAAGAGGAGGAAAACTTCAATGAAAATACATCAATAAAGGATAAGGAAAAGATCAGAAACAAGTTGGACTTAAAGTAGACTGTCCCAAGCACGGATATGGTAACTCAAACGATGGAAACACTTCTAGGAGGTTTTTTGAAAATGATGAGGCAGTACCTACAATCACTGGAATTGACAATCAAATCGTGAAAAGATTGGGAACAATCTTTGATGTTTTAATCTGCAAAGAAAATGTCAATTCTACAAAATATGGAGAATATGCGTCGAAAACTGCATCTCTTTTAGCAGAAATGTATCCACAGAAGAAGTTGACCCCGACCGTCCATAGAATATTGGCGCATGGCAAAGATATAATTGAGTCTTTGCTAATTGGAGAGCTTTCTAAGGAAGCACAGGAGTCTCTTAACAAACTTTATAAAAAATATAGATTGCAGAACACATTTAAAACATCAAGGGTAAGGCAAAATGAGGACCTCTTCAACATGTTGGCAGCATCTTCCGATCCACTTATTTCTTCCCTGCGGCATGTGAAGTCACGAATAGAGTTAGAAAATAATTATAGTTTAGAAATGGTTAGTCACTTAGATATACTTTCTCTTACGATTTGTGAAGAATATTTTACAGAAAATAGAAAAAATTAATTTAAAAAAAATTATTTTTGTTTTAATTTGTTGGGTAATAATTTAAAATATTGTTACGTTTTACCCTTTTAAGACAGGCAAACGTACGGATTCTTCTGATTGCAAATACCACTGTGGCTAAATTCTATCTTATTTTACTCTGTGGCTTTCTCTGGCTATACTTTTTTATCCTAACGGTCTTGTGAACCCTTGGTCTCGTATTTACTAAACATGCGTTATCACCACAAACGCAGCCATCCACGCTACACTACTGTGTTACTCCGGCGAGACATGAACTACTCGATGCCTTGTTTAGTAACCTTAACCATCCACAGACATCTCCACTACTCCTTTTATCCAAGCCAGTCATCTCCTTTAATCCAGTAGCCACAACACACGTCTGCCATACACTTTGTTATGCTGTTACACTTCCCCTCGCTAACCGCTATTGCTCTTTACTTTTTACTATAAAGGCTCTTCGACAATTATCTTACTCTTATATTATTGGACGCCTCCACTTAATTATCTGCCATGGCTTCACACAATAATTGTCCTTTGCCTCTCGGGAGGTTTGTACTGCTGTTTATTAATTTAAATTCCATGATAACAATTATTATTTTTTCATTGCACGCATGTCCGAATGCGGTATCGAACTCAGGACTTTCTGTTTTGTAGTACGCACCTCTACCAACGCAGCCATTGAGGCTGCTCAGCTTTTGTTAGCTAAATTGTGGTTTTTATTCTATACACATACCGTTGGTTGTTGAATTAACTTATTCACCACGCTCATGCGGAAACAACTACAGGGGTTGTCAGATTTTATTATTCGTAACAATATAAAACCCTAAAGAAAAAAATAAAAACTATTTAAAAATGTAAAAATATTTTTTTAGTTACCATAAAATTGATTTTTCTACTTATTTTAACTTTGATAACCCATAAGTAGGCCCCTACAAGCGTAGCACCCTTTCCAAATGCTCATTTCATACGCTGAACAGTTATCTATCATATGCTGTTTAAACTGTTTAATTATCTTATTCGGTTCAAAAGATATGATTTTTGCAACGAAAAAACTCAAATGGCGCCACTGTGCACCGATCGTTTTTACCGTTTTTAGAAACCAGCCCGAAATATACCGTTTCTTCCTCTCCCTCGCTTTCTGTTTGTATATTATTCATTCTATGTTCGCTTTTACACACCCTTGCAAAATGGCCTAATTTATGACATTTGTTACACCTTTTTCCCCTTGCCATGCAAACTCTATTATTATTATAATGATTGCCGCCACATTTTTCACAACGTTCGTCTACATTATTTTTTCCAGAAATTCTTACCTTATTTACAGTGGCCTGAAAGTTTTGTTCTAATTCGTTTTGCTGACGACGTACATTCTCATGTGTACGAACTGTATCTACGGCTTTTTCCAAAGTTAACTCAGCCTCACATTGCAGCCTGTCTGACAGCTTTTTGTCTCCGATACCCACCACTATTCTGTCTCTTATCATCTCCTCACGTAGATTGCCGTAATTGCAATTTCTTGCCAGCGTGTGTAAACATGTAATGAAATCTTCAACCATTTCGCCTTCCAACTGCAACCGATTGTTGAATTTATCCCGCTCATAAATAACATTAATACGGACAACAAAATATTTTTCAAAAGCACTCACAACTGCGTCATAGTCTTTTCTATCAGTGTCGCTCAACGGTAAAGCCATAAATATGTCTTCAGCTTGTTCACCCATGAGGTATATAAGGGAATTAACCTGTTCTTCTCCAGTTTGTTTATTCAAACGTGTTGCGATACGATATCTATCAAATCGTCGCAACCACTTCGGCCATTGTGACGGAGTTCCGAAGTCGAACCTTTTTGGTGGTGAGACTTGAAAGGCGCTATTCTCCACGACAAGTGCCCGAGGTGCTTCATTAGATAATTGTTCTGTTGTCATGATGATTGTTCAAAGTTTCCTGCAGATTTTCTGTGGTTAAAAGTTTCACCGCTGCCACCATGTATTGTTTGTAAGTAAAACACGACGTGCCGATTAAGGTGTGTATTCAAGAATGATTTATTTCATTTATTTTAGTAATGCCATACCTATGTTAATACATACATTAAAATAGGGATACCATACAGTAAGCTTCCTCAAAGCTATCGTCTTGTTCTGGAGGTTGATTTAGTGTCTTTTGGCATATAATGCAGCTTGACGACGACTTTGCTTCCGTTAAAGCTTGAGCAAATTTTCCATCAATCATTGTTAAACACATTCTAAAATTTACTTCGATTACCAACTTTAATGGGTAACCAAAATATCATTGAATATTTAGATTTTTCAAATGTGATAGGTACAATATAGTGCATTTGTATATTACTAGATTCTATCGCAAAAGTTATTAACGCCATCTTTCAAGGAGATTTGAAAAAATTTTGGCTTTAACTTTGTGTTAAAAAGTTAAAATAATACAAAAATTACTGTGTAGAAAAATTTCGTATGTATTCATAATTTTTGTTTAAAATATCTGACCTTTGGTCAAAAAAATTACTCTGGTGCACACGGGCGCACATAAAATGGGGTATAGGTGTGTAGGGGAGGTCTTAGGCTATTAGACAGAGAAATATCTTTCTGACGTGGTGTGACGGGAGGGAGTTATGCCCTATTAAGCACGAGATTTTTAAAGAATTTTGACCTTTTTTAAAACAAAAAATTTTAAAACTTATTAATTTTGCTAGAACTGTTAACCAACAAATTGCATTAAAAAAAAAATATTTGGATTTGATATCTTTTAAAACAAGAAAGTTATAGTAATATGAAAATTAGAATTTAGAATTACATCAAATTACAGCAACTATAGGGTCACCCTTTAATTTCCAAATTCAAATTATATACTTGCCGTTATAGTAGATTTAGCAATCAGGTTCTTTGTAAATTTCAACCGTCTGCCTATAACGGTTTAACTGTTTGCCCATATACATCAGATTATATCATATCAAATTTTTATACCTCTTATTATATTAAACAAAGTAGTGGACATTCTGTCTAACATTCAGGTGTTTGTATATAACGGTTCAAAAAATACGGGCTCATATAACAAACTACATTAATTTTGGGAACACTCTTTAATTTCTTAAATCATATTATAAGCTTTTTGTAATGCTGGACTTGGAAAAACAGGTCCCTTTTAAATTTCAGCTGTCTGTCTATAACGGTTCAAAAGTTCGGCCACATAGACCAACTCACATCAACTATTGGGACACCCGTTTATTTCCAAATCCAAATGTAATACTTGTTGTTATAGCAGACTTAGCAATACAGGTTTGTTGTTAATTTTAAGCGTCTGTCTATAACTGTTCAATAGTATGGCCATATAAATCAAATTAAATTAACTATTGGCGGACCCTTTAATTTATAATTTTTAATATTAATACTTGTTACCATAACGGCCAAGCAATCGACATTCTATCCAAGTTTGTCTATAACGGTTCAAAACATAGGCCCATGTAAGTAAATTTAGACCAATTATGGGGCACCCTTTAATTTTTAGATTTATTTGCGTATAACTTTTTGTTATTGGGAGCTATAGTATAGTATAGCAGTCATTTTAAATTTTACAGAAGTGCACTTTACAGTTCATAATACACGTTTAAATTATTTATGTTGTATGGGGACACCTTTTAATTTTTAAAATTATGAACTGTTTTTAAAACGGAACCAATCTGTAAGCATTATTATAAAAAAATTTCAAGATCGGATCCGAAATGACTGAGTTCTAGAGGCACAAATATAAAAAAAGGAACATTCAACCGAATTGTATAACCGCCTTCTTTTTTTGAAGTCGGTTAATTACATTATTTTGGGAACACCCTTTAATTTCTAAATTTAATTTACAAGCTTCTTGTGACACCGGACTTAGCAAAACATGTCCCTTGTAAATTTCAGCTGTCTGTATAGACGGTTAAAAAGTCCGGCCACAAACTCCATATTATATCAACTATTGGGACACCCGTTATTTCCAAATCCAAATTTAATACTTGTTGTTATAGAGTTAGTAATACAGGTTCTTTGTAAATTTCAATCGTCTGTCTACAACTGTTCAAAAGTATGGCCATATACCAAATTAAATGAACTATTGGGACACCCTTTAAATTCAAAACTTAAGGTCCCTTTTAAGTTTCAGCGTTCTGTCTATAACGGTTCAAAAGTACGGCCACACACTTGAAATTACATCAACTATTGGAAAACCCTTTAACTTCCAAGTCCATATTTTATACTTGTTGTTATAGCGGACTTACCAATACACTTAAATGAACTATTGGCGCATCCTTTAATTTATTATATTAATACTTGCTACTATAACGGCCATATCAATCGACATTCTGTCCAATTTGCAAGCATTTGTCTATAGCGGTTCAAAAGACAGGGTCATATAAGTAAATCTTCATCAATTATGGGACACCCTTTAATTTCTAAATTCAACTTATAAACTCGTTGATATAGCGGATTTAGCAACACAGGTCTCTTTTAAATTTCAGCGTTCTGTTTATAACGGTTCAAAAGTTTGGTCGGTTAAAAATCACAATAGTCAACTGTGCTGTTAAGGCCACCTGTTGTTAATTCGCCTTGATATATACTTTATTGGGTCGGCGATGGATATTGTGAAGGGTTTGTTTGTGTTTATCTTTTTTAAAAATTCTTATTCGTTCCGTTCTGTTGCGGACGAACCTGTTAAATAGGGTTTTTACACTTGCATACATCTATGAGGAACGCGTGGAAGATGTTGAAAATGAAAAAAAGTCGTTTACATTTGCATGTTTCATCTTTGACAAACACTTTGTTATGCGTATATCGAAATATTAAGCTAGTTAATAAAATGGAGCTAAAAAAGTCTACAATAATTAGTTTAACTATTTAGCTCGTGAAGAATTAGCACAAGTTATGTTGGAGAACGAAGAAATTGTAGTTTTTGGGAATAAGATATTCCAAATAGAAGTGCGGAAGTTTTTATGGAGAGTTTGCACGTAGATAAGACAACGTTGTCATTGTTTTTACAAAGCGGCTTTTATACAAAACTATTTTAAAAATTTTTAATATTTCAATGTTCAGTTTTTGCAATTGCAAAATGAAAAAATTTAATTCTGCTTAATTGCACGTATATTTTAATTTCTGAAAAAATATTATAAAAAAAAACTATTTAAAAATTTTTAAAATAATTTCTGCCATGTTCGTAAAGTATTAAAATAGGTTTAAAATGTATTTTTGACCAATTTTTTACGGAGAATTTGTCATAAAACACATTTCAAAGTTATTTTTATTATTTATCAGTATGGCAATTTAAAATTAATAACCTTGCGCCTCTTCCATTTACTCTTTGTATTTTTTTACAAGTGTTTCGTTTTTATATTTTCTAGTGATGACACTAAAGTTATCGAAAGATGTTGAGTGGAACAAAATGAGATAGGAACATCTTGTAAAGATGTTGATTTTTAGCCCTATGCATTTCTTATGGCGAAGATGTTACATCTTGGCAAATTGATGAAAGATGTGAGCAAGTGTAAAAAGGATAAAAAACAAAACTTTAGCAACGTTTTAAGTGACAGCAAGAAACAGTTGACGTTTGTTTTACAAAAAAATTATTAAAATAAAAAAATTTAAATAAGTTTCGCATTACATGATGAAAAGTTAATTTCTGTAGTGCAAGAAAATGAGATTCTATATAATAAATTTAATAAGTACTACAGATAAAAAAAGGCTGTTTGGTCTAAAATAGCCAAAGAAATGGAAGTACCAGGTAAGGAATTATTCAACAAAATGTTAAATTATTATTTAACTGTTATAATTTTCTAGAAGAATACTGTTTTAAGAGATGGACGTCATTGCGGAATAGATACGCGAAAGAAAAAAAACGAAAAGCTTGCGTCTGGTAGTGGAGCAACTTTTAATCATCGTTGACATTACATTAGTCAACTCGAATTCTTGGACCTCATATTGCTTCACGTCCGTAAGTACCTACTCATTTTTAAATATAAAGGAATTATCTGCAAAAACAAATAACAGTTTCCGGCACAGATAATATTATAAAAAGTACTAAGTAAATTATATTTGTCCCATATTTATTTTATTGGAATAATTTTTTATAGAAAAATATTTTTACAGTGCGTTCAACAAAGAAAATCTTTGAGCAATCTACATCTGTTGCTAACAAAGGCTTTGAAGTTATTCAACATTCAACTCCAGTATCACAGACAACTTTTATAGAAGATGAAATGTTAGAATCTCAATTTTTGGAAACTAAATATCAAGACTCAATGTTTACATCGCCAATCGGAACACCCGAACAGGTTATGGAAAAAGGTGTGTATACATTAAAACAGCAGAAAAAAAGAGCTGATGATAGCGATCACATTTTTTTGAAAGCCGTTGAGATATTTAAAAAGTTCTGTAAATTGAAAGAAGAAAAAAAGAAGCAAAAATGGTAACAGCTTCATTAAATTCTCTAAGCGAAGCAAAACAAACTAGAGCATTTAAACTAATTACAGATGTGCTCACTGAATTAAAACTAGAGCCAGAGAAAAAGTAAATTTAAAAATTTTTGTAGTTTATTATTTTTAGTTGGTTTTCTTCGAAGTTTTTAAATTGATTTATTAATTTTAAAAGCGCCTATTGAATTAATTTGTTATTTTTATAAATTTTTAATTTAAAAATTATAATACATATGTAATTACAAAATAAAGTATATTCCATTAATTATTTTAATATCGTCACGTACCTAACTAATATACATAAAAATGTTAGTATTGAAAGTAGGCAATCATAATGGACGAATTTGAAACTTTGCATTAACATTTTCTTTTTCTGCAAATAGAACATTATAGGGCCTGTTCGTTAATGCATCACTGCACTGCATATGATGGGCAGTAAGTTCGTAAATGCAAATAGTGGCAGCACTGCAAATGTCATATGTTCATAAATGCATCACTAAAGTACATTATGCGCAAATAAAAGCAAAAAACTAATCACAAAAATGGCTGATGCAAAGAATGAGTGGGTATAAATTTTGATGTTTTTTTATTTATTTCTTTTTGTTTAATATTTTTTATTTTTATTCACCCCTATTCTGCGTTTCGATTAAGTCTCCGCATTCAGTTCCGTTGCGATCGAAAATTGGTATTCTGCAGAAAAACGGAATCGAAAGAAAAAGAAGACAACAATGTTTACACAATTAATATCATCACTGTGGAATGTGGAAATGAAATAGCAAAATAAGCAAGTTTGCTATCATTTTTGTAAACAAATGTCAAATTTAATACAAAAAGTTGTATGTATTCCTAATTAAAAATAAATTCTTGATGAAATTTAATAAATAAATTAAATTATAAAAAGTAAAAACAAAATAAAAATTAGTTGTTCATAAATATATTACAGCGCAAAGAATCTTGTGAAGATAAAGGTATATAATTAAAAGTGTTGTTATTAAATATGGAAAGAAAAAGAGACAGTTGCAATCCATTTGTAAAAGTAAAATGTTAAAATATTGTAAAATCATTTTATTTTACAGATTTAAAAAGAAATTTCGTTTAAACAAAGACGCGTTCAAATATGTTTTAGACATTTTTGCTCATGAGGTGCAGACAAATTCTTTGGCTTTTTCTTCACCGCTTGACCGAGTTGTGGCCGCTTTAGTATTCTTTGTAGAAGGTAGCTACCAAAGCGGAGTTGGAGAAGATTTTAATTTTGGGATGTCTGCTTTAGATGCCATTAAATTTGCCAGTTTTACATACTGTTCTGGTGTTATTGTTTTTGACTTGTAATACAAAAATCAACAATTAAAAAAAAAATAATTGAAAATCGTGTCTGAACATTTTATCTCATTTTCTATTTACTATTTTTTTCAATTTTTAACTTTTTAACTAAAAAATACAAATAAAGAAAACCCCTCCGTTAACAAAAAAACAACGGAGAAAAACGGAGCTCCGATCGTAATGCAGAATACATACAATCGAAAGAAACTGAGCGGAATCGAAAAGCAGAATACCAAAGTTGCTAGACGGAGAAAATTTCGATCCGAATCGAAACGCAGAATAGCGGTGATTATTTTTACACCCATTTTTATCATTTTTTGTATCATATAGTTTACAAATCTAGTTTATTATTAATTTTTCTATTTTCACAGTATTTTTTCGTTCGTAAATGAAAACTAAAATGAGCAAATCCAAGCATACGCAACAGCTGATTAGCAGTGGCAGTGCAGAATAATCATATTATGCACCGCAGTGATGCATTTACGAACGGGCCCATAATTACAAAAGTGGACGCAGTTAAGTTGTATTGTGAATGGGAATTGCTATTTCATTGCAAAATTATTGAGTAAGGCGATTTCGAATTTAAATAGTTTTGTCTGATGATCTACGAATATGCGTTGTCACTGATCTCAGAGGTCGACCTCCATTATTTCTAACCTCTTCACGCCAATCACCTTCGTGTACAGAGCCATTCAATTCTTCACGATCTACGAAGTTCTCAGGACAATACCAACGTTTTTGGTCATTCAACATTATAAAATTATGCAACGCAATACATGCCAAAACAATGCTTTCACAGTTTTCGGGTGAAAACTCTAAAATAATTAGAAGTATCCTCCAACGAGCTACTAAAATGCCAAAAGAATTTTCTATAATTTTCTCTCTGTCAAGATTACTTTCTGGATAGGGTCGCATTAAATTTGTTCTTAAGGGAAATGCTGCATCTCCATTAAAAAAGTGAGGAAATGACATAGAAGGCAATGATGGTAATGGTTTATTTTGTGCCACAATGACTGTGTTATTTAAAACAGATTTCCCAAAAGGACATGTACGAAAAATACCTTTAAAAAGATAAAAAAATAATTATATAAGTATTTATTGTAAATAATATTTGTTTGATTTCCATTATTTTATTATAAAATTACCTCCATCACTTTGACAGCATCGTATACACCCATTAGAACAATGCTAAAAAAAATTTATAATTGAAAAACATCGATCCTGAGTTTGGAGGACATTTTAAAGCTATATGCTTCCCATCAATTGCTTCTACGAAATTTGGCATATTCCACATTCGTTGGAAGTTTTTTTAATGTCAATATATTGAGTAGTTGGTTCACTTACATAAATTGGAGACAACAAATGCCACAATACATTACACGTCTCTAATATGATGTTCCGAACGGTAGTATTTCCTTATAGCTCTAAGCAATTGATTGAATGGAATTTCCATGTGCCAAGTACCTACATACATAAAGAAAAAACCTTAGTTATTAAAAGAACTTGACATATGTGTAAACTTACAGAAGTGTTATTGAGAGTCTCTCCTCCGGTAATAAACGTTGACCCGGCTTTCTCAGAGAGCTCTTTATTATTGACAACAAGAGTTCATACACATTCTTCGTCATTCTGGTATGAAGAAAAAATTTTTCCTCATCAAGCTCCTTAATTTCTTTGAAAACTTTTTGATGGTAGCTGGATGATGACCAATCTCTGTTAATAGGTCGAGCGTACCATCTTCGAATACGATTCTTTTTTTTCATATTACATTTTACACAAATTTAAAAAGCTTGTGACAATAAATGCATCTTCAATGTCTGATTGTTGTTCCGAGTCCGATGAATAAAAGTAGTTATTTTTCATTTTTTTTATTAATTTTTCAAATCGCATTTGAATTTCTTCGGTAGCTGTGTCAAAAACAGCTGATACGTTGATACTGAATAAGTAACTTTAAAAAATCACTAACTAAACTTAACTAATGGGGCCTTAAGAGTATCTTTGAGAAAAAAATATAAACTTTCTGTGGTAATCAATATTATCAAAATATACTTTTTTTTTAAAGAGAAGTAGCACTTCAGGCATTAATGCCTACTTAGTACTTAGCAAAACATGAGTGGGTACATAGATTAAAAAAAGAAAAAGTATGCAATAATAAACTTAGTCAAATTTTGACCACAAGGCAAACTCTGTTCTTATTAAAGCATTTGTACCATATAAATTTTCCTCACCTTTAGTACTGTAGCTCTTTCTACTTCAGTATTACAATACAGAAATGACAAAAAATTTAAAACAAACAATAAAAAGGATTTTCATAAACTGGACTTTGAACATGTACATAGACGTAGTATAATGTGATTAACAACTAAAACAAAGGTATAAAGGGTAAACGGAAAAATTGAAGGATGCAAAATGTGTCTTTTGTAATGTTTTTTATTTTCAAAAAACTTCATTAATCTAATCTATAACGTGAAGTCAGTTGTAGCTACAATTAAATATTCAGCAAAAATTCTAAAGAAATTAGAAAGAACACAAAGAAAACCTCCTGCAATTTTTTTCTCTAGGTTACATTTTAGTTTAAGCAATTAGGAATGTAAATGACCAAATTAAAGTAACTGACAAAAAAATTTAATAAAGTAGAACCTATCTTTAAGATCATTAGTAGGCTATATACCTATTTCCATTTTTACACGGTTTAGAAAAACAGAATTTTAAATTTTTTACACGAAATTTTTTTATTTTTTGAGCTTAAACATTTTTTTTTTTGGGAATTTAAATTTTTACGAAATATATATGTTAATATCACTAATTAGTAGATTTCAAGCAAATCTACTGCTTAGAGCCAGTTTACATTAATGGCATTGTATCAGCTACAAAAGTGATTATGCAGAAGTTTCTAGGCAAGAAGTGTAGAGAAGCTTACGGGGTAGCAAAAGTAGCACAAAATGAATATACATGACTCTTTTCAGTTTTTTCTCTCATTTTTCGTTTTTTGCAGTTCTATGCTTGAGCGGTGTTATCAAAATGGATGTTTTTCCACATTGTTCCAAAATTGTTGAAGAATTAATACGTTTATTTAATGGCAACACTTGCAAAATTGGTTAATACAATTAATTCTCTCACTTGCTAATGTAAGCGGGTGATGACTTACGGAGATGCTCCAAAAGAAAAAACAAAAAAGTCAGCTACAATGCCCTTAGTGTAAACTGGCTCTTAGATTAATTGTAAATAGTACAAATTCAGGGGAATTCCCGTTTTATAGATAAAAGCAAATTTACCGCCAGATCAATTGAAATTGTTAACAATTAGACATGTTTAGTAAAGAAATTAATTAAAGCCTTATTTTTCACCAAATTTAATAGGTTTTATAGACAAAGAACCAATCCGTGTAAGAACAAAATTATGTATATCTCAAAAAACCAAAATAGTAAAGTTTTAACATATGAATTTATTATTCAGCTCGCTTGATGTTAATAATTACATCTTCAGATTTCCTATTGGTAGGAACTTGTTGATTTTTAAATATTTCTACTAGATTTTCAGTTGCTGAGGATTGGATGTCCAAAGGAATCGCTAGCTCATAGTTAGGATAGGTTAACATATTATTATCAGATCTGCACAATAAGAAGTTTGTCCATGGACTCTGTATTGATGGTACATCTGTATGCCACATTTTACGAAATCGAATTGAACTTGAAGGACCATTTTGTGTCTTCAAAAGTTGTATCCATTTAAGTATATCATCCTTAGATGAGTTTCGACAGTTCAACCACTCACGTTCTCCATTAACTGCGAAAAATAGATAAGAATATAGTCAATAATTTTTCTTTAAATTTACCCAGCTTAACTTGTTGAATTATCTTTTGTCTTTTTTCTAAAACTAAAGTTTTTGTGTTTGGACGATATAAATACTTATAAAACTATTCGAATTGACCCCAACTCGAAATTTCAAAGAACAAATAATACAACTGTAACGAATTTATACAAATATAGATATAAAATGGCAAGATTAAAGTTAGATTCTGCAACTACGCCTACATTACGCGATCTCCCAAAAATATACAAACCTAACGTACCCATTTCATCGTCGGTTGGTATACCTTACTACGGTTTATCTAAATTTATATCTAATAAACCCTTCACTATATATGTAAATCTACTTTGCTGAAGTAACTGCATTAAAAAAATTTCGGGGTGACAGAGAATTAAATTAAACAATAAGAAAAAAATTAAGTACTGATAACGAAGAGCGCGGTAGTGGATTCAACAACTAAGTAAAATTTGGAAGTAAGAAGTCGCAATATACATGCTTTATGGGGTCGGAAATGGATATTGTAGATATTATACACAGAGTGACAAACTTGTATATATCATTTTTCTAATTTTTGTGGTTAAGAGTATAAATTTTTTAAGTACTATGTACATTATATAATTTTACATAAAAATTCCATGATACCCATATCGATATTTTAAAAATTTTCTTAAATTTCAGAGGCCAGTAAATCGGAAAACATGGGCGAGCGCCATTTTTTATCACTTGATGTTTTTTTCTTATATTTTAATTCTCTATCGCCTAATATGTTCCAAATGATGTAAAAAAATTAGAGGTACGTGTGGACCGATCTTGCTGTTTTCCGACAAACAAAGCAAACAAAACAATTTCTTCTTGAATGCGACCGTGAAAGTTTACTAAATTTTGAGGTTTTTCAAATCGCTTACGTTTTGAAAAACGCAAAACGTATCTCTGCATGTAGTTGTGCTCGAACAATAAAAACATATGTTTTTGTCATAAAAAAAAAAAACAAAACAAATAAATCAATTTTAAATAAAAACTCCATCAGCGTTTTTACTTTCTGTTTTGGCTTTAAAAAAGGTACAATCAAAAGAAATTATGTTTGTATAAATCGCAAATTAAAAAGTATACACCTGAGACAGATAGTTGAAAACTCCTAAGTTAATTTTTAAATTGCAAATTTTTTGTTAATATCGCAAAAAAATTTATGATATTTTATTCAAATAAAAAGAAAACACATTCAATTTAATCTGTGTATTATTCAAATTTCTCTTCAAAGTGAATTTAATAAAAAATAAACCGGATCGAATCGGTAAACACCAGCGGTTTAAAAGCGTCAAATATCTAGCGTTTTCGTTTGCCGCAACACCATTTTAAGCGATATGCGTTTTTCAGAACATGGACGTATCGTCCATGCATATTGACCTGTTATTTTATTTGAGTAGTGCATATGTTAGATATAACATATGCACAATACCATATACAATAAATCACTTCAAATACTTATTAATAAAAAAACCGTATGTTTATTCGCACATACTTTCGTGTTAACTTCATTATACCCTTCTCCACAAAAAGTGGAAAAAGGGTATATATAAGTTTATCGTTCCGTGTGTAATTTCTACAATATCCATTTTTGACCCCATAAAGTGTATATATTCTGATTTCTTATGAAATTATTCTTCTTGATTTCACAAAAAAAATGTGTCGATCGATCAAATATAGTGTGATATTGGAAATCAGCATGATCGGTCCATTTTCCTTGAGGCAGCAGGCAAATCACCACGTCTACCTCTAATTTTTTCATGTCATTTGGAACAATTAAGTCTTTCCAATCAAAAAAATAAATAAATGGGGCGATAGAGAATTAAAAAATAAGAAAAAACATCAAACAAAAGATTGGGGCTCGCCTATATTTTCCGAGTTACGAGGCTCTGAAATTTAAATTTTTTTTAAACATTAATATGGGTATAATTTTAAAGCTTTTGAAGTGATCTTTAAGGTTGCATTGATGGTGTAGGGTATATAAGACTCGGCATAGGCTAATATAGCACTCTTACTTGTTTATTTTAATATTCATAAAATACAAAAATATTTAGTTCATTTTAAAATATTACTTATTATGTAAGTGTAAGTAATTAATGTGAAAATACATCAGTTCAGTTTAATTTTCGTCATCAATAGGAGTGACTAAGTCCTCAGAAATTTTATTTTTTTCAAATTTTTTAAATAACTGTAGTATATTGGTGGTATATAATTAAGAAAGTACATCATGGTTTTGTATTTTGCTTAGGAAACAGGACGAGCTCCAGAAAATATTTGACCACGAAGACGTGTTTAAACATTTCAATACGTCTTGTTGACAAATTAAGTCATCAACACATTTTTCAAATACACACAAGAAAGTATGTTGTTTTTCATTTCTACAGTCTATTACAGTATTTGCATTTCATTTCTACAGTATTTGTTTAAAAAAATATGCGATGCCTTAATTGTGTGTTTGAAATAAAGACGTGCACTTGTATATCCAACAGTATGGCAAAAACAGATATATCATACATATATCAGTTACAATAGATACAAAAGAACGCATGAGTGTAGTTGATATTGTATGCTTCCGCTTGTGCGTACTCACGCTATGGATATACACATATACAGTTGTTTATGGTTTTGCATAGAGTGAGAAAATTATCAAATTATCTCAAATATTTGTTGTACCATGAGTATTTGGATATATCTGTTTATGAAACAGATATTTGAGATAATTGTGTGCTGCTTATGATAGAGGCGAAAACTAATAAGCTGCATTTTAACTTCGTAGTAATAAAACGAATTGTAATTATTATTGTTTAGCTTTAGTAATTAGTTTATATGATTTTAAAAGTAGAATTATTAATGTTTATAATATTAGTGATAATTTTATTATATAAAGGCAACTGAAAAATTAATAAATTGTTGTCTAGTCGCGCATAGTTAAAAAGGTTTATTACATACATCTGTACATGCAGATGTATATAAAAATAAAAGTTTCGAAAAATTTCAATAACAAAAAAAAAAATAATAATAACTAGGGAAAACATTTACACTTCCCAGTAATAATATCGTCCCTGTTATATATGTACATATTAAATAACGCAATTTTTATTTTCACTTAGAGGGACATTATCGGTAGACGCGTTAAAATTTATTATTATGTTATTGATGCATTCAAAATTTCTAACATTTACTAGAAAAAACCTCTTTTCTACAAATTGTAGTGTACCACTCAGAAGTGACCGCCCTACGTTGCTCAAGCGGAACAGTCGCCACATGAGCAGTTTTGCCAAAGAAACAGGCGACCATTTGCTTCGAAGTGCTTCTTCCACGAACAACTTTCGTTGGATTTTGCTCGTCTTTGAAGACCCACACGGTCGATTGTTTCGTTTCGGGCTCATACGCATAGATCCATGATTAGTCACCTGTGACGATTTTATAAACGTCTTTTGCACCAATCGACACGAGCCTTTTTTTGAGCGACTTTCAAATTGTGCGGGATCCAACGAGAACAAACTTTTTTTACGGCCAGGTGTTCATGCAGTATCGAATGTATGCTGGTGGAAAAAATGTCCAAGGATGTCTCTATCTTTCGGTATGTCGTCTTTGAGCTAGCTTCGGCCACGATTAAATTCATTATACCACGTCGAAAGTTGTGAAAAATGATGGCACGAAAATGTTCACGAGTTAATTCCATTTTTTTCTATATTAATTTTTTCAAGTCACTATAAACAAGACAAATAATGGTCGTACGTCAAAACGTTTTGAGTACGATTATGCTTAAAAATGACAAACTTTCCAATGGAAATGTCAGATTGCACTTGGCAGCACTCAGTGTTGTAAGGCCAGAAATATATACAGCAGCCCTCGTACATAAAATACATAACAATTATGCGCGCCATAACAATATTCGCGTAAACACTTATTTTCCTTGAAATATGGAATAAAACTTGTCGCTAAATGGCTAATAAATTTCAGTATTATTTGTTAAATTTATTTTTATTATATTATTTTTTAATTATTATAGTTGAACCGCCTAAATGTTTTCATATTTGTCTTATTTACTTAAATTTGTTTTGCTGATGTAAAAGATGTTGTTGCATTAATCTTACTGCAGTGCTTTATTTCGTTAAGTTGTAACGTTGTTCTTAATGTGTTATACACATACATAAAAAGGTAGTTGTCCATGGGAACATTTTTATAAGCAAATTTAGTTTGTGAAGGAAAAGCACTGCGGTAAGTGGTTAGTTCTATTTGTATTTCTTTTTATTAATAACTTAAATTTTTTAGAAATAAACGCACCCTATTATACATTTAAAATATTTGTGTTGTTAAATTCGGCCCTTCACAAGACTGACGTCGCCGCCAGCGACAAAACTTTTTACTATATTTTATATAAATTACATTAAATTACTATTTATTTAAGAAAAATTTCAAAATATAACTTTTATTGAAAATATGGAACTTTTTTGAACGAAAAGCGTAGTTTTTTCCTGTTTTTCTCTGGCAACACTGATCTGCAGCGAGTAACTACATGAAATTTGCTCGCAAACGTAGTTTATATTTGTTCTCTCAGTGAGAGCACAAGCAGTAAAGAGTAGTGGTTGTTTGTTCGACAAGTACTAATATGTAATTAGATGGAGTTAAAATGTTTCACAAAAATTAGTATATAAAGTATACAGCAAAAAATAAAGTATCTTAAAAACTATATTCACTTCATATGGTACTGCAAGTTTTCTTGTTCGTTTTTTTATACAGTAAAGCTGAAAATAACGTTTTAATGTTTTTGTTGCTTGCATAGGAACATATTTTTTATGATTTATTTCATACCATCAGCGACCACGACATTTCTAATCTTCTTAAAATTTAGATTTTGAAAAATGTCTTTTTTAATTTTTATTGTACAGTTTAAAAATGTTTCATCAACAACAATAAAATGTACTGACAAAGTACGATTATACTGGTAAATAACTCTACAATAAAGCTCTTTATCGTCAAGATCAAATGGATTAAACCAATTACGGTACTTTTTTGTTTTTCTTTCTTTTTCTTCCCGTGAGTCTTCCAGAATTGCGAAATCCCGGTCAATATTTTGGATTGTAAACATTTTTCTTTTAATTATTTTATACATTTTTTTCACAACACTTTAACTTTTTTATTTTTAACAAATATTCTGCAAGCTAGAATACAAATTCTTTTGAAAATTTATTAATTTCCTTATAAAAAATTTTATTTGCCAAAAACAGCTGACTAGAAGTATTGTTAATTTATTTAATAACAGCTTCAGCTAGTTTTAAATTTAAAGTGTGTTTTTGCACCTTAAGTATATTTTTGCTTGTCTACGGTGTAGTTTAAAAAAAATATATTTTAGAATTCTTTGATTCGGCGTAGATCCGATTGTATCGAATACTTCGAGTCGTCAACAAAAGTAAAATCAGAGGTTCTCGAAGTAACTGAGGGAAAATACCAAAGGACACTCACTACTTACGCTCGCTGCATAAAAACAATGAGACTGAAATGTGATGAGTTGGAGGCTACTTCGAAACCGAAAGCTCTGGTTTTTGACAAAAATGATCCGGCATCGGATAAATTTTGTCACAACCTGCCACTTCCACCATGCGATACGGATATATTTAATGGTGATTATATTTCCTGGCCTACGTTTAGGGATCATTTCACAGCTTTGTATATAAATAATACACGTTTAAATAATATTGAACGACTATGTTATTTAATTAAAAGAACCGGCAAGGAGGCAAAGGAAATTGTATTAAAGTGTCCGCTTACAAACTCTGGGTTTGAGGTGGCGTGGAAGTTACTTAGGGATACATATGAGAATCCGCGTATGTTGGTGAATAACCAATTAAAATGTTTTTTTAATTTAGAGTCGGTCTAAAAAAAAAATTTACAACGCGGCATTAATAGTTTTTTGACTGCTATGTCAGTTTATGGTATTTCAACGTACAATTGGGATCCGATAATAGTGTTTATTTGTATTCAGCGTTTACCATCCCAAACAGTAACCCTTTGGGAACAGAGTATTAAAGATAAACCTGCTATATCTCTGTGGAAAGATTTGGATTCGTTTTTAACGGAACGAATTCAAACTTTAGATTGTATTCGTGACCTCACAAATTTAGAAAGTGATAAAAAAGTTGGTCAACGTAAAGTAAAGGCTCACGTTTCTCATACAGGTTCATCTAATACTTGTATTTTGTGTCCGAAACAAAACTACTTATTACGATTTTGCCGACGTTTTAAAAATTTATCTATATCTGATCGCTTTTCTAATAAAAAGAAATTTAATTGCTGTGTGAATTGCCTTTCAAGGTCACATGAAGTCAAAGATTGTAAAAGTGAACATCGTTGCTTCACGTGTAATCAAAAACATCATACTTTGCTTCATCGTGATTCTTCAATTAATAATGCAGTTTCATTGCCTTCATCGAATAATTCGAATTCAAGGCAGATATATTGTATCACTACCTTTCAAACCCGAATTTCCTAGTGAAATTTTTTTGGGGTTGTCGAAGCCTAGTGCTACAAAACAATTTTTACGAATTGAATCTTCTCTTTTACGCAAGCCTGAGATAAAAAGCATGTATGACGACGTCATAGTGGATTACTTGAAATTGGATCACATGCGACCTGTTAAATCAAGGCCGCAAGCGGTGACCAAATCGTGCTACTTACCTCATTATCCTGTGATTAAGCCTGAAGGGACCACTACAAAACTGAGAGTCGTCTTCAATGCCTCAAAAAAATCTCAAATGGCAGAAGTTCAAATGACTGTCTTTTCGTAGGGAATACTATGCAATTAGATTTAGTAAATTTATTTCTACGCTGCACTGTGGTCAATATTTTGAGATAGCGGCCAAAACTACTTTTGGTTTTTGTTCTCCAATTTTAAAGTTATTAGACTCACATGAAAGTAGACAGTAGTAAACCTCGGGACCCAAAAAATTAGAACTTTACTTCAACTATTTCACTGAGAACAGGGTGGTCTAAAATGGGCTTTTCAGAATTTAGTAAATTTATGATATTTTTAATTAATTTTTAAAGTTTAAATGATCATAACTTTTTTGTTTTTCAAGATTTTTGGACGAAATAAATTTTGTGTTATAACTTAACTTATTTCCTATTACTGGTAAAAAAAATTGAAGCCTTACTGTTTTCAGAACAATTTAAATATTTTTTTTAAAAAAGGTCAAATGTCTCGGAAATTTCCTACTTCATAGAGCACAACTCCTGTGAGTCAAGCTGAGTCAAAACACAAATTTACTATTTTGTAGTCCTAACTCTCCCCTACATTCCTATATATACATGTTCATGCATCGGGAGCGCACTTTTTGAGCTACAGAAATTTTTCTGACACAAGGTAAGGTATTCGGTACAAATGCACGTCATATTTTTTGAGAAGTTATTTGTATGTGAAAGTGGCTATTATGCATATATTTTGATGAAATTTTGTACAAGAGTTCTTATTGGCCCAAAAAATAATTCTGTTGAAATTAGGAGAAGTTGGCCCATATTTGGACCTAGTCCACATAGAAGGATGTATCAAAATTTTGACAAAAATTACAATAGAACTCTCAAATTATGTGGTATCTGGCAATTCATTTGGAAAAGGTAAAAAATGGCAATAATGCCATCTAATATTACATAACTAAAATACCTGAAAATTGCAAATAAATTTAAAACCAATGGAAATAACTGGTAAAACCAAGTACCTGTTATATTATGTTTCAAAGAGGAAAAAAAGATCATGTTGAAACTTCGAGCAATAGTATATTAATCCATGTATTAATTTTTTTCTTCATTATTGTCTAAACAATGGCTAAATTCAGTTATAGTGTTCTATCTGATATATATTTTGAACGGAAAGATTATTTTACATATAATGAATAATCCATTCTTCAAAATATGCGACAAACAAGAAATTAAAATTCATAACTTAAAAATAGAAAAACTTTTTAAATACTTTAAGAAAATGGTACAATCAGTGTTCCAGAAACAAGAAATTGTTTTACTCACGCAACCAAGAAAGGCTAAGAAATAAACTTATTTTTAAAAAGCCATCAGTAACTACCACGGAAAATGGAAAAAGTGGTCGACCAGCAAAGCCAATTGATGATTGTAGTAAGTGATCACGAAGACGCAAGCTTAAACATATCAAGGAAGAAGTATCTTGTAGCATTATAAAGGATTCACTTCTGCATCAAATTCAACCATCGAAAACTAAAAAGTTGGTATCATTAAAAAAAATAGTGGAAGCAAGCCCCAGACGCACAAAAAGGATTTTAGAAAGTATGCCGACACCAACTGAAGAAAATAAATTTACTCCAGAAGAAGCATTTGCACTATTTTTGGATTTGAAAATGACTAAAAACCAATATACAGAATTGCGGAAGCGAACAAATGAAAAAAATTGTGGAATTTTTCCATCATATCGAGATATAGTTTCTGCCAAAAAAGATTGCTTACCTTCACCAACTGCTATTAGTGTAACTTTAAGTTCAGCAGAAATAAAATTGCAGGATCTTCTTGAACACACTGCAGAACGATTATTAAAGACATTTGATGCTGACTATTAAAAGAAGTTTAAAAATTGCAGCATGATTTTAATTTCTAAATGGGGATGTGATGGGTCCTCTGGCCAGAAACAATACAAACAATATAATGCGGAAAATTCATCAGATGCCAATTTATTCATGATTTCTTTCGTTCCATTACGTTTAACAAAAACTTATATTGGTTCAAAGCCGTCAACTAGTAGAGCTGCAGAGATTGATGTATGGAAGAATGAAATTCCCTCGTCAACAAAATTTTGTAGACCAATAAAGTTTGCTTACAAAAAAGAAACTAAAGATGTTATAACTGAATAAGTTGGCAAAATAAGAGATGAAATTAAAGAACTTCAACCAGTGATATTTGAATTTAAAATGTCACTTACAATGATCGATGGAAAAGTTGCACAAGCCAAAAAACATCAAGTCAATTGAGCCAACCACCAACACAAGACGATAGTTTTAATGAAACATATGAATTTGGAATGTCACCTCTTCATGCTAGAATTCGTTTTATGGAGCATATTCTTAAATTGGGATACGATTTGGAATTTGGCCCGTTAGGCGAAACAGTGAGAAACAACAAAGAAAACTTGGAAAAAAGAAAGCAAAAAAAAAAAAGATATTCAAGAAAAATACCGTGAGATAGGCCTTATAATTGACCAGCCAAAGCAAGGAGAAGGAAATTCTAATGATGGAAACACAGCAAGGAGATTTTTTTCCGATCCAGAAACTGCAGCTTATATAACTGGAGTATTCCAAATCATATTAGAAGTTGTAGCATGTAGCAAAAAGATAGATGCAAAAAAATTTTGTCAGTATGCTAATGAGACAGCAACCCTTTATAACCAAAAATATTCTTGGAGACATATGCCAACCACAGTTCACAAAATTTTGTTCCATGGGGAACAAATAATTCAGCACAATATGCTTCCAATTGGAGATCTCTCAGAAGAAGCGCAAGAAAAAAGGAACAAAGACTACAGATTCTTCGCGAGCACAATGCAAGAAAAATTTGCAGATATTGTAGTAATGAAGATCTTATTAATATTTTGTTGCACATCAGACCCCTATATATCCAGTATTCGACAAAAATGGAAATCAACCTCATTAGAGTTAAATGAAGAAGCTAAACAACTACTGCAAAACGAAAATCAAAGCTATTTGGAAGAAATTTTTACTAATATTGTTTAACTAATACTAGTTTAAAGATTAAAATTTGTTTCTAATTTTAGTATAAATTTTTATTAATACAATTAAATAAAATATATGTGCACTTTAAATCAATAGTAAAAGTTTACTTAAAATTTTATCGATGTTGTGTTCTGTATATAATATATCCAAATGGTATTGATATTGTTGGGAATTTCAGTGTTATTTTTCAGTTTAATCCTCACAAGAATTAGCTTTCTTCCAAAAAAAACCAACCTTTGGCCCTTGTGAATATTTAGACCAAAATAAATGTCAGGGGCCAAATGTTGGCATTTTCTGACCAAAATTAAGTTTAGGAATAATACATAAGTATTGGTTGTAAAATACGATTGAAGAAAATAAGAAATTATAAAAAAATACCTATTTAAAATGTCAAAATATTCAACTTTTACATGGAAACTCAACAAAAAATTAAAATGCATTTTTAACTCCACATTACTTACGTTCCTATCAGTCGATTTTTACGTTTGAACACGCAAATTGAAGCTTAAAGTCCTCCTATTAAACAAAATAAATTGCGTAAAAAAGTACCAATCCGGTCAAAAGTTATAGTTTTGACCGCTATCTCGCGAAATTGACCACTGTGCGCTGGCGACTTTTCGAATTTGTGTTCAATTGCGATATCTCTAAAATGTATAGAAAAATACGGGTGCAACCGTCTCACACACCATTTCAGAGGATTTTTTATAGAAGTTCAGTTGATGAGCATGTGACGGAATATGAATTACAGACGGTTACCTTTGGGTTGAATTGCGCTCTCTATTTAGCGATTCGAACCTTATTACAGTTGGCAATGATTGCGAGGCAGCTTTACAGCTGGCTTCAAACATTTAAAAAAAAGGTACGTACGTTGATGACGTGTTAACTGGAGCAGATGACATATCAAGCGCCATATTAGCAAGGTTTTGAACTTAGGAAATGGACATCGAATATTGGATCCATTTTAGAAGGCTTGCCATCGGAATTACTTACTTTTGAAAAGTCCAGCTGTTCGAAGACCTTAGGGATTTTTTGGAACGCTCAGTTAGATTTTTTTTCTTTTAAGTCTGTCTGTTAGAGGTAAAATCTGGCTACACAAAAAGAGAAGTGCTATCTACCATAGCAAAAAATTTTTACCCAGTTGGTTGGTTAAGTCCGGTCATTGTCATAGCTAAAATTATTATGCAACGCATTTGAGTAGACAATATTGACTGGGATGATTGTCTTGCTTCTTCCACAGAAAATGAAAGGATTAAATTTGTTGAATATTTTGACAAAGTGAACTTCGTTTAAATACCACGTTGGGTTAATTATTACAAAGATTCCGATACGGAAATTCATGTTTCTCCGATGCATCGAAAAAAGCATACGCGAGGGTAGTTTATAGTCGTACTTCCTCCGCATGCGGAAAAATTCAGGTTAACTTATTAACCTCTAAAACAAGGGTAGCTCCAATAAAAGCAGTGTTATAACCACGCCTTGAATTGTGCGGTGCGGTATTATCATTTTAGTTACTTAAAAATATTTTTAGCGAAATAGAAATTCAGATATCAAGAGTTTATTGTTGGACGAATTCAACCATTTTCCTGGAATGGTTGCGTAAAACCCCTTCTGCTTGGACCCCATTTGTAGCAAACAGAGTTTGTCGTATTCAAGAGAATCACAATTGGTTTCACATACGGTCATAAGATAATCCTACCGATTTAGGCAGCCGGGGGTAGATCCACTTAGCCTGTCGCAAAGTGAACTTTGGTGGCACGGCCCTGAAAGGCTGAGTCAGAATAAAACCAACTGGTATATACACAATCTTGAAAATCCTGATACAGATATAGAAAGTCACAAAATAAAAGTTCATGCTTCATTTTTTTTTTTTTGAAATTTGAAGATATTTTAGATAGATTTTCGTCACTTGACAGAGCATTACGTGTTATTGCAAAATTAATGGCAGAATTTATACATTTGTTGTCCATCCACGGTGGGAATCAAATAATGCTCAGAATTTATCGTTGTGAATATTGGGTGCCTAGATTACGGACATTAGTTCGTACGGTAATAAACCGATGCAAGCGTTGTAGAATTGACAAAAAACGCACAAGCAGTCAAATAACGGATGCTCTTCCAGCTGAACGTACCACGTTAGATAGGCCATTTACCACTACTGGTGTTGATTTCGCTGGGCCTTTCGACGTGAAAAATTACAATGGCAGAGCTTATAAAATAACAAAGGGTTATGCTTGCATATTTGTATGCTTTTCGACAAAAGCAATACATTTAGAAGCAGTATCAGATTTGTCAACTGATACATTTCTAGCTGCCTTTAATAAATTTATTTCGAGACGAGGTTGTCCTCTGACCATGTTTTCGGACAATGGGACCAACTTCATTGGCGCGTCAAATGAAATTGCAAGAGAATAGAAAACGTTTCTTAAAGAATGCCAAGCAAGAATGTGTTCGACTTATGGACACAAAGGTTTAACATGGCGATTTATACCAGCTGGCGCACCCCATATGGGTGGTCTTTGAGAAGCTGGCGTTAGAAGTTTTAAACTTCATTTTAGAAAAGAAATACAGTCTTGCAAATACACCTTTGAAGAACTGTTAACTGTGCTAGCAAGGATAGAAGCGTGTCTGAATTCTCGTCCATTATGTCGCATGCCTGATAATCCTTCTGAACCTATTGCCCTCACACCAGGACATTTTTTAATAGGGTCGGCTATTCTGGCTCCGCAAGAACCGACAATTTTTGATTGTCCAATTAACGCAGTGAATCGTTATCGTAAATTTAAAGCTTTGATTCACCTAATTTGTAAGAGATGGAAGGAAGAATATTTAGTAGAACTGCATAAACGCTATTAGTGGAAATATCTACAGTGAGAAATTACTGTAAACGATTTAGTAGTTTGAGCAATTCCCAGCCACTTCATGGAAGTTAGGAATTGTTGAAAAAATCTATACTGGTACTGACGGTCACGTTCGCGTAGCTGATATTCGCACTCAAAACTGGATTATAAATCGTCCAATAACCAAAGTTGTTGTTTTAATTGAATAATATTTTCATGTCACTTTTTATCAATCTTTCAATGCTAACCTATATTTTTCATAGAATCATTGACCCTCAAACTAAAGCCACTCAAGCTGCTACAGACTTGTTCGACGACGGAATCAACCGTAATGGTATCGCCGGATAACCCAACCACTGGGAAAGTGGAAGCCCTCTCTTTGACTGCGGTTGTTCCGGCACATAGTCTCGAAAATAGTTCGGCCATTCCCGCCACGAATGCTGTGAAACGTCCGAAGTGTGGTCGATGTTTGTGCAGTGATCATGTAGAAAAGAACTGCATGAGTACGGCAACTTGCAAACAAAAACACAACACCTGGCTTCACGACCATAAGTCCGACGGTAACCGGTCTCTGTCAATATGGCACTTCGTCACGCGATATCTTTTTCACCAACTCTTCGGCTTAAAGTGTGTTTTAACCGTTTTAAAATTTCGATAAGAGCGGTGTTAGATACTTGTTGCCAGAACAGTTATATTTGCTCCCAACTTGTTGACAAGTAAAATTGCCTTTAACGAAAGTGGGGTCAGAGCGCTATTGCAAGATTGAGATTGAATCCATCTATGATTCGTCTCAACGTATTTTTGTTACCGCTCGGGTACACGAAATGCGCGGAATCAAAACGCCAACTACAACGGTCACGGATGCGATTTTAGAATCGTTTCAGGGCCTACAGTTAACAGATCCGAATTTTAATCATTCCGGAAATGTTGCGCTGGTTTTAGGCCCTGAAGTCATTCCGCTTATCATTCAGGGTCGCATACAGGCGAGTCTTGGGCTTCCACTTGCCCAATATACCATTTTTGGATGGGTTATCTCGAGCTTATCGCAGTATTAAACACTGGCCCATCATGGCCGCAAAAGGATCCCATCATGGCTCAAAAAGGGTCCTTCATGACCCACCAAAAAAAACCCCCATTGTGTACATATATTTAGCATACAGTCCACAGGAGTCCTTCATGACTCAAAAATAAATGAAAAAAAGGAGCAGTTACTGGCTCAGATATTTTTACATATTTACTTTGATTTCCTTCCGTTTTATGTATTTAATTTTATTGCAACATCTTTTAACGTTGCAAGGTGGCCGGCAATGTTTAAGTATAAATTCCTTTTGATTTTTCGGTTTTATAAAGTTTACATCCTTATTTGAAAACCTTTTGTTTTCAAAGAGTAAACCGCTAACGGTATTTAAGTGTTGTTGGCCACTTTCGTAGTTTATTATACATAAAAATTCATTCAATTGGAATATCTTAAGAAGATAAGCCTTTTACAAGTTGGAAAATTTACTCGGATCTACGCCGAATCAAAGAATTCTAAAATATATTTTTGTTAAAACCACACCGTAGACAAGCAAAAATTAGGTGCAAAAACACACTTTAAATTTAAAACTAGCTGAAGCTGTTATTAAATAAATTAACAATACTTCTAGTCAGCTGTTTTTGGCAAATAAATGTTTTTATAAGGAAATTAATAAATTTTCAAAAGGTTTTGTATTCTAGCTTGCAGAATATTTGTTAAAAATAAAAAAGTTAAAGTGTTGTGAAGAAAATGTATAAAATAATTAAAAGAAAAATGTTTACAATCCAAAATATTGACCGGGATTTCGCAATTCTGGAAGACTCATGGGAAGAAAGAAAAACAAAAAAGTACCGTAATTGGTTTAATCCATTTGATATTGACGATGAAGAGCTTTTTTCTAGAGTTATTTACCAGTATAATCGTACATTGTCAGTACATTTTATTGTTGTAGATGAAACATTTTTAAACTCTACAATAAAAATTAAAAAAGAAATTTTTCAAAATCTAAATTTTAAGAAGATTAGAAATGTCGTGGTCGCTGATAGTATGAAATAAATCATAAAAAATATGTTCCTATGCAAGCAACAAAAACATTAAAAGGTTATTTTCAGCTTTACTGTAAAAAAAAAAACAAACAAGAAAACTTGCAGTACCATATGAAGTGAAGATAGTTTATAATACTTTATTTTTTGCTGTATACTTTACATACTAATTTTTGTGAAACATTTTAACTCCATCTAATTACATATTAGTACTTGTCGAACAAACAACCACTACTCTTTACTGCTTGTGCTCTCACTGAGAGAACAAATATAAACTACGTTTGCGAGCAAATTTCATGTAGTTACTCGCTGCAGATCAGTGTTGCCAGAGAAAAACAGGAAAAAGCTACGCTTTTCGTTCAAAAAAGTTCCATATTTTCAATAAAAGTTATATTTTGAAATTTTTCTTAAATACATAGTAATTTAATGTAATTTATATAAAATATAGTAAAAAGTTTTGTCGCTGGCGGCGACGTCAGTCTTGTGAAGGGCCGAATTTAACAACACCAATTTTTTAAATGTATAATAGGGTGCGTTTATTTCTAAAAAAAATTAAGTTATTAATAAAAAGAAATTCAAATAGAACTAACCACTTACCGCAGTGCTTTTCCTTCACAAACTAAATTTGCCTATAAAAATGTTCTTATGGACAACTACCTTTTTATGCATGTGTATAACACATTAAGAACAACGTTACAACTTAACGAAATAAAGCACTGCAATAAGATTAATGCAACAACATCTTTTACATAAGCATAACAAATTTAAGTAAATAAGACAAATAAGAAAACATTTAGGCGGTTCAATTACAATAATTAAAAAATAATATAATAAAAATAAATTTAACAAATAATACTGAAATTTATGAGCCATTTAGCGACAAGTTTTATTCCATATTTCAAGGAAAATAAGTGTTTACGCGCATAGTGTTATGGCGCATGATTGTTATGTATTTTATGTACGAGGGCTGCTATATATATTTCTGGCCTGGCAACACTGAGTGCTGCCAAGTGCAATCTGACATTTCCATTGGAAAGTTTGTCATTTTTAAGCATAATCGTACTCCAAATGTTTTGACGTACGACAATTATTTGTGTTGTTTACAGTGACTTGAAAAAATTAATATATAAAAAAATGGAATTAACTCGTGAACATTTTCATGCCATCATTTTTCACAACTTTCGACGTGGATTATCACGACAAGAGTGCATTGATGAACTTAAATCTTTGTATGGCGATGAAGCACCATCCTATAGCACTGTGAAAAATTGGTATAATGAATTTAATCGTGGCCGAAGCTCGCTCAAAGTCGAATTCCGTGAAGGTCGTCCCAAAACGGCTGTTGTGCCAGAGAACATTGTTGCCGTGCGTGAACTCATAATGCAAGATCGACATGCGACATACCGAGAGATAGAGACATCCTTGGACATTTCTTCCACCAGCATACATTCGATACTGCATGAACACCTGGCCGTAAAAAAGGTGTGTTCTCGTTGGATCCTGCACAATTTGAAAGTCGCTCAGAAAAAGGCTCGTGTCGATTGGTGCAAAGAAATGTTGCAAAAATACGATTGCGGTGCTTCAAAAGACGTTTATAAGATCGTCACAGGTGACGAATCATGGATCTATGCGTATGACCCCGAAACGAAACAACAATCGACCGTGTGGGTCTTCAAAGACGAGCAAAATCCAACGAAAGTTGTTCGTGGAAGAAGCACTTCGAAGCAAATGGTCACCTGTTTCTTCGGCAAAACTGGTCATGTGGCGACTGTTCCGCTTGAGCAACGTAGGACGGTCACTTCTGAGTGGTACACTACAATTTGTATGCCTGAAGTCATCGGAGAAATTCGAAAAATCAACAAGAGAAGACGAATCATTGTTCACCATGACAATGCGAGCTCTCACACATCGGCTTAAACCAGAGCGTTTTTGACCGGCCAAAACGTCGAGTTAATGGGTCATCAGCCGTACAGCCCTGATTTGACACCTAATGACTTCTTCTTGTTTCCGCACATCAAGAAAAAAATGCGTGGTCAACGATTTTCGTCGCCAGAAGAAACTGTTGAAGTGTTCAAAAACCATGTTTCAGAGGTGTCTCAATCGAAGTGGAAAAAGTGCTTCGACAACTGGTTTGAGCGCATGCAAAAGTGTATAAACCATGCTGGAGAATACTTTGAAAAACAATAAAACCATTTTTGATTATAAATATTCGCATTTTCACTATTATGCCAGAAATATATAGAGCAGCCCTCGTATATATACGCGTTTACTTTTGTAAACCCCAAGCGTACAAAAATATAATAAATAAAAATTTATTAAAACCCCATTATTAAAAAGTAATCCCCGTTTTGTATTTCTCATATATTTCCAAGAAAATCTTTGTAGAGAAACAACAAGGCAACAAATTTATTTGCTGAACAAAAACAAAACGAAAAAAAAAAATAAAAACGTATGAAAAAAATTTCATACCAATGACAATCATAAAGAGTTAAATTACTTAAGCTATGTACAGACGGTTGTCAGATCTTACAATATTGTCAGAAAAATATACAGAAAACGTCTAACAATCGTGTGAACTTACAATTGTTGTCTGAAAATATTGTCAGAAAAACCATTGTCAGAAAATTGTCAGAGTTCTACCTGACAATAAATTGTTAGATATCTTACAATTGTGTGAACGCATTTATTTGCATTGTCAGAACATTGTCAGGCATTGTCAGTATAAAATAAATTGTAATATGTTGGAAATTTTAAACATCTGACAACGATATCATTGTCAGATAAAATTAAATGAAAAAAGTGAAAAAGTGCTCAAAAAAAAACTTAAAATAAAAAATAAACTTAAAATTAAAACAGAAAAAAGAAAGTTAAAAAAAGTGGGCAGCGACGGTATTTCACGGGATGACTTTGATGGTGGGAAAAAACTTGCCTGTTTTCAAGCACTTTGAAAATGGCATATACATAATTCTTCAGAAACAAAGTAGTGACCGACATTTTTCAGATAAATTGACTTACATGGTCCTATCTATTGAACTTTCATAAACAAACGCTTGAAAATTGGACAGAATGTAGATAACTATGACCGTTGTAATATCAAGTATACGATTCAATATAAAGATCATTTAATTTAATGTATATATGATGGTTGTAAAAAGATCATTGATTTTTACAAAGAACCTGTATTGCTAAGTCCTCTATAATAGCAATAACAATATTTGGATTTAGAAATTTAAGGGTATTCCAATAATTGATGTAATTTGGTGTATGTGACCAAACCTTTGAGCGGTTATAGACAGACAACTGAAATTTACAGGGAACTTGTACTGCAAAATCCGCTAAAAGAGCAAGTATACAATTTTAATTTATAAATTAAAGGATGTGCTCATACCTAATGTAATTTTACATGTATATAGCCCTATCTTTTGAACCGGTTTATACAAAGACTTGAAAATTAGACAAAGTGTCCACTAATTTGTATGAAATATTAAGAAATAAAAATAGTTAAAACTTAAAATAAGGGGTGTCCTAATAGTTGATGAATGTGGCCAAACTTCTGAACCTTTTTAGACAAATGGCTAAAATCTGTTTTGAAGTCGGTTTTTTTTTTTGCAAGAATTATTCCTTTTGATCTTCGCTAAAAACGTAAAATGTTATAATCGTTGCAGTTTCTTCGTTTTGATTAATATTTAATTGTTTTGATAAAAATTTATAATATTAATTTGTACATTTTAAAATAATTTACATTAAAATAAATTTAAAAAAATTTCCTTTTGAATTTTTTAATTCTGACACTGGCAGTTCTTACTACCGTGTGAACTACCAATGTGTTGTCTGACAATGTTGTCAGAAAAAATTATTGTGAGATAATTTTCTTACAATGGAATTGTAAGTTTTCTGACAAATGCCTTGCAATCGTGTGAACTGACAATTAAATTGTGTTTACAATTTTTATTTGCCTTGTCATTGTCAGAACATTGTTAGGTCTGACAATATTGTAAGACCTGACAACCGTCTGTACAGAGCTTTACTTAATACTAATATTTCGGTATGGAAAATTGCGTGCTCTCTCGCCATTTAATAAAATTAGTTAAACTAAGATTTTTTTAATAAATGCGGTTTATCTTTTTCATTGAAAGATTAAGCTTCGATAGAATTTACTACACTAATTATTTTAAAAATACCTTTATTACACCCATTATTAGACAAATGTGAGCCTTATTTGCTTGAAACTTCAACATAAAATTACTGACAATTTTTCTGTGATATAATCCGGCACTTCGTAAAGAAAATTTAAAAGATAAATTTGTTCTAAATCGAGGTATTGGTACGGTTGTCAAATTTTTGAAGCGGAATAACTGAAGTTGCTAACAATGTTCGCAAGTTTGAACAGAATGCTTAGTTTACCGCATGAAATGCAGCTCATGTTATTTCAAAGTTAAAAAGAATTATTGCCAAAAACATTTTGCTGTTTCTAAAAATGAAGCAATAACGAATTAAACAGAGTTAAACTTCAACAAAGTTAGTTTTTGTTTATTTCTAATTTTTTATATGGGATTTTGAATGTATTTACAGGTAACCTTTGTTATTAAAACGAATTGATACGTTAAGAAAAGTTATTATGTTAAGAGAGATTCTTACCTGCAATAATGAAACATCTATTTAACCAACTAATCTTTATATTAATTTGGTTAGACGAAGTTCACACACAACCTAAAGCAATTCGTTTTCGTTCTCTCTGTAACTCATTTGTTTTTGTTTCGCAAATTCGTAAGTTAAAAAAAAGGAACCTAAGCCAAAAATTTAAATTCATTTATAATATCCTGATTGAAAAAAAAAAAAAAAAATAAATTAAAATAATCTAAGGGAACAGTGTATTTACATTCATACTTAACTCAACAAGTATGAGTTATTGAAAATAAAAAAATGCACTTCGTGGCCATACTGAAGGTTGGTACGAAACAAAAAGAAATGCTTTAGGTTATGTGTGAACTTCGTCTAAACAAATTAATATAAAGAGATTAGTTGAGTCAATAGATGATGTTTACATCTTACACAAACTAATGTAGATAGATGCGAAAAATGCTGATGAAGGATGTAGCAAACCAGAAAATGCTACATATCATTCTGCTAGTATCTAATTTTTCTTATTTTCTCTGGAAAACGTCCGCATACATTTAAATAGGAATACTGAAACAATTAAGTTTAAACACCAAACAGTCTTGCCAGTTAGAATGAAAAGCCTTTTTTTAATATCAAGAAAGATAACTGCAATTCTTTTGCGTTGACTTTTTTTCAATAAATTTAATTATCCTTGAAATGTTAAGATTATCAAACCCTTCACCTCCAACTTCTCGCGCTAAATAATTATATCTTCACCACCTGAATTATCATTCGCACAAGTGTCTTTGCCTTTGACGTATTCTGGCCAAATGCTCTTCTAACAGGCATTTAAAGTTGATGGTTTTATTTCTGAAAAGGCTAAAGCAGAATGCCTTATGCAATCCATAATCGAAAATTTCTTCCACGGCTGAATCAAGGCAGTGGTATTAGGAGGCAAAAATACTATCTTTACATTAGGATGAACTTTAAAGAGCAAACTTTTTTCTGTCATGTAGCTTCTTACTTCAGGAGTTAAACAATTATGGAACCATTCACTAAAAACCTGTGAAGAAACCCATGCCTTCTTATTTGCCATCTAATGAACTGGCAGAGTTTTAATATACACACCTTTTATTGCCCGTGGTCGAATTGATTTATTGATCAGCAACCTTAAACCCACCAGCATACTTATCATGTAAGTGCGGCTAGGCATTCTTTTCCATTGCACTAGGATGTTTCCCTTTTGCTAGCCTGTCCAGAATTTTTACCTTTTCTTCTTTTTTGTTTACTCATGGCTAGGTTAATGATTTTTAATTAATAACAGAAAACCTGCATAGATAGTAAAACTAAGAAAAAATTTTACATACACAAGCTGTCCAGTTTTATAAATAAAAATAATCACAAAATTGAAAATTCTAATAAAATTAAAATGATTTTACGAACTTCGTTTTCACTTTAAATTACCGCTGAATAGCACTGACCTGTCGAATGTCAATGGAAACTGAAGTGTAAAATCAACTGCAGTAATTTGTGAATCCTTGAATAATAAACATATCTAGTTTTATTTTTTAAAGCGTTAAAAATAATGACCGTGTAAAAACAGGTTTGGATTTACTTAGTTTATTATACAATGATGTATATATTGTTTTTTACTATTATACTATCCTATACGGTAATAAGCAGTTGAAGAATCAATATAATAAGGAAACTAAGCCGAAAAAAGTAGATCTTAATTCATTTAAATAAGAAATTTTAAACTAATAAATTTAAACAACAAACCGTCATGCCAGTTAGAATCAAAAGCCTTTTCAATGTCAAGAAAGATAACTCCAATTCTTTTGCGATAAATAATGTTTTTTGCAAATATAAAATTTCTCATCAAGAATGACTTAACTGTATTGACACGTTGAAAAATTAGTATGACTTGTTTACTTATGTATTCATATGGCAGGTTTTTTTGTCCGGACGGAACAAGTCCAGTTTACGGGCACCGCTCCAAAAGATAAAAAAGTTACCCACGGGGTGTAAATTGCCTTTTCCTGTTTAATTAATTAGCCGCTTAAATTACCTTTCCAATAATATTAATATTATCCCATTCTGTTTTCAAATGCTCTATATATGACATATTAAACATAAAAACTTCGGAGGCCCGTAACTCCGGAACTAAGGGTTGGCGCTAAATTTTTCACTTTACATTTTTTGCTTAGAATTGCGCTTTACACCCCGTAGGCAACCTTGTTTTCTTTTGGAGCGGTGCCCGTAAACTGGAATTAAACTCAACGGACCTCCAAAAATATATGGCATATACCGAGTATTTTATGGCGGATTGAGACAATATTAGAATCATTAAAAAGGTACATTTTTTTTTAAAGAGAAGTAGCACTTCAGGCATCAATATCTACTTAGTTCGCAACCGTGCTACATTCTTTAGGAAAGGGATAGATGAGAGAGAAGAAAGGTGGTGAAAGGAGATAGATATAGCCATTTTATTAATTATTTTACTTCGCCGGCGAATATGCTATAGAGAAGTACCGACGAAGGAGGCTGCACGTTTTAATTTTAGATCTGAATATGTATATATACCATTAAACAGAAAAACACATTTTTATTTTTTGACTACCGCAAGGATTGAACCCAGGGCAGCTGGTTTGTAGTCAACGTGTTTACCACTTAGACTACGGCGAATCGCATTTTACACCCCGTAGACTTCTTTTTTTCATTTTTGTATGCGTCCGTTGACTAGATTTTAGCCTATCGATGGCTTAATATAAAAAGGAAATCTTCAGAAAGCGAAGCTGCTGTTGGTCATACAATAGAGAAGAAAATCTTTGCGTACGGCCAAACACCGGCTACGTAGATCTTTAGAAAACGATGCCGCGAAAATAATTACATAAAATCTTTGCTTAAAATTACATTTTACACCCTCTAGATAACTTTTTTTTAGAAAGTATTCCTACTAAACTTGAGTAGAGTTGTTAACATGAAATAAATTTTTTTTTTTTAACCTTACCAGATTTTTTGTTTTTTTTTTACTTTTTTCCTGTTTAATTGAAAAGGCCCTAAAATAACCATTCCAATGATATTCATATTGTCCCATTCTGCCATCAAATACTCATACTCCCGTAACTCCGGAAGTAGGGGTTGGCGAAAAATTTTTCACTTCACATTTTTTGATTAGAATTGCATTTTACGCACCGTAGACAACTTTTTTTTCTTTTTCCTCATACTTCAGAAAACTTACGATATTCTCCTACTAACACGGGGGTGCGATGCCTTCTGGGTTTAACATATAATACAATACTAGGATTTTCTTTGGCAAACTCGACTAAATTGCTCTCGATGAATTCTCTGAAAGGTTATTTTTTTATATGTAGTATGTATACATTTGTGCAATTTCACTAATCCAATTACCGCATGCCTTTGCTAGATCCATTATTTTTACAAAACTTTAGTGTAACTCTTTGAAGTTGACACACATAACGACTTAATCCATTGTGCAATGGAGCCCGAGGAAATGCAGATTTTAAAAACAAATTGCTATTAGACATTATTATCCAGAATCAGACATGTGTTATGTAAAGCAAATTACAGACATCTGAGTTAGAGCTGTGTCGCAGTGAAACAAGCCGTGCCAAAATTTTCGGCGGCGGCGGCTGGGTTGTTTTTAACCGGCGGCGGCGGCCTTTATCATAAGTAAGTGGCGGCGGCTAAATTTTCGGCATGATTTTTTTTTTGTGAAATTTTTGAAATTGTATTATAAATCGAAAATTTTATTGATATTAGAAAATTTGAGTGAAAACCGAAAATTTATTAAAAATCGAAGGTGAAGTAAAATTCTAAAACTTTACTTATATAAATGCTGCATTTCATTCTGCGAGCGTCTAATTTATTGTTTTCTTTGGAAAACATCCGCATACACTTGTAAATAATTTTGGGTGCAGCTCCTTCATTTTTAAAATGAAGAAAGTGACAACCACAAAATCTGATTCTGCAAGCTTAGAGCTTTTTATTTCTAATTTTTATTTTAAAATCTATTAAAAATTGACCAATTGTGATCGTTTCTAAAAGGTCTTATTTTTTGTCAAATTTTGTTTACATTTTTGTTATGAACAACAATAATACTCCTTTTTTTACAACTTTTTCCTACTTTGTCCTTGATCGAGATAGTTATTGAGTTATAAAATCTTAATTAAAAGCTGTACCACACAGCAACTTGTATCAATTGATATAGAACAAAAATACGATTCCATATTGATATAGATTATTTTCGGAAATACTTACGTTGAGAAGACATAACTCGAAAAATTTGACGAATGGCTTAAAATTATACAAATAGTTTGTTAAATATTATAGCTAAGCTATTCGTGATTTCACACACCTACTAGTACGAGTTAACAAAGGACAATATTACCTTTTTAAATTGGTATACATTTGGTTTCAACTCCGCTTATGGGCATACTTTATTTGGATTTTGTATGCGTTGTCCTTCCAGTTATCATACTACAGTGGTTGCACAGCATTATCAAAGATTTGCTTAATTTTTTATGAACTGTTTTACCCATATCGTTTTTTACTAAATTTATTAAATATATTATACCAATCCAGAAAGGTAATTTTGTCCTCTATTAATTGGCACTAGTCGATGTATAATATAACGAATATCTTAGTCGATGTATGGTAGAACGAATATCTTAGCTGTAATATTTAACAAACTATTTGTTATGCCCATAAGCGGAGTTGAAACCAAATGTATACCAATTTAAAAAGGTAATATTGTCCTTTGTTAACTCGTACTAGTAGGTGTGTGAAATCACGAATAGCTTAGCTATAATATTTAACAAACTATTTGTATAATTTTAAGCCATTCGTCAAATTTTTCGAGTTATGTCTTCTAAACGTAAGTATTTCCGAAAATAATCTATATCAATATGGAATCGTATTTTTGTTCTATATCAATTGATACAAGTTGCTTGTGGTACAGCTTTTAATTAAGATTTTATAACTCAATAACTATCTCGATCAAGGACAAAGTATCTTACGTGCAGCATCTTTATTTCTATAATGGCGATAGTGACAACCAGAAAATCTGATATTACAGCCTTTCAGCTTCTAAAAACCATCTTTCGTTTTTAAATGTATGACAAAATGATGAATTCTTGCAACATTTAAAAACGAAATATTTTTTCAAAAGTTTGTTTACATTTTTCCATGTGTGTTTGTATAAACACTATTAACGATTATTAGTATTACCAACTATTTAATACTAAGTAGAAGTAAATTTTAATTAGTTCAAACCTTTTCATCAATTTTTTGAGATTTTTTCGATTTTTGAAAGTTTGCCGCTTAATAACTTTTTTCGTACAGTCTTTCAGAAAACAAACTATACCACGATCGATTCGTATTTTTATCCTCTATCGATCGTATATAGCGGTATATGTGCACGCGGAATGGTTTCCGAGATATAAGCAAAAAACTAAACTTATTAATTTCAGCGATTTTTTCAAATTTTAAAAGTTTGCCGCTTAATAACTTTTTTCGTACAGTCTTTCAGAAAACAAAGTATACCACGATCGATTCGTACTTTCATCCTCTATCGATCATATATAGCGGTATATGTGCACGCAGAATAGTTTCCGAAATATAAGCAAAAAACTAAACTTATTAATTTCAGCGATTTTTTCAAATTTTAAAAGTTTGCCGCTTAATAACTTTTTTCGTGCAGTCTTTCAGAAAACAAACTATACCACGATCGATTCGTATTTTTATCCTCTATCGATCGTATATAGCGGTATATGTGCACGCGGAATAGTTTCCGAGATATAAGCAAAAAACTAAACTTATTAATTTCAGCGATTTTTTCAAATTTGAAAAGTTTGCCGCTTAATAACTTTTTTCGTACATTCTTTCAGAAAACAAGCTATACCACGATCGATTCGTATTTTTATCCTCTATCGATCGTATATAGTGGTATATGTGCACGCGGAATGGTTTCCGAGATATGAATGAAAAACTACTCTAAATAGCTGGATCTGCAGCACCTTTATTTCTTAATTATCAAAAGTGACAGTTGCAAAATTTGATTCTATGATCTATAGGCTTTTGATTTTGTTTTTTTGTATTAAAATTAATAATTAATTAACGAATTGCGATCGAGTTGAAAAATGCTATTTTTTGTTTTAGTTTGTTTACATTTTTTTTATGTATAACATGAAAGCACGTGGCACTAATACACCTACAAAAAAAACAACAACATGTTCACACGCATAGGAAAAAATACTTTCCATGCAACTCTGAAAAAAGTTTGCCAAAACAAAAAAAAAGTTTACCAAAAAGTTTGTTATCTTCTCCTCGATAAAATAACATACTTTTGCACATGGTTGATTAATTTGGTGGGTATGAAAAAAAGTATTAAAATATATAATTTTTCAATCGGCGAGAAGAAAAGAAACTTTTTAGCAAACTTTTTCTTTGTTTTGGCAAACTTTTTTCAGAGTTGCATGGAGCGTACTTTTTCCGTATACGTGTGAGCACGTGTTCTTTTTTTGAGAGTGTATGGGTACAACGTGCTCTATAAAAACAAATTATGAACAAAAATGTACATTATTTAACATTAATTTTTACAGTAATTTGTTAATGTTTTTTAAAATAAAAAATTGAATTAGATGCGTCTAAAGTGGCAAAATCAAATTTAACGGTTGTCACTTAATTGATTTTAATCATATATAAGCTATATGGTAGACAAATTATTACTTAGTTAAAATCTCCTGATACACTTTTTTGCTAATAACTCCAAAACTATTTCGCGCGCACATATCCCACTACCCGGAATCAATAGAGGACAAAAATACAAACAAAACGTGATATAACTTATTTTCTAAAAAACTTTCTGAAAAAAGTTATTAAACAGCAAACTTTCGAAAATTACGAAAAATCTTCAAAATATATTAAACTAGTATTTTGTTTATTACTTCAAAACGGGTTCGCGCGCACATATCCCACTATCCGGAATCAATAGAGGACAAAAATACAAACAAAACGTGATATAACTTATTTTCTAAAAAACTTTCTGGAAAAAGTTATTAAACAGCAAACTTTCGAAATTTACGAAAAATCTTCAAAATATATTAAACTAGTATTTTGTTCATTACTCCAAAACGGGTTCGCGCGCACATATCCCACTACCCGGAATCAATAGAGGACAAAAATACGAACAAAACGTGATATAACTTATTTTCTAAAAAACTTTCTGAAAAAAGTTATTAAACAGCAAACTTTCGAAAATTACGAAAAATCTTCAAAATATATTAAACTAGTATTTTGTTTATTACTTCAAAACGGGTTCGCGCGCACATATCCCACTACCCGGAATCAATAGAGGACAAAAATACAAACAAAACGTGATATAACTTATTTTCTAAAAAACTTTCTGGAAAAAGTTATTAAACAGCAAACTTTCGAAATTTACGAAAAATCTTCAAAATATATTAAACTAGTATTTTGTTCATTACTCCCAAACGGGTTCGCGCGCACATATCCCACTACCCGGAATCAATAGAGGACAAAAATACAAACAAAACGTGATATAACTTATTTTCTAAAAAACTTTCTGAAAAAAGTTATTAAACAGCAAACTTTCGAAAATTACGAAAAATCTTCAAAATATATTAAACTAGTATTTTGTTTATTACTTCAAAACGGGTTCGCGCGCACATATCCCACTACCCGGAATCAATAGAGGACAAAAATACAAACAAAACGTGATATAACTTATTTTCTAAAAAACTTTCTGGAAAAAGTTATTAAACAGCAAACTTTCGAAATTTACGAAAAATCTTCAAAATATATTAAACTAGTATTTTGTTTATTACTTCAAAACGGGTTCGCGCGCACATATCCCACTATCCGGAATCAATAGAGGACAAAAATACAAACAAAACGTGATATAACTTATTTTCTAAAAAACTTTCTGGAAAAAGTTATTAAACAGCAAACTTTCGAAATTTACGAAAAATCTTCAAAATATATTAAACTAGTATTTTGTTCATTACTCCAAAACGGGTTCGCGCGCACATATCCCACTACCCGGAATCAATAGAGGACAAAAATACAAACAAAACGTGATATAACTTATTTTCTAAAAAACTTTCTGAAAAAAGTTATTAAACAGCAAACTTTCGAAATTTACGAAAAATCTTCAAAATATATTAAACTAGTATTTTGTTCATTACTCCAAAACGGGTTCGCGCGCACATATCCCACTACCCGGAATCAATAGAGGACAAAAATACGAACAAAACGTGATATAACTTATTTTCTAAAAAACTTTCTGAAAAAAGTTATTAAACAGCAAACTTTCAAAAATTACGAAAAATCGTCAAAATATATTAAACTAGTATTTTGTTTATTACTTCAAAACGGGTTCGCGCGCACATATCCCACTACCCGGAATCAATAGAGGACAGAAATACGAACAAAACGTGCCATAACTTATTTTCTAAAAAACTTTCTGAAAAAAGTTATTAAACAGCAAACTTTCAAAAATTACGAAAAATCGTCAAAATATATTAAACTAGTATTTTGTTTATTACTTCAAAACGGGTTCGCGCGCACATATCCCACTACCCGGAATCAATAGAGGACAAAAATACGAACCAAACGTGATATAACTTATTTTCTAAAAAACTTTCTGAAAAAAGTTATTAAACAGCAAACTTTCGAAAATTACGAAAAATCTTCAAAATATATTAAACTAGTATTTTGTTTATTACTTCAAAACGGGTTCGCGCGCACATATCCCACTACCCGGAATCAATAGAGGACAAAAATACAAACAAAACGTGATATAACTTATTTTCTAAAAAACTTTCTGGAAAAAGTTATTAAACAGCAAACTTTCGAAATTTACGAAAAATCTTCAAAATATATTAAACTAGTATTTTGTTTATTACTTCAAAACGGGTTCGCGCGCACATATCCCACTATCCGGAATCAATAGAGGACAAAAATACAAACAAAACGTGATATAACTTATTTTCTAAAAAACTTTCTGGAAAAAGTTATTAAACAGCAAACTTTCAAAAATTACGAAAAATCTTCAAAATATATTAAACTAGTATTTTGTTCATTACTCCAAAACGGGGTCGCGCGCACATATCCCACTACCCGGAATCAATAGAGGACAAAAATACGAACAAAACGTGATATAACTTATTTTCTAAAAAACTTTCTGAAAAAAGTTATTAAACAGCAAACTTTCAAAAATTACGAAAAATCGTCAAAATATATTAAACTAGTATTTTGTTTATTACTTCAAAACGGGTTCGCGCGCACATATCCCACTACCCGGAATCAATAGAGGACAAAAATACGAACAAAACGTGATATAACTTATTTTCTAAAAAACTTTCTGGAAAAAGTTATTAAACAGCAAACTTTCAAAAATTACGAAAAATCTTCAAAATATATTAAACTAGTATTCTGTTCATTACTCCAATAACTTTTTTCGTACAGTCTTTCAGAAAACAAACTATACCACGATCGATTCGTATTTTTATCCTCTATCGATCGTATATAGCGGTATATGTGCACGCGGAATGGTTTCCGAGATATAAGCAAAAAACTAAACTTATTAATTTCAGCGATTTTTTCAAATTTTAAAAGTTTGCCGCTTAATAACTTTTTTCGTACAGTCTTTCAGAAAACAAAGTATACCACGATCGATTCGTACTTTCATCCTCTATCGATCATATATAGCGGTATATGTGCACGCAGAATAGTTTCCGAAATATAAGCAAAAAACTAAACTTATTAATTTCAGCGATTTTTTCAAATTTTAAAAGTTTGCCGCTTAATAACTTTTTTCGTGCAGTCTTTCAGAAAACAAACTATACCACGATCGATTCGTATTTTTATCCTCTATCGATCGTATATAGCGGTATATGTGCACGCGGAATAGTTTCCGAGATATAAGCAAAAAACTAAACTTATTAATTTCAGCGATTTTTTCAAATTTGAAAAGTTTGCCGCTTAATAACTTTTTTCGTACATTCTTTCAGAAAACAAGCTATACCACGATCGATTCGTATTTTTATCCTCTATCGATCGTATATAGTGGTATATGTGCACGCGGAATGGTTTCCGAGATATGAATGAAAAACTACTCTAAATAGCTGGATCTGCAGCACCTTTATTTCTTAATTATCAAAAGTGACAGTTGCAAAATTTGATTCTATGATCTATAGGCTTTTCATTTTGTTTTTTTGTATTAAAATTAATAATTAATTAACGAATTGCGATCGAGTTGAAAAATGCTATTTTTTGTTTTAGTTTGTTTACATTTTTTTTATGTATAACATGAAAGCACGTGGCACTAATACACCTACAAAAAAAACAACAACATGTTCACACGCATAGGAAAAAATACTTTCCATGCAACTCTGAAAAAAGTTTGCCAAAACAAAAAAAAAGTTTACCAAAAAGTTTGTTATCTTCTCCTCGATAAAATAACATACTTTTGCACATGGTTGATTAATTTGGTGGGTATGAAAAAAAGTATTAAAATATATAATTTTTCAATCGGCGAGAAGAAAAGAAACTTTTTAGCAAACTTTTTCTTTGTTTTGGCAAACTTTTTTCAGAGTTGCATGGAGCGTACTTTTTCCGTATACGTGTGAGCACGTGTTCTTTTTTTGAGAGTGTATGGGTACAACGTGCTCTATAAAAACAAATTATGAACAAAAATGTACATTATTTAACATTAATTTTTACAGTAATTTGTTAATGTTTTTTAAAATAAAAAATTGAATTAGATGCGTCTAAAGTGGCAAAATCAAATTTAACGGTTGTCACTTAATTGATTTTAATCATATATAAGCTATATGGTAGACAAATTATTACTTAGTTAAAATCTCCTGATACACTTTTTTGCTAATAACTCCAAAACTATTTCGCGCGCACATATCCCACTACCCGGAATCAATAGAGGACAAAAATACAAACAAAACGTGATATAACTTATTTTCTAAAAAACTTTCTGAAAAAAGTTATTAAACAGCAAACTTTCGAAAATTACGAAAAATCTTCAAAATATATTAAACTAGTATTTTGTTTATTACTTCAAAACGGGTTCGCGCGCACATATCCCACTATCCGGAATCAATAGAGGACAAAAATACAAACAAAACGTGATATAACTTATTTTCTAAAAAACTTTCTGGAAAAAGTTATTAAACAGCAAACTTTCGAAATTTACGAAAAATCTTCAAAATATATTAAACTAGTATTTTGTTCATTACTCCAAAACGGGTTCGCGCGCACATATCCCACTACCCGGAATCAATAGAGGACAAAAATACGAACAAAACGTGATATAACTTATTTTCTAAAAAACTTTCTGAAAAAAGTTATTAAACAGCAAACTTTCGAAAATTACGAAAAATCTTCAAAATATATTAAACTAGTATTTTGTTTATTACTTCAAAACGGGTTCGCGCGCACATATCCCACTACCCGGAATCAATAGAGGACAAAAATACAAACAAAACGTGATATAACTTATTTTCTAAAAAACTTTCTGGAAAAAGTTATTAAACAGCAAACTTTCGAAATTTACGAAAAATCTTCAAAATATATTAAACTAGTATTTTGTTCATTACTCCCAAACGGGTTCGCGCGCACATATCCCACTACCCGGAATCAATAGAGGACAAAAATACAAACAAAACGTGATATAACTTATTTTCTAAAAAACTTTCTGAAAAAAGTTATTAAACAGCAAACTTTCGAAAATTACGAAAAATCTTCAAAATATATTAAACTAGTATTTTGTTTATTACTTCAAAACGGGTTCGCGCGCACATATCCCACTACCCGGAATCAATAGAGGACAAAAATACGAACCAAACGTGATATAACTTATTTTCTAAAAAACTTTCTGAAAAAAGTTATTAAACAGCAAACTTTCGAAAATTACGAAAAATCTTCAAAATATATTAAACTAGTATTTTGTTTATTACTTCAAAACGGGTTCGCGCGCACATATCCCACTACCCGGAATCAATAGAGGACAAAAATACAAACAAAACGTGATATAACTTATTTTCTAAACAACTTTCTGGAAAAAGTTATTAAACAGCAAACTTTCGAAATTTACGAAAAATCTTCAAAATATATTAAACTAGTATTTTGTTTATTACTTCAAAACGGGTTCGCGCGCACATATCCCACTATCCGGAATCAATAGAGGACAAAAATACAAACAAAACGTGATATAACTTATTTTCTAAAAAACTTTCTGGAAAAAGTTATTAAGCAGCAAACTTTCAAAAATTACGAAAAATCTTCAAAATATATTAAACTAGTATTTTGTTCATTACTCCAAAACGGGGTCGCGCGCACATATCCCACTACCCGGAATCAATAGAGGACAAAAATACGAACAAAACGTGATATAACTTATTTTCTAAAAAACTTTCTGAAAAAAGTTATTAAACAGCAAACTTTCAAAAATTACGAAAAATCGTCAAAATATATTAAACTAGTATTTTGTTTATTACTTCAAAACGGGTTCGCGCGCACATATCCCACTACCCGGAATCAATAGAGGACAAAAATACGAACCAAACGTGATATAACTTATTTTCTAAAAAACTTTCTGAAAAAAGTTATTAAACAGCAAACTTTCGAAAATTACGAAAAATCTTCAAAATATATTAAACTAGTATTTTGTTTATTACTTCAAAACGGGTTCGCGCGCACATATCCCACTACCCGGAATCAATAGAGGACAAAAATACAAACAAAACGTGATATAACTTATTTTCTAAAAAACTTTCTGGAAAAAGTTATTAAACAGCAAACTTTCGAAATTTACGAAAAATCTTCAAAATATATTAAACTAGTATTTTGTTTATTACTTCAAAACGGGTTCGCGCGCACATATCCCACTATCCGGAATCAATAGAGGACAAAAATACAAACAAAACGTGATATAACTTATTTTCTAAAAAACTTTCTGGAAAAAGTTATTAAACAGCAAACTTTCGAAATTTACGAAAAATCTTCAAAATATATTAAACTAGTATTTTGTTCATTACTCCAAAACGGGTTCGCGCGCAAATATCCCAATACCCGGAATCAATAGAGGACAAAAATACAAACAAAACGTGATATAACTTATTTTCTAAAAAACTTTCTGAAAAAAGTTATTAAACAGCAAACTTTCGAAAATTACGAAAAATCTTCAAAATATATTAAACTAGTATTTTGTTCATTACTCCAAAACGGGTTCGCGCGCACATATCCCACTACCCGGAATCAATAGAGGACAAAAATACAAACAAAACGTGATATAACTTATTTTCTAAAAAACTTTCTGGAAAAAGTTATTAAACAGCAAACTTTCGAAATTTACGAAAAATCTTCAAAATATATTAAACTAGTATTTTGTTTATTACTTCAAAACGGGTTCGCGCGCACATATCCCACTATCCGGAATCAATAGAGGACAAAAATACAAACAAAACGTGATATAACTTATTTTCTAAAAAACTTTCTGGAAAAAGTTATTAAACAGCAAACTTTCGAAATTTACGAAAAATCTTCAAAATATATTAAACTAGTATTTTGTTCATTACTCCAAAACGGGTTCGCGCGCACATATCCCACTACCCGGAATCAATAGAGGACAAAAATACAAACAAAACGTGATATAACTTATTTTCTAAAAAACTTTCTGAAAAAAGTTATTAAACAGCAAACTTTCGAAAATTACGAAAAATCTTCAAAATATATTAAACTAGTATTTTGTTCATTACTCCAAAACGGGTTCGCGCGCACATATCCCACTACCCGGAATCAATAGAGGACAAAAATACAAACAAAACGTGATATAACTTATTTTCTAAAAAACTTTCTGGAAAAAGTTATTAAACAGCAAACTTTCGAAATTTACGAAAAATCTTCAAAATATATTAAACTAGTATTTTGTTTATTACTTCAAAACGGGTTCGCGCGCACATATCCCACTATCCGGAATCAATAGAGGACAAAAATACAAACAAAACGTGATATAACTTATTTTCTAAAAAACTTTCTGGAAAAAGTTATTAAACAGCAAACTTTCGAAATTTACGAAAAATCTTCAAAATATATTAAACTAGTATTTTGTTCATTACTCCAAAACGGGTTCGCGCGCACATATCCCACTACCCGGAATCAATAGAGGACAAAAATACAAACAAAACGTGATATAACTTATTTTCTAAAAAACTTTCTGAAAAAAGTTATTAAACAGCAAACTTTCGAAATTTACGAAAAATCTTCAAAATATATTAAACTAGTATTTTGTTCATTACTCCAAAACGGGTTCGCGCGCACATATCCCACTACCCGGAATCAATAGAGGACAAAAATACGAACAAAACGTGATATAACTTATTTTCTAAAAAACTTTCTGAAAAAAGTTATTAAACAGCAAACTTTCAAAAATTACGAAAAATCGTCAAAATATATTAAACTAGTATTTTGTTTATTACTTCAAAACGGGTTCGCGCGCACATATCCCACTACCCGGAATCAATAGAGGACAGAAATACGAACAAAACGTGCCATAACTTATTTTCTAAAAAACTTTCTGAAAAAAGTTATTAAACAGCAAACTTTCAAAAATTACGAAAAATCGTCAAAATATATTAAACTAGTATTTTGTTTATTACTTCAAAACGGGTTCGCGCGCACATATCCCACTACCCGGAATCAATAGAGGACAAAAATACGAACCAAACGTGATATAACTTATTTTCTAAAAAACTTTCTGAAAAAAGTTATTAAACAGCAAACTTTCGAAAATTACGAAAAATCTTCAAAATATATTAAACTAGTATTTTGTTTATTACTTCAAAACGGGTTCGCGCGCACATATCCCACTACCCGGAATCAATAGAGGACAAAAATACAAACAAAACGTGATATAACTTATTTTCTAAAAAACTTTCTGGAAAAAGTTATTAAACAGCAAACTTTCGAAATTTACGAAAAATCTTCAAAATATATTAAACTAGTATTTTGTTTATTACTTCAAAACGGGTTCGCGCGCACATATCCCACTATCCGGAATCAATAGAGGACAAAAATACAAACAAAACGTGATATAACTTATTTTCTAAAAAACTTTCTGGAAAAAGTTATTAAACAGCAAACTTTCAAAAATTACGAAAAATCTTCAAAATATATTAAACTAGTATTTTGTTCATTACTCCAAAACGGGGTCGCGCGCACATATCCCACTACCCGGAATCAATAGAGGACAAAAATACGAACAAAACGTGATATAACTTATTTTCTAAAAAACTTTCTGAAAAAAGTTATTAAACAGCAAACTTTCAAAAATTACGAAAAATCGTCAAAATATATTAAACTAGTATTTTGTTTATTACTTCAAAACGGGTTCGCGCGCACATATCCCACTACCCGGAATCAATAGAGGACAAAAATACGAACAAAACGTGATATAACTTATTTTCTAAAAAACTTTCTGGAAAAAGTTATTAAACAGCAAACTTTCAAAAATTACGAAAAATCTTCAAAATATATTAAACTAGTATTTTGTTCATTACTCCAAAACGGGGTCGCGCGCACATATCCCACTACCCGGAATCAATAGAGGACAAAAATACGAACAAAACGTGATATAACTTATTTTCTAAAAAACTTTCTGAAAAAAGTTATTAAACAGCAAACTTTCAAAAATTACGAAAAATCGTCAAAATATATTAAACTAGTATTTTGTTTATTACTTCAAAACGGGTTCGCGCGCACATATCCCACTACCCGGAATCAATAGAGGACAAAAATACAAACAAAACGTGATATAACTTATTTTCTAAAAAACTTTCTGAAAAAAGTTATTAAACAGCAAACTTTCGAAAATTACGAAAAATCTTCAAAATATATTAAACTAGTATTTTGTTTATTACTTCAAAACGGGTTCGCGCGCACATATCCCACTACCCGGAATCAATAGAGGACAAAAATACGAACAAAACGTGATATAACTTATTTTCTAAAAAACTTTCTGAAAAAAGTTATTAAACAGCAAACTTTCGAAATTTACGAAAAATCTTCAAAATATATTAAACTAGTATTTTGTTCATTACTCCAAAACGGGTTCGCGCGCACATATCCCACTACCCGGAATCAATAGAGAACAAAAATACGAACAAAACGTGATATAACTTATTTTCTAAAAAACTTTCTGAAAAAAGTTATTAAACAGCAAACTTTCAAAAATTACGAAAAATCGTCAAAATATATTAAACTAGTATTTTGTTTATTACTTCAAAACGGGTTCGCGCGCACATATCCCACTATCCGGAATCAATAGAGGACAAAAATACAAACAAAACGTGATATAACTTATTTTCTAAAAAACTTTCTGAAAAAAGTTATTAAACAGCAAACTTTCAAAAATTACGAAAAATCGTCAAAATATATTAAACTAGTATTTTGTTTATTACTTCAAAACGGGTTCGCGCGCACATATCCCACTACCCGGAATCAATAGAGGACAAAAATACGAACCAAACGTGATATAACTTATTTTCTAAAAAACTTTCTGAAAAAAGTTATTAAACAGCAAACTTTCGAAAATTACGAAAAATCTTCAAAATATATTAAACTAGTATTTTGTTTATTACTTCAAAACGGGTTCGCGCGCACATATCCCACTACCCGGAATCAATAGAGGACAAAAATACAAACAAAACGTGATATAACTTATTTTCTAAACAACTTTCTGGAAAAAGTTATTAAACAGCAAACTTTCGAAATTTACGAAAAATCTTCAAAATATATTAAACTAGTATTTTGTTTATTACTTCAAAACGGGTTCGCGCGCACATATCCCACTATCCGGAATCAATAGAGGACAAAAATACAAACAAAACGTGATATAACTTATTTTCTAAAAAACTTTCTGGAAAAAGTTATTAAGCAGCAAACTTTCAAAAATTACGAAAAATCTTCAAAATATATTAAACTAGTATTTTGTTCATTACTCCAAAACGGGGTCGCGCGCACATATCCCACTACCCGGAATCAATAGAGGACAAAAATACGAACAAAACGTGATATAACTTATTTTCTAAAAAACTTTCTGAAAAAAGTTATTAAACAGCAAACTTTCAAAAATTACGAAAAATCGTCAAAATATATTAAACTAGTATTTTGTTTATTACTTCAAAACGGGTTCGCGCGCACATATCCCACTACCCGGAATCAATAGAGGACAAAAATACGAACCAAACGTGATATAACTTATTTTCTAAAAAACTTTCTGAAAAAAGTTATTAAACAGCAAACTTTCGAAAATTACGAAAAATCTTCAAAATATATTAAACTAGTATTTTGTTTATTACTTCAAAACGGGTTCGCGCGCACATATCCCACTACCCGGAATCAATAGAGGACAAAAATACAAACAAAACGTGATATAACTTATTTTCTAAAAAACTTTCTGGAAAAAGTTATTAAACAGCAAACTTTCGAAATTTACGAAAAATCTTCAAAATATATTAAACTAGTATTTTGTTTATTACTTCAAAACGGGTTCGCGCGCACATATCCCACTATCCGGAATCAATAGAGGACAAAAATACAAACAAAACGTGATATAACTTATTTTCTAAAAAACTTTCTGGAAAAAGTTATTAAACAGCAAACTTTCGAAATTTACGAAAAATCTTCAAAATATATTAAACTAGTATTTTGTTCATTACTCCAAAACGGGTTCGCGCGCAAATATCCCAATACCCGGAATCAATAGAGGACAAAAATACAAACAAAACGTGATATAACTTATTTTCTAAAAAACTTTCTGAAAAAAGTTATTAAACAGCAAACTTTCGAAAATTACGAAAAATCTTCAAAATATATTAAACTAGTATTTTGTTCATTACTCCAAAACGGGTTCGCGCGCACATATCCCACTACCCGGAATCAATAGAGGACAAAAATACAAACAAAACGTGATATAACTTATTTTCTAAAAAACTTTCTGGAAAAAGTTATTAAACAGCAAACTTTCGAAATTTACGAAAAATCTTCAAAATATATTAAACTAGTATTTTGTTTATTACTTCAAAACGGGTTCGCGCGCACATATCCCACTATCCGGAATCAATAGAGGACAAAAATACAAACAAAACGTGATATAACTTATTTTCTAAAAAACTTTCTGGAAAAAGTTATTAAACAGCAAACTTTCGAAATTTACGAAAAATCTTCAAAATATATTAAACTAGTATTTTGTTCATTACTCCAAAACGGGTTCGCGCGCACATATCCCACTACCCGGAATCAATAGAGGACAAAAATACAAACAAAACGTGATATAACATATTTTCTAAAAAACTTTCTGAAAAAAGTTATTAAACAGCAAACTTTCGAAAATTACGAAAAATCTTCAAAATATATTAAACTAGTATTTTGTTTATTACTTCAAAACGGGTTCGCGCGCACATATCCCACTACCCGGAATCAATAGAGGACAAAAATACGAACCAAACGTGATATAACTTATTTTCTAAAAAACTTTCTGAAAAAAGTTATTAAACAGCAAACTTTCGAAAATTACGAAAAATCTTCAAAATATATTAAACTAGTATTTTGTTTATTACTTCAAAACGGGTTCGCGCGCACATATCCCACTACCCGGAATCAATAGAGGACAAAAATACAAACAAAACGTGATATAACTTATTTTCTAAAAAACTTTCTGGAAAAAGTTATTAAACAGCAAACTTTCGAAATTTACGAAAAATCTTCAAAATATATTAAACTAGTATTTTGTTTATTACTTCAAAACGGGTTCGCGCGCACATATCCCACTATCCGGAATCAATAGAGGACAAAAATACAAACAAAACGTGATATAACTTATTTTCTAAAAAACTTTCTGGAAAAAGTTATTAAACAGCAAACTTTCAAAAATTACGAAAAATCTTCAAAATATATTAAACTAGTATTTTGTTCATTACTCCAAAACGGGGTCGCGCGCACATATCCCACTACCCGGAATCAATAGAGGACAAAAATACGAACAAAACGTGATATAACTTATTTTCTAAAAAACTTTCTGAAAAAAGTTATTAAACAGCAAACTTTCAAAAATTACGAAAAATCGTCAAAATATATTAAACTAGTATTTTGTTTATTACTTCAAAACGGGTTCGCGCGCACATATCCCACTACCCGGAATCAATAGAGGACAAAAATACAAACAAAACGTGATATAACTTATTTTCTAAAAAACTTTCTGAAAAAAGTTATTAAACAGCAAACTTTCGAAAATTACGAAAAATCTTCAAAATATATTAAACTAGTATTTTGTTTATTACTTCAAAACGGGTTCGCGCGCACATATCCCACTACCCGGAATCAATAGAGGACAAAAATACGAACAAAACGTGATATAACTTATTTTCTAAAAAACTTTCTGAAAAAAGTTATTAAACAGCAAACTTTCGAAATTTACGAAAAATCTTCAAAATATATTAAACTAGTATTTTGTTCATTACTCCAAAACGGGTTCGCGCGCACATATCCCACTACCCGGAATCAATAGAGAACAAAAATACGAACAAAACGTGATATAACTTATTTTCTAAAAAACTTTCTGAAAAAAGTTATTAAACAGCAAACTTTCAAAAATTACGAAAAATCGTCAAAATATATTAAACTAGTATTTTGTTTATTACTTCAAAACGGGTTCGCGCGCACATATCCCACTACCCGGAATCAATAGAGGACAAAAATACGAACAAAACGTGATATAACTTACTAACTAACTAACTACATGTAAACTTGTTAATAAGATTTTTAAACATACCATCTAAATCATATACAAAATTCTTGAAAATACCCTCTAGTTTTTCAGTATTTATTTCACATCTGTGATTTATTTCTTCATGCTTCCAACATTGATGAACTGTAAAAAGAAAAAATGTACATGTTAAAGTCGATAACATAAAACAAAAGGTTTTTTAATTTTTGTAGAAATTTATAGGCAAATATTACACTTACTGTTTTCAATATTAGTTTGCATTCCACAATCTTTTTTTGTTTCTGTTTTAAAAGAGATAAAAAATTTAAAAGTTTTAATCGATATATTTGCAAAATTTAAAACTTTTAATCTATGCATTTATAAAAGAAGACATAAGACATCAAAATACATTCACATACATATATATGTATTCAACATTAGTATTTTATAGTATTTACAAATATATTCTTTAAATGGTAAGCATAAGAAACGCACCGTTTTCAGTTTTGAAATCTTTTTTAACATTAAGTAGGTCATCTGCCCCGAATTGTGGATCGCACAAGCTAATTAATGCATCTAGAGCGCAAATTTCATCATAGCTTAAAAATCCATTTTCTAGAGGTGTTAAAATGCTTTCGAGTGCATCTAAGTTGCTCGTCTCTTTAAATTCACTTAAATCCGCTTTTTCGGGGAGTATAGCTTTGCAATCCTTTCTAAAATTAAGTATGTCACATGCCTCGAATTGTGGATCGCACAAGTTATTTAATGTATCTAAAGCGCAAATTTCATCCGAGCTGAGAAATCCATTTTCTAAAGGCAGTAAAATGCTTTCGAATGCATCTAAGTTGCTCGATTCTTTAAGACCACTTAAATCCAATTTTTCGGGGAGTATATTTTCTGTTCCTTTAGCATGATTTTCTTCCTTACATATATCATTATCAAAAGTTACATTTTTAAGAATTTCTACATCCCAGATTTCTTCAGCACTTAAATTTGCGGTATCTAATTTCAGTATTTCATCCAAAACAAGACTTTCCATATTTATTAAAACATGTAAAGCACTTTGCTCAGCATCATTCAGTATTCTGCCTTCAGCAATCATCATGGATGTCGATTCTTTAGTACTTTCTATCTTATTAACGTTTTTAGATAAATTAGTAGAATCTTTTTGTTGTTTAAGTTTTTTCGACCAACGCATTACCTAAAATTTATAAAATAGTTCACTAACTGTTATTAACTTGCGTTAATTCCAACTACTTACATGACCTAAAATAATTTTCCTATTCCTAGGTATATTGCGCATTCTTGTACATACCGGCATATTTTCGTTGTACTTTTCTATGATTAATTGGTACATCTTGTCATTCATATTTTTATAACTTAAGCCGTTTTTAAGCTCGTGTTCTATTATATCCTTTAACTTTAAAAGGTTACGCATTTTACTAAAATAAATTAAAACGACCGCATTTAAATTTAAATAACATTTACCTTTAAAAGTATTATTTTGGGAGAAGCAATTGTTTTTATTAAAAACTAGTTCAGAATCGCAGAAGCTTCAAAAAAACTATGTAGAAAATTAACAAACCTAAACCAAATGTAAAAAACTCCCCCAACCAAATTTTTAAATACATTAAATATTAACTGCCATATTCATAAAATTTAAAAATAAAATTGAAATACATTTAGGAAAAATTTGTATAAAAATATTGTCATAATTTCAAACTTATTTTATTTTTATTGGCAGTAAATATTTTAAGGAATAAAATCTAGAATAAAACTATATATAAGTTTATCTATGTGTTAAAAGCCAAAATAAGTAACCAGAAACCGATTTAATCCGTCTGTCTATAAAGATTAAAAAATATGGCCACATACATCAACTTACATTAACTATTGGGACACCCTTTAACTTCGAAATACAAATTTTTACATCAACCATGGGAACACCCTTTAATTTCTAAGTTTTTCTTATATAAGGGTTTAAAAGACAGGGCTATATAGGTCAAATTACAATAAAGACATAGTGCAAAATCACAGTTTTCTGTTCAGAGGCCCATAACTCGAAAAATGTGGGCGAGCGCAAATTTTTAAATTTCATTTTTTCTTATTGTTTAATTTTTTCTTATTGTTTAATGCCTTATCACTTCATATACATATATATTTTTTGATTGGATTTACTTTACTACACAATATTTATTCCAGTTTAACAATTGCCATCGTTAAAATTACATTCAAAGAATATCAACACAAAATTTTAGTTTTATTGACTTACCTTTTGTAGATTATAAAACAAAAACAAATTATTTGAAATATATGTATGTGTTTCTAATTTTTTTAACTTTATTTATTGTTAAAATTATATATAATTTTTTAGGTAATATACACTCTTTTGAATTTAAATGTATTTATAATAATTTGTTTTTAATTAAAAATATATAATTTTTAAAATTCACACACTCATACACTATTTTAAGTTTTAGTCTTAACTTTTTAAGGCACATTTATTTATCAGATTAACGCAACTGATGTTTGACATTTGAAATTATTATTTAATAAGGATTTTGACATTTCAATTTAAAAAAGCAAACAGCCAAAAAATTCAAAAAAGAATAACAATTTTCAAAATTAAAAAAAAAACATAATATATCAAAACAAAAATAAATTTTGTTCTTTTCAATTAAGAAACAAAAGTTCAATAAGAAATATCATATCATCATAAATTCGCCTGTATACTGGTATTACCTGATAAGTAAATGTGCCTCGTTATTTTCTTTTTCTCTTTTATTTTGATACTCATTCACTTTACAGTTATAACGGTTGTTTCAATTCCAATATTCCTATAATGTTGGCATTTTTTTGGTGTGGTGAAAAATGTTTAACATCAAATTGATCAATCAAAATCATTTAAAAAAAAAACGGCGTAGCGAAGACACGAATTATGGTAAGTACTAAAAAATAATTCTTATTAAGGATGTAATTTTCAATTTTAAACATAGTTTTTAAATAAAAAAAGTTGCCTAGGAAATGCAAGTTCAAAATTTTGGGGCTAACCCCAAAGAGGAATGTGAAGAAATTTATTTCGAGCCCTTAGTTTCAGAGTTCTGGACCTTCCAAAATTTGTAAGTATAATAATGGCGTATATCGAATATTTTATGGCAGAATAAGGTTATATATGTGTAGTGTGTGTAGGTAGTTAAATTAAATAGCCTTATTTTGCCATAAAGTATTCCATATACATATGCCGAATTATACGTATAAGTTTTGGAAGTCCGTAATTCCGAAAGTAGGGGTTGACGCCAAATTCTTCACTTAATATATTTTGATTTTAATTTTTGGTATTTTTAGCACATTGTTAAAACAATTACGATAAAAAAATTTAAAAGCCGGCGTGGAAGAGGAAGAGTGGGGGGAAGACCGCAGGTAAGTTTAATGTAAATAAATAAATGTAATTATGTTAAACTTTTTCTTTTCAGCAAAGCCGAAATGTTAGAGCAATGCAACAAGAATGGGCTCCACCATTGGCTGCACCACAAACGCAGCAACCACCACAATGGGCTGCACAACAACAATGGGTTGCACCACAACAATGGGTTCCACCACAGCTGCAATTGGTTGCACCACAACCGCAATGGGCTCCACCACAATGGGTTACACCACATCAGCAATGGGCTCCACCACAATGGGTTTCATCGCAGCCACCGCAATGGCAAGTACAACCGCAATGGCCACCACAACAGCAACTACAACCGCAGTGGCCACCACAACAGCAACTACAACCGCAGTGGCCACCACAACAGCAACTTTATAACTTTCCAAAGTTTGCCACCCTACAACTTTTTCCAGAAAGTTTTTTAGAAAACAACCAAGACCACGTTTGATTTGTATTTTTGTCCTTTTTTGTTCCGATATGTGCGCGCGAATTTGTTTTGGAGTAAATAATAAAATACTAATTCAATATATATAAACGTGTTTTTTATAATTTTCCAAAGTTTGCCACCCTACAACTTTTTCCACAAAGGTTTTTAGAAAACAACCAAGACCACGTTTGATTCGTATTTTTGTCCTCTATCGATTGCAGGTAGCGCGATATGTGCGCGCGAATTCATTTTGGAGTAATGAACAAAATACTTATTCTATATATATATAAACATGTTTTTTATAATTTTCAAAAGTTTGCTACCCTACAACTTTTTCCAGAAAGTTTTTTAGAAAACAACTAAGACCACGTTTGATTCGTATTTTTGTCCTCTATCGATTGCAGGTAGCGCTATATGTGCGCGCAAATTCGTTTTGGAGTAATTAATAAAATACTAATTCAATATATACAAACGTGTTTTTTATAACTTTCCAAAGTTTGCCACCCTACAACTTTTTCCAGAAAGTTTTTTAGAAAACAATCAAGACCACGTTTGATTTGTATTTTTGTCCTTTATCGGTTGCAGGTAGCGCGATATGTGCGCGCGAATTCGTTTTGGAGTAAATAATAAAATACTAATTCAATATATATAAACGCGTTTTTTATAATTTTCCAAAGTTTGCTACCCTACAACTTTTTCCAGAAAGTTTTTTAGAAAACAACCAAGACCACGTTTGATTCGTATTTTTGTCCTCTATCGACTACATGTAGCGCGATATGTGCACGCGAAATGATTTTCGAGAAATGAATGAAAAACTAATTTTATACATTTTACAATTTTTTTCTTTTAATTTGTTTTCCCTATAACATCTTTCAGAAAGTTTTTTAGGCTTTATCGATTGGCATCAGTCGTTTCGATGTACGGATCTTAGTTTGGATTTTATAACTAAAAATCCATTCCATTTAATGACTAAATGTATTAGGCGTAACTCATTTATTTCTCAAATGGCGAAAGTGACAACCTGAAAATCAGATTCTACAAGCTTTAAGCTTCTTAATTCAATTTTTTATTTTACAATGCATTAAAATTGAAGGAATTGTGACCGCATTTAATTACGCTTATTTTTTGTCAAATTTTGTTTACATTTTTGTTAAGAATAACAAAAATACTCCGTTTTTTGCAACTCTGTGAAAAAAGTTTGCCGTTTCTCAGAGTTTGATTTCTTCTCATGCGTAATTTTTCAACCAAAAATCGTAGTAACAAGCAATTTATTTTAATTCCACTTTGTTTTCAGCCAACCGATATGTGAACCACAGATTAATAATTATTATTATCTGTGATGTGAACAAAATGAAAATTACCAACGTTCACATGTTAAGAAGTTATTTTACTAAAAGGAGTTAAATATAAGATTTTAATGTATTGATAAAACATTATTAGTGTAATCAAAAATTTATTACAATAAAAAATGTTTATGGATGTAATAATATCCAAGTAAAAAAAATCTAAATTATTTGCATGTAAAAAATTAAGTAAATAAAGATATCCATACGAATGTATATATTTTCATTCCTAAAACCGATAAATGAAAAGGTGCCAAAAAAAGCAAAACGCACTTTAGTAAATAAATGCCCTACGAATCTAACTATACGACTGTCATTTGCGAAAAATTAGGCGTTTATAGGGTACACCCCTATAAGTGTGCAATTTTCCCATATAAATGAATATATATATATTTTTATTCCTAAAACCGATAAATGAAAAGGTGCCAAAAAAAGCAAAACGCACTTTAGTAAATAAATGCCCTACGAATCTAACTGTACGACTGTCATTTGCGAAAAATTAGCCGTTTATAGGGTATACCCCTATAAGTGTGCAATTTTCCCATATAAATGAATATATATATTTTCATTCCTAAAACCGATAAGTGAAAAGGTGCCAAAAAAAGCAAAACGCACTTTAGTAAATAAATGCCCTACGAATCTAACTGTACGACTGTCATTTGCGAAAAATTAGCCGTTTATAGGGTATACCCCTATAAGTGTGCAATTTTCCCATATAAATGAATATATATATATTTTTATTCCTAAAACCGATAAGTGAAAAGGTGCCAAAAAAAGCAAAACGCACTTTAGTAAATAAATGCCCTACGAATCTAACTGTACGACTGTCATTTGCGAAAAATTAGCCGTTTATAGGGTATACCCCTATAAGTGTGCAATTTTCCCATATAAATGAATATATATATTTTCATTCCTAAAACCCATAAATGAAAAGGTGCCAAAAAAAGCAAAACGCACTTTAGTAAATAAATGCCCTACGAATCTAACTGTACGACTGTCATTTGCGAAAAATTAGCCGTTTATAGGGTATACCCCTATAAGTGTGCAATTTTCCCATATAAATGAATATATATATTTTCATTCCTAAAACCGATAAATGAAAAGGTACCAAAAAAAGCAAAACGTACTTTAGTAAATAAATGCCCTACGAATTTAACTGTACGACTGTCATTTGCGAAAAATTAGCCGTTTATAGGGTATACCCCTATAAGTGTGCAATTTTCCCATATAAATGAATATATATATTTTCATTCCTAAAACCGATAAATGAAAAGGTGCCAAAAAAAGCAAAACGTACTTTAGTAAATAAATGCCCTACGAATCTAACTGTACGACTGTCATTTGCGAAAAATTAGCCGTTTATAGGGTATACCCCTATAAGTGTGCAATTTTCCCATATAAATGAATATATATATTTTCATTCCTAAAACCGATAAATGAAAAGGTGCCAAAAAAAGCAAAACGTACTTTAGTAAATAAATGCCCTACGAATCTAACTGTACGACTGTCATTTGCGAAAAATTAGCCGTTTATAGGGTATACCCCTATAAGTGTGCAATTTTCCCATATAAATGAATATATATATTTTCATTCCTAAAATCGATAAATGAAAAGGTGCCAAAAAAAGCAAAACGTACTTTAGTAAATAAATGCCCTACGAATCTAAATGTACGACTATCATTTGCGAAAAATTAGCCGTTTATAGGGTATACCCCTATAAGTGTGCAATTTTCCCATATAAATGAATATATATATTTTCATTCCTAAAACCGATAAATGAAAAGGTTCCAAAAAAAGCAAAACGTACTTTAGTAAATAAATGCCCTACGAATCTAACTGTACGACTGCCATTTGCGAAAAATTAGCCGTTTATAGGGTATACCCCTATAAGTGTGCAATTTTTCCATATAAATGAATATATATATATTTTCATTCCTAAAACCGATAAATGAAAAGGTGCCAAAAAAAATAAAAACGTACGTCTGTCATTTGCGAAAACCAAAAATTTTAAGCTTTTACCAAAAAAAAAATAAGAAACACTTGGGCAAAAATCAAAAAAAAAAATCCTGAATTTAAAAACAAAATGTTTCAAAAATATGTACATATATTTATGATTCGAAAGTAAACACTTTCAAAACACAATTTATATTGGAATTATTTTTTTTTTCAAATCGAAATACAGAATAACCCCCCAGGTTCTTTGTTATTTTCATCATTGCTATCACCTGCTTACCTTAACGGTGATGTGAAAATCTACAAAATGCAATATATTAAAATTTTATAAATTGCATTTAATTAAAATTTGTATCTGTTTTCAACTCCTAACAGAATGGGTATAGCACTTAATTGACGTACAAACGTATTTTGTATTATATGATAGCGGTACCCACGACATCGTGTGTTAAATCTTAAAATATTTATTGTAGTTCTGTAAACGTGTTCAAAATTTTCCATCTACAAAAATAAAGTGTTTACTTTAAGTGCCATTATACCGACACAAAAATTCCAAAATAATTATGTTTTGTATTCCCATATCGATTACTATGTACACCAACATCAAAATTTTCAAAAAATATTTCATGTACAGTTTTATTATATGTATAGATTTATTTTACATTAAATTAAAAACGCAATTTTTTAAATTGTTTATAATATAATAAATGGTTATAAATAAGATAATTTTATATTTTTTATAATATAACATATACTTACATTAACAAAACAGTGTATAAATATATTTTGGTAATTTAAATATAGAGGATATAATTTTTTTTTGTTATCTGCATTAAATATATTATGTAATTAATAATGTTTTGTACTGACCGCGAGGCTTTGTGTATTATTTAATAAAAATAAATAAATAAGAATATATTCCGCTAAAAAGTTAATAATTTTCTGTTGAAGCATGTTTTATTACATGCTTCGTATGCTTACACTGCATACCATCGATGGCTGCCAAAATATCATTAATAAAACTGTAGGAATTACGAATAGTAGTGCCTCCCAAAATAACACGGTATCCAACATTATTTAACTCATCAAAAGACAAAGGCTCTTTGTATGTAATGGCACTTAGTATAAAACCGACAAAAGCGTACTAGTTCAAAACGAATGTCTGGAAAAGTGGGATATATAATTCACGACCGTTGATCACATCTTCTAAGGTTTCTTTTAGCGATGGTGTGTGTTGAGTACAAACATTTTCATCTCCTTTCAAACGTTAATAAGGTTTCTTGTCAATTTAACGGCATCTGTTATGCGAATTTAGTTAAAAATTTATCCCTGCCGCACATGAGTTCCTCCGTATTTGATTACACTGGGAATTACGTGAGTTTGAGCATCTCTCATTTTTTTACGTCGCTTATAACGTAGGGCATATAAAGCAACCAGGCTTGAAAGAATCTTCGTCCGAAATATGCTCAAGCTATTTTCTGTTCCACTTCAGAAATCTCAAACAAGTTACGTTTTGTTGTCATTGATGACAATTCTCCCACAATGAAGTGTTTTAGAACAGTACCACACATTTTTTTAAACTGGGGATAAGTGTCTAAAAATCCGCAATACTTTTTACCTCTTTGTGGTCTTTAGTTTTGCGCTGAATTTCTTCCATAAGATTTTTAAAGCAAGATTCTATTTCGCCGAAATTTGAATACGTATTTTTGGCATAAATTTATCGTGGTTTTCGGATAATAATAATTCTTCGAAATCTTTAGGAACACCCTACTTGTCAGATAAATCATGAACCATTGGCTGATAAGTACACTGATCCAAATTAACAACGGTGGCGCCGCCCAATTTTCATAACCACGAAAATCAATGAGAATTCTTTAGTTATTTGTTTATATACTAGTTTGGCCGCTAAGCCTGCTCTAAAACGTATAACACAATTTAGTTTCAATGAAAGTAAAACTGAAATAATTCCGTGTAAAATACACGTTAGTGTCTGGCAACCAACTTAGTCCCTGCATACAAGTTGGAATGTTAAGGGAAAATAAATTGGGATTTACTTCTAAGTAGTCGGCATTATTAATAGTTTAACTTCTCGTATCGATTCGCTTTCGTCGCACTCTGCCAAGTATTTGATGTCTGCGCGAGGTATTATGTTCCTAAAATCAAAAGAATTTTAAAATAAATCACATCAAATACGTCAGTAACTTTGTTTTTAATTTCGAAACAAATTTAGTTTACCGACGCAGCTCAAAAATGAAAAAAAGTTGTCTGCGGGATATAAAATGTAATTTTAAGCAAATAATCTTATGTGAAAAATTTGGGGCTGACCCTTATTTTCGGAGTTACAGAGCTCTAAAGTTTGTATGTATAATATAGCATATATCGAATATTGTATAGCGGAGTAAGGCAATATGGGTATCATGGGAAAGGTAATTTCAATACCGATTTAATTGAAAAAAAGGGCTTAAGTCTAGTTTACGGACGCAGCTTCAAAATTAAAAAAATTTACCTACGGGGTGTAAAATTTAATTTTAAGCAAAAAATGTTAAGTGACAAATTTGGGTCTGATTCTCGGTTTTCGATTTACGGGCCTCCAAAGTTTGTAAATACAATATGGAATATATCGAGTATTTTTTGGTGAAATAAAACAATATTTTTTGGTAAAATAAAATAATATGGGTATCATTGGAAAGGTAACGTCAATATCTATTCAATTTAAAAGGAAAATAGTAAAAAAAAAAAAAATTTTGTATATGAAAGTTTTTGGGCAGCTCTTAGTTTTAGCTTCGCTTACTAAAGATTTTCTGCGTAGATGGACTTCGGCCGGACTCAAAGATTTTATCCTCAAAACTTTTCTCCTCTATGGTATGAATAACACCGTCTTCGCTTGCTAAAGATTTTTTAATCTTTTTTCGTATAGTATTGTCACTAAACTTAATTTATTTGATATACATAGGTACTTATGTTTATATGAAAAAAGCTTTTTTTTTGTCGTTACCTATTTTTATTGTATTTTTTTTTACTATTTTCCTTTTCAATTGAAAAGATATTTAAATTACCTTTTCAATGATATCCATTTTGCCCCATTCCACTACAAAATACTCGATATATTCCATATTGTATTTACAAACTTTGGAGGCCCGTAACTCGGAAAAATTAAATTTTACACCCCGTAGGTAAATTTTTTTAATTTTTAAGCTGCGTCCGTAAACTAGATTTAAGCCCTTGAATCAAATAGTTTAGCGGCAATACTGCAAAAAAATGTTCAGGGGTTGTAAACTATAAAATGAAAGTTGTACGGGGCCTGGCGCAAGGATTTCCTTCTCTGTGGTATAACAAACACCAGATTTTCTGCTGAATTTTTTTGCTTTGTAGTATTGTCGCTAAACTTACTTGATATAGGTAGTTATATTTATAGCAAAAAGCTTTTTTATGGTCCTTACCTAAAGTGGCGGAATGATTCAATATGGGTATCGTTGGGAAGTTAATATAATATCTATTTAATTGAAAAGGAATAAAGTAAAAAATAAGAAGCATCAACGAGCATAAAAGCTGTTCTCATAAAAACAACTGCCTATATCAAATAAATTAAGTTTAGCGGATATTCTATAAAGGAAAAGATTTAGCAGAAAATCTTTAGTAAGCGAAGCAGGTGTTTGTAACACCACAGAGGAGAATATCTTTGCGCCCGGCCGAAGGCCTGCTATGCAAGGAATCTTTAGTAAGCGAATTAAACTTAATTTTTTTTTGCCTAAATCCAGTTTACGCTCCAAAAGAAAAGAAAAAGTTGGCTTTGGGGTGTAAAATGCAACTCTAAGCGAAAAATGTAAACTGATCAATTTGGCGCCAACCCTTAGTTCCGGAGTTACGGGCCTCCGAAGTTTTTATGTTTAATAAGGCATATATCAAGTATTTGATGGCAGAATGGGACAATATGGATATCATTGAAAATGTAATTTAAGCGGCTATCTAATTAAACAGAAAAAAAAATAAGCTAAGATTTTTTTCATTTAAACGTAACTTTACTTAAAATTATAAGGTTTAGTTGGAATACTTTACAAAAAAAAATTAGGTATATGATGTGTGCAAAATGTAATTTTAAACAAAAAATACTAAGTGATAATTTTCGGGAAAGCCTTTTTTTCGAGTTATGGACCTCAAAAGTTTAAACGTATAATGTGACATATATCGACTACGCAAAAAATTTTTAGAAAGCGAAGCAAACGTTGGAGATACCATAGAACAGTTTTTAGGTATGGGACATATATCGACTACGCAGGAAATCTTTAGAAAGCGAAGCCGGTGTTGGTCATACCGTAGGAGAAACAATCTATGCGCCCGGTCGAAGGATATGTCATATTAAACATAAAAACTTCGGAGGCTCGTAACTCCGGAACTAAGTGTTGGCGCCACATTTTTCACTTCACATTTTTTCTTTGGGAGCAGTGCCCGTAAACTGGATTTGTTCCTTTTTTTTAACCAAGTATGTTTTTATGATAAAAAACTTTTGTTTTGTTGTTGACTGATTTTTTTCTCATTTTATTCACTTTTTTTTAGTTAAATAGGTATAAAAATAACCTTTCCAGTGATACCTATGATATCGCCATGAAATACTTGATATTTATTATATTATACACACTCCAAAACTAAGGGTCAGCCCCATATTTTTCACTTAACAATTTTTGCTTAAAATTGTATCTTACACCCCGTAGACATTTTTTTGCGTTTTTAAGCGACGGCCGTAACCTGTATTTGTTTCCCCAATTTTTCGCATTACATTTTCTGTGTAAAAATGTACTTTTGAGCGTCATTTTTGAGCCGCATCCGTAAGCATGGTAAGTATTCCCTCCAGTCGTCTGATTGTTAAAAAACTAGAACACCTAGCGAAAGTTTTTTGTGCGTGCCTGTTCCAATGTTAAGAATTCTTTTAAGCGTTTCAGTGCTAACTCCGCAAATTCTTGAATTTGTATCTTCCATGGGTAGCAAAGGATAATAAATTACATGATGCCAGTTTTTTTGTTTTTCTTCTAAAATCTATTAATTTGTTAAAAAAAAGTTTACGTCTGTGAAAAAAGTACTGCTGGCAGAATTAAATTGGCGCCATATTATTTATAACATTTTATATAATATTGCCACATTTTTACAATTGGGAATGATATAAAATTGAAACTACATTAAATGGTACATAGTGTTGCCAGAACTTTAATGTGTTAAATCTGCGAAATACAACAATATTTCACGAAAAAATCTTCAATAAATCTTTAAATGCATTTTCCCTTTATTTTAAAAATGACTAAATCTATACAATATATCCAAATATTTAAGAAAATAATAAAAAAAAACAAAAACAATACAATTACATTTATTACTTGAAAAAGAACTGCATTTGTTTGCATATTAAATAAATTATATTAAAGTTACATATTACATACAAATATCAGATGACATAATTTTTAGCAAATCTGTAGATATACATAAGTGTGACGAAAATTTGGAAGTATTTTAGTTTTAAATAATCTTTTGTAAGCAATATTCTTACTAAAGATTAATTTTCTAAGCGATTGCAAAGTTTTTTTTTATTTATATTTACCTTGCTAGATATTCTGTCGACATTTGCCGATGAATGTGGTAAAGTTGTTGTATTTTGGACGAACGCTGAAAAAGTAGAATCAGAGCCAGTACGTTTTATTTGGAATACTTTTTTCCAGATTTAACTTAAGTCATTTCTTTTTAATTTAGTCCAAGTCCTGTTTTTTATTTTCTTTAAAAAATCCCAAACTGATTTTGTGTCACCATTCATTATTAAATTTGGGCTAATATTTCTAGCGATTTCATTTTATTATAAAAATTGATAATTTAATATAAAATAATTCAACATGAAGTTAAATACATTTATCAAATATTTTGTTTATATCGCATTTGTCAAGACTTGTGCTTAAAACAATTTCAGCTGAATGAATGCCTAGATATGTATGCGCTTTCATAATTAAGAAAATTTTAAGAGCTCTTGTAATCTACAGCAAAAATATCAGTAGTTTTTAATAAATGTTGTTTTAAAAAGCTATTCATTACAATTTTTATTAGTTTTGACATAAGTTTATAAAAATGTGAATCTCTCTCGCTTCGCTTTGGAGAGTTCTTTAGAAAGTTATATTTTTAGTATCATTAAGGTTATTTGATATGAATTTTGCATTGTCGATTCGATTGATATTAACAGCAAATAAAAATCTTTTTGGGTTTAATATCTAATAAAATTTGTATTCTATCAAATTGGTTATGATGTTCTAAAACGTTAGACAAGTAATTTTATACATCTCTAACTAGCGTCTTCACAGCAGAAAGAACATTGAGTTATACATACGATGAACATAATGAACTGTCATGCATAAAAATTTTTTTTATTTGAAATGTAACTTTTTAATTAAATTTATATGAAATACCTTATAAAAACCTTTTTTTCGAAAGAATTTTTTTTAATTAGTCAACGTAACAGAAGTTGTCAAACAGATTATAAAAAATCTTCTATTTTAGGAAAAAAAATCTTCAAATCTGGCACTTCTGGCAACAGTGATGGTACACAATATTTGCAAAATTTATTAGTTTTTTAACGCAGTCAAGCATTTAAAAATTTACTTTTTTTTACACAAAAAAATAAGCAATATAAAACCACTTTTTTAACAAATCAATTCGTATATAATTTAACACTTTAAAAGAAAATATTTGAACATCATTTTCATGTAACGCATTTACCACTTTATAAGTGGTCTAAACTCGATCATAGTACTCATCCAGCATTATGGCTATTGGTTAAAATGTATTAGTATATGTTACACAGACGATGCTGAATGAAAAATCAAAAAATTTGTTTTTGTCATGCTGGATGTAAAGCTTTGATGTGTGCATTGTGTTAGTTTTCAAGCACGTACTAATTTTTTATCTAAAACGGTTTTTAAGTTTTGCGGTTAAGTAAAATGCCGGAAGACAAAAAGAAATAATGGAATTTATCAAAGTTTACCAGTCATTGCATGCAATTTGTGACGTAAGAAGTGTAGAGTATAGTGACCGCCATTTAAAAGAGGAACAATATGCAATTTTATTAGAAAACTACAAATAAAAAATAACCTTCGAATGTAAACTTCAAGGTTTAATCTATACAAATAATAAAACTGTAACGGGGTCATATCTGTACATCAAATATTTTTTGAAAATTTTGATGTTGGTTTAGGTAGTAATTAATATGGAGTACAAAACAACTATTTATGGAATTTTTGTCTGTCTGTCTGTGTTCGCATCACTGCTGGATGGATTTGAATAAAATTATGTGAGGAGGTCCCTTGTAGTGCGTTTTCATTTGCGTGATTTTTGCTTTGCTACATGATTTTTCATACATCTTTCATGCTACCAAAAAAAGTGCTTAAAAAATATAAAAACAAAAATTAATTTAACAATAAAAACGTTTTTTTACAAATATATAATATAGTTTTTTTAGGCAGTGTTGCGTCGCGAATTACAAAACACTTCAGCTTAATGGAAACACTTCGAAGTGTTTTTCTCAAAACTAGTTGATTTCAAGTGAGTAGTACTAAAACCTTGATTCAAATATAGAATACTTTTTCGTAAAATTAAGTCATTTTGTAGAGGAAATACAGATATAAATGTGAAAGCACCCAGTTTTATCGGGTGCCATTATATGCTTATCGGTACCATTATATGGTACTCAATGTCAGTACATTTTATTTTATATTTTTGGATGGAAAATTTTTAACACTGTTTACAGAATTCTACAATAAATATTTAAAAACACAGATTTTAAATTTGATATTTAAGAGAATTAGAAACGACACGCGGACGAAATCGTGGGCACGGCTAATGAAAAGAATAATGTGCTGAGCACAAATTTTAAGAAAGAAGAAAACATTTTCTTTCATTTATAAACTTTTTTTCACTACTTTTTATTTTATTTCTCTTTGTTTTGTAAATAAAAGCTGTATTTGTTTGCATGTATGTACTAAGTACAATGTTTTTTTTTTTGCTCGTGCCATTTTACAATATTAAAAGCGCCATGTTGATAGCAAAAAATCAAACTAAAAATTAATTCTTGACTGGCCATTCAGTATTTGTACATCGTAGCAACTGGCTCACGTACACGACTTTGACATCCGGCATTTTGATGGTATATAGATCGCTATACGAATAGCTTATAATACATGTGCTTTTTGACAAGAGTGAATTTTTTACGTTTGTTTAAAAGTTTAAAAAAGCTTTAAATATAAAGTGAAAGAAATCTCTATAAAAATCTTAAACTTTAACAGAAAGTCTAAAAGAATGTTTACACAGATATTTTTTCATGAAAACATATTGTTTCGATCAAATTCTACATTTCATTTCATCAAACCACCAAAACATATCGAACTGGTTTTGTTTTCGCAACATTGTGTTGTGTAAAAGATATTGGAGGCTCTTATAAAAAAATAACAAGTTTAATTTTTGTAAAAAAGGAAAAAGCTTTACAAACTGTTGTGTTACAAAAATTATGTTTTAAAATATCAGAAATGAATGTTTAAAAGCAATATATATAAACATAGGTTAAAAAAATAAAAAAAGGAAAATAAAAACACTATCCAAACTATTTATTTTAAAGTCAGTGGGAACGTATTATAAAATAACCTTGCAATATTTAATTGAAAATAACCCTATTTAACTTTATTCATGATTGGATCATTTAATTGTATGCAGTTAACTTTTCTATTTTATTTTTATAAGCTATTCTAATATGAGCAGCTTAGTTTTAAAACGTGTCAAACAACAAAAAATAAAAATCGAGTTTTTGTCGATCAATGTTTTATAAAGATAAATACATCATTTAGTGAAAACAAATTTTATTAAGTTAGACCCAATCTAAAAAAGCGGTTAGAATTAGCTTTACCCGCTTGTCGGTTTTTCAAACTGGCACAGTATAATCAACCAGAAAATTAGTTTTGAATTTTTTACTTGTTACGCCTTTTTTCATTTTAAGTAACTCTATACATCTTTGGCAATAATATCATACTCTTTATAAGTTTATTTTTCATTTTACTTTTGAAGTTTCTAATAAAAATATAACATTTTACATGAAATTTACAATGGTGATGGTTGTTTAGTTTTAAAACGCGTTAAATGTATAATATTTATTATTTCTTAAAAGTATGTTAATATTGAAAAAAAATATATGTATACCAAAATATTACAAATATTAATAACTTTCACAGGAAAAATATTAGGTTTTAAAAAATAATATTAAGGTTGCTAGGAAGTTTTCTTCGATTTACTCAAAACTACGGAAATTTTGTTTAACACGTTTTAAAAACAAAGTATTCATATGCCTTTGCTAGTACTATAGATTTTATTTATTTATTTCAATTCATTAAAAAATTAATCCCCTTTAGGCCAATAAAGAATAGCGAACAGCATAGTTAAAAACAAGTAATAGTTCTATATTATAAATATTACAAACGGAACGACAAACTTAAATATGCCCTTTTTCCAATTTTTGTGGTGCAAGGTATAAAAATATTTTACAAAATAGTAAAGGATATTTAAAAACAAGTAAGAGTGTTATATTCGGCTATGTCGAATCTATATACCCTTCTCCATATGTACAAATCTGGCTTAGTAAAGTAACTCCAATAAGAAAAATGTCATCGGTTCTTAATGGGTTAAGGATTTAAAAAAAATTTAGTATTTCGTGAACGATCTCCTTTAAAAGCTTCTACGTGATACCCATACTGATATCTTAAAAAACATAGTTCACAAATGTAAGTTTCTATGAAAAGTTCAGAGGCCCATAACTTCGAAACAATATCTGATCGATTGTCGTATTTAAATTTTCTCTAGTCCATTTAGTGCCTTGGTAAAGTTGATTTCAACACTAACATAGAAGGACAGACGGACATCGCTCAATCGACTTCGCTAGGTCGAAAATTGATATTGTAGAAATTACAAACGGAATGACAAACTTAGATATAATTAAATAAAAATAAATACAGATAAAAAGCAATCAAAAATTTATAAAACTGACTTTTCAAAAATTATACAAATAAACTCACTTTTACTGCGACTACTGGCATATTCTACAGCAAATCGCCTTCTCGTTAACACTTTTAATAGTTTTTTCATTCTTTCCTTGTCTGTTAAAACATTGTTGTATGCTTCACTCTTAATTGAATTTGGATTATAAAATAATTTTCTATTATTTGTTTTATCACATCGAGAGATCTACACAAACATTAATTTGCCGTTACAACAGTCCAAGAGATTTTCTAGCAAGTGAAACGTTTAAATCACGATATCACCTAAATATGTCAATAGCAATAAATTAACCATATAATTAAAACTAATTTCTCACTTTCATTAACCACAAACTTCTTTTTATTTTAAAAATTGCTAATCAAATTTTTATGTCTCTTTTCTTGTTAGACCGAAATTTTAAATAGCTCCATGAAAAGTTCGGGTCCAAACACATCTTTACTAATGGCCTCTAGAAGTTCCTAGTAAAGTAAGCAAGCCAACCGTTACTAAAAAGCAAGGCAAAACGATAACAAGTGAATTATATGATGATATGATATGAATTTGCATATAAAGAAAATTAAAAATAGACAAAATACTATGCTAAAATATTTAAAAAATTTCAATTCACTTTGACGATTTTTTTTGAAAATTACAATCTGGCCACCAAATAAACTGTATAATATGCATTTTCATCTATTCCAACAAGGAATGCATGAAAAATAAACACTAATTAGTACTTTTTTTAACTACTTTTTTTCATTAGTACGTAGCTCCTATTTTATGCAACTGTGTAAAAAAGTATGCTGCAAAAGTATGATTTCTTCACGCCGATTTTTCCCGGTATGATTTCTTCACTTGCGTAAATTTTTGGGGGTTAAATTTATATAAGCCGCCAAAAACGGCGGCTGTTTCTGAGCCGAAGCAAGCCAATGAAAACAGTGGCTGTTTCTGAGCCGAAGCAAGCCGATCAAAACGGCGGCGGTGACAGTATTGGAAATACCGTCGGCGGCGGCGCGCCATCGGCTGTGAGCCGATCGACTTGTTTCTCTGGTGTGTATTACTTTCATTGAAATTGTACTACATACAGGGAGCGAAGCCGATATCAAATTGCCGACGGCGGCGGCTAAGCAAAATATTTACGGCGGCGGCTAAAAGTCGACAAATTTTCGGCGGTGGCGGCTAAGGTAAAATTAGTTCAGCGGCGGCTCAAAGGCGACTAAGCTGGCAGTTGTTAATAATAATATTCGAAATATATTTTTTTTTATTCAATGTATACTTCAGGCCAGGTTTCACTATTATACACAATCATACGCTTTAATCACTAAAAAGTCTTACGAATTCTGTCCTGCCTTAAAAATCGTTTGAAGATGGCGTCGCAGATGCCACACTATTTTAGAAAAATATGCAAAAAACATATGGTTTTAGTATTTTGTTGTTTGTTTTCTCTTCTCCTTAAAAAATCAACTCTGATCGCATAGAGAAAAATATTTTGTGAAATCGCACAGATCGGTCAAAAAGTTTATCACACACATACATTTTTAATCCCCACTATCATACTTTTTGATCACACGTACAATTTTTGACAGATCGTACGACTGATCATGATAGTGAATACTCGCCCTTATATGTGTCATCAACAGAGACTTATAATAAAAATGATTTTTGTTAATTCTTTAAATTTTTGTTTCTAATTATTTTGAATTATTTTTAATTTGATATTTCATAATTTTTATTGTTTTTTTTTGCAGGATAATTCTTATTTAATGGTTATTATTTTTTATTGATTATTAACTTTTTTGTCAGAAATTTTCTGATTTTAAACTGATTTTTATTATTTACAAAAATGACTGTTATGTAATTTGTATTTGGCCAAAATAATAATTATATTTTTAATTTTTATTTTTTGGCAGAAGTTATATTAATTTTTGGATTTTTATATTCTGCGAAATTTACAAAACTACAAACTTTTCTTACTGATAAACCTAATCTACTCGTTGATTTTATTCTTTTGAGAACAAGAATTACGTAAATTTTTGGGAAAAAAAGTCGATAAATAAATAAAATAGCACTTATTTTAGTCAATGAAATTTTAGTCGAAAACAAAAAAAATCTTTATCTGAGGGGCTTAGCCGACACAGTCGGCTAGCATTTTTAGCCAATGTAAGCTGCCTATTTCGGCGGCGGCTCACTGACTTAATTATTTATCGGCGGCGGCTATTAGTCGACTATGAGCCGATCGGCTTCGTTCCCTGACTACATAGCGAAATTAAGTTTTGTATCAGCTTATTGCAAACAAAACAAAATTTTTCAAAGTTCATCCTGTCAAATACATAGAATGTATAAGTAAATTTTAGACAATCTTATACAAACAGAATCTGTTAACGTGAGTCTCAACAACGACCTTGACTTTGAAAACAACGAAGAAGTCTATCTGGGAGATTTTGTTGGACAAAAGATTTCTCGCTCAAAGCTCACTGCAAATAAAAAAAATTAGTTTATTTAAAATTGTGTGGCATTTTACATTGAGTTATATAAACAAACATTAAAACGATTTGATTTTAACGATACGTTTGTCTTGACCCTTTGAAAATTATAAATAGAAAAATTAGTTCTCTGACAAACTTAATACACAATTTTCCAATTTTTTTTTATTTATTATAACTATCAATAATACATTTAAAATTATTTAAAATATTTACAATAATTACGTTTTTCGAGATCTTACTTAATTAAGTATTGTAACAAATATAAGCTTAATTTATTGTGTAAAAATATCTATAATTTAGTATTTACATTAACGCAGTGTTAGGAAAAAAAGATAGGGAAAAACCTAGAAAAGATTTAAAGAAATTCTGAATTAATCCTTCTATCAGCTTCACTGCTGAAGTTGAAGAAAAAATTAATATTACAAATTCCTTATTATATCATAATTTGAAGCTCTATTTCGAACTTCAAATCTTTGTGTTAAATTAGATATTACTGATTTAAACAAATCTTGTTAAAAATTTTTATGCAGTCTACTTTTTGAGTATCTTCTGGCTAAATTAAAAATGATTTTTATTCTGGATTATTTGCACTTCTTTAGATAGGTCTTGGCACATCTATTTGACCAAATTTTACAACCATATGTCATAATATGCCTTATGCACATTTTATACAGTAAGAGTTTATTTTTATAATTTAAAGTTGATTTTCGATTTAATAATGGAAAAAGGGCTCTTCCACATTTAATTGCTTTTTCACAGGTTCTTAGAACGTGATGTCTGAAAGTCAGTTTTTTATCTAATTCAATTCCAAGATATTTAATGGTAGCAAGGAGAGGAATTTCAACTCCTTCCACAGATAGTGGTGTTGAGGGTATTCTTTTCGGTAATTTATTGGAGGGAAATATTATTGTTTGAGTTTTATTTTCATTTATTTTAATTTTCCATTTTTTTTATATTTTGGAGCATGTAAAAGACCTTTTTTCATTCTTTTGACTATAGCGTTGAAAACTTTACCTGTTGTTATGATGGCAGTGTCGTCTGCGTACAGTGCAACTGATTGATCTTTGAGTATTTCAAAATCCGATGTATATGTTGATTACAAAACAGGTGATAATACCGAGCCCTGGGGAACTCCCGCAGGGATATTGCGCTGGGTGGAGTATTCAGTAGCAATATTCACTACAAAGGATCTCTCAATCAGAAAACTTTGTACCATCTTTTGTATGTAAATGGGATAACCAAATTTATGGAGTTTAAAAATTAAGCCATTGTGCCATATAGAATCAAAGGCTTTTTCTACGTCTAACAGCACTATTACAGTACTTCTTCGGTTTCTTTTGTTATTTGAGATAAAGTTTACAATTTACTTTACTTGGTGCACAGTTGAATATTCTTTTCGAAAACCAAATTGCTCTTTTTGTATTATACTATTAGTTTCGGTGTATTCATTTATTCTCTGTAACACGATTTTTTCGAAAACTTTATCTAAGCAATTCAGCATGCTTATTGGACGATAACTTTTAGGTGATTTTGCGTCCTTTCCCTGTTTTAAAATTGGGACTACTTTAGGAAATAACCTTTTGTCAAACACTAGTTGAAAATTTGAGTAATTAGTGTGTAAAAAGAATTTGTCATATTTTTCAATACAATGGGCTATATTCCATCCAATCCAGGTGCTTTTGAGTTTTTCAGTGTACCTATGAAGAATGTTACTTCTTCCACTGACGTCAAGTTTTGCTGCATGTCAAATGTGATACTTTGAGCATTCAACCAGTCTATGTGTTTTTCTACCATATTATCTACTAGGGAAGTCATATTGCATGTTGTTCTGTGACAATTTTCGAAAACTTCCGAAATTATTTCAGCTTTTTCTTTATTGTTATGCTTTACAACGCCATCTATTGTTAAACTACAAAGGCTTTTTATTGCCTTTTATTGCTTTCGTCAACCTCCAAAACTTTTTATTACCTGTTGGCAGCTTTTGTATATATTGGTACCAGCTGTTATTTCTGTCATTGTTTATATTCAAATTTATTAGTGTGGTCAGCTGTTTTAATAAAGAAGTAATTATGTTTCTCTCTGAGTAATTATTTGAACGTTAAAGTTTTCATCTAAATTTATTTCTTTGCGAAATTAAAAATAAAGTTTGATTGGAAAGCTTTCTATGCCAGACTTGTGAATTACCAAGTGGAATTTGGTTAGATGCTTCTTGTACCAGGTAAGTAACTTTTAAAAGTGTTCGATAATTCAATACCTTGGAAGTTATTTTTTCTAAACTCATTATCTATCCATTTTCCTATTTCTTTCCAATTAGCTTTATGATAAATTGGAATTTTAATGGAGTTTTCTGTTTAAGAACCAAATATTGTGCAAGTCACTGGTGTATAATCTGAATTTAGAATTTCTGAGTGTGTTTTCAGTTGTGAAAAATCTAAGTTGGAATTTGTGAGAAGAAGATCAACAACAGATGGACTTGTCGGAATATATGTATATAGAAACGAGAGGTCATTTGATGATTGAAAAGTTTGTTGCCTGCCGTGTTGTTTTTTAAACAGTTCCAGTTTGTATGGTGAGCATTTAAAAATCAGAATATAAAATAATCAGTTGTAGCTGTGGTTAAAACGTTTATATCATTAAAAAAGTCATTTGTATATTTTGGACAAGAAACAGAAGTAAATCTTATTGGTCTATTATTTATGGTAATTATCAATCAAAACCCCTCCACCATGTGTATTACGGTCTTTTCTATAGACTTCAAAGTTTCATAATTTGAAATTGTGATAAGATTTGAGGAATGTTTCATTTATGCAAACAAAATCTATTTGTTTTTGCTGTAACACAAGTTCAAGTTCTGGCTGGAGTCGTTATGCCCTGGGCATTCCAATGCATAATATTTAGGCTCCATATTGACTTTTTATATAACATATCTAAGCATATTTCCAAGCTTTCTCATTTTATCGTAATTGGTTTTGCATTCCTAATGCGTCTAATGCTTCGAAATAAATATCTAAAATTTGTTCATTTGACAAATTATAGTCTTGTTGACTTCTTTGTTTTGAACCAGCAACTGAGGCATAAGAAACATTATTTTGACGTTTACCTGATACTTTTTGAGAAGATGGCATCTCGTAACCCCTTGCCTCATACCGCATATCTTCTGATGAAATAGAAACAATGTCGTCATGACGTACTTGTCGTACTGGTCGCCTGCTATTAGTAGTTCTTTGTCGGAGCTAAAAATATTCCTTTCTTGAAGGACAGTGAGGATCGTCAGCACGGTGATAAGCATTTTTTAATTTCTTTTAAATGCAATTGAAATATTTGTAAATAACAGGACCATCTTCTGTTGTTTTATTAAGTTGGCAATTTGAATAATCATGGGCTCCACCGCATCCTATACAGGCTTCAGCTCTAAAACAATTTGAAGATCCATGGCCATACATAGCACATTTAGAGCATTGAGTTGGACCTCTTGACCTACGTTGGGGGCTTCTCTTGTGTACTACAATACCGTAAACAAATTTTATCTTAATAAGCTCCCGCTTTGTTATCTGACTTCGGTTGAACTGCACCATATAATGCATCGTCAGTGTTTGAGCGAGCAGTTGTTATTTCTGTTACGTTGACCAATTCTATGTTGAATGCATCTTTAAAATCACTTTTCAAGGTGTCTAAGCTAAGTTGTGGTAAACCGAACAGCATAAGCTTAAAACTTTTATTGTCTTTTATAGGATGAGTGAAAAATTTCATCTGGGCAATCTTTAGTTTATTAAGAGCTTCATCATACTCAGCTTTCAAGTTCAGTATTAATTTAGTTGCGATGGAAATTCTTTTATATTTACATATTTTACCACTAAGATTTATAACCTCAGTAAATTTATAACAATTGTCAACAACTATTGGTGGAATTTTATTAACCTCGTGGGCGACTTCACTTTCAATGCTTGAACCATCATCGTCTCCTAGATCAGAGAGCATTTGGAACCGATTATTACTAACAGATCTCTGCATATTTTTTATGTTTTGAAGACATTATTAATGAATGCACAAAGAAATATTTAATTTAATTGAAGTTTTTTTTATGAAAAAATAAACAGCTGATTTAAAAACACGTTTGAATGCTTTTCATAACAGCATGCGACTGTGAATTTTCCAAATTTAATTAGTTATAAAGGATATTAAAATTTAGATAACTATTTTAGAGACTACGTTTTACAAAATTCAGTGATCATTTTACAACTCTAAGCAATATTAGCTCTGAGGAATTTTGGTTAAGTTTCAAAAATAACTCTTGCTGAGAAAATTCCGCTTTTCTAGTGTTGTCAAAATTTGTTCAAAACTTAATAAGTCTTTCCATTTATTCAGTAAATATCGGACGAATATTCTCAACAGTCAATTTAAACAAAACTAAATATAGAAATAGATTAGGCAACAGCACTCTCGAAGGTATATTATACGCAAAAGATTACTGTTTCTGCTATAATTTAAAAATTTTCCAAGATATTATTAAAAATATGAAACCCTGTATATATTAAAGTAAAAGTTCTTCGTAAAACTTCGTACACTCTTAACAATAATAATTTAAATAAATACAATATATGTTAATATATGTATTTTAAAATAATTTTTAAATTATACTTTGTTTTGAAAAAATAATGATTTTTTTCCATATAATATAATTTTTTTTCTGCATATGATGACTTTCTTCGCAAAGCTTCTGACAACGCTGTTTCTCTTTCCTATAGCATGTTTACACGGCAAAATCAAGGCATATTGAACAGGTGTATGCATTAGATCATGCGGTCAACATATGTTTGCTGTTTTCCTTTGCGAGTTGTCAAAATTTTTGCTATTTTTCTTATTGTATGGGTATATTGTGTGTGCATGTGTATTATATGTATGTGTTCAATTGCTTACATATACTTTACAAATACTACACACATATTGCCAGACGTTTTTGCCAGATCAACAAATTTTTACAGAAACAAAATACACGAGCGACGAACAAACTAGTACAAGGTTGTTGTTTCTCTTTTTAGTTTTTAATTATATTAGTAATAGCCCGTTCAGGCTGCCACGAAATTAAGCGAAATCGTGATTTCGGCCGAAATGAACTTGAAAACACGTAATTCGCATACATTTTACCATTGCCCAAATCAACTTATTTTTCTTAATTTCAACGAGATTAACTTAAAATTACGATAAACAACGCTGGTTTTGTGTAAAATACTACCTTATGTGCAGCCATGAGCACATTGACAATACAAATACATAGGTACATACCAAGGCACATTATTTTATAAACACACTCGAAGGCACCAAATTTGGGTCCTTGGACATATAATTTTTTTTATAATAATAAAAATTTTGTTTTTAACTCAAATGAAAATATCTATAAAAATGTGCTTAAATGCGCTGGGAGAAAATTGGCTCACAATTTTAATTTTGATTATTTTGGCCGACCTTAACTTAGTATTTTTGGCGTAGTGCACTTATTAATTATCGGATTATTACTTTAAGATATGTTCTATACTCTTAATAAAATTTAGAATAAGTTCAAAGTTTTGTTCTGATAGCGCTTTTAGTAATAATATTACAGTTAAGTTAAGAAAACATAAAAAATACCGCTTCTTTTAAAGATTTTCCCTAAAAAGGTGGCATTCTTTTTTTTTTTTGCTTATGAATTTTTTTTTCAGTACCAGCAAATTTGTTTAAACCATTTTAAAGATAATTTATAGCAAATGCGAATAAAAGAAAAATTAGGTCAACAATTATGACGGTTCCCCCTTCAGCCCTTCCCAACATTGCCAATTTTGGAACAAAATTTTAAATTATTGTAAAACTTTTCGGAGTGGAAAGCACCGATTTAAAAAAGGTGCATTTTGGGCTTTTAAGTCCCCGAATTTCGGTTACATAGTCCAAAAAGAATTTTAAAGGCCTATGATAAATAAACATTGTTAATCTAGATATCATAAGCTTTCCTTTGATGCTACTTACATGTATATCGAGCATATATTTAAGCTAGAAGAGCTTCCTAAACCTCGCCGCCTTGTGATTTTGTTTGCTTATTTTATACGTAAAAACCAAAAATGTGTATAAACTCATTTTGTAGCAAACCAAAAAACACAAACAGCTAACAAAATGTGTTTTGGTAGGCAACACCTACAATTTTTAAATTAAATCCAGTTTCAAAAAGTGTGTGAGGCTTTTTGCTTAATGAAAGTTTTAAATATATTTCCACTACACATACTGTAAGAAAAAAAATTCGTAGAAAAAATAAATAATAAGTGTAAACAAAATTTGAAAACTGAAAACGTAAGCAAGAAAGTCAGCTGATCTTCTGCCACTATCTAGTATATTAATGTGCCTTGGCTACATACATTGATATATACAAATATTTAAGTATGTATAATAACAATTATGGTGGATTTTAAGAATTACAGACATCTTTATTGAATTTCAGGCGCTGCAGTAATAATTTATTTTTTCATATTTTAAAACTAATAGCTTCCTATTTGGTCAATAAAAAGTTTTTTTCCATGTTGTACAACATTTTTATGCGAAAGAATAAAATAATATTAGTATTAATAAAAACAAACAGACAAATAGCCCAATATAAACACTTTAGATTTCATTTCAGCCTCAACAAGCTATAAATAAAGTTATTTTCCATAAAATTGCCTTGTAATGGCTTTTTCTTAATGTTTAATTTTTGTGTAACCGCAAACTTTTGAAAATTAAAAAAATTCGCTGAAATTAATAAGGTTACTTTTTCTATGTATTTTAGAACAATTTTTTCATACAAAATTCATTTTAATATAAATTTCAAATCAACATTAGTTTTGATGCACAGGGAAGTACATATATATTTAAATTGTGATGGTAAAATTTGAAATCGAAAATTAATTTTTAACGCAGTATATGATTAGTTTTTGTTAGTAAGTAACACATATCCACTCAATTTAACATATATAATAATACACTGCATGTTAGAGTGCATAATTAAGCCACATATCAAACTATTTTATAGACAACATATTTACATTTGAACATATTAGTATTTGAAAATTTAATGTTAAAAATATAATAATTAAAAAATTTGTTTAATTGATAAAAAAAGTTTATTTGCAGGGTATGGTGAAATATTTTGTTCCAATTCCATTCATCCTATTTGCTTGATCTGGCAGCACAACTTAGGGTTTCTTTGCTTACGAATAACGGAACTGGTTTAAGGTAAAAAACAAAAAAAAATGAAATGAAATGGGAGAAAATAAAAACCACCGCTTAATCATTGTTGCTATTAATCTCTAATCCGCGTGTAATATCACTTTGTGCTTCTAAAAAAGGTTTAATCCCAATTGTGCGATTATAAAAACCTAGTTCCTAAAAGTGTCGTACTAGTTGATTAATCCGCTTTAGAATTCTCGGATACATAAATAGGATTTAAAAAATTTCACCTCAAGTTGTTAGCAAATGTTTTAAAAAATTTCATCTCAAGTAGTTAGTTATAAATACAGTTAACACCTATAATATCAAAAATAGTTGTAACTATATTTTATTTTTTAACTTTTTCTGCTTTTTATTAATCATAAAAGTTAAATTCGTTTATTGAAATTTTCTTAAAAATCAAAATTAATAAAAATTATATAATATATATATAATTTATATATACATGTATATATATTTATATATATGTTTGTCAATAATTTATGGAAGAAGATATAGAAAAATTTAAAGAAGTTCTAAAAACTCTAAAGTAAAATCCAGGTAGAACATATAAATACAAAGAATAATTAGAATATATTGAAAATATAAAACAAGAGTTTATCATAGCAGGGGAAGAATATAAAAACACTGATCAAGTAATAGTCTTAAAAATACAATTCAAAAATATTTATACAAATATCAAAGAATATTTAGCAAAACACGAGAAGAATTTGAGATAGAATAAAAAATCACAATGGCAGCATTTAGTTTGGAAACCGTTTCAAAAGCTTTACCATTGTTTGCTGGTAATTACATAGAGCTTGAAAGTTTTTTAATAACAGCAAAGCTGATAAACAAAACATTATCAGACACAGCAAAAAAAGATTTTCTGCAATACATTTATTTTGTTAAACCAGTGATGCGCAAAATATAAAATGTATTTGTATTGGTGAGAAATATAAAGTTACACTATGAGAAAAATTGTTTAATAAAAAAACGGTGTTAGTGATATTATAAAATATTGCACACAAGCAAATTTTAATAATTTAAAGTATTTTATATTCAAGTCAAAAAATTAAAGTTTAAACAAAATTTAGCAAAATAATGATATAAAATGATTTTCATCTCTTAAACCTAAAAAATTGACCAATGAAAAAATGCTGTTACTTGGTAACATTATAAAATGGTGCACACAAGCAATTAAATTAATGTTTAATCTAAATTCGAGTAAAAAATCTAATTCTTAAATATAAGAAAAGTTGCTTAGTAAAAAAAAAAATATGTTACTTGGTAACACTAAAAAATTAAAGTATTTTAAATAAAAGTAAAAATTCTTATTCAAAACAAAGAATAGTAAAAAGATTTTATAAAAACTTATATAATATTTGCATCTTTTAAATGAAATTTTCTATTTTAATGTTTATGTTGCAATTTCGAATGAGCATATTTTTTAGGTGAAAAAAATTTTTTTCACAGAGATAAGGAAAGCACGAAAAGACAAGCATTTGTATGAAATTATTTTAATTTGCGGAAAAGAGTTGTTTAAGTTTTCCAAAGCTTAATAACTACCGTGTCAGGTGGAGCTTCCATTTCGCTGCGAAGTATTATAAATTCTGTAAACGCATATTTTGATAATTCGCACTTAAAGCGCTTTTAAAAGATATCTAAAATCTTTAAACTAATCCTACATAGTATAAAAAATTTCCTTATGCTCCTGTTTTTTACGTAAAACCCTTTCACATAAACAATTAAGGTTTTCGGAAAATTGGAAAAATTTTCTGACTCAATTTCGCGCAAAAGTAAAAAGAATTTAGTTTTAAAGTATACACATCAATTAAACTTACTTCCTTACCTTAAAGTTCTAAATTCAATTTATTTAAAATGTCGGTTGCATCAGCTAACAATGCAAGACCTAAGATAAATTCTCTATCTTTAAAAATTATTTGTTCTTCCATATTGTCTGTTCCAGAAACTCCCTCACTTCTTCTCTCAGATTAAAAAGCCTATTTAGACTGTCACCCTGGCTTAACCACCGAACTTCTGTAAATATCTTAAGATCAAAGTGAAAAGACGTTTAGTTTTTAAAAGCGATGCCCCCCGCGTATTTTATATCATTGCAGAATTTTCAGTTAGAAATTTTAAAGCAAGAGCTACCTGGTGAATAGTACAATGAAAACTGTTAAACTCAAGCCCGTTCCTTTTAACTGACCTATGAAGCCTTCATATTTTCCACACATGATATTTGCACCATCTGTACAAACGCCAGCTAGTTTTCTCGAGTTGACAATAGAAAAAAGTTTATCACTAACGACAGTAAACAAAAATTTGCCTATTACATATGCATTAAAAGTTTGTAGTGAAAACATTGTTTTCAATATCAAAGCATTAACTATAAATAACCAGCTCGCAAAGATCATTAATGTCAGAGCTTTCATCTAAAGAAAACAACTGACAGTTTTTTAGCTTTTCATTAATCACAGACTCTACACATGCTCCTAATAAAACACTACGACGGGAAACACTGCCTCGAGGCAAAGGAAGAAATTCTATTAAGCTAGTATTAGTTTAGCTTTCGCATAATCTTAAAAAGTATATTTTTAACAAATATCCCATCAGAAAAAAGTCTACTATGCTTAATAATAATTAGGTAATAAGGGTCGCGATACCTCCTGTTCAAGTTTTAATTTTTTTATTTATCGTCAATACGTTCCTCGGTGTGCAAATATCCTTTTAATTAATTTAAATATTTTTTTATTTCCCTCTTTTTCATTAATATTAAATATATTAAACGTATTATGAAAAGTTACAAGATGCCTTTTTAAAGTATCCTCTCTCTTTTGTTGAAATATTTTATAACATAAAAGGCCATGCATATCGCCAATAGCATTTTCTATCATAAAGTATTTTTGAAATGCCATACTTCGCTTTTTTGCTGCAAAAAAATTAAAAATTTTTTCTTTCAGTGTGTTAAGACAAAAATTCATACATCCACGCACATGTGCATTCGTCGCTGTTTCATTGACGACTAAACCAAAAAGCATAAAGGCCCAACTATAATGTGCATAAAATAACTTAGGCAAACTTATACAACTGTGCAAATACATAAAATTATATCTATTAAACTATAATTTATATAATGCTAGGAACACAACGAATTTTTGAGGACGTATTCGTTGTTGGATGAAATTCGTCGTATGAAACACAATAACGACCATAAACACAGCTGTTATAATGAAGTTGTTTACTTATTGTAAGCTGCTAAGGTGACCATAAAAAAAAAAATAAATAATATTCAAAAAGTTAAGCATAAGAAAAACACAACTAAAAACTCTTTTTATATTTAACTTATAATCTGTACGCTTATTTTAAATGCTGCAAAATACAAATTTATAAATTTTTTAAGTAAAATAACTTTATTTATTAAAACACTTCGAATCTAAAGCCAAACATGGTCACTTTGTACTGATTTGTTCGTCGTTCGCCGGCGTAAGAAATTGAAATAATTTTAGTGCATAGTTCGCCGTGTATGACGAATTTCGTCTTACGTCATGATTGTGTGCATTTTCATATACGCAAATGTGTTTTATTTTTGACGACGAATATTCTCGACCAAAAATTCGTCGTTCGTCCCAGTTGTGTTCTCTGCATAAGATAACTTTTCGTCAAGTTTCGTTAAATGTCGTTTCTTTAAGCAAGGTACGAAACTGATCGCACTTTCCGTACGGAAACAGCTGATTGTGCTTTGTGATCTAACTTTATAAAGAAAACAGTGTTAAGTTTTTAGCTTCTAATTAATAGAAAATGTAGAAAAGAAAAGAACATTTTTATTTCTGACCAATTTTTAACAAATATAATAAATTAAATTTGTATTTATACATTAACTTTGTATGCGATGTAAGCATCGTGGAACTTTTTAGTATAGTTTGCCACAAACACAAAACAGATAATAACTTGTAATATTTTTTATGAAAATTTATCATAGAACATGAACCAAAAAATGTAAATGCGTATGCGAATGTTAGTAAATGTGTAAAATGTCTTCTTTATATAGAAATTATTTTTGACAAAAGTACGAATTAAACAGTTAAGTTACTAAATTTATGTACGTACATTGTAGTCACCTAAATTTCTTTAATATAGTACCTAAGCATATTTAAAAAAAAATCAACCTCGAGATATTTGTGTAAGCCAGTTTACAGCATTTGAATTTAAAATTCCATTGGTGGGTTTATTAATTATTGTATTCTTGCCAATATAATCCAGAAAACAATTTTGGTGAAATTCAAACAAATATATTTTTGGTATGAATAATTAAATTGATATAATAAGAAAGATGGAATTGGAAAGTATTTTCGCTAAATCCGTAAGATCTCGAAAATTTCTTATTTCCGAGAAGCAAAATAATTTCCTTGAGATCCTTCTATATATTTTTGGAATTTATTTTACGTAAAGGCATATTAAGTCCAATACAGGTTAGTAAGAAAAATTTTAAGCCGTCCAACAGAAAAATACCGTCATAAATAATATTGAGCGTGTCCGGCGATCTCTAAGGGAGAAAACAATATCTTTTAATCCGATTGAATTGATATGTCGCCTAGATATATTAAATTCATATATCGAACAGTCTATGGTTTTCCAGTCGGAAATTGAGATATTGGACCCTAATAATGATAAAAGATCTGCTGTAGAAGGTTTATGCGTGTCGACAAAATGTCTACTTTTAGCACATTTAGCTTTAGGTAGAAACCAATCTCACATGAAAAAGTTTCTGGTATTGCACCTCATTATAGCAGCACCGAGTATACAGAGGTGTCACGAGACTATAGTCGTCTCGTTTTTTCTATGCATCCCTTTCTTGACATCCTATCGACTTCAATTTGTTTTGATTTGCGTTTCTGGCGCAAGAAAAAACTAAATGTTTTATTATAGTCAAAAATAAGGGTGGGTTTTATGAGAATTGATAAAATTAAAAAAAGTTATATTTATATGTTATATTTCTATTAATCATTTGACGAAAAGTTTTAAATTTTAACAAGTACACGAAATTTGACACTGCATTTCTGCCACAGATCACAATTTCTGCATTAAAAAAACACTGCAGATTTAAAGACTTTTTCACTTCTTGTATCTTGTAAGACCACAGCATATCACATTTTTTTACAAATTAAAAATACTTCATAAATAATTTCTTTATTTACGAGAATAAACAATATTTTTTTTTGTGGCAAAAAATTTTTGTACTGTATGTTTTCTTTTATGATTATATATATATATATTATATATGTAGTTTTTGTTTTGTTTATTATGCCTTGTTCATAACAATATAGCACTTTATTTGTCTCTTTCTTGAGAACATGCAGAAAACCTGATTATATTGTTTTTCATGTGCCAAGGGTTTCACCTCTGTATGCTTAGTGATAGCAGCCTTCCGAAAATGAAATTGCCGAAATTTATCGGCAAGTACTCAGAGTACAAAAATTTTATAAGTTTGTTTGAGAGCCTTGTTGATTAAGATATTACTCTTACAGAGATAAAAAATTCAATCATTTAATTTCATGTTTATTTGACGAAGCTCTAGGTACTGTGAAAGCACTCAAGTTGCTGAACAAAACTATTCCAAAGCGTTGGCAAGTTTGAAGCGGGTTTTTGATAACACATGTCTTATATTTTTTGACAACATTAGACAATTATTTAATTTGCCAGAGATAATGAAACCCTCATCGTCCGCCTTGAGGAGCATGATTGACACTGTTTCGGCTATATATGATTCACTTTTCTCTATTGGTGACGACAAGGTTATCACAAACGCAGTAATTGTTCATTAAGTCATGATGAAAGTCGATTCAGCCACTCGATAAAAATGGAAAGAGCAACTCAATTATGATAAGTTGCCCCTATGGAGTGACTGTGAAGAGGCTTTTAATAGAAGATATCAGCATATTTCAGCTGAGGAAGTCTCTAACACAGTGCAGAAGACTGATAGACCTACGCGTAGAAAGAATGACAATAGCTCTGGAAAAAATAATAAATCGTCATTACGTCTCTAATTGTCCATCCTGTTTAAATTGTCTGAGGAAAGGTCACAAAGTAACGAAGTGCAAGGCACCGATGATGTGCGATTGCATAATCGCAGTATAGTATGACTAACGAGAGAGTTAAGATGTGGCCAGGTCTGCTTCAAGCCAACACACACCTGTTAATAATTCATCCTCTAGTAGGGATAACGTTATCTTGGCTACGATACAATATGTATTTGTTTGGGCCTTATCGGACTCCGGTTCACTGTAACTGAGGAACTGTCGCAGAGATTAAAATTGGAAAAAGAAGAAAATAATCTTAGCCTTATCGGTCTAGGGAAAACTAATTTCGCATCTAAATTTAAGATTCAAGCCACTGTGAAGTCTCGAGTAAGCACTCATGAATTTTCTTCAAATTTTTAGGTTCTTCGATCTGGGTTGGGTGGTGTCAGGTAAATATAAGCATTTAAGACTCCTGGTAACAAATCGTTCTGTGATTTTGGGAACTTGAGGAGGTTCCTAAAGAAGTTAATGTTTTATCCTACAAGCAACAATTATGCGAAGAGGATTATATAAAAACTATTAAACAGTTGCCATCTGGTAGATTTCAAGTGTAGCTACCTTTCAAAGGTGACCTAATTAAATTGGGGTCCTCTTTTGACACAGCTAGGCGAAGTTTTCTTTCGCTCGAACGAAGGCTTTCAAAAGACATGAAAATGAAAGATGTATAATAATTTTATAAAAGAGTACATTGAACTAGGACACATGACTATCAGCTTGTAAAACTCCTATTTTTTCGCACTATTTCATACCACATCAGTGTGCACTACGTTCACAAAGTACGTCAACAAGACTTCGATTTGTTTTCGATGTTTCTTTTCGGACTACCACACAACTCTTTTTAAGCGACTTTTTAATGATTGGGCCTACAGTGCACGAAGAATTATATCTACACTTCTTCGGTTTCGATTGTATAAATACGGTGTCACTACCGACATTGAAAAAACTTACCGCAAAGTTTTGATTAATGAGTCCGATAGAACATTCCAATTAATTCTTTGACGTGAAAAAAATCAGATCTTGAAATTTATTTACTAAACACGGTAACTTATCGTCCGCGCCGTTTTCATCAATACGATGTTTAGTGCATTTGGGTGATCACTTTAAAAGCTCATTACCAATTGGATCTAAAATTATCCGTAGAGACTTTTACGTCGATGATTTGCTAACAGGAGAAGATTCCATTGAGGAAGTTAATAATATATGTAGAGACTTGACAAAATGGGTTTCTAACTACGATTTGAACACTGGATCTACAGTAATAATGAAGACTCTTCACGATATGGAAGATTTTCAGAAAGCGCTAGGTACACATTGGCTACCAAAAAGAGATGTTTTCAAATATCAGTTAGATGATTTATTTCATATACTTAAAGCGACAAAGCGAAATATATTAGCTGTTTCCGCCAGATTGTTTGATCCTCTTGGGCTCTTCAGGAACTTTGGACTGGGATAAAATGAATCCTATGAATTTTCATACGTCCCGGGACAGTTTTGGTCAAACATTTATATTATTGAAGTTGTATGTTGGTATGTTTTGACTAATACAGAATCCTGTCACCAAATTCATGGATTTTCAGACGCATCAAGCAGAGCGTACTGTTGCATTTTTATTCGAAGTAAAGTGAATAACCACTTTTTTGTCATCTGCTGACGACAAAATCGGAAGTTATGAGCTAAAGTTAGGACTATGTTAACCTATAATGTTGAAAGTGTTACCTTTTTGACGGACTCTGAAGTAACACTACACTGGATTAAGACTCATCCAACAATACTTTCGACGTTCAAAGCGAATCGTGTAGCAGAAATTCAGGAATTGTCTGAACAAATTACGTGGTGTCTTGTTCCATCAAATAGCAATCTTGCGGACATCGTTTCAAGGGGCTGTAATGTTGATAAGCTCAATGAGAGTAAATACCGGGCCCGGTAGTTTTGGTCAATGAGAGTAACGAGTGGCCAATTAATAACCATTTTGAGTTGAATGACGAACAATTGTCATTGGAAGAACTAAATTCTATTTTAGAGTTAGCAAATAAACATTCATTCTATTTTAAGTTGATTAAAGTGCTTTCGTATGTTTTAAGATTTGTTCATACATGTCGAAAAAGAAAATTCAAAGTTAACGATGTTAACCCAAAGCAAAGGTAATGAATTTTTCATTTCTAAAAATAGTTAAAGCAATTTCATACGATGCGAAGTTTCCCTTATTAGTGCCAAAAAAATGCCATTTTGTGGCCATTTACTTGCGTTATTAACACTTTGTAACCTGCCATGCAGGAGTAAAAGCATCAGTTGCTCTTCTTCTAGATAAAATATGGCTCATAAACGCCAAAGAAGAATGCAGTCGAGCTGTACTCAAATGCATTCACTGTTTTATGTATAAACCGAAATTGACAAATCATATATTGGGAAACTTGCCTGCAGACAGGGTGAGAGCTCTACGACTATTCACAATATGTGGAGTAGTTTTTTGTGGTCCGATTAATGCAACTTTAAAAATTCGCTTTACTTCAAAAGCTAATTATTTAGAGCTGGTAATTGATCTATCTTCCGATACTTTTCATTTATGTCTTAACCGGTTCATCGCCAGGAGAGGGATGCCAACCAAAATTTATTGCGACAACGCTACCAACTTCGTCGCGGCCAGTCGGGAAATACGAGAGGCGAGAGAGGAAATGCTGCAGCAGGCCGAATCGTTCGCCGACAACAGAGGAATGTAGGTCATCTTTATACCACCAGCCAAGAGCCTGATGTTGAGAACCGTTGGCAGCGCACTCTTGACAGCTGGAAACGCAACGTTGCTGGCAGAAATCGAAGCCGTGCTGAACTCGCGCCCAATTAGCCCCAACACCAGCGATCCTAACGGCGGAGAAGCCTTCGCTCCAGCTCGTCTGTTAGTAGGAGAGCACCTTCGAGCGCAGCCCAGCGATTTTCTGGTAGAAGAGTCGGCCAAGATACCATACTCAAGGAGATGGCAGCGTATTCCCGCACTGGAGATTTTGGGTGAGAGATTATTTCCTGAGTTTTCAGGTACAAAGTAAGCGGTCCGACGTAATGCTCGACGTCCCCGCAGGCAAGACGCCAATCTTCGGCCAATGCAGTGGCTGACGGGCCAGTAGTAACCCTTTTCCAGGCCGAGGCGGCAAGATTCTGGTAGTGGTGTTTTCAAGCGGCCATGTTTACTGTTTTCTCGATCATCTACCGAACGATAACCAATTTTATAATTTTTTTCGAAGCATTGATTTTTGATTAATTGATTTTTTTTTTATATCAATTCTTTTAAATTGTGAAAATCCTCACGAAACGGTATCATTTTGAAGCTTTTGAAGAGATCTTTAAGGAAATATTAAAATTTTTTAGAAATGCTTAACCCATTAAGAGCGGATTTTATTTTTATTAAAAGTTTTATATTCTAATAATAAGAATTGCCAGTTTAGTAAATAAAAGTAATCAAATTACTAAGCATTACGATTACTAATCATAACTTAACAGCTTTTGCTCTAAACTGTATTATTTTTTGATAAAACTGAATTTTACGTAGATATGTAAAATGTTCATTATCCTTTTTCAGCGTAATGCAAAAAGCCATTCAGATGGCTTACTGCGAATATCCCATATGATAGGATTCTACTAAATTTAAACAACTTGAGTAGTAACAAGTAAGAGTGCTATATTCGGGTTGGCCGAATCTTATATACCCCTCACCATCTATGTAAATCTAGTTCAGTGAAGTAACTCTTGTCAAAAAAGCAAATATTAGGGCAACAGAAAATAAAAAAAATTAAAACAATTTTGGTACTGGTACTTGTATATATATATGTATATGCAGTACCAAAATTTTTTTATTTCTTTACTACTTTGGTATGTACTGGTATTGTGTATAGGGATTAGGTAATGAATAATTAATAAAGGTTTTCTTGTTTTCAAATGTATTATTTTTATTTGTGCGTGGATGTAATAGTATTGTGGTGTATACTGATCTTGTGTATAGGGATTTGGTGAGAAAAAAGAAAAATGTGTGGATTTCTGTTTAATAAGAATAATATTTGGGAGTAGAAAATTTGTATTGAAAAATTTATAAATTTGTTTAAAAAGTTTAATCAAGTAGGCCATTGAAGAATGATGAGGGTTGGAAATGTAAGATGAATGCAGGTGTTAAGGTTATTGAATTTTGTATTTGGTTGTTAATAAGCAGAAGTGACATGAAAGAAAAAAAGGTATAAGAAAAATTTTGTTTTTAAAAAATTAAAAAACTAAAAATTTCTATACAATAGGAATTGTATTTTTTTCAAAGGGTAATAAATTCTTCAAACTAATTGCTTAAATGTGAAGTGCTAGATGACGTGGGTTGGTATATTAATAAGTGTGACAATGTGATCACAAGTATATGGAAGGAATAGAGAAGCCAAACACAACAGTTGTGTTGAGACACAGTTATGTTGAAAAATGGAAAACATGTTAACAAGTGTAGTTAGAGATAGCTAAGAAAATATATTTTTTTTTCATAGGAAAAAAAAAAAAATAAATAAACAAGGTAAAGGTCACGTAACGTCACAAACGAAGAAAAATGCAGGTGTTAAGGTTCTTGAACTTTGATTTTTTTTTTCGTTAAGCAGAAGTAAGAATTTGGGTGTATTGAATTTTTCAATAAAACACTATAGATATAGATACTGAGTAAAGGTAATGATCTGGTGTGTGTGTGTGTTTGTTTGTGGTCAATTTACGTTTTAGGTTTGTTTGAAATGATCGTGATTTGAATATTTAATAAGTGTAAATAGTAATAAAGGTGTTCTTTTTCAAATGTATTTTTAGTTTTATTCACTACTCTATATTTAAAATATTGTATGTTATTAGCCCTGCTTAGTGTAATATTCAATATCATTTATCTATATGAAAAAATTGTAAACATTAAAAAGGGTAGGTGTATAAAGACTCCAAAGTCGAGTTTCTTTACCACTATGACGGCGATTATTATTGCTAAATATAAAGAAATGGCTGTTTAGTGAGGATGGTCACACTAGGGATATTTAATATTATAAAAAAAATATTTTGTCTTTTATTTATAATATAATTAATATATAAAATAATTATTTCTTTTTAGTATGCAAAATTATCACGTTGTTGTTTTAGATATTATTTATTTATTGATTTCATTATAATTAATTTATATATAAATTCGGTAAAAATTCAATAAAGTTTGACAGTTTATTAAAAATCATACAACGATGAACAGCAACACGGAATTAATTGCATCTTTTAACAAGTTAAATGCAAGGCAGAGACTTAGTATCCTGGATATGATAGATTTGGAAGACTATCACATAACTGGAGCAGAGCGAATAACAACAAAATATGGAGAATCTATTGTGCTAGAGTTGGGAACGAGTATATTTTACCTTCCTAAGAGGTTTAATTCATTGAGCGACAAAGATGTTGAACTCTTATCTACAGGCGCTTATATGATTACAAAATGTCCTCCGAGTGATAATAGGGATAGCTCACTCTGCAGGTTGGAGTTAAAATCACTTCCTCCAATGAGAGACTATTATCCTTTCAATACATTTAAATGAAAATTTTTTAAATAAAGCAATCATTATTATAACAAAAAGAAAAAAAAAATTGTTTCGTTTTTTATCTACAATTAATTCAATTTGGGCTATAATAATTCTCTATAATTAATCTATTTACTCAGTATTAAATATAATTTTTACCTAATAAGATGAATGCTATTGAACACTTTCTACAGAAATTTGGAAATGACATTTTCGAAGAACATTTAGAAGAAATACAAGCGTTTAAAAATAAATATAGAGATTGTAGTATTTATAATATAGCTTGCGCACACGATACTTCAAACGGAGATGTTGTTGGTGTGGATGTTATTTCTTTCATAAGAGAAAACTAAGTGTTGAAAATTATCGAGAAGTATAAAAAATTATTCAACCTATTGTCATCAACTTCCACAAATCAAAAAGAAGAGTAATAGAGATAAGTTTCTTACTCCGGAACTTTATAATAAATAAAACAACAAACGAAAATATTTTTTCAAAATAAAAAATAAAAATATATATTTATTATTTTATTCTATATTTACATAGAATTATTATAATTTAGTTTAACAACTTTTACATGTATTATTATTATTATTATTAGTAGTAGTAGTAGTAGATAAGTACTAGAAATCTTCTTTAAAAGGCGATCTTTGAAATGAAAAAATCAACAGTTACAACTAACCTTCAAAGAGAATGAATAGTATAATAAAAAATGCTTTCCAGTGTAAGGAGCGTCAACCTAAAATATACGACGTTGTGTTTGAGATGGAGTACTTTCTCAACTTAAAATTAAAAGTTTCCTGCGGATTTTCAACCCTCCATGCATTTAAGCCGATGATATGGTTCTATTATAAGAACAAGCATTTTATTGGATTTGGACAAGAAGAATGGCTACACCTAATGAGTTACAAGGACTACATTAGCAGCACACTTTCTCAGCGAGAACTTTTATATTCAGTAAACTTGATTGAAAATACAAGCGAGGAAACTACTGAGTATACCTTCAAACATAAAAGGGGTGTTTGGTATTTAATAATCCGACAAGAAAAATTTCACATAAAAATTAACCTTCAAACATGGAAATCGATAATTAGGATAGGAGTATTTTTAACATCAATACTTTGCTGGAACGGTATTCTAAGGAAGCAAATATTACATTTTTACATACATACCAACGTGCTCGAAGCTGAAAAAGACTCAAATCCTATTGAGTGATATTGACGGATTAAATGAAAGGGACATCGAAATAGATCTAATGCGCCGCTGTTATGAGATTGGGAAAAAATGGAGAGAGAAATAATAACCGATGTAAAAAATCATAGATTATATTTAAGGATGGAAAATAAATAAACTAAAATTGTATAAACAAATTGTATGAGTTTTTATTTCATTTTATTTTATTTCTTTACTTTAAAATTAAGTAAAAACTGTAAGCATAAGTGACCACAGTTAAAAGAATTACTTTTCTGATATCTTTTATAGTTGTATTTTATATTATATCCTAAATATCTTAATACTTCTAGAGGTGGTTGAAGATTTCCAAAACTGTCGAAATATTCCACATAATCGTTATCTTTGTAGTAGGCTACCCAATGTGTGCCATTTCCTCTATGAGAGTCTAAATTGATTATTCCGCATTCAGTTTGGCGTGGAGTTTTAGGGAGTGTATCTCTCATATAAACTCCCCTAAAACAAGGAATATACTTTTTTCCAAACCCACATCAGTAAGCGGTCTATTGGGTAGCTGCTGTATTAGTTTTTTGACGTTTTCGTTTCATTATAAAATATTCCATATCCCTTCTTATAAGGTTTGAGATAGAGACCTTTTCCCATTGCTATTGCCTCTAATGTTTTATTATGACGCTTATTCTCCTCGAACTGCTGCTTACCATTGCTAGCTGTAGTAATAGCCTTAGCAATCGACGAGCCACCAGAAGCTAAAGCACCCAGTGCTCCAAGTGCTCCAAGTGCTGTAAGTATAGGTACAAGCGGTAGAACACCCCCAATTTTAGGAACGGTAATAACTCTTGGAATTTTTGCTTCTGATTTTTTGCCAAGAAATGATTCATCAATAATTTTTTTTGCAGTTTTTATTGCCTTTTTAACATTTGTTGGTTTTTCTTTTCTTAAGACCAAAGTTGCTGATTTGATTGCATTGCGAAAAAGGTTTCGTTTGCAAGTTTTTTTAAGATTATTCATTTTAACACCTAAACCAAATTTAACTTTAGACTTCATTGCGTTAGTAACAAGGTATGCATTTAGTTTTTCTCCAAGTGTACTATCTTTAGCTTTGACTCTCTTCCAAGCTTTATCGGCTAGTTCTCTATCAGCTTGATGTCGTTTATTAATATCAGAGTTCTGTGAATAAGCAATATCATGAATTTTACAAGCAGCATCCAAGGGATTGATTCCTTTATCTCCCCTTTGGATACGTTTATCTAGTTTCGTTCCAGGTCCGCAAAATTGATAACCAGGTAGGTGAACCTCAACTGGTAAAGAATTAATTAGCTTATTTAGTAGTCCTTCTCCACTAACTACATAATAACAATAACACTTTACTTTGTGTACACCTTCATTTATAACATATAGTTTCTGAAAATATGTTCGTAAGTTGTAATTAATATAAAGAAAAAGATGTTCACATGCTTTAACTTTTCATTTGTAAAGATGCGTTTGATTAAACAACGTTCAAATATTTTAGTAAGAAATTTAGATTTCACTGAAAAAAATAATGTAACTAAACATAGTTGCCTTTTACCAAACTCTGTAAGAGCATTAATAGTGGGACCGTCCAATTGCGGAAAAACTAACGTTATGCTTAGTTTGATTGAAAGCCTTAATGGATTGAAATTCAGAAATATTTACCTTTATTCTAAATCTTTACATCAACCCAAATATCAGTATCTGCGAAAGCTAATATCCTCACTAAAGGGTATGGGTATATATACATTTTCTGAAAACGAAGATGTTATATCACCTAATGATGCTAAAGTAGATTCTATAATGATATTTGATATTGTTGCATGTGAAAAGCAAAACAATATCAGATCATATTTTTGCATGCGGAGATATAAAGATATCGATGCATTTTATTTATGTGAAACATATACACATATTCCAAAACATTTAGTACGTGATAATGCAAACTTAATTATAATGTTTAAGCAAGATGAACTAAACCTTAAACATATATATAAAGATCATGTTGGAAGTGACATGAGCTTCGAAATGTTTCAAAACATATGTAGAGAATGTTGGAGGGATAAATATGGATTTCTTGTAATAAGCAAAGACGATGAAATAAGTAATGGACGTTATAGAAAAGGTTTCGATATATTCATTCAAGTTTAGTCATAATTGATTGTTAAACTGCTTCAGACGTATAAGAATTTATGTTGATGCTATTTATTTATCACACATTAAGAGCTATTTTACTTTTAATATAATCTGTTTAGCTGTTAAAGAAGCTGTTTAGCTATTTATGTGTTCAAAGAAGCTGTTTAGCTGTTCAAAGACGCTGTTTATCTGTTTAAAGAAGCTGCTTAGCTGTTTAAAGAAGCTGTTTAGCTGTTCGCAGAAGCTGTTGACCTGTTCACAGAAGCTGTTGAGCTGTTCAAAGAAGCTATTAAGCTATTTTAGATATCATAAACTTTTTCAATAATTAAGTCTCTTACACAATAACATGGAGGAAAATGTATTAAAAGAGTTGGTAAAATCCAGAAAAATTTTAAAACAGAAATTTGAAGCTGTTAAGCGCGGGGAAACAGAAACAATAAACAAGTTAGAAAATACATTTAAACCTCTAACAGAACCGTTAATAAAATTAGTCAAGTTATCTAGCGAAAGAACATTTAAACCAAACGAGGTTACAAGTCTAAAAACTACGTTTAAACATGATAATATAACTAAGAACAGTGATAATGGTATTATGACTAGCACCCCGAAGAAAAAAGAATATTTGGATTGGTCCTCAAAATCAAGCGGCGTAAAAGAAGAAGAAGAAGATGTTGACTTAGATAATGAATCCTTTTATTCACAATGTGATGATTGGCAATTTGATTTAACAGACCTATATAAAAACAAAAAGTTTGATACAATATTTGGACCTTACAAAAATTAAAATGGTGACTGGAAATTTGGAAATTCGGATCTAAAGATAAGTGATGAAAAAATAATGATAGGAAATAAATCTTGGGCGTTAACTCCTGGTCTATACTCATTACTCTTTCATAAAAGGCCAGAGCAGTATGACTCATCAGAATTAGATATATATAAACGAATTTTGATGGATACAAGTGCACACAGAAGAAACTTTGATCCTAATAATCAACTAGTTAATAAGCTATTTGCTACTACTCACATTGGTGAAGGTTTAATGAAAGTAAACCTTAATAAACCAAACTATATATACTGGGATGATCCTAATGAAATAGTAGAAAGTAGGGGTTAAAGCTGGTAACAAAAAACATTCTAATGAGATAATATCAATAATTGAGGAACTAAAGAAATCAAACATAATTGAGTAGTTGTAGTAATAATAAGAATGACTGTTGATAAATTTGGCCATTACTTCAAAAAGCATAGTAGTGACTTGAAAACTAAAAATCTTTTAAAAAAATTTAGTTTTATCCTCGATGGGAGCAATATAAACGTAGAGAATAGAAGAATTATAAATATAGCCTCACCGTTGAACGAATTTGATGCTGTTAATAAAACTTATATGAGTTTAGAAATCATGCGTATACAAGAAGATTTGAAAAATTATATAAGCGAAGCATTGATATATTCAAACACAAACTTTATAAACGAGTTCGAAGAAAGAATTAATAAAATTGAACAATACATTTCCAATAATAATGAAACGGAAACACTTAAAGAGGAGTATGATTCCCAGTTGAATATAATTAAGAATAACATAAAATTGTTACAAGATTCGTTGACAAAGGATATTGATAATGATGTTAAAATCATTGAAAAAGCTGTGAATGATCAGATATACAGTGCAAATAAAGACTTTATAAACAGTATCGAAGAGAGATTTAATAAGATTGAGGATTATATTTTCAAGTGGATTAATAACAACTCTATTAAAGAGGATGTTGTAAAAAAACAAAAGCTGGAACCACCACCTCCAATTAAATTATCATAATATAAGCAAGCATATTTAATATTCAAAAGTAACACAACGCACATGTAATCTATACAGACATGAATACTGATAAGAGAGAAATAGTTAATGAACTACATTCACGAGCGCGGAAAAAGTTCTTACGACGCGTCGCGACGTCGAGTTATAATGAAGGGAATAGACGATCTCTGGCAAGCTGATTTGCTAGAAATGGGGAATTATTCATCTAAAAACAATGGATTTAAATATATGCTAATTGTCATTGATACATTTTCAAAATATGCTTGGGCCGAATTACTTAAGTCAAAAACTGCAGCAGAAGTTTGAAAGGCATTTCACAAAATATTTCGTATGGGGCGTATACCTAGGAATTTACAGACAGATGATGATAAAGAATTTTTTAATAAGGAGTTTGGAGCATTAATGAGAAAACATTCAATAAATCACTACTCTACATATAGTGTTATGAAAGCTTCAATTGTTGAACGCTTCAATAGGACATTGAAAGAAATGATGTGGAAAGAGTTTAGTAACAATGGATCTTATAGATTGATTAGCATTTATAAAAGTTTGATAAATCAATATAATAAAAAAATACACGGAACGATCAAAATGGCTCCTATTCATGTAACTCATGAACACGAAAAACATTTACTGAATACTGTATACAATCATTTAAAACTGTTTAAAGCTTCACGGTTTAAGGTTGGAGACTATGTACGTATTAGTAAATATAAGCACGTCTTTGAAAAGGGGTATACACCAAATTGGACAACAGAAATATTTAAAATTAGATCGGTACAAAATACTTACCCAATCACATTCATACTCGAAGACTATGAAGGAAATGAAATAAAAGGTGGATTTTACAAGGAGGAGTTACTACGCACTCGTTTTCCTAATACATACTTAGTTGAAAAAGTATTAAAAACTAAGGGTGATAAAGCATATGTTAAATGGTTGGGATTTCCAAGTCAGCATAATTCTTGGATAAGTAAAAATGAAGTATTGTAAAACTAGCAATAAGTTAAATAAATACATATATTAAATAAAAACAAACTGTAAATAGCGTTTTTTATTTATTTACATTCAATCATTCGTTATGTCAATAACATTAGCACTGAGCGGGAATTCTTCAATTTTAACGGCAAATTTCTTTCCGCCAATAGAGTTAGCAGTAGATTATGAATGTTCTCTAATTGATTTTCATTCATATAATTCGATTCCCAACGTAGACTATGATAATAATCTTTTCCATATTGGAGATAAAATAATTGAAATTCCTATAGGTTCTTATGAGTTGCAAGACATAGCTGATTATATAATCGCAGAATATAAAGAAAAAAATGAAAATAAATCAATTGTCGTTGAAGCTAATAACAACACTCTACAAATTGAAATAACATCCTCACATGATACAATTTTCTTTGATCAAAAAAGATCTGTTGGTAGATTACTTGGTTTTAGTGGTGGTGTTTTAAAGCCTGGTATAAAACATTTGTCGAATCAGCCAGTAAATATTTTAAAAGTTAATGCTGTGCGAGTTAAATGTAATATAATACGAGGAGCATATATGAATAATTTTCCAGCACACATACTTCAGTGGATGTTCCTCCAGGTTATAAATTAGACGTTATCCCAAATAATCTAATCTATTTACCAGTGAATGTGAAAGAAATAACATATCTCAAAGTTTGGATTGTTGACCAAGAGGATCGCTTAATAAACTTTAGAGGAGAAGAAATAACAATTAGATTGCATTTGAGACCAAGGGAAATATGATTATTTACAATAAAACGGCGGAAATAAAAGTTAGCGAAAACATTCCACTAGAATCTGTTAAAGCTAAAAGACCTAAATTAACAGAAGAAAATAAAAGGTTTCTAAGATTACTTAATTTGAAAGTAAAGAAAAATGTCTGATATGTTAAATGTTATGGAAACTCCTACTTCAGATGAGAATATAATAAAAAAGGATTATCATAGTTACGTACCATATATTCAATCATTTAAAAATAATGATGAGATACGAATTACTCTGCAAAATCAAGACTTGTATGTTCTCCCTAGTGAAAGCTACTTGTATGTAGAGGGAAATATAAAAAACTCTAACGGGGAGAACTCTCCAAATACCAGACTAAGAAATAATTGTGTTGCGTACTTATTTGATGAAATACGTTATGAAATTAATGGTGTTGAAATTGATCGTACACGATACTTGGGAATGTCTAGCACAATTAAAAACTATGTTTCTCTTAATGAATTTGAAAGCAATATGATGAGAAATGCTGGATGGAGTGTTTCTGGAGACTTAGACATGCAAATATTTAATTTTTATATACCCCTTAAACTATTTTTGGGATTTGCCGAGGATTTCAATAAAATAATATTATATAGCAAACATGAACTCATTCTTTTACGGAGTTCAAATGATGAGAACGTTTATTACTCAACAAATGATAAAGAAAATCTTACTTTATTGATTACGAATATTGCGAGCAGAATTCCACACGTACAAGTCTCAGACTCTAAAAAATTGCAAATAATGTAGATTATTAAGGATGGTATCTCTTTACCCATAGCATTTCGGAGTTGGGACTGTTATTTTAATCCTACATTCTCTTGCGGAAGAAACCATATTTGGAATGTTAAGCTATCAATTAACCGAGAGAGGCCTAGATTTCTATTATTCGTGTTAGAAAACAATAAGAAATATATTCACTCTGATTTAAAAAATATAAAAGTACATTTAAATTCAGATTCTTATCCGTACGATGATTTAAATTTAAAGATTGCAGAGAATCGCTATGCTATTTTATATGATATGTTTGCGAAATTTCAACAAAATTACTATATGAAGCCTGCACAACCACTTCTTTCCTGTGAGAAGTTTAAGGAAAACCCAATTGTCGTTATTGATCTAAGCTATCAAAATGAAATGATTAAGAACGGGCCTATTGATGTGAAGATTGAGTTTGAGACTACCATCCCGATTCCTACAAACACAAATGCTTATTGTTTAATTCTTTACGATCGCTTGATGAAGTACACTCCATTAACTGGAATTGTCCAGAAAGTTATTTAATCTTTTATTAGTAATGAATTTATATTACTTACTTTTTTTCTTTTTTTTCTTTCCAATAAAATAAACACATAATAAAATTTTCATTATAACTTAAAACAATGGCATTTTTATTTTTTAAATAACTATATACATATATACATATTATTTAATTTAATTTTTCTTATTATTTAGTTTTATAAGTATTTTACTAATTTATACAATTTGTTATTGCTTTGTTATGTCTTCAATTTCCTTAATTAACATATTCAATTCATTTTCACCATTACCACTATCTAATTGGTAATGATGCCAAGCAAATGTATTTATATTATTATTCCTAATTTTACGCTTAGTATCATTAAAACTTAAAGTTACTTTATTAATTTCATTAGTTAAAATATTATGTAATTTTGATGTAAATGTATACATACACGCCATAACTGTTTCTTTAGAAAATAAAACATTTTTATAAATATCTATATTATAATTATCTACTATACACTTTTTAACTCCCTTTGCCTTTTTTACATCTTTTTCATTTTCAACTGTAACCGCGTAAACTTTAGGAGCTAAACCAACAAACTCTGTAATCAATTTACCCTCCGTTTCATCCTTCATCATACCTAATACTTTCTTATTTAAAAGAGGAAAACCAAACGTATTATTTTCAGGGTATGATGAAGTATCAAACCGATCTTTCAAATCATTTTTTATATCACTATAAAAATCATCTGTTTGAATAGAATATATGAATGAGTCTGTATCCATATAATTCAAACTTATTGTATCCTCATATTTAAGTTTCATGTATCCGTAGTGAAAATCATACATTTTCCATTTTGATAACTCCAGAACACAAAAACCTAAATAGATTGGTTTGGAGTAATAAGTTGTGGTTTTATTCATTTGCACAGCCCACATTGTTTCAGTGAATTGTGATATGCTATGGAAATTTGGTTTTGAAATCAATTCTCCTATTCCTATATGATTGCAGTTAGTGCTACCCCATTCACTTAGCAATCACACATCTTTCCTTTTATCTACATTTTCAATTGTTTTTCCATACACTGCATTATTTAAGAGCTGGTAGAAGTCTTTTTCAAAAGTGTTTTTAGATTTTTTTCTGTACTCTGTATTTAAATCAATATACATTTTTAACCATGGTTTCTGATTGAATTGGAGAATTCTATAAACTTTTTCTAAAACCAATCCATTATTTAAACATTGTTCTAATGTTTTATAATGTATTACATATCTCTGCTTATTTGAAAGATCGGCTACTAATTTTTTATGCTTAGTTCCACCAATAACCTTGTTTTCAGCACAAAACGGTAAGTCATTGTGGCGATCATGGCACTCAACAGGGTAAGATAAATCAACCTCATATATATAACCTACTTCCGAATTAGGCGAAATATCCCTTGGATGAATGAAATCATTTGTCCAAGTAAAACCACCATGTGGAAGATATTCAGACATTGCCCAACCATAGAGGTTATTCGCATCTAGATATAAAATATATTCAGAAGGCTTTGTCTTGTCATAGTTACTTGAATACTTATGATTCGGTTTACTATATCTCTTACTACACTGTGTGAGGCCGCCTCGAATTCCACGTTTAATAAAATTATACATTTCAAGATCAGTTAGTAATTCTAATTCAATTTTTGTATATTTTCGCATAGCGTCCCATGAAAGACTTGGGATTGTGTAGTAGTGACATGGGTCAAGATTATATATTCTCTTGCAAACTCTTCGAATATTTTCAAAAATATCCGTTAGCAAGAGAACATCAATCTTTAAATACACCTTCATGTAACCCCGTAAAGAACCGCAATTAAATTTCTGGCATACCTTTTGAGCATGCACATAATCTTCTTCCGAGCAGTTTTTGTCATTCAATTTGCTATAAAACAACTCAGCTGATGGAAGTTTGTTTTCATTGAGTTTTTCGAATGGGTTAACATACTCATAAGGATAAACACCCTTTCGCCTCATGAGAATAAACTCTTCAGAATTTGAAAAACTTCTTCGAACGGACATCAAGTCATCGTCAGATAAATTAGAAGCTAAAACATCTAAGCTTGATGCCATGAATCTATACGAATCTAAAAATCTTAGCTCGATTTTCTGCTGTTCTTTTTCTTTTCGAAATTCATGGAGTTCTTGTGTTATAACAGCGTACGGAATTTTTTTTTAGAAATTTTTTCTTTACGCAATTCATCTACTAAAATCTCAATTTCTTCATCCGAATAAATACGGATTTTATGGGATAATGAAATGTACTGCTCTTTGTTTGAAGGAATAACGTTTGTTTCACCTTTAAAATTTAATAAATCTTTCACAAACAAGTGGCAATCGTAAGATGAAAAATTGTGAAAAAATATCGGTATGAATTTAGGTATTTTGTAATTTAAATTACATGAGTTATGTGCCGCTCCTCTATATTTTCCCGACATATGGCAGTGATCCCTTACAGTTGGTTCATTACCTAAGGTTTTACCGCATATGTGACAATATATGGCACTATTGAAATTTTCACTTTCTAGGGGAGTTAGAGATTGCATAGGAACAATTTTTTCGAAATAATTTTTATAAATGTCTTTACATTCCCTAATTAAACTACTTACAAAGTGTTTGCCTACATTTACATCCCTATCACTATCTACAAATATTTTAAACCTATTTAAATTTTGATTAAAACTACAACTAATATTAAAGGCATATGCGCATGGTATATGCTTCTTAACAAAATTGGAATTATTAACACTATTACTACTTACAGCTATATCCTCCAGCACACATTCAAAATCGGCATACACTGCGAAGGGGACATCCATCTGCCTCTCAAAATTTTTGTAGTTTAAAAGAGCCTTTTCCCCTTGCGGCATCTTTGAAACGCACCTACCGCACTCTTTCGCTTTGTGTATTGCCATTCTATCCGGCAAATAGCTGTAAAACAGGCATGCGTTACATATAAGCGTATGTCCGTTATGTAAAGATAGCTGAGTTGCTAATAGTCTAGAAAGAAATATAGAATATTAACAATTGTAATTTAATAAAATAGTTTATAAAAAAATTACCTTGATATATTTTTTATTAATATATAATGATATATCTCGCCACAATCACTTTCCAAAAGCATTAAATTTATGTGGAAGCGCTTTTCTGTGCTGGTTATATAGTATGGTCCAATTGTTGTTTCCGTTTTTTTATCATAACCAAACACATTAATGCTAATATCGCTATTATTTTTTTCAAATATATTAATATCCTTAATATCTGTCGGAAACTTCATTCCATTGAAATTAAGTATTCTTCCACATTCCAGGCTTATGATTGGACTAGATATATCATTTATATTGTAGGTTATTGGACGGTGTAAATTAATATCTGACCCGTTGTAGAAGGCTGCCACTACACTCCGCTTGAAACAATAAATGTCGTTGTTTCTTACATTAATACAGCATTTTTTCTTTGCCAGCTTTTTCGGTGTTGGAATATGTTGAGAATCAGAAATCGGCGATGCTTTGTTAATATTAATGTCCAGCCAGTTTAAACGGATAAGCGTCCACCCTGAGTCTCTCTCCTGAAACTCAGACATTTTTGTTTTTACCATTTCAATGTGCGTTTTTAACGCAGTGTCCACATCATCTGCTCTGGACAAACGCATCATTTCAGTTATGTGGTACATATCTGTTTCTGGTTTTAGAGGATTTGCTGGTAACTTATATCTAGCCGATAATTCAATGTTGAATTTAATAACAACTTGATCCGTTAGGCTGTTATTGAGCAGCTTTAATAAAAGCTTATGTCCTTCCTCTAAGTAGCTTTCAACATTTAAATTATTATCACCTTTAGGAAAACGGTATGCCAGAAGCCGCGATTGAAATTTGCTCTTCAGCAGCTTTACTCTGTTTTCCACCGCTTTAGCAACATTTGACTTATGCACTGCTCCTGCGCAATGGTTAAACCATTTTATTATTTCAATGTTAACATTGCAATCTTCATATTGCATTATAGGCTTTTCCCCTATCTGCTGAATTTTTAAAGGAGTGTGTGGTGCAAGCGGTTCCGCATCATGTTGTCGATTCCTCGATCTTTCCTCTAGCTGCCTAATTTTTAAAGGAGTGTGTGGCGCCATCAACTCTTCATCATGTTGTCGTTTTCTTGATCCAGTTGGTGTTATATCCCGATGCTGTAGAGGCTGCTGTTCTTCAATGCAGGTTTCATGTAATTTTGCATGATTTTTTTCTCCATGTATGTTAGGGATACATGGGAGCAGAAAACACAGGGATTGTGTATTTCCATATGTTTTCTTAAATATACATTGCGATTGTAATTATTTTCACAAATTTCACATATAAACTTATTGTACGACATTTTTTCACCAAAAATTATTATTTTCTTTTTATGTTTTGTTTGTTGTTTAAAACTTTGCGTGATAACGGACACAGTAAAACTTTGTATAGTAGCGGACACGATATACTAAGTATAACTTCCTATCGCTACACACTTTATATAATGTTAAGAACTAACTCTGTCTAAGTTTGTATGTATGTATGTATGCTCAACAACACCTGTATTAATTATTCAATAAACATTTTTTATTTCCCCAATATTACTATTTACACTTATTTAATATTCAAATCACGATCATTTCAAACAAACCTAAAACGTAAATTGACCACAAACAAACACACACACACACACACACCAGATCATTACCTTTACTCAGTATCTATCTCTATAGTGTTTTATTGGAAAATTCAATACACCCAAATTCTTACTTCTGCTTAACGAAAAAAAAAAATCAAAGTTCAAGAACCTTAACACCTGCATTTTTCTTCGTTTGTGACGTTACGTGACCTTTACCTTGTTTATTTATTTTTTTTTCCTATGAAAAAAATAATATATTTTCTTAGCTATCTCTAACTACACTTGTTAACATGTTTTACATTTTTCAACATAACTGTGTCTCAACACACCTGCTGTGTTTGGCTTCTCTATTCCTTCCATATACTTGTGATCACATTGTCACACTTATTATTATACCAACCCACGTCATCTAGCACTTCACTTTTAAGCAATTAGTTCGAAGAATTTATTACCCTTTGAAAAAAATACAATCCTTATTGTATAGAAATTTTTAGTTTTTTAATTTTTAAAAAACAAAATTTTTCTTATACATTTTTTTTCTTTCATGTCGCTTCTGCTTATTAACAACCAAATACAAAATTCAATAACCTTAACACCTGCATTCATCTTACATTTCCAACCCTCATCATTCTTCAATGGCCTACTTGATTAAACTTTTTAAACACATTTATAAATTTTTCAATACAAATTTTCTACTCCCAAATATTATTCTTATTAAACAGAAATCAACACATTTTTCTTTTTTCTCACCAAATCCCTATACACAAGATCAGTATACACCACAATACTATTACATCCACGCACAAACAAAAATAATACATTTGAAAACAAGAAAACCTTTATTAATTATTCAAATCACGATCATTCAATAAAACCTAAAACAGAAATTAACATGTTTTCCTTTCATCACCTAATCCCTATACACAATACCAGTACATACCATCATACTATCCATTCACAATACCAGTACATATCATCATACTATCCATTCACAATACCAGTACATATCATCATACTATCCATTCACAATACCAGTACATATCATCATACTATCCATTCACAATACCAGTACATATCATCATACTATTCCATCCACTTAAAAACAAAAAAAAATCTTTATTAATTATTCAAACCACGATCATTTCAATAAAACCTAAAACAGAAGTTAACATATTTTTCTTTCATCACCAAATCCCTATACACAAGATCAGTACATACCATCATACTATTCCATCCACTTACATAAGATTAATACACACCTGCATTTTTAATTATTCAAATCACGATCATTTCAATAAAATTTTAAACAGAAATTAACATACTTTCTTTTTTTCACCAAATCCCTATACACAAGATCAGTATACACCACAATACTATTACATCCACGCACAAACAAAAATAATACATTTAAAAACAAGAAAACCTTTATTAATTATTCAAATCACGATCATTTCAATAAAACCTAAAACAGAAATTACCATATTTTCCTTTCATCACCTAATCCCTATACACAATACCAGTACATACCATCATACTATCCATTCACAATACCAGTATATATCATCATACTATCCATTCACAATACCAGTACATATCATCATACTATCCATTCACAATACCAGTACATATCATCATACTATCCATTCACAATACCAGTACATATCATCATACTATTCCATCCACTTAAAAACAAAAAAAAATCTTTATTAATTATTCAAACCACGATCATTTCAATAAAACCTAAAACAGAAGTTAACATATTTTCCTTTCATCACCAAATCCCTATACACAAGATCAGTACATACCATCATACTATTCCATCCACTTACATAAGATTAATACACACCTGCATTTTTAATTATTCAAATCACGATCATTTCAATAAAATTTTAAACAGAAATTAACGTACTTTCTTTTTCTCACCAAATCCCTATACACAAGATCAGTATACACCACAATACTATTACATCCACGCACAAACAAAAATAATACATTTAAAAACAAGAAAACCTTTATTAATTATTCAAATCACGATCATTTCAATAAAACCTAAAACAGAAATTACCATATTTTCCTTTCATCACCTAATCCCTATACACAATACCAGTACATACCATCATACTATCCATTCACAATACCAGTATATATCATCATACTATCCATTCACAACACCAGTACATATCATCATACTATCCATTCACAATACCAGTACATATCATCATACTATCCATTCACAATACCAGTACATATCATCATACTATTCCATCCACTTAAAAACAAAGAAAAATGCTTTATTAATTATTCAAACCACGATCATTTCAATAAAACCTAAAACAGAAGTTAACATTTTTTCCTTTCATCACCAAATCCCTATACACAAGATCAGTACATACCATCATACTATTCCATCCACTTACACAAGATTAATTCACACCTTCATTTTTAATTATTCAAATCACGATCATTTCATTAAAATTTTAAACAGACATTAACATACTTTCTGCATTTCACAACTACACTCATGTGACCCTTGTCATTCTTTAATGGCCCACGTACTTGACATTAATGGGTAATAAATTAACGGGAGAGTAAAAAAAGGTCTAGCACGTGCCTCATTAGCATAAATAAGCAATTAAAAGTGACATTAATGGCTTCTGCAACTTGATTTATGGCTTTTGCAACTTTTCCATACATTTTGGCCGGAAGTGAATTAGAACTCTCAGTTCCTATATACTGTCAACAGCACCTTTTGTTGCATTGTATGACTCAACAGTTACAGGTTTTTTCGATACTGAGTTTACGGTGGGTTCATTGTGCATAGTTGAAATTAAAAAGACAGTTTTATGAGGCTTTGCTTTGTAGCTAACCAGACTTAACTTGTCATGGAAACCAAACATAGATGTGCCAATAAGACGAGATGCTTTGTGCTTGAACTCTTCTGGAATTTCTTTTTTGTTAGTTTTTAAAGTTGCAATTAAGGTTAGTTTATAAGGATCTTCTAAAAGCTGTTCTGCTAATGGTATAGAAGAAAACCAGTTATCTGCAGTTATATTTCGGTTTGTTCCATATATCGTTCTAGTAAGAAACTTACAATAATAAGAACCTAAAGGCTCACTAACTGCAACGTTATCATTTTTTCCCAAATATGGAGAGGCGTCGAACATATATTTGGAGCAAACTTATCCGTCTTCGGAGCAAACTTATCCGTCTTCCTTCTATCTTCTCGTGTACTTCGATCATCAAAATAGAGGCAATTTAGAAGAAAAACAAAACGTTCCATACTCATTGTAGCAATGTTTTGAGATCCACAAAGCAGGGGATCAAAAAGCTCTTTGATGGATAAATGGTTATTTTTGAGCGCACCACTTAAAAAAACTCTTACAAGAGCATGAAGTTCTTCTATTCTAGTTAATGATGTAGTGGTAGTTTGTTTTTTGTACTTATTTGCTTTAATCTGAATGTCTTTATTAGTGCGAGGAAGAATTTCTTCAAACATATTTGATGTAAAAAACTTTTTGAATAACTCTATAGGCTTGATTATACATCTTAATCCTTTTTTTTTTGATCCTGGGACAATATGTACAATATTCCTCGCTGGAGTTCTGTTCGAGGTTTTTCTTGCAGAAGACGGTTCTGTTGACCATATATATTGGTTCCTACCTCTTACAACAGTCTCTGAAGGCTTGATTATTAGATAATTATTGCTCTGTTCCTTTTTTGAGGATTGCCTAAACCTGAAACTTTAAGTATATTTTCTATTTCATCCTCAGATTCGGCTTCAAAATTTGGATCAATTTGACTGTCGTCTGAATCGAAATCTTTTTCTAAATTTTCCTCTACTTCGCTTCCATTTAACGAAAGGTCTTCCAACCATTTTTCTATTTGGGAATCAGATGTGCACATATCTAAATAAAAAAAAGTCCAAATAAAAAAAGTCTCTATCGTTTAGTCAAAAATATATAATATATATATATATATATATATATATATATATATATATAAAAGCTTTTTGCAACTACCGTCCACTGACAAGTTCACGCAATTGATTACTGCGATGATTTGAAAGCTCGTGTTGTTACTTGAACTCTATAAAACAAAATTCGTAAAACTAGAATACGTTGCGCCTCTAAGGCGGGGTTTAGTTTTCTAGGGTTAAGGAAAACTTCCACTGAAGCCATTTAGTCCACTTAATATTTGTGTAATTTACTGTGTATAATATTTATTCAATCTTTACGGCACTTACCTTTCATCATTGTGGCTTTTTCAAGTAAACTTTTTTTTGGAAAATTAATGTTTTTATTATTTAAGAAACTATAATAATATAACTATCCGAAAAATTTTTTTTGGATATAAATATTTTTAAAATTTAGTAAGAACTGAAATACATTTCATATCGGTATCCTTTAGATACTGAAAAATAGGTGTTACTTAAATAAAAAATACAATTAATAACTTTTTCTCCTTTAAAATTGCGTCGCAGATTATTGCAATATCTATCATTATAACATACAGGAGATGGACTGAAAATATATTCGTCGATGATCCCACGTATCCATGATACATTGCTGCTGGATTATCACCTGAAATAGTAAAAAGTGTGCTTTTAATGCAGTGTCCACCACAAAGAGAAACACAGTTAAAATGAGAGTATTGCACTAAAATAAATCATAACTTTTTCTATTATTGATTTCTTACATTGTTATTAAATTATTTAAAACAAGTAAAAAGGTTCTTCCTAAAAAAAAGAAAAAAAAAAAAAGAAAATTGGAAAGCGCTTTTAATTTTTTTTATATTATTTTTTATGTATGTATTGAAAATTTATATTTTTGGTATTGTGAAAAGATGTAAATATTTTTTCTGTTTTGCGTAAAACAATATTTTAAACAAAGAGAAAAACGTTTTCAAATTTGAAATTTCCAAACAAAAAAAAAAATCAATTTGAAATTTTCAGGTTTATTTTCGGAAAAAGAAACCAACTAAAAAATGTTGTCTTAAAAATATTATACATTTCGTCGAAAAAATGAACTTAAATATCTTAAAGGGTGTTCATTTTTATTTTATTTTTATGTAGTAAAAAATTTGATTTTTTTTGTATTGAAAAAAATATATATATATAGATGATTTTTTTGTTTTGTGGGAAAAAGATATTTTAAACAAAGAGAAAAAAGTTTGCGCTTTTCCGAAAAGACAAAAATTGTTTCCGATTTAACTGCCCACAAACAGTGATTAATAACGCTTGACTATTTTCAAAGCATATGTAGTTGCTTAACTGGTGCTGTGGAAAAATGTGCATTTAAAGCAAAAAGCAAATGCAAAAAAAAGAAACGTATTGCTTTTTGTTTTGTAAATGCTGAAAACTTTTTTTTAGTGGCTGAAATTTTCTCCAAAAAAAGATTACTTTTTCATTACGATTAGTAATCATTACTTACAGCTATGGCTGAAAAACATGTAAGCAAGATATTAGTGCTGTTGCTATTTTTAAACAAGCAATTTGAACCCTGCACACGTTATACGTTAAATATTTCCATTTAAGATGCTGTAAAAATACTTATGTTATGTAAATGCTGCGACATTTTTTTATTTGCTCAAAAACATGTTAACAAAGTAAAGATTTTAGTGCTGTTGCCCACATACCTATACGTTAAATATTTCCATTAGATGCTGTAAAAATACTGATGTATATAAAAACATTCGTAAATTTCAAAACGTAGCTTGAAAAATTTTCAGTGTAGCACAAAAAAAAATGTTTGTTCTCTTTAATTTAAACAAGTGAGAATGCCACATGATATAAAAATAGAAGGTAGTTCCACTCTCTCTTTTCGTCGCCATATTAACGTTCTGACGTTTGCGGGAATTATGAAAATTTGTGCTACCATATAAATTTGTAAGATCCCGGTTTTCTGTTTTGTTTTTTTAACTTATATGAAATTTTAAAAGAAAGAAATACGTAATATAAAAATCATAAACAAATTTTATTAAATAAATAAAACAAAATAAACAAAATTTAGCAAAAATGTTGCCTTTTTTCGGACTGCATTAGTAAAAGACGTTTTTGCAAAATTCTGTAAGATTTTTCAAACTTCGAACAATTTGATTTGCCAAATCCATCTTTAGTGTGGTCGTTGCGTTTTGGAAAAAATGACATTGTTTTGGACAAGAAAAATGTACTATTGCAAAAAGTGTTTTTTCAGACTACAAAAGGTAAAATATGGAATAAAATTTTTAATTTCAGTTTTGGCTTAAACAAGTACAGCTTTGGGCCTTATTTGTTAGGTAAAATTATACTTTTTTTTTCAAAGTAACGTCTTAATTAATTAGTTAATGAAACAAAAGTGATAGATTTTCAAGATAACTAATCAAGTTTTCACATATAGACGAAACATTAAGCCTCGAAATATATAATATAATTAGCAAAATACTGGTTGGTGAAAAAAAAGAAATGGAGGTAAATTACTTTATTTTGTTTTTCGGCAAAACTTACATTTTATCACTAGCTAAAGGAACAACGAGAAAACGAGCATATAAATCTTTCAAATAAATAGGATAGGATGGACTGGAAAACTTTTCGGGATATATTACTTCAAAATGCGGTTAAAGGAATTGGATTCTCAAACCTTTGAGGAAAGCGATCAAAATTAATATACGTGAACGTTTTATCTGAGGGTGGCCTTTATATCTATATTTATCTTTTCTTAAAATTAATGGCACTGACTAATTTACTGGCCCCCATATGCAAAAATTTAACGTTAGATACTAATATTACAAAAATATATATATATTTTTTGGGAACACAATTTTTTCGTATTCGCTTTTCGAACAGAAAAATGTAAAATTGTGTAAAAAGATAAAAAACTGCTTGTTAATAAAACTTATTCTGTTGTCGCTTTTTATTAATTGAAAAAAACTTGTACTTGGCTAATGCTAAGGACTTAAAAACTTATGTAAACCATATTGATATCATTATAAAAAGCTCTGAAACACAGTTTGCTCAATGAAGTTGTCAGGCATGTCAAAGAACTCAACTCCGATCGGAAGTGGTTTCAATTCCGCAAATTAGTTCTATAGAAAACGAAAAACGAAAGATTTTTTCGGAATGAAATCACTTTTAAATTTCAAAGTGGTTATTTGCGAATTTCAAATTTACTTTTATAATGTGTCCTTATTTAGATTAGTCTTGTTGTTAACTTTAGTGTGCGCATACTGCTACATTTAAATAAAAAGGTGGAGATTGAGCATTTTTTAAAAATAATCAAAATCGAATGGAATCTGAAGAAGGTAAAACAAAATCGATCGGAATTGTTTGTACGGAATTAAAACCATTCCGATCGGAATTTGTGACTTGCCTGTATATTTAATTATTAATTACGAGAAAATAAATATCAATCTTTGAAACTTTTATTAATTAAATTGGTTAATTCGGTAAAAATCCTACTCTACAATTGTATTTTTAATCAATTATATAATAAGCAAATTTGTATAAATTGTCTTTTAAGGTCAGAGGATTTGTTTCTGAGTAATTTATACAAATTACACATATTTTGTTAAATAATTCCAAAATAGTTTTTTTCTTATTTATATCTGTGGCAACGCTAATTGTGTTGTTTACGAAAAATATATTTCAAATAATTCCCGCAAACGTCACAATTTTTTGAAGTGGAACTACCTTCTATTCTTATATCATGGAATGCCATATTCAGCTATGCCGAGTCTTATACACCCTTCATCATCTATGTAAATCTAGTTTAGTGAAGTAACTCAAATGAAAAAAAGTAAATATTGGGGTGACAGAGAATTAAAAAACAACAAAAAGTTTTGTATTGCACGTATACAATTTACATAAAAATGACGTCGGCTCTTAAAAGGTTAGGTATTTAAAAAAAAATTTTGTATTTTAATTGTAGAAATTTTTTTTTATGGTGTAAACGCAACTGGGACGAACGACGAATTTCGCATAGCACTACAAATTCGTAATTTAGTCATCTTTGCGTAAATTCGTCAACTATAACTTAATAAGGACGACAAAATTATTTATAAATATATTTGAAAATAAATTTTTGTTAGCATATGCCACTTCTAGAGTGACCATGTATATGAAAAAAACATTTTTTTTCATATGGTTTTTATTTGAAATATTTTTTGTAAATATTAATTTCCTTATTATAAGTATTATTTTTTCTCAGTTTTAAAGTAGGCAGTAGAAAAATGTATTAGGAATTATGACAGTAGAGGATAGTTCTTGCTAGTGTAGGTAAATATTTCGCTGTCAACCAACACTTATAATAAATAACCACTCCGTAGAAAAATAAATATTTCAAAAATACTTTATGAAAGTAATAAAATTTCGCAATTCATTAAAAAAGTAGTTACAATTGATAACTACCTTATAGATATATAGGAAGAATACTAACAAAGGTTGTAGCGAACCAGAACGTACATTTGATCTGCTGGTATCTTTAGAATTTATTACAATTAATAACGAACTAAGGCCATAATTGAGAAAATAGAAATAATAATTCATTCTAAAATTAACTGCAATATCAATAACGTATTAAAATGAAAGTTGCTTATTTTTTTATGAATATATTATATTTTATAAATGGGCTATAAATAGAAAGAAAATAAATTTTTAATTAAGAAGAAATAAAAAACTTTAAAAAATAAACAGAAAAATGGTTCCTTTACACAAAAATATTCGTCGTTCGTCGACATAAAAATTGAAATTAACCTATCGCAGAGTTCGGCACGCACAATGAATTTCGTGGACGCATTGGTTGTGCGCATTTTCATGCACACAAATGTATTTTATTATTTTTTTTTCGACAAACTTTTGCAACGTAAATTCGTCGTTCGTCCTAAATATGTTCTCAGCATTATTTGTAAATATTTGGGAAATAAATTTGAACTTGATAACATTTGGAACAGTAAAATAACTCCAATAAAAAAGGGTATAATATATATATGAGGCGATAAAGAAAAAAAAAATAGGAAGAAAACTTTGACTGAATATATTAGTACTTGCCCATATTTTCCGAGTTACGGAGCTCTGAAATTTTAAAATTTTTTAAAATTTCAATATGGGTATTTTAACTTATAGAGATCTTAAAGAAAATGCTAAAATTTCTTAAAAACGCTCAACCCATTAAGAGCCGTGGTGATTTTAAATAAAATAATATAAATGCAGTACCAAAAGGGTATATAATGATCGGCACAGCCGGATATAGCAGTCCTACTTGTTTTTTGTTCAATTCTTGCTTTTTTTGATCAAGGTTACTTCACTAAACTAGATTTACATAGATCGTGAAGGGTATATAAGATCCGGTATAGCCGATAATATAGCACTTTTACTTGTTTATAATATTTTTGTTTTTAAATAATGCGAATAAATGAAACGTTAAAGAGCTTATTAAACTTAAACACTATAATGCGATTTTTGTGCCACTTTTTGAATATTTCCAACGGTCACACTGCACCTACATTTTGTGTTAAAAACATTTTTTTTTAGGACCAGCACTCAGGGAGCGACCCATATTATGCAATGCATTGTGCCAGAACTATAAAACTAGGTTGTGAGAACGGGGTAGAGGGAGTAGTGCTTGTGGACATTTGATTTGAATCCTTGCGCATTGAAAGTGGCAGGAATAACCTCTGCAGGGAGTTTCTTCCACATACGAACTGTTCGGCTAAAAAACGAATTCTCTCTGTAATGCGTAATTCGATTCACTAGCCAATCTACCACAAAGAAATGCGCTCTTGATATAGAGCGCGTGCGCTTACGGTTACGGTTTTTGGGAACAAGTTCTTTAATTTCATAAGAGCACATTCCGTTGTAGTCACGATAAAACAGTGAAGCACACCCCACATTGCCTCGATGCTCCAGTGAATCAATAGAGCTGGATACCCTACTGTTACCGATTAACTTCTTCGCTCTTTCCTGCACTCGGTCGAGTAACTTCAAAGTAGACTTTGAAGCACCGTCCCATACATGAGAGTTTAATTCCATTTTTGGTCTGATAAAGGTGACATAGATATTAAGGAGATCAGATAGAGTGAAGTATTTTTTACACCATTTCAGAAAACTTAGGCACTTCAATGATTCTTTTTCGACATGAAAAATATGCTGGTACTGTAACGACACGTTCTACGCTGGTTGCTGGGATAGCTGCAGCGGAGTCCAGGGTCGTTGCAATTTTATTTATCGTCCTAGGACGGAAAAGAAATGAAACACTTCTTGTTCGAAAAACGTTATAAAACTTCACTTTATGTTTTATTTTCCTAATTCTTAAGGCTATAGAGAGGGCTAACTAACGATCGGGAACGAAAACACCAATGTCAATAGCGGTTAAAGTAAGCGAGCTGTGGAAAAACAGTCAGCAAAACCAACGGGTCTTGGGGCCGGTGTTATATGGCGCAGGGCGTAAAGTTGGCAGTTCTGCTAACGGGCAGCGTAGCGTGGTTGGCACTGGCAGCGGCGCAAACAGCGATGGCGCAGGTAGCGTTTGAACAGCGTCGGCGCAGGTAGCGCTTGAACAAACGCCGACGCTACCGGGCGGCAATGGCACGGGCAGCGGCGCAAACTGCGATGGCGCAGGTAGCGCTCCAACAAGCAGCGACACAACCGGGTGGCAATGGCAAGTTAGTGGCCCAAAAGCGGCGCAAACAGCGATGACGTAAGTAGCGTTGACGTAGCGCGAGCAATGTACTTTTTACGCTCAGAGATTGCTGGGAGCTCTCGGCCACGTGACACGATTCTAGGGAATTTACAATTCCTCGCCAGAATCAATGGCAGGGTCGAGCCAACACCGGTAGAAGAAACGCTTCTGTGGTGGGGTTACTTCCAGCAATTTTCAACTCGATCTGAAAGTAAGAAATCACTTGGGGAATTACACAATTCCTCACCAAACACTTCTTACCGGCAGGAAAGCTGCTTGCTAACTGATCGATTTTGATCTTTTGTTCTGCCTTTTATACCCGTTTCATCGTATACATACAGTCACCCACACATGCAACTTGCTTGTGTATCTGACTCAATGACAGCTGTGATGTTGTTATTTACTTGCCAGCTGACTGTTTTTGATAGCGTGGTCCGCGACTCGTAGGTGGCGACACGCATCTTCCGACCGTTAATTTCAAACAAGTACTTTCATGTTGAGCTTAACTTAAATTAATTCATGATAACAAACTTAAATCATAATCACAATTCATAATAATAATTCTTAATACTAATAATTCATAATAATACTTCAAAATAATAATTTATAATACTAATTTAAAATAATACTTAATAATAATAACTCATAGAAATTCTTTAAACTAATCCAGTTGTTGTGGAGGTGAAAACGAAGGCCCTGACTTTCATCGTTACACTGCCCTCTCCGTTCACAGGCCGTTTTCTCCTGGAAATCGTGGGATCTGGATGATACGGACCTTGCCACTTCGGGCGATGGTGATTCGAAACCGTTGTCCTTCACAGCTACGTACCTGGCACAGTTGTTGATGACTGGCTCTCATTTGTACCAACTTCCAGATTTCTTCCTGCAGTGCCCGTGGTGCGTCAACCAGAGAGATCTCGGGTGGTGCAGCGGCCTCCGGTGGAGATACGTCACTATTGCTTATTGGTGTAGCCGGCTCCGGCATTGGTGATGAAGCACGCTCGGATGAGGCTGATCCCGACTTAGAGTCTGAGGACGACATCGAACTCATTGGCGATGTAGCTTCGGCGCTACCGTCCGCTTGCAGTGTGACGCTCGGATCGATTGGTATTGGGCTTTCCCCTTGGGATGGTCTAGATGGCGTGGCGGCGTTCATCCCTTCACTAATGGTCCAACCCCTACCGGGCGTTGGGGGAAATTGTTCGCATGGCGTACCCGGTGATACTGGGAACCTGATCCGTTCTTCTCTGGAGTTGTCGGAGGGCTCGTGCGAGCGGGAGTTGAATCCTTCTGATCCGGTACTCCCCCTTTGGCCTGTGGTCCTCTCATAGCATTGCAGGCCCCACTGCCGATCGTGGATCTCCCATGTCCCATAACCCTTTCGCGGCGGTGGCGTTGGTGGTCGGTAATTTTCGTTTTCCCAGTCTAAGGAGAATGGCGATCGGGGTGGAAGCGGTGATGGCGGCATTGGGGAACGCAAATCGATGGTGCGATCTTCGGCCCCGAAAAACTTTCGACGGATTTCATCGACTATCGGGTCGTCACAATATCTCGAGTTGCCCAGTGAGTTTAGAGTGGGCTTAGATGGCCACGCGGGGCTATCGTCTTCGTCCAGTAAATCCACGATTGGTATGTCTTCGGGTGCTTCCACGCTTTCGTTCTCCGGTTCAGGCACTTCGGTGGTGGCAGTCTCTACCCCATGCGTCATCCGGAAATGGAATACTCGTTTAGGTGGTTGGCGACGTGGTGGTTTCTGTGCACTTGGTTGTGGTCCGCGCTGAGATCGTTTCCTGGGTGGTGCCCTGTTGCCTTGACTCGTGCTAGGGATATCATCACCTTCAAGGAAAATGGTTCTGCGAATCTTTGCATTTTCCTGTGCCATCTGGACGAGGTTAATCATGTCCACCGGCTGACGTGAAAGGGCATCGGCGATGACGTTCTGCCTACCCTTCCTGTATCGGACCGAATATTGGTATTGCTGCAGTTCCAAAGCCCAGCGTGCCAGTCTACCGGTTGGGTTGTCAATATTATTTAGCCACTTCAAGGCGTGGTGATCGGTGATGACTTCAAATTTGTAGCCCTCGAGGTACGCCCTCATCTTGCGGATGCCCCAGATAATCGCCAGGCACTCCTTCTCGGTGGCCGAGTAATTCTTCTCCGCACCATTTAGATCACGACTGGCATAGGAAATTACCCGTTCTGCTCCCTCATGGGTTTGGGTTAACACCGCCCCTAACCCATGTTCGCTGGCATCCGTTTGTAGCACAAAGGTTTCGGCAAAGTTCGGACAGGCGAGTACTGGGACCGTAGTCAGCCGGGTTTTCAGAGTGGCAAAGGCCTGCTGTTGCTCTGGTCCCCATTTCCAATGCTTTCCTTTCTGCAATAAGTATATTAAGGGCTTTGAAATAGTGGCAAAATCTGGAACAAATCGCCGATACCACGATGTTACCCCCAGGAACCATCGGACTTCTTTGACATTAATCGGTGGTGGCATATTGGCGATGGCGGCAATTTTATCTAGGTCGGTGTGGATTCCGTCTTGATTAATCACGTGGCCTGAATACTTGATCGAGCGCTGGAAGAAGCTGCGCTTGTCCGGGTTGATCCTCAAGTTGGCTGCCCGTAGTTGCCGGAATACCTCGCGCAAGTTGGCGAGATGTTCTCCCCATGTAGCACCGATGACGATAATGTCGTCCAGATACGCGAACGCGTACGGTTCCATCTCGGGTCCAATGACACAATCTAGTGCCCGTTGGAAAGTCGCGGGTGCGGAGTGTAGGTCAAATGGCATCACCTGCCCTCGTCCAGTGACTGCAAAAGCCGTGTACTGCTTACTCTTTGGTTCTAGGGGAATCTGCCAATACCCATCTTTAAGGTCCAAGCTGTTTATGTATTTGGCATTGCGTAGCCTGTCCAGGATGGTGTTGATTCGGGGCAGCGGGTAGGCGTCGGGAACCGATCGTGCATTGAGCTGGCGGAAATCCATACAGGTCCTCCACGTTCCGTTCTTCTTTCTGACAAGCGTAATTGAGAAGCTAAACGGACTGCGAGAGGGTTCTTTGCATCCTCGTGTAATTAATTTATTGACCTTCTCATCGATGATTGCCTGCATTGCTGGGTTTCGTGGCGCGTACCTCAGTTTGATAGGCCACTCGTCCTTCATGATGATTCGATGTTGTGCGATATTGGACACTCCCTGGATCTTCTCTAACAGGGCTGGAGTCGACTGGCAAGGTGGAATGCCCCCCGGTACGCTGAAACTATTACTGATAGTGCTTACCTTTGCTGTTAATCGGCTGGGCGGATTCTCGGAGTGTCCGATCGCGTTTGGCCCTCTTCGAGCCGTCATTCCCGCACAACTAAAAATGGCCTTGAACATTCGAAGCGAGTCTAGTCCCAGGATGAGGTCTTCCAGCGTCTCCTGCATAATCAGAAACTGATAAGTCTTGGTCATGTTGCCGAGTGATACTTTCAGCAGTACTGAATCGGCGATACGTCTTTTCGATCCATCCGCTAGGAATACTTCGATGTTTGTCGGCTTTCTCTTGATCGATTTGGGCAACCGGTTGATCTGCATCGGGGAGATAAAACATTTTGTAGCTCCCGTGTCGACGATCGCGGAAATGACAAGTCCTTCTACCCGAACTACCGCTTTCAATTTTTCTTCTTCCCACACTAACGACGTTTGACCCTTCTTCTCTCCGACGTGCCCTCCAACAGCCTTTCTCTGTTTCGTCTGTTTTTCGCGCATCATTCGGTGAAACTACCCTCGATGTGGTTGCGAAGTTGACGGAATTCCTTCTAGCTCGTCCGCTAGTTGAAGCAGCTCGGCGAGTGTTGCAAAATCCTTTCGCCGAATGTACCACTGGTAGTCGGGGTGGGAGTTACGAAATATCCTTTTGAGCTTCTACTGCTCTGACATTCTAGTGGTCCGCATCAAATTCTGCAGTGCCAGCAGGTAGTCTTTGAACGCCTCTTCGGGGCGTTGAGTGCGCTTGCGAATTTCGTCCTTCAGTTTCTCGAAATAGCGTGGTGGGAGGAAAAACTGATAAAAATCCTCCTTAAACTGTGTCCACTGCTTCCATTGTCGATTATTGTTCCACCACCAAATCAGGGCTCGGTCACGCAGTACTTCTGGCATCATGTGCGGCAAGAGATCCGTTTGAACGTGGTACATTTCAGCAAGCTCCTTCATTCGCTCCATGAACTCCAATGGGTCTTTACCTCCGGTATACTTCAAACCCCATTTTTTGACTATCTCGATCTCGTCCATATATCTATCGGTGCCGCGATATGACGCCGGTGCGGGTATGTCGGTCACGCTCTTAGCTAGATCGGCTGGCTCGGATCGTCTATCGGTGGCCCCGGTATACTCAGTGTGCAGTACTAGGTCTGATTTAACTGGGGATGCTGTTCGGAGGTGTCCAGCTTCTGCCGCTGATGGGATCTTAAGGGTTGCTTCATGTCTGCTTTGCAGTACAATCAGCTCCCTCATGGTCTTCCTCGTGTTCGGCGGCGAGAAATTTCGCAAAACGTTTCCGCAAATCTTCGACGGTGCCGGTGAGGTCTTGCTCATACTGGCTGAGGTATTTTACCAGTTCCTCTTTCCTTAGCGAGTATGGCCACGATGTCCGCAACATCGCAATTTTTATTCTATGTTACTTTTTTTTACGTAAGATACTTATAGTGTCCCTGCTCGGCCGCCAATGTAACGACACGTTCTACGCTGGTTGCTGGGATAGCTGCAGCGGAGTCTAGGGTCGTTGCAATTTTATTTATCGTCCTAGGACGGAAAAGAAATGAAACACTTCCTGTTCGAAAAACTTTATAAAACTTCACTTTATGTTTTATTTTCCTAATTCTTAAGGCTATAGAGACGGCTTACTAACGGTCGGGAACGAAAACACCAATGTCAATAGCGGTTGAAGTAAGCGAGCGCAGGTAGCGCTTGAACACACTGCGACGCTACCGGGCGGCAATGGCACAGGCAGCGGCGCAAACAGCAATGGCGCAGGTAGCGCTTGAACAAACGGCGACGCTACCGGGCGGCAATGGCACGGGCATCGAAACAAACAGTGATGGCGCAGGTAGCGCTTGAACTCACGGCGACGGTGCCGGGCGACAACGGTAGCGACGGCGCGGGTAGCGCTCCAACAAGCAGCGGCACAACCGGGCGGCAATGGCAAGTTAGTGGCCCAACAGCGGCGCAAACAGCGATGACGTAAGTAGCGTTGACGTAGCGCGGTCAATGTTGTTTTTACGCTCAGAGATTGCTGGAAACTATCGGCCACGTGACACGATTCTAGCGAATTTACAATTCCTCGCCAGAATCAATGGCAGGGTCGAGCTAACACCGGTAGAAGAAACGCTTCTGTGGTGGGGTTACTTCCAGCAATTTTCAACTCGATCTGAAAGTAAGAAATCACTTGGGGAATTTTACAATTCCTCACCAAACACTTCTTACTGGCAGGATAGCTGCTTGCTAACTGATCGATTTTGATCTTTTGTTCTGCCTTTTATACCCGTTTCATCGTACACATACAGTCACCCACACATGCAACTTGCTTGTGTATCTGACTCAATGACAGCTGTGATGTTTTTATTTACTTGCCAGCTGACTGTTTTTGATAGCGTGGTCCGCGGCTCGTAGGTGGCGACACGCATCTCCCGATCGTTAATTTCAAAAAGTACTTTCATGTTCAGCTTAACTTAAATTAATTCATGATAACAAACTTAAATCATAATCACAATTCATAATAATAATTCTTAATACTAATAATTCATAATAATACTTCAAAATAATAATTTATAATACTAATTCAAAATAATAGTTAATAATAATAATTCATAGAAATTCTTTAAACTAATCCAGTTGTTGTGGAGGTGAAAACGAAGGCCCTGACTTTCATCGTTACAGTACTAACGAACGTCACATTGAATTTTCATGCCAAGAACATCGAAAGCTTCTGATTCCTTAATATATATATCACCCATAATTACAGATGAGGTATCACATTCAGCCGTGCGCCTGTGCGAAAGCACACAGCACTTTGGTACACGAAGATCGCGGTCGAAGTCCATCTAAAACCGAAACTAGTAAATAATAATGAATATAAGAAACGTATAAAAATAAATAATGAGATAGTCGCCAAAAATTATAACAAAAGAACGGTCAATTTAAAATCAATTTTTCTAGGTGAAAAATTTATGTTAAAACAAACTCCTATTTCAGTCTGGTTTCCAGCTACACTTATTGAAAACTGTAGGCAACCAAGATTATTTTTAGCTTAACATGAAGATGGGATGATTTATCGACGTAAAAGGTAACATTTAATGAAAAAAACAATTATATTAGAGTCAAGAAATGAAGACATTAAAACTTTAATTCTAATAAAAAGTTCAAATGAAAATCAAAATGATGAAAATATGGATAATCAAACTAATTATGTAACTCAAAGGGGATGGAGAGTTATAGTTTCAAATCGTTTACATTGCAAATGAATTAAATATGTATAAAAAAACACACACACACACACAAAATTGTAAACTTAGAAGTCGAGTTAATAATTTAAAATTAAAATTGAATACAAAAAAATCAGTCCTTGAATATAAAAAAAATTAATTAAAAAGTTAAAATATATAATAATTATTTTATTATGTTACGAAACTTAAAAAGGAAGATGTTGTGAAATGTAATGAAACAAACCAACATATATACTTATTACTTATTATAACATATCTAATTAAGCTCTTTTAATACATTTTACTCTTACTATGTATAATGTATTATAATTTTAAGATTTGTTAAAAAGACAGCTACTTCTTAACTATTATAAGTACACATTACAAATGACATGAAGAAATTAGAGGTAGACGAGTCTAATGATGTTATAATAATTGCATAATAATTCAGCATTAAAAATGTTTTTCTTAACCAGGTTTCAGTTAAAATGATTGCATGTTGTGTAAAACCAAAACTTTCTAAATATAGTTTGGATAATTTGGAGTTTAATTCTCTAACACTTTGATATAAAACAGATATTTGTATCGGATTTAAGGTCTAGTTTTTTGAGTTTATAATATGATTTTTGGAAAAACGAACCATGTTTTCTATTCTCCGAATAAAAAATGAATACAAAATCTGTATTCGTTTAGTCACAAAAAATATATTGTAAACATGCCAAATCCGTAAAAAGTCAAGAAAAACGTACAAAATTTACTCAACTTCCCTGGTTTTAACAGTATTCAAAACGGCAGTAGAGCAAAAGCCTTCAAAATTCGGTATAGGTGACTCACTTACATTTCTGAAATTTACTTTTTGACCTAATGTCCGACCAGATTGGCAAAGTACCCTCTTTGCGTTTGCAAATACGATCAGGTTTTCGATACGCTTAAAAAAGTAACAACCGCATGACATACCAGTATATTAGTTGGTGTTAATTATCTACCTTGAGCAATTCTGTTTACACAGCACATTAATTGAACTTTATGTGGATGTCCTCGGTATAGGGAAAAAAGAAACAAGTAATTCTATAAATACCTTTAAAATACTTTAGTTAGTAAAATTATAAGCGATCCTTTTTTGATAAGGTCGAAGCCTACCTGCAGCATATTAAAGATGTTCTTATGGGAATATAATTGGCTACATGGCATTGTAAATCTAAAAGTTAGTGACGTCGGAACTAATTGCACTGAAGTGCTGAACAATATTTTTGGATGCAAGCAAATTTTATATATTTTCTATAAACCATTTTGGAGAACTTACCAGCTTATCGTAGATTTAAGGTATACAAAATTCCTGCCAATAATCAGTGTTAAGTTTTTACGTAAAACCTGTAAAGAAATAGCATGATGCTTTAATCACATAACCAAAAAAATTAACTGCCTCTTACCCAAAGTTACAAAAATTCGATCGTTCGCACAATTACATTCTAAAAAATTGTAAAGGTTATTTCTTGATCGAAGGATTGTCAAACAAATAATAGCTTCTAATAGGTTGTAGTGAAAAGTTAGGTATTTGCATTTCCCCGATCGGCAGAGATACCTGTAGTTGTTATTAGTTAACCCATTACTTACCTGCGTGTGTTTGAACACACGTTTATCACTTTCCAACTTTTAGTTAATATAAAATACAGAAGATCTTATATAATTACATATTTGGGGTGTTTATATTAAAGTTTGAGGTCTTACAAATAACAAATTGTTTACGGTAAATTTTCGCCTAAGACTTTTTTTAAATTAATTTTATAAAATGTATATAAAAATCAGAATCACTATATATGTGTTACCCTGTATTATCAAACCATAAAAAAATTATCTGATATCATTTTACCACCCCACAGGCCGATATATTTTGCACTAGTGGGCAGTAAAGAACACCGTGTGTTTCAACACACGCTGGTACTGTTGTTGCATTTAGTACTATTGGCGCGCTTTTTTGTTGAACAGGTGTTTTCTTTGTGCAACAACACAAATAATTACATTTCTATTGTAATTAAGAGTGAAACTGTGCAAAATGTCTCGTCGGGAGTATCTTTCAAATGCAGAATTAGAATATGTCATCGATAACTGGAGCGATGATGACACTGACCAAGAGGAGAGCGCTTCCGCGATTGAATCTGTGATTTGTTTGTCTCCCGATTATACTGCTGGTGATTCCGATTGTGAAGCATTTGATGATGAAATTATATCAACGAATATTACATGCGATAAAAATCTTTTCTCCGAGGTATCAGGTATTATTTTTCTTCAATTTCTTTTTGAATCAGGTTGGTAATTGCGTGCTTTTGTGGCACAATTGAAGTCATTTACACATCTACTTCTAAAGACTATGGTTCTCCATATGTTGAAAACCAACAGGAGAGAGCTACACAATCAACGTCAAAGGAGCAACCCAAATATACATATCGTCCAGTGACTGATTTCAAACCGGGTTAGAAATAAACTAAGCAAACTTTCTACAATATTCAGCCCGAACACGAGCCATTGAAAAAGAAAAAGCTAGAGCTACTGTTCCAAGCTATAAGCGAGAAATCCCTATTTGAAATATTTACATTGTTTTTTGACGCTGAAATAATGACATTGCTTGTAGATGAAACAAATCGATATGCTGCTCAAAATAATATCAGCCAAATATGTGACAAATATCATATGCTACGTTTCATTGGAATTCTTTTGTTTTCTGGATATCACAATTTATATTGAAGCATAGATCCAGCGTTCGGTATTCCATTGATTCGACAAACAATGTCTCGGAATAAGTTTACGAAATTGAAAGCGAACTTCCATATCGCTAAAAATGACACTTTGGATGTCGCTGATAAGTTTGCGAAGGTGCGGCCGTTGTTTGACATGCTCAATAAACGTTTTATGCAGTTTGGTATTTTTGTGGAACATTTATCCATTGACGAGACGACGGTTCCCTACTTCGGCCGCCATTCGGCGAAAATGTTTATACGTGGAAAGCCCATACGTTTTGGATATAAACTGTGGGCGCTTTGCTCTGACAATGGCTACATGTTTCAGTTTATCCCATATTCAGGTGCATCCAGCATTTACAAGAGCTTGGGACTCGGTGCTTCCGTCGTACTGGATCTATTATCACATTGTGAGCATCCATTACAACACACCATACACTTTGACAACTTTTTCACCTCCCATTATTTACTTTGCCTGCTGAAAGAGAGAGTATTCTGCGCAACTGGCACGGTTCGACCAAACCGTATTGCCGCCGCCCCTTTGAAGACTGGCGAAAAACAACTTGCATAATATGATATCGATTACGCATACGATACAAAGAATGACATTATCGTAATTCGTTGGATGGATAATTCTGAAGTTACTTTAGCAACTAATTATGACACCATCAATCCATTGGCCACAGTACAACGATATAGCAAGAAGAAAAAGAAAAAGGTTGGTGTTCAACAACCTCTCGCCTTGAACAATTTATAATAAGTATATGGGCAGTGTGGACTTACACGACAATGCTGTTTCCAATTACCGCATTGGCATTCGAGGCAAAAAGTGGTGGTGGCCGCTCTGGGTTCAATTTTTAGATAGCGCTGTCGTCAATGCTTTGAAGCTCCATTGTTTTTTTTGAAACTTCGAAAAATGCGAAGCCTTTGTCACAGCTTGACTTCAAAAATTCTGTAACAAAATCTCTATTGCTTTCGTCGAATGATGCAATGGACGAACTATCACCCAATGAGGACTCAGACACAGAATATAAGCAAGACAATCTTCCGAGAGTAGATGGCTTGCATGTTCCTCTAAAAAGCAGTGATCGTCGTCGTTGCCACAATATTTAAGTGTGAAAAGTGTAATGACCACCTTCACTCAGAGAATTGCTTCAAATTATTTCACGAAGACAAACCATTTTATTTAAAACGACGTGCCACACGTTCTACCAAAAAACCAAGAATTGAATAATTTCATAAATTACTTTTTTATAACAATTAATTGAAATATAAAAATATAAACTTGCTTTTTTACTAATGTTGTTTTATCTATAACTAAGCAGCAAATATGAGAAACTATTAATAGTACCAGCGTGTGGTCAAACACACGTCAATTTTTAACAAAACTAATCTTCGAAAAAAATTTGTTTTAGTAAAATGTTTAATATGTTTCTATTAAACGTTTCTGAAAATTTTATTAAACAATTCCAAAGTTAAAATTTCTGGTAAGTAATGGGTTAAAAATTCTCATTTTTTGAACAAAACGCACGTACTTGCTAGCTAGCTAGATCGGTATTTAAGGGCTGGGTTTTTGTTTCGTTTGGCCGTACAATAGGAAAAGAATTACGCGCGATTTAATTGCCCTTTTTATTGTAAAATGAATACAAACAAAATCCATGCCAGTAATATGTTATACCTCGTTATTCTTTATACTTTATTTATTTTTTTTTTCTCTTTATAGCTTGGATGGTAAAGCTATGCCTATTTGCCCACCCTACAATGGTTCCTTCTCTAGGCTGAAATTGAATATTTGAAAAAAAAACCCTTATGCACCCAACCTTACTTCCGCCTCTGATGTTCTACATTTAATAAAAATTACAGATTTGTCATTTTCTTTCGTTTCATAACAGAGTTATAAATTACTGTTAATTCAAAATTACATCGGTCTTAATGAACTAACATAATGATGTTATTTACTTATTTACAAAATTTTTTTAGGAATTTTTTTTGTTCTTACTTATGTTAATAAACAATAGCGAAGAAATCTTAAAACATACAATGAGCTGATGACACAAAATATAAAAAAATTCATGTTATTTTTTTTTTTAAGAGAAGTAGCACTTCAGGCATTAATGCCTACTTAGTTTTTTTATTGATTGATATTATTTTTGTTGCGCTCTTTTTTTTTTGGTCTTGCAATAAAATTTCTTTGTTCCAAGAAACAAAAAAAGAATAAGACTATGAACAATTTGAAAACCAAAGTATAAATGAATGTAGTAAATGATAATTAGTAGTAAAAATATATAAATAAATGTAAACATGACTTACAGTAGAGTCTCGCTTCCAACGATGCTGAAGGCCTTCTACTTGTTGTACTAATTGGAGCCGATTTGCACTTTAGTATTAGATATATTTCTTTACAAAAAAAATTGTAGTTCTTTTCTTTCTTGTTTAATAATTACAATAATTAATAAAGATAACAATTAATTTTTACACCTATACATAATTCTAGGTTTATAGGCAAGATTTAAAATTGGCTTATTGAATTAAGTTAGGTTTAACAATTGTTTAAGCGCCAACGCAGAATGCGTTGTAAACACTCTTTTGCCCTTTTTTTGCTTCTGTGTAAATAAAAAAGAGAGAAACAGAAAACAAAAAAAAGGGCAAAAGAATGCGCGGTAGAATTTAGTCAGTTGCGTTGTGGTTCTAAGAGCGTAAAGTCGAAGTAATTTGTTATTAAGTTAAATAAAGTGTTTTTTATAGTTTGCTGGGAACGTATTGTTATAAATATAAATTAAACCTAAAATATTAACAAAAAAAAACTAATTTAAGAAAAATTATTCATATTGATTGTATTACCAAATAGAGTAAAATAAACCTGTACACAATATATAAATATTTTTTAACGTTTAAATCCATATGGTGTACAACTATAGAAAAAATAAAACATTTTGAAATAAAACAAAGAAAACGTGAGTTTGTGGATAAAAATAACTAAAGATTGCAGACAAAAAAGACAGCTGTAAACCCAACTTGACCGAGTGAGGAACGTTCATTGCAGGAGCCCTGAACCACCTTGGAGATCTTCCTTTAGCAGCCTTTAGTCGACACCATCGTTGCCGAGAAACAAACGGCGTTGGACACCACTCATCAGATCTGCAGCAAACCTCGGGTAAGTCCTAAGTATCTTTCCCCACAACTCTGTGGAAGACCCCACCCACATTTATGTGGAAGTAACCCCCTTGAACCCCCACATTTTTTGGTCCTTCGAGCCGGATCCAACCCGGTACCCCAAAAACCCCGAAAACTTTCCTCCATAAGGAGAAAAACCCCACCGGATTCCCATTCCGGACCCCATATATATACATATATCTATAAAAAGTTTTCCTCCGTATAAAGGAAAACAAACCCCATACCCCTATCAGTGTTTCCATAAAGGAAAATCCTAAGCACTACGTGCTGGGCCCCACATTTACAACAAAAAAATAACCCTTTTGAAAAAACAGCGGTGACTGTACCCTTTTTCAAATTTGCATAATAATTTGCAAAAACCATTATTTGCGGTACTTGCGTTTTTTGCAGTTCCAACGGTTTCTTATTTTTCGATTTCTTCTGCACCTGCAAAAATAAGAAACCGCGAAATTTATATACATAAGCACATATATGATTGTTGGCATGCGCACATACATATATATACATACGTACACACCAAATTTGCTCAAGGTTAAATTCATGAGCGGTTAACATAACAAAATTAAAGAAGCAAATTTGTATGTACATATTTCTGTACCCACAATTGTAAAGAAAAAAGCAAACATACATACTTAAATACAAACAGCAGAGAAGTTTCTTTGACCGTCGCAAATTCGCTGCCGGCAGAGAAAAAGAATAAAGACAATATTCTTATGTGTGGTTGTATGCACACATCTTCATTTGCTTGTATTTAAGAGCACACATTTGATAAATTAAAGAGATCACTTTTGTGACGTCACCACCCAGAAAAAATTACTAAAGCAGAATACGCAAGCGTAAAGTAAAAAAAATCGTTGTTCTACTGACCTACATTAATATATGCATGAATATAATAATAAATAATGTGTACATGCATAAGCAGAAATATTTATGCAAACGTATGTAAATATATAACAAGCTTGTGTATTAGGAATACAAGTAATTTTGGTGGTTGAAAATAACAAATACGAGTACAGTAGCGGACAAATATTGTGACTCTTTGAATTTTCTTGGTCATTAAAATATATGAAAGCTGAAAAAATAATAACGTGTTTGATTTTTTAAATTAAATTAAATTTAATAAATAATTTTAATAAATTTAATTTCAAAGTAAATTACATTATTAAATTAAATAATATCCCTTTAAAATTTACCCCCCTGTTTTTAATAAATAAAATAAATTAAACGCAAAAAACGTACATTAGGCGTTAATTATTTTAATCGATATTTATTAACCATTTATTATAAAAAATATAAAACTTCATTTATTAATTTAAAAAACAAATATTTCAAATTCTACCCTTCACTGTCACTTGGTTTGTTCGGCGACACTAACGGGCAATCGTATACGAGGGTCACCCCAAAAGGAAACGGGTACAAGTATACGAGGGTCAACCCAAACAGTTTTGGGCACAATAATACGAGGCGCAACCTGGAAAAAAAGTATTTTTTTTTATATTTTTTTTATTTAATTATTTACCGATTATTTGAACCCCTGTACAATTCGGGCACGTTTTGTTTTATTGTCTTGTTTGCGGACATTCCCCCTATTGTTTGAACTCAACGGTCGGTAGATTTTATATCACGAATCATCTCGGTCTTTGTGTTTGATAACTAAATACCCCCCACTTACGCATTTAAAGATAAAATGGCATCAATCAAATCATTGATCCGTGTCTCTGATCGCATCACGAAGCTTTCAGTTCATATGGATGAGAGCGCGGTTGACGGCCAGTCGATTCACGCGTGGGATGTCCTGAAAACAGAAGCTATACGGTTATGGGAAGCCTTCGCGTCGCTATACGACGATGCTATCGAAAAATTTGATCCCGTGAAAGATGACATCGATATCGAAACTTTGGAAAAACGGTTTTTTTCAACTTTTGAGGTTTATACCAAAATGATCGCCAAAATAAATGAAGCCATCGAGACTCTGCGCAACAAGACAAAGCGACATCTTGCTCGAGAGGAACAGGCCACTCAACACCCCCTCATATCAGTACCCCCCTGCGATACAGAGATTTTCCACGGTGACTATAAGTCATGGCCAACGTTCCGTGATATGTTCACGGCCCTCTACAAGAACAATAATCGCCTATCCCCGGTGGAAAAGATGTGCCACTTACTCAAGAAGACACAAGGAGAAGCGAGAGACCTGTTGAAAACTTGCCCCATAACGAACGATGGGTTCGAGATGGGATGGCAACACTTGGTACAAAGGTACGAAAATAAGCGCGTTTTGGTGAACGCGCAATTAAAATGTTTATTTAATATTTCCCCCCTTCCTAAAGAGACTGGGCCCCATATTCGGCGTTTGCAACGCACCATTAATGATTGCGTTACGAATTTAACACTGTTAGGAATCGACACCAAAAATTGGGACCCCATTTTTATTTATATTTGTTCCACCTGTCTACCCGATACCACGCTCAATTTGTGGGAACACTCTTTGCCCCACAGCACAGAGTTGCCAGCCTGGAAACAAATGGATGCGTTCCTGACGTCTCGGTTCCAGACATTAGAATCAGTTGAAGATATCCGCTCAACCTTTTCACACTCGAATGTCTCAAACGCGTCTAAAGTTCCGAATTATAAAAAATCGCATTCAAATGAGAAAAAACTTAACAGTTTTAATAACAGCGTGTTAGTCGACAAATACAAAAAATGTCCTTTGTGTCCCCACTCACACCCCCTTAGATTTTGTTCAGTGTTTCTTGGTATGTCTCTGGAAAATAGATACAATATAGTTAAAAAACATAAACTTTGTACAAATTGTCTCGCTACCTCCCATGAGCGTAGACAATGTAGAAGCAAATTTGTGTGCAGTGCTTGTGGACAAAGCCACCATTCGCTGCTGCACCGCCATGAACGCAATTCATCCTCAAATCTACGGAACCCTGCAGCACCCCGAGCTGATCCCGTTATATCTACCCCTAGCCCCCAAGAAAATAATATTCGCTCACATAACCCCCCGCACAACCCGAATATATCACTCGAAGATACTCCATCACATAGAGGTAACTACTTTACCCGCGGGGCTCCGCCCCCAACTAGTATTCACCCCCCTCAAGATGCAATCCCCTCTACTTCTCGTGAAGCGGCTGAAAAAACGCTGCAATCGTACTCAACCCAGGTACAAGCAACTACCCCCTCTATTATATTGGGCACCGCCCTAGTAGATATTTATAATCATGATCTTAAATGCACTATTCGTGCCTTGATCGACTCTGCGTCTGAAGCATCGTTTATTTCGAGGCGTCTTCAAAGAAAACTCCACATCAACACTCAGTCATCTCATGCTGAGGTCCATGGCATAAATGACTCATTAACTGCAACATCAACTCACATGTGTCAAGTGCGCATAGGGTCTCCAATTAACCCTGCAATTAATATATGTATTGACGCCTATATCGTCAATAAACTAACAGATCAACTCCCGTATTACCCAGTATCCGCTCTCAAGGATGCGAACTTCTCACGCCTACAAATGGCTGATAAGTATAGGCAAAACTGCATTGAGGTAGACCTACTACTCGGAGGAGATGTCTACCCCAAGATAATTAAAAACGGCGTACAATGGGACTCTAACCAATCCTTGGTTGCCCAAAATACCATTTTTGGCTGGATACTCACCGGCAAAATGCACACCCCGCAAAATCGTGTTACGATTCGTTCATTTTTCAATGAAATCACCCTATCAACTCAACTACAAAAATTCTGGGAACTGGAGGAAGTTCCGAAGAAGCGCCGCTCAACCCCTGAAGATATATATTGTGAAGCGCTGTATAAAAAATCGACTCATAAAAACCCTGATGGTCGGTTTGTCGTGTCACTACCCTTTAAGCACGACTACCCCAACCCCCTTAATGTAGGCGATTCCCGAAACATCGCCATATCTCAATTTTTACGCAATGAAACAAGATTGCTAAAAATTCCCGAACTCAAAAATGATTACGACCGAGTAATCACCGAGTATGCCACTCTAGGCCAAATGGACAAAGTTTCCCCCCCGAGCAACGGCTCTGAAAACTACTACTTGCCACACCACGCAGTACTAAAACCCGATAGTGCTACCACCAAGCTACGTGTGGTGTTTAATGCGTCTAGCCCCTCATCTAACGGCGTCAGTCTCAACGATATGCTCCACGTCGGGCCTATATTACAGGCCGACTTAACTATTTTAATTCTTCGCTGGAGACTTTTTCGCTACGTATTTAACGCGGACATCGAAAAGATGTACCGCCAAATTCTTATAGAACCCTCTCAGACCCAATATCAGCGTATTATCTTCCGAAAATCCCCGAACGAGCCCCTTCAAGATTATCAGTTGAATACCGTAACATTCGGTGTCAACTGCGCCCCATACTTAGCAATCAGAACATTGCTAGAGTTAGCCAATGAGGCCGAAGAAAATTACCCCCTGGCAGCTGACATTTTACGAAACTTCATGTACGTCGATGATGTTTTGGCTGGCTCCCATACTATCACGGCCAGCTTACAATGCAGAAATCAACTCCGAAACGTGCTTGAATCAGCAGGTTTTACGTTACGTAAATGGACGGCGAATAACAATCTTTTACTCAATGATTTACCCCCAAATTATCTACTAGATGAAGAATTTTTGACCCTTTCTGATTCTAGCATCACTAAAACGCTGGGACTGCGGTGGAACGCTGGAAATGATTATTTCTACTTTAAATTGAAATCTCATCCCGATCGCAAGGCAGTCACAAAAAGGACTGTACTTTCAGAAATAGCCAAGTTATTTGACCCCGCAGGCTGGCTATCGCCCAAAATAATTGTGGCTAAAATCATAATGCAACAAATCTGGAAGGATGGAACAGACTGGGATGAAGATTTACACCCCCCTACTCTAGAAAACTGGCATAATTTTCTTGATGATTATATACACATCGAACAAATTAGAATACCCCGTTTTGTTAATTTTGACCCCTCATACACTACCGAACTACACGGTTTCTGCGACGCCTCTGAAAAGGCCTATGCCGCTACTCTGTATCTGCGATCTGAGAACCAAGGTTTTGTCTCAACTCACCTTTTAGTGGCAAAAACCAAAGTAGCGCCGGTAAAATTTGTTTCGATACCACGAAAAGAACTTTGTGGTGCTGAGTTGTTGGCTACAATGATGGACACAATACCAGCTCAACTCAATTTAAAAAATTACAAAATTTTCTTGTGGACAGATTCCACGATTGTCTTAGCATGGTTGCGAGGTCCCCCTAACCGATGGAAAACATTCGTTGAAAACCGCGTCAGCTCCATAATCGAAAAGGTCGGAATCGAACCATGGTCGCATGTTGATACGAAAAATAATCCAGCTGACCTGGCCTCTCGCGGCCTTACCGTATCACAATTGGCGTCGAATACGCTCTGGTGGCAAGGTCCCCCGTGGTTAAGACTTTCACACGCTGAGTGGCCGTCATGCACGGCAAATTTCTCAACAGACGAAGAGTCCAGACCGCTCTGTGTGCACTCTACCACAGTGAAATATGAAGACCTACTCCATAATTTTTCGGATTTGCCCAAAGCGTTACGAGTTATTAGCTACGTATTTCGTTTTTATCATCGCTTGAAAAATCATCAGAAATTCAACTCTAATGATCTCACCTCAGACGAAATCAACTTCGTTAAAACATGTTTAATTATTTCGAGTCAAAAACTTCATTTCGCAGATGAGCATAAAGAATTATGCAATAATCGCCCGATACCCCGTAAAAGTACGTTATTAACTCTTAACCTCTTTCTCGATTCTAACGGAATCATGAGAATTAATGGCCGATTGGCAAACTCCCCCACACTTAGCTATAATGAGCGCTACCCTATTTTGTTACCCTATCACGCTCGTTATACTCGACTTTTCCTCAAATGGCTACACATGTACTCCATACATGGCCAAAATGCGCTTTTACACCGCCTTATGCGATGTCATTACTACGTACCTCGTCTTAAAAATTTAATAAAATCAACTATTTCTAAATGCCTCACATTCGTTAGACATAAAAGTGCGCTCAGCCAGCAGATGATGGCTGTATTACCCCCCGAACGAGTTACGCTCACCCGCCCATTCTACGACACAGGAGTGGATTTCGCCGGGCCCTTCAAAATAAAGTCCTATGTGGGCCGCGGTTGCAAAATCACCAAAGGTTACGCCGCAATCTGCGTCTGCTTCGCCACTGAAGCTATTCAGCTGGAAGCCACTGGAGATATATCTACGGAAGCCTTTTTAGCGGTCTTCAACCAGGCAGCCTTGCATCGCCCCTCGCACAGGATACAGCTTTGGGATGGGTCCTAGTGGGAAAGTTTGGCCTGTAGGTGCCACCAACGACTAATCATTATTTTTTATATTATACATTTATTGAACTTATACATTTATTGAACTTATACTTATATTATACCCTAAGATATTCTATCTTTTTGAATTATTGAATTTGAATTTATATAACTTGTTATACTCTAAGTTGCAGTCCTGCAAGGGGGGCGGGATGTTTAAGCGCCAACGCAGAATGCGTTGTAAACACTCTTTTGCCCTTTTTTTGCTTCTGTGTAAATAAAAAAGAGAGAAACAGAAAACAAAAAAAAGGGCAAAAGAATGCGCGGTAGAATTTAGTCAGTTGCGTTGTGGTTCTAAGAGCGTAAAGTCGAAGTAATTTGTTATTAAGTTAAATAAAGTGTTTTTTATAGTTTGCTGGGAACGTATTGTTATAAATATAAATTAAACCTAAAATATTAACAAAAAAAAACTAATTTAAGAAAAATTATTCATATTGATTGTATTACCAAATAGAGTAAAATAAACCTGTACACAATATATAAATATTTTTTAACGTTTAAATCCATATGGTGTACAACTATAGAAAAAATAAAACATTTTGAAATAAAACAAAGAAAACGTGAGTTTGTGGATAAAAATAACTAAAGATTGCAGACAAAAAAGACAGCTGTAAACCCAACTTGACCGAGTGAGGAACGTTCATTGCAGGAGCCCTGAACCACCTTGGAGATCTTCCTTTAGCAGCCTTTAGTCGACACCATCGTTGCCGAGAAACAAACGGCGTTGGACACCACTCATCAGATCTGCAGCAAACCTCGGGTAAGTCCTAAGTATCTTTCCCCACAACTCTGTGGAAGACCCCACCCACATTTATGTGGAAGTAACCCCCTTGAACCCCCACAACAATCATGTCGAAACTTTAAAGGTTAATTTTAAATTACGAGGATTTTGATATTTTGAGCATATTAGGCTAATTAAGAAAATTATTTAGTTAAGATTTTGTTTTACTTTTAGAAAATATTTATAAAACTTAAAGATTCAAAGAAAGAAATCTTGTAGAAAAAGAAAAGACTAATAGGCGTAGACAAACGTGGTAGAGTAGGAAGATTTAAGTTAGGTTTTGTCCATACTGGGCCGTCCTAAGGACTCTTCCTACCATATGTGATAAAGGCCTTGTTTTGTTTAGTGATATATAGATGTTTGACGAAAATAGGAAAAAAACGAGTTCTGATTTCGAAAAGTTCCCGACTGGGGATTAAAATTATACTCTCGAATGGGTTACCTGGAACGTGGCCCAACCACACAACACCCAACAAAAGCCATGTTAAAAATGTCACTGGAGAGTTTTACGTTTGCTATTAAAAAAAATATATTGAAAATATGAGGTACAAAAAATTGTATCCATTTGTTCATATTTACCTTGTAATTTGTACAATAATTTAACAATCAGGTTTTTTAAGGAACCAGTAGATTTATGCTTCTTCAAAAACTTAGCAAAATGAAAAGATTGTGTGAACCTAGGTCTCAAAATTGTTAAAAAAGTTTATATGGATCCTTTTCAATAAATAAATTGTCCTTTCTTTAAATTGTTTTAAGACACTTTAAACTACTAAGACTTTGTACTGTGTACTTCACCTTCAGCAGCCGATATTAAAAAGAATCTAGGGAAGTTATACAATATACGGCAAACTTCGTACCGCGTGATTAAAAAAACTAGAAACTTCTTTTATCCGTGCATTGATAAAAAAAAATACTTTTTTTCATTAGTGATCCACAACTTAAAGTGAAAGAGAAACCAATATACTACACAATCAAATATTATTACATCAGAAGACATACATGATCGAAAATGTTGAGTGAAGCAAAGACTAATGAATGATAATTCTTGCGAAAAAAAACTGACTTCAAAACAGATTTCATCTGCCTGCCTATAACAGCTATATATATATTATATCAACTATTTAATATAATATTTTTATACTTCTTATTATACCAAAAAAAGTATTGGACAGTCTGTCTAAATTTAAGGTATTTGTATACAGCGGTTCAAAAAATACGGCCATACTTTTTACTTTTTGTTATAGCGGACTTAGCAATGTAGGTTCGTTGTAAATTTCAAGCGTCTGTCTACAACTGTTCAAAAGATAGGCCATATACATCAAATTTAATGAACTATTGGCGCAATTTGTAATATTAATACTTGTTACTATAACGGCCATATCAATCGACATTCTGTCCAATTTGCAAGCGTTTGTCTATAACGGTTCAAAAGAGAGGCCCATCTAAGTAAATTTACATCAATTATGGGGGCACCCTTTAATTTTTAGATTTATTTTTGTATAATTTTTTGTTTTTGGGAGCCAAAGTAATACGCAGTCATTTAAAATTTTACAGAATCGCCCTTTACAGTTCATAATACCCGTAAAAAATATGTATGTTGTATGGGGACACCCTTTAATTTTTAAGATTATGAACTGTTTTTAAAACGGACCAATCTGTAACCATAATCTATCATATTATATTAAAATTTTCAAAATCGGATCAGAAATGACTGAGTTCTGGAAGCACAAATATAAAAAAAGCAACATTTAGCCGAATTGTATAACCTCCTTCTTTTTTTGAAGTCGGTTAAAAATTAAAGGGAATTTTAATGAACCATAATATAAGCAGTTGTCATTTTGAGTACTAACATAGATTGAAATATCCTAATTCAAATAATGCAAGATTGTAGTAATTAACAAATATAAAGTTGTAAAAAATTTTTTTGCGATGCTGATATATGTATTACAAGGTATGAGCTATCCCGTAATTTTTGAGGAACATCGTTACCAATGATTCTTTTAATTAGATGCCGTGATCATCGTTTCCAGTTCTGTTTTTATTTAGGAGACAGATGTACATACATGAATTAATTTAGATATTATGCAAACAGTAACCATAATGCAAAAGTTGTTTTGACCTCGACATTCAAAATTTAAAGTTTGGAAAAAAATAACTGTTGTTAACCCTACATAGATAAGGTACGTCTCACAGACGTACATCTTTTAAATTTTGTACTCTATCTCAGTCATTTGTTATGAGAAAAAGTTTTCATGTTCAGTATTCTCAGTTGTTGTGCGTTGCTTGCTAGTAGTGGTTGTTTTCGTGTGGTAGGTTGATCATATTTCTCTGAAATTACAAACCATACGTCTCAGAGGCGTATTGTATCTTTTGAGTAATGTTTGTACAATAATTTTTTTATTTTTCTTAACCTCCATAGGATCCTCAAATTTTACTTACGCTAACGTTCTTTGGGTAAAATTTGACCCAGTTAGAAAATTCGATATGAAAAAACTTGTTTTCTTTAATTAAGTTTGTTTTTAAAGTTCGTTCTCTTTTTTAGCTTTGTTTAGAATATTAAAGCTGTACGTTTTGTTTATTACGAATTCATATATATGTTTATTAAAAAAAAGAAAACTATGTTCTTGGCAAGGAATTTCGCTGTTTTATATAGCTACAGTCCTAAATATTCCAAAAAACTTACGACGTTTGGCCAAACAGTTTTCTTTCCAACCATTATCAGCCGATGTAAATAATATAAAAGCATTATAAGCTGATATATCTAAAATGTTGCTAAATACAATTTGAGGCCATCTATTGGTTTTCCTTTTGCAAGTGTAACATGAAACAACTTTATCCAGAGTATCAACTCCTCCTTTACATTTATTACATTCTAGTATCATTTGCGGTTTTTTGTCCTCACGATTTCTTATTTCTGGACTATGACGCAAAATGCTAAGAGATTCACAGACTTATTTTTCTTTGAAATGTATGAAACGAGATTAGTGTCCTTGGTGAAGCAAAAATATTACCGGTATTCCTTTAGTTGACAAAAGATTAGGTGTCAATTCTGTCTTGTTTTTACGTATTGTTTGCCTGTATACGGTTGTATATTCCACACGTAACTGGTTCTCAAATCGCAGAGTACCCAAAATGTAATACCATACTTATTTGGTTTTGACGGTATATACTGCCGGAATGTATACCTTCCTCTGAATGCGACAAATTGCTCATCTACTGTTACATATTAAGATGGATTGTAAAGTTTTGGCAATATTTCAACCCACATACTTCATGTATCGGTGCAAACTTATCTACAATTCTACGTTCACTGCGAGTATCCTTATTGTCAAAGCTATCACTCTAGAAAGACTTTTGAATCTTTTCAATGGCATAATTTCTCTAAAACCGGGTCTTCCTTTCTCAGAGTATTATAAAATTTCCGTACTTTAATTATTTGATCTTTACACTCCAGCTAACAAAAGTGTACCCATAAAGGTGTCGTCAACTTCAGTCCAATCCATATCAAAAACACGTTTACCTTCATTGTTGGTATATTTCAAAATAATGTTCATTACAGGTGGCGTGAAAAACAATTGAAAACTGAAAATTTTTTCCTGTGTGATTCTCGAACAGGAGTAGCGGGTGATGCCTGGTGTCATGCTAATAATGTTCTCACTTCGGAATCTTCCTTGACTATTTGTAAGAGGTTGTCTGAAATATCTTATTCCACCAACTTTTGTTGTCATTGCTTAAGTCGTTGCTATCAATTTCATCTCCACTAAAACTGTCAGTTGTCTCCGCGCATTGTAAGTTATCTTTATATTCTGAACAAATGTCCTCTTCGACCGATAGTACATTTAGAAAATGTTCTATTTCACTAGTACTCATTTTCCGACAAGAAATACAGACTCGACACTTTATAACGTTGATACGTTTGATCAGTTCCGTGTTCATTATATGACTCACGATTTCTGTCTGTCCGTTCGTGTTATTGCTGACATCAAGCCGAGGCAAACTTGATTTCACAAAAAATATGTCAATCGATCACAAAACACCACGCCTATCTCTAACTTTTTAATTTCATTTGGAATAATAAAGTAACTCCAAGGAAAAAAATAAATATATGTTATAGAGCTATTGAAGTATATCTATTACATTTTCAAATAGCGCGCATAGCCTTATTTTGCATTTTCTGTAATCTTAATATCTGTTGATCTGTGCAGCATGTTAATAATATAGTTCAGCCGTATTCAAATTGAGGTTTTATTATGGTGTTGTGTATACATATGTATTGAAGTGACAACTGATACTTTATTCCTTACACGTTTAAAATATCATCAGAAAAGTTTTTTACATACATATTCTATATGATCTTAAAATTTTTTCTATTAAAATATTATTTGTTGCAAATACCCTATTGGAGTTCATATTTATCTCCATTATTTTTGTTTTGCTTTTGTTCAGTTTGAGTTTATTTATTTTCAGGCATTCATTTATATTCCGCATATCGTTTGCTAAAATTACATAGCATTCTTCTTCTGTTGTTGATTCCGAATAAACAAGTCATCATCGGCATATAACACAATGTTACTGTTTTCCAGTACTTTTTTAATATCATTTATATATATTAAGAATAGCAGTGCCCCTCGGATTGATCCTTGTAGGACTCCGAGATCATTTATAATCTTACTGGACTCAACATTGTTCACTTTTGTCACCTGTCTACGATCTACTAGATATGTCCGAAAACAATTTTACTCTTTAGTCTTTATTCCATATTAAAAACTTTCTTTAACAGTCTTTTAAAACCCCCCAAAAAAAAAATGGCTTATATTTTAATCTCCTTTTTACGATATTTCCATTTATTTATCACATAGTTAATAATTATTTCACAGGAGTGTTTTTTTTCTTAATCCAGATTGGTATACTGATAGTATATTATGTAGTTCTAGATACTCTACTAACTGGTTTTTAACAACCATTTCTAAAACTTTTTCACATATAACAAGCGTATTAAGGCGTTCTTTATTTTTTCTGTTGGTGTAATCATAGTCTCTTTCCAACGGTCGGATCAACGATTTATTTATAATATTTACTAATATATTGCCTAATTTAAACCAGTTATCAATTTTTAATTTTATTGACATTTATTGTAATCTTTTTTTCTACTCATGATTTTACATATATTTTTTAAACCTTCAAGAGATATTTCACGAAACTTAAAAGTATAACTTATTGGTATTTTATTTACATATTTCACATTTTCGATAGATTTTCTAATGCCATTTTAAAATTTTCAGCTATTTCTAAATTGTCGTTAAAGCTTATGTTATTGAATATCACATTTTTTATCACAGTTCCAGGCTTTTTTTTTACGAGATCTTTTATATTGCTCCACATTTCTTTTAGATTTCTGGCACTTGTTATTTCTTTTTTTCTTATTTTCCAATTTGACTTTAAATTGATTTCTTATTATCTTATAATTTTCTCAAGCATTAGTGGAGTTTTTGATATTTCCTAATTTTTTCATTTTTTAAGCATCTTAGTTCATTATCAAACCATTTATTATTTTTAACAAATTTTGTTTTAGTTTAATTGTAAATTTTTCTCATTTATAAAATTTCTAAATCTGTTTCTTTCATATTTGAAAATTTATATCTCCGCACTTGTAACTTTTCAATTCCGCTGTCCTGATTTATAAATACATCTATGCTTCCGTGATCCGATATTTTACTATTGGTTATTATATAGTCGATAAGAGTTTTAGAGTTCTGTGTTATTCTTGTCAATTCATTCATTATTTGGTTTAGGCCACAATCGTTTAGAATTTTCTATGTTGTTCTATTTTGTTTCTATAAAAATCTTTATACCAATCAATGTTAAAGTTACCAGCTATTATTATATCAATATTTCTTTCACTTATTTCTTCTACTACTTCCTGAAACAGGTTACAAAAAACTGCCTTATTACTTTGTGGTGATGTTATATATATTCCTTAATTCTTTCAATGTGCCAACTCTTCATAAAAAATAATATTACTCCTCCAGTCCTTGACGAGGTTGAAAGTGAAAAGCAATTATTATATCCTTTTATTTCTATTTTTCCTTCATTAATTTTTTTCATTTTGATGAGTATGAGAGAAAACTATAAAGTCTGGTTTTACTGCTTTAGCTGAAATCTGCAATTGATTAATGTTATTTGTTAGTCCCTGTATATTAGTATATATTCCATGAATACTGTTTTGTTGCTAGACCTTTAAACCTATTCTCTTCCTCTTTGATAATCTGGACACTTACGATTGTTCGATGTGTGTTTAATGTACACCTATTTATCACTTCATTGTTACATTCTGCATTTTTATGATTTCCCTGACATCTATAGCAGACTTTATCATTTCTACATTCTGTCTCTTTATGATTGTGCCCCAAGCATTTATAACACTGAATTACCATTGTTTAAGCATAAACTCTACATCTGTCCCATTCTACAATAAGTTTTTGGCACATTAAGAAATTTTTATAAGACTCATTGTCTATTTTCATTTATGCATTAAAAATCACTTTATTGCTTCTTTTTGTTTTAAATAATTTAATGATTTCGATTTCACTGTTTTCCAACACTAAGTTTTGCTTTTTTAATTTTTCAGTTATCACAATTCGCGTATTAATTTCTTTTAAGACTTTAACCACATACTTGTTACTGACTTTGTTTTCAATAGCCTCTTTATTTTTTTTTTTCGTTTCCTCAATGTTTTCAGTTTCTATAACCACAGCACCATTTCTTCTATTTTGTACATTAGTTATTTTCAAATTAATATGGCTTATTTTTTATTTAATCCCAGCAAAAAATTAGACATTACCTTTAAAATTACTTGACATATACTGACTTACTTTTGTGATTGCCATATTTTGTTACTCGCTTACAAAACACATTACATTAGTTCCCAAAACAGGAAGTAGAAATGGAACTAATTATTTATGTTAGAAGAGAATACTTACTTTATACGTACTAATGGTTCTCATTATTTCCTACAATAATTAATGTAATCGATTCTCAGGAATTGATTGAAAAAATGTCACACTCTATTACCTTTTCAAAAATTTTTTGCAGGGCTTCTGCTTTTTCAGTACTTTGTTTTTCTCTTGGTTTAACAGTTAAAGGACATTACTTGAAATTTCTGGTAACACTACATTATTTGAGACTGCCTATGCGTATTACCGTTTTGCTTTTTTTGTTTCCTTCTCTTATTTTTTTTTCATTGCACAATTTGTTCTTATTTATCTCTATGGATTCACAAATATTTTTATTTTAGTTTTCACAATCTTTTATATTTCCATACATACTTTTAACTTCTTGTACATTTGTTTCACAAATTTTTTGATTTTTCATATTTCCAAATCTTTCAGAATATCTTTTTTCTATTGATTCCAATAATGCTTTTATTTCCAATATGTAACGGATAAAATTATCCTCACTGATAATGTTTGCCGAATATTAGTCTATTTCTGCACATTTTTTTTGTAAAATGTTATACTTTGTCACATACTCCATTGCTTACTCCACTTTCACCTCTTCTTGCTGATCTGCATTTACTGCATTCAGCCTTTTTATATAAACTGCTTATTTGCACTATAACAACTTTTGCTTATTAATTTAATAAAATTTTATTCTTCACGCTTGTATTTATATTTTAGTTCTGTATTTTAAAAAGTTCAACAATTGCTTAATGATTTTTATTAATTATTTTAAAATTTAATCAACACAGCCAAAATTTTCATTTCTTTATATCTCAAAAAATTGTAAGTACTAAATTTTTTATATTATTTTAATTCTCTGTCCCCCCAATATTTGCTTTTTTGATTGGAGTTACTTCAATAAACTAGATTTAGATGGTAAAGGGTATATAAGAATCGGCACAGCGGAATATAGCACTCTTAGTTGTTTTTATTTAAATTTTCGTTTCCAATTAATTAAGTACAAGGTCAGTTTTATAATATTTTCAATATTTCGCCACACCATCATCAGCATCACCAGGAAACAGGAAAAAAATATTAATAACTAATTTTTAAACACAACAATAAATTAAAAACATTTATCAAACCAGCTCAGTAAAATTTCAAAAAACCTTGTGTTTAAATAACTAGAAAAAAATTTTAAGTGAAAGGGCAACAAAACATTAATATTTAATTTAAATAGTGAGCACGGATATACATCACGTTTTAAAAAGAAATCGGCAGACGAGAGGACTTGTTAATCGATTTAAGGCATTGAGAAAAAAAATTATTAAAATCAAATCCACAATAACCTTGTAAATTCGTTGTCGCAGTTCAGGAATTCTTTCCAAATTTAACAAAGGATTTCCTTAGTATTTTCGAAATAGAGAGTTCATCACGTTTTGGAAAAATATTTATCTGATTTAAGAAGCAAAATTTTAAAATGTGTAATTAATGAAAAACATAATTTACTGAAGCATTTTCAGATGGAACTGATAATGGTTGAAGTTGATTTGAAAATAAAAACTCCTTTCAAAAGAGAAAATGGAAAAATTTTTGCAGTTTGAGGCAAGTTAAAACCTGTTTTTTAAAAATTAAGATAAAAAATATACATAAAGCTTGAGTGCTTAATAAAAAGTGGTTTGTCAATAAGACTTATTTAGATATTCCAGATGAGGTGAAGTGAATGCTTTTATTAGGATATTAACATGCATTACCAATAAAGCGAGAAAATTTTCCAGTTTTGAAAACGGTAGCAAAAATTAAAGACAAGAGAAGAACAGGAAATAGCTAGGACTAAATTTTTAGATAAGATAAAATTAACTATTAGAGATAGATTTATGTTAGAGGACGTGATAAGGTTGATAAGTTTTTAAGAAATAGGGACTTATCTTGAAAAGAGATAAAGGTGACACTACAGTAGCTATAAACAAAAACGATTATGATTACGAATTAACAATATTCTAGGGGATGTTTCCAATTATAAATTAGCAAATAAAGATCCAACATAAAAATTGGAGAAAATAAATAAAGATTTAGTAGAAGAACTTTTTTAAGCAAAAATGTATTACGATTTTATAGAAACACAAGTATTAGTGATTTATTTGGCTGTGCCGAATCTTATATCACGTTCACCATCTATATAGATCTGTTTAGCGCAGTAACTCCAATCAATAAAGAAAATATTGGAGTGACAGAGAATTAAAAAATAATTTAGTGCTGCATATATATAATTTTATATAAAAATGCCATCGGCTCTTAATGGGTTAAGCATTTAAAAAAAATTTTAGTTTTTCCCTAAAAATCTCTTCAAAACCTTTAAAATGATATCCATTATGATATTTTAAAAACATTTAAAATAAATTAATGACAATTCACTTATTTTCAGCTTTTTGGTTAATTTTTCAATTTAATTTCTAAATATTTTTAGAAAGAAAAATTATTTACAAATGTATGCGGACGTTTTCAAAAGAAAACAAGAAAAATTAAATGCTAGCAGATTGGGAAAAAATTTAAAATTAATGCTAGTCACGGCGTGTTTACATTCAAACTTAACTCATAACAGTCAATATGATACTGAAACAGCAACTATAATGTTGTGAGCAACGAGTATAGCTCTAAACACTTAGACGACAGCAGACTTCACAACTTCACGGCTTCAAATGCTGCTAACTTCAAATGCTGCTCTGAAGTCAGCTTCATAATAATTTTGAAGACAGCAACAACAGCTGTGTACTTTAGCAATACAAATTTAAGGGATACCGCATACACATATTTTATAATGAATAAAATTAAAGTTATTGATAAAAAATGTAATAATATCTAAAGGGCTGCACAAGCATAAGAAAAATGTCTTATAAGCAATCAGGTAAATTTCAAGTAGTGTGTGTATAGAACACTCTCATTTTCAAACACATACTTCCAAACACAAATGTTTTGCTTTGCCACCAAAATAGAGATTAAAGAACAAAAATGTTTTAGAACAACATTGAAGTAAAACATAACTGAACTAGAACGAAAATGAAATAGAATATCAAAACTGAAGTAGAACATTCAAAACATGCTTGAAGTTTTTAATAGCAGAATTAGGCTAAAGAGAAACTACAATCATTTTCGTTTTTCTCAATATGAGGTGTCATCAACTTTAAGATTTGAAAACGCATAAAAATGTATTTGTTTAATATCTGTTTTATTTAAAATGTTAATTGAATTACTTTAAAAAAAAAATTTTATATTTTTATATTAAAAATATAATAGTAAAATTGTGTTTTACATTTCGGGGTTTTCAGAAAAAGGAATAGTAATAAAACTTAACAAAAACAAAAAAAAAAATGCCTGTATTCGATCGTACTAAATAATATATTTTTTTATAAGTTCTATACAAAAAAATTTAAAAAGGGTTCAGCAATTGATAGTAAGGAATTAAAATTAATAACACGTGGTTCAGTGTGTATCCTTTTATAAAAATATTTTTTAAAAATGAATTTTTTATCCGAAGTTTCATATTTTCATATTAAAAATATAACAATAAAACAGCCTGTAATAAAAAAAATATATTTTTATGTTTGCATATCATTTCTTTATATAAAAGCACTTTTCTTTTCTTTCAACAGCACTTTTAACAACACTGCTTTATTTTTGTGAGCATTTTTGTATATGTTCTAGTGCACTCGATGTTTCTACTATGATTTACCGTTTTTTTACTTCATTTTCGCCTTTTGTTTTGATGTTCTACTCTGTTTTAAAACACAAGCACTAACAAAGCTGTAAAGAGAAACTTTTCGAATGGTGCTTGTTTTGTTTTAGTGAGAGCCATGTTTTGTTATGCTTGTTTTGATATTTATATTTACACTGAAGTTCTGTGTTTGGAAGTAGTGTACACTAGAACATAGAACTTTCAAAACATTTTGTGCAGCTCTTTAATAATATCATGAAAAACTATAAAAACACATAAATTTATTTCCTTATTGTATTTTTGTAATTTTCTTTTATATTTAATATTAAAAAAAATGTTTTTGTTTTTATTTCTCCAATTTATATGTATAATGGCAACATTATATTTGTTTATTGCTGCCCGTCAAAATAGAAAATAGCCTAAGTTGGCAGCAGCAGCAAATGCTGTCGTGTAGTCGTGCTGTTGTGATGTCGTCAAAATAATCGTTTTCATTTAAACACATGTATTTTATTTTTGACAGTTTGCTGTCTGCTGCCTGCTGTCGTCTAAGTGTTTAGGGCTTATGAAAAATTAAAATAAAAGTGTCGTTTCGTGGCTATATCGAACAAAGAGAACGACCCAGAAATGCTTTATGCTATAAACACAATCAAAGGCTACCGACCATTGACTACCGACTACAAAAGTAGCTGGCTACAAAAATAGCCAAGCCGCCAGCTACTTAATTCTTTTAACGGCGATCGACCACTAACTACAAAAAATAAACATCTGTTTTGACATATGTATTATAGTTGACCAAAACAAAATAAACTTGATTTTTTCAAGTGAATTTGTGTAAAAAAATTTTTTTTAAATGTCTCGAGAAAATTTAATTTACTTTATAAGTACTATTGCTAAAATAGTGGAAACAAAGACTTCAGTGTATGAAGTGTCCACTTCCATATTTGCATGTAAATTGAACTAAACATTTACATTAAACAATATAATAAATACATATAAACAGTAAAAATTACTATTATATACTTACCAATTTCAATGAAAAACCCAAAAAATATATATAAATGAAACAAATTAGAAATTGATGAAAAAAGAACTAAATGGAAAATTTCACAAACAAAAAGTAAATGGAAAATGCGCCAAATAAATAGTAAATGAAAATGTAAACAAATGAACAGATGATTATTATTTCTCAATGGTGCCACTATAAAAGTTTTTCGCGTTTTTAAAGCGATATTTAATGTATTGCGTTTTTAAAACCACCATTTCATGCATTTATTGTATTGGCAGCACTAATCTGTTTTTGGTAGACAAGAAAAATAGAAATAGAAATTAGCCTACAAGAGTAGCCGTGTAGTCGGTAGTCGTGTAGCGGCTAAAAGAATTATTCTCATAAGCACGCATGTATTCTATTTTTGACATCTTGTAGTCGATGGTCGGTGGACGTGATTGTGTTTATTGCATTAAGTTGTGTGTGAACTTCGTCTCACCAAATTAACATTACGATTAGTTGGTTAAATAGATGATACATAACATGAGGTAAGCCTCATTACTCTCACGTAAATGTTGCGGATGGATGGCTTCAACGTTGGCTAGTTACTGTTTATACGTAAACGTTCCATATAATTCTCAAATGTAAAAAAAAACATTTTAAAGAGGCAAATGCGATTACAAAAAAAAAACTTATTTTTACTACATAAAAGTAAAATACTTAATTATAGTTTTTGTGTCTTATGTGTTCAATACAAAAACATGGCTTTACACATTTATTTCGCCCAAAAAGATTTTTAATAAATTGTTATTATTTTTTAAGCAAGGTTGTTTAAAACAAAGTTGATAACTAATATACTACGATAGAAACGCTAATTTAAAAAGTAAGGTAAAAAAAAAAAATAAAAAAAGTGATATAGTAAATAAATATATATAACCGATTTTAGGGATTACAGTTTATAATAATTTGCACATGCAATTACTTAATTTCATTTTCATGGAATTTTTTAAGTACATGTCACTTGTAATAGCCATTGAAAAAAATCAATAAGATTCTATTATCTTACTTAAAATTATATATGCAGGTACATAGTAAACATGTAAAAATAATAAAATTCCTATGTATTGTTTTTAAAAATAAAAACGCAAGTAAAATAGTTTCTACAGCATTTAGAACTTCAAAAGTCTCACCACTTTTAATAGAGATGGAATCGCAATTGCTCTTACGTTTGCTTTGTATAAAAGTATGGAATTTTATAGATGTTTTTCGGAAAATTTTACTTCATTATATAATTGAAATTTCAGTGCACGTTAGATATTTTAAATATAAGTATTTTATGAACAAACACGTATGTACAATATACTTTGTGTACATATGTACATCGTATAAAAATTAATTGTAAAATATAATCTTTTGGAAATTTCACCTAAAAGAGAATGTTTAATATTCCTCTAAGTTTTCAAAACAAATTTTAACTGTAATTATTTTATTTGCATTCCATTTTTAAATATTAATTTATCTACAAAACTCAATATTTGTTATAACTAATATTAACATACACTACTAAAAACTATACTCTACTACCACAGCATTTATTTGCAATCCTTATTTTAAACTTCTATTATATGTTTTAAAATATTTTTTTATTATATTTAGCACATTTGTGTTAAAATTTACTTTTTCGGATTCTAAAAGTATCAATTACAATAAAATTTATAAAAATATTTATTACAATAATACCGTGCAATAACAGTAACAAAGAAATAAAAATACTTATAGTAATATTACAGCAGTAAAAATTTAAATCGCAGTAATACTTACTTTTAGTTTTAATGCACATATGACAAAAGTTATAGCAAAATACGCTATAAATTCTACAATTCTAAAGAGACAACAAATCTTTTACAGTTGATACGTGAAAACGTAGAAATTTTTAAATTTTATTAGGTTCGTCCGCAACGCAACGTCACGTTTACGAGAGAGTACCTATTTACATACAACCTAGGTAAGGAAAATGGGTCAGCTGATACGCAACGTGTACGTTTAGGTGAGAGTAACGAGGCCTGTAAATAGATGCGAAGAATGCTGATGAAGGATGTGGCAGTCCAGGAAATGCTGCATTTCGTTCTTTTAGCGTCTAAATTTTCTTGGTTTCTTTGGAAAACGTCCGCATACATTTGTAAATAATTTTTCTTTCTATAAATATGTAGAAATTAAATTAAAAATTAACCAAAAAGCCGAAAATAAGACAATTGTCATTCATTTATAAGATCGATGGCTCAAATCCTGATTGGGAAAAAATTTAAAATTAAAAAAAAACAAACGCTAGGCATCGCGAGTTTACATTCATACTTAACTCATAACAGTTAATATGATACTGGAACACAGTGTTAGTTTTTATTTTTATTTATTTATTTAATTGTCTACGGAAATTTAAATCCTTGCAGACATTTTAATTTAAGTACAACATGAAATTAGCTTAAATTAACATACATACAATAATAAAAAACTTTAAATAACATAAACAATTAGCTTAAATTAAACATGCATGCAGTAATAAAAAACGTAACAAATAGAAAAAAACTGTACATAAATAAAAAAAATTAGTTGTTTAGGTAAACTAATATGATATATCTAATTGAGCTTAGTGACAAATTAAAATCAATAAACTTATAATATTTATTAAAATCTGCACTAATTCTCCTAAAAGGGTCTGTGTTAGCATAATTAGCCCTAAAAAATTCTACAGCTAAAGGGGTAAAATTACGTGTAGGGAGTTGTGGTACATTTAAAGTAATTCTGTTAATAAGTAAATGAGTGGATAAATCGCCACTAATCACGCCAAAAATGAAGGAAATATTGAGTACTGTTCTGCGACTCCTTAGAGTTGGTAGCTTAATAAAGCAAAGGCTGGCTGAATAGGCAGGTAACTCGAGTAGGTTAAAGTTTAATCCACGAAGGCAAAAAAGCAGGAACTGTTTTTGAACAGATTCAAGAACATCTGAATATTTTTTATACATAGGGTGCCAAATTATGGATCCGTACTCCAGAATAGGCCTGACAAGCGACATATAAAGGCTTTTAGTAACGTATGGATCATCAAACTCTTTAGCCCAACGTTTTACAACTCCCAGTACACCTCTAGCTTTGTTTGCTGTCAAATTTATATGTGAGATAAAATTAAGTTTGGGGTCAAGTAACAATCCATCTAATATTTTATCTACTTCTTCCAGATGATAGTCATCGATAAAATAGCGTGCAGGTATCGGTTTCTTTCTAGCGAAGCACTTATATTTACATTTCTTCAGATTTAGCTCCATAAGATTTATTTTACACCAATTGTGAAGCGAGTTAAGGTCAGCTTGGAGATGTTGCTGGTCGGTTACTTGACTGTAATTACGAAAAAATTTTACATCATCGGCATACATCAAAATATTGGATGATTGAATGACATCAGGCGTCATTAATAAATAACGAAAATAGAAGCGGCCCAAGGTGGCTTCCCTGTGGTACCCCAGATACAACATCTATGCTTCTAGAGCAGGAGTTATTAAAACGAACCATTTGTTTCCTGTTTGTTAGGTAAGAGTATATCCATTTGACACTTAAATCGGTAAAACCAATTAATTCCAATTTTTTCATCAGAAGCATATGATTGACTTTTTCCTCTGCGATGGGCAGTCATCTTGACGTGATGCAGAGGCTTAAGTGCAGTGATCCGTGCAGGCCGTGCTGGTAGGGATACCCATGCCAGAGGGGCTCATGGTGAGTACGAAACTAAGAACTGCCCCCCCCCCCCTTCAGTGCCTGATAGCGTCTGTTTCCCCAATGGGGCGGCTATCAGCTACCCTGTACCGAATGTTTCCCCTTTCAATGAGATAGCGTCTGTTTCCCCAATGGGGCGGCTATCAGCTACCCTGTACCGAATGTTCCCCTTTCAATGAGACTGGGCATTCTGTCAGGGTACGTCCGTTTCTCTGGGTCAGCTAGATCCACGGTCCACTGTCCGAAATCCACGAGCGTCTGTTCACCATATTGGTGCAGCTTAGTGGTCTGCCTAGTCCATACTAGGCAGAGTCTAAAATACATGGCAGTATGTATAAAATGCAACAACCCTCCACCCCCATGAAATGAAAAAGAATAACAAATGCCCCAAGTATCCGGTCGGGGGCTTAATAATCTCCGGAGACCCTATTCCCGCGGTGGCGATTTCAGGCCGCGGTGAATCGAATGCTACTGTAATCCGGGCTAGTCAGGTTGGAACGCCAGGCCTGACTGGTCTGCAAACTACTGGTGTCACTGCAGGAGGAGACTCTGGGAAACCAGAGTCATCCAAATGCGTACAGACTGCACAAAATGGTGCACAAAAAGGCAGCGAAGTGCCTCTGGATTTCACTCCAAGCACTTCCAAAGCAGCCAAGGTCCGTGCCGCCAAGGCTAAAATCCCTGCTTCGGGTGCTGTAGGAACACAACAACGTTCCACAGCTAACCCAGTGCCGGTTGTGAGCAGTGGAACTGCGAACCAGATTTCGGGTTCCATTGTCTCACCTCCCCCCGCCAGTAAGGTAACTGCGAACAAGATTTCGGGTTCCCAAGCTGTGCCTTCAGCCGTAAAAGGCAAAACTATTCCCCCACGGCACGCCCCACCTGCCAGAAGGGCCTTTTTAAAACGGCGTGCTGCCGAGAAACGTGTGGATCAGCTGGGCAAAAATCCATCTGAGTCCCTCACAAAAGAGGAATCCACCTCGTTGAAATGCAGCAGCCCGCTACAAAGCGTCCAAAGCATAAGTCAATGGACAGGAGCTTTAGCGAGGTTGCAAAGGGCAACCTGATACGCGCCGTCATTGACAGGAATGACGCAGATAGTTCCATCTCCCACGCTAACTGGGAGGTGGTCCGCAAGAAGTTGATGGGAGTGTTCTGGAGGGTCATCAAAGACAACCCAGGACCCTTTCCTCAATCTGACGATGCAGGTTGGTTTCGTGGACATGTAAACTCATGGCATGTTCAAACGAGCGTTCGGCTATGCTGTTAAAGCAAGCCGTCGCTCTTTTGGAAGGCCTATGGGAAGGAGCGAAGCTTGACGTGGTACCTCTTGAAGAGATACCCCGCAGGCCTAGAGCCACGGCACGTATACCGGACGAACCTGCTGAACCCAAGGATATAATGGAGCTCATTCGGGGAGGAAATCCTGAACTACCAACCAGTGATTGGAAGGTAGCGAAGGTTTCTGAACCTGAAGGTGCATCCAGAAGGATTGTTGTCCTGCTGAGTCAGGAATCGTTGGCGCCGCTTCGGGAGAGACGGGGAAGGATCTACTACGGTTTCGAAACGATCCTTCTTCGTATCTATCGAGGCGACGACAAGGGTAACCTGACCCCGGAGGGTGATGAACCTACAGCGGAAAGTGTGGAAAATGATGAGACTGCCAGTCTGATCTCCGAGGAAGGCACCCTATCAAACTCTGAGTTTGTGGGTGAATTCTTCGAGGGAATGGACGAGGCAGTTGACGAGGACGCCCTCTTGGACTCGGACCAAGACGACGCCAACGTCACAATCGTATCCGCAAACAGGGATGGTGAAGGTGACTCAAGTAAACCTTCACCACTCTAAAGCAGCTTCCGCTGCACTACTTCTCCGCATCTCAGAGAGAGGGGAGGAGGTTGTATTAGCCCAAGAACCCTGGCTCCACCGGGGCAAGGTTTGCGGGCTTGGTGTTAGAGGCTTCAAGCTGCTATATATGAATGGTCCAGGTAAGATCAGATCATGCATAGTGGCTAAAAGCAATTTGAATATCTTCATTCTCTCTGATTACAGTGATGAAGATACGGTAGCAGCTGCCTGGGAGACAAATGGCGGAACTGTTATAGTAGTCTCCAGCTATATGGCGCACGAATGCGAAGCACCACCGCCAATGCTTCGCAAAGTAGTTAAGATGGCAGCCACACGGAACCTGCCGGTTATTATCGGGGCAGATGCCAATGCACACCATGTCGTGTGGGGCAGCTCGGATTCCAATGCAAGGGGTGAGTGTCTGTTTGATTTCATTCTTTGTAATAATTTAGACGTTGTAAACGTTGGGTCAGAACCCAATTTTGTTGTAGCGAATAGAAGGGAGGTTCTTGACGTTACGCTAGTTATTACTAAGCATTCAGATTTGATTAGGGCATGGAGGGTCTCTAGTGACTGCTCGTTCTCTGATCATAGGTATATTGAATTCGATGTAGTGATTCGGGTATATGGGGTTACCCCCCGACGAAACAGATGGAAAACGGATTGGGAGCGGCAACGGTCTCTCCTTTCCGATTTTCTTTCGAGTCCACCATTGAAACCACGGTGAATGCATTAACCAATGCGTTTGAGCGCGCGACTTCGGAATCTTGCAGATTAAATATCTGCCGTGGTAAGAGCAGACCACCTTGGTGGAACTCGGATATTGTGGAGGCACGGAAAGCCTCCCGTAGGCTCTTCAATGAGGCTAAGAGATCAGGAAACTGGTCTGCTTATAAGTCCTCAGTGAATAGGTTCAAGAATATGGTAAGAAATGCGAAGCAAAGGTCTTGGAGATCCTTCTGCAGTGGAGTGGAGAGTTCCTCCGAGACGAGCAGACTTCGTAATATTTTATCGGAACGCCCATTGTCCCTAGTTTCATTAAGAAACCATGTGGCAATTGGACTCTGAGTGCGCAAGAGACCCTTGAGGTTCTCATGGAGACTCACTTTCCGGGCTGTGCTCCCTTCAGGGGAGAAGACTCAGCCCCTTTTGACTGCCGGGCATCAGTTCCCATTCCTATAAATAGGGAGGGACTTATGTGGGTCTTGGGTAGTTTTGACCCGTTTAAATCAGCCGGTCCTGACGGCATTATACCGGCTGATTTGCAGCATAATGCGGATATTGTTATACCATGGTTAGTTCCGATATACACAGCATGTATTACATGGTCGTATATCCCTGAACCGTGGACTTTTTGCTCTGTTGTCTTCATTCCCAAGGGAGGGAAGACTTCGCACACTGAACCGAAGGACTTTAGACCTATAAGTCTATCCTCCTTCCTTTTGAAAACTCTGGAACGGATAATTGACCTTCACTTGAGAAGGACGATTAATACGGACCGACTCTCCGCTTTGTATGGAATCTACTGACAAATAGGGTCATTACTTCCAGCATGGGGATAGCTACCATACACAGGGTAGCTAAGCGAGGTACACCACAAGGGGGGGTATTATCTCCCCTTCTCTGGAACCTCGCCATGAACGCATTACTGACGGAAATGGACTGCAAGGGGTTCAGGACTGTGGCATATGCGGATGACGTTGCGGTTGCTGTATCGGGAAAATATCTCGACACGCTATCGCAACGTCTACAAACGGCGCTAGGCTGCGTCAGTAGGTGGTGTACTGAGAGTGGGCTTAGCGCGAACGCTCGGAAAACGGAGCTTGTGCTCTTCACGAGAAGAAACAAGATTCCGGCCTTTCCACTACCACTCCTTAATGGAGTGGAGCTTGGGTTGTCTGACAGAGCGAAGTATCTAGGTATCATCCTGGACTCCAAACTGTTGTGGACCCCAAATGTCCGCTTTAGGGCGGACAGGGCCTCAGTGGCTTTGTATGTGTGTAGGAGGGCCGTAGGCAAACACTGGGGTATTAACCCGAGGACGTCGTACTGGCTCTTTGACACGGTCATAAAACCCATACTCATGTACGGGGTTCTTGTGTGGTGGCCCGCACTGGGAAAACTTGTGAACTGCAGTATGCTGAATAGAATATTGCGAACTTCGGCCTTGATGGTCACCGGGGCAATGCGCACCACTCCATCGAAGGCCCTCTTTACGATGCTGCACTGGCTACCGGTCGATCTCATGGCCAAGCGGCTGGCTATGAACTTGGCGGTTAGACTGAATGCAGCGGCGACGTGGAAGTCAGGGGAGTTTGGACATGCGACCATTTTAGGCTGCTCCTCGGCCATCCCTGACAACATCGATTATTGCACGCCCACCCCCATGTCTGATATTAGTTTCGGGGTATCAACGTCGGGCACATCGAATATGCGTGGGGATGTGCTTGATGTTTACACTGACGGATCAAAGTCGGACACGGGGGTCGGGGGGGGGGGGGGGGCGTCTTCATTCCTAGATTTCAAATCAGAATGAAGTTTAGGCTACGGGATCAGTGTAGCGTGGTACAGGCTGAGATTTCAGCCATCAGAAGGGCGGCTTGCTGGATGAGGTACCACAGGATATACGGAGAGGATATCCGGATCTGTACTGACAGCAAGGCCGCGATTAACTCCTTATCGGGTGTCTATACGACATCCACATTGGTACGTGAATGCCGGACATCTCTTAACGAGATGGCGAGACATTCCAACCTAGAACTGTTTTGGGTACCGGCTCACTCGGGCGTACCCGGGAATATAATTGCGGACGAACTCGCCAGATTGGGAACCCGGTTGGGAGACCGAGAGACAGATCCACTGGTAGGAGTCCCATTAAGCTGCTGTAGAGCTTTACTTCAGCAGGAACTCCTCAGAACTGCACAGTCTAGGTGGTCTGAGGAGGTTACCTGCAGGGTCTCGAGGATATTGTGGCCTCAGTACGATAATAGGAGAACCGCAAATCTACTGAGGTTTCCTCGGGGGCAGCTGGGCACACTGGTGGGCGTGCTGACAGGGCACTGCGTCATTGGTGCTCACGCTAGGAGACTGAATCTTCCTCATCATGACTACTGTAGAAGTTGTCAAGATGAGGAGGAGGAGGAAACGGTGGAGCATCTGCTCTGCCACTGCCCGGCTCTTTCTGGGAATAGAGCGGCTACTTTTGGCAGTCCGAGACTGCATGGCCTTGCAGACTTATCCGTCTGCGATGTTTCTAGGATAAACTTGTTTATCCGGTCTTCAGGGTGGTTTGGATGTGGATCTTTTGATGGTGCCGTAGGGACCTCAATCTGATCTCTGCACATCCTGTTTCCAGGCAACACAATGGGACCTTTGGGACCCAAGTGAGTCGGTCTTTCTTTTTGCCGACGGCCTGCACAACCTAACCTAACCTAATGCCTTGCTGAAATCGGTGTATATCACGTCAGTTTGTTGTTTCTGCAGAAACCCATAATGTATAATTGTTGAAAAATGTAAAAGATTTGTTATACTAGAGCATCTCTTTCGAAATCCATGCTGATGATGTGTTATCAAATTTGATGTATGAAAGCATAAATGTTCGGTGATAATTTTTTCAAATAATTTGGGTATAGTACTTAATTTTGCAATACCACGGTAATTTGAAACATCGGACTTGTTTCCTGATTTAAAAAAAGAATTATAAAGGAATCCTTCCAGATTTCGGGAAAATTACCATATTTTATTTATGTATTAAACAAAATTTCTAAAGGGATAGAAATACTATCAGCGCAATTTATCAGAATATTACTAGGAATTTTATCAGGTCCACTGTTATATGAGAATTTAAGACTTTTTAATTCCTTGAAGATTGTTGAGTTATCAATGAATGGTATATTAATTGATTGAGTTTTACCGATGTTGAATGGATACTTGAAAGATTCATCGTACTTTGCATTTGAGTAAATTGTTGAGAAGAAATCGGCGAATAAGTTGCTTTTAATGTTATCATCACTGGATTCGGTTAGATGAATCTTTAAAGCGGAAGGGAATCCATTCGTTTTCTTTTTTTGATTTACAAATTTGAAAAATGCCTTTGGATTACGTTTTAAATTAATTCTCAATTTTTGTATATAAATATTATAAAATATTTTATTAAGCGAAGAATATGTAGCGCGGCTAATAGAATACCTTACATAATCAGCAGAATCACCAGATAGTTTGAATTTTTCGTATAGTTTGTTCTTTCTATTTTTAGCGTACGATAGTTGTTTATTATTCCAAGGAGGACCAACGTTTTGCTAGGTTATTGTTTTCGGAATACGCAAGTCCATAAAAGAATAAATCTTATGGTAGAAGGCTTTAGTTATCTTATCTATATCGGTGCAAGTTAGAATGTTATTCCAGTGAGTATTCTTTAGGAGTTCATTTAGTAAACTGTAATTGGTGTTCTCGAAAGAGAAGGGCTTTATACATAAAGGCATCACAGATTTATATGGAGTTGAAGCTTATAATTCGATAGTAGAATGGTAGATATCTTCAGGTGTTGTTATGGGTAAGGAGCGCCTAATAAAACAATCAGTAACATTATTAACAAAAACTAGGTCTAGTAACCTTGAGGAACTATTCATGATGTCATTTAGTTGGTATAAGCCCAAATCTTATAAAATATTAAAGAATTCATCACTGTTAGAGCCCAGTTTGAACAAGAAATTTTTCTTCTGGTAAATACTTCCAGGATATTAATGGCAAATTCAAATCTCCAAAACTAAAAATTGAATCTTCAGTAAATGCAGATTGAGCAATAGATTTATTGGCTTAGGCATGTAGAGTATATATCCGCATTGGAGAAGATGGCGGCACATAAGAACATGTTACAAAAATTCGTTTACCCCTGTTTTTAATCAATACATATAAAAATTCAATATCAAATACTGAATCAGATGCGACCGGTTCAGATGACAAACTATTTAAAACTGCAATAAGTACTCCACCACCAGGAGTTTTACTGCCTCGATGACGACGAAAGATGTTAAATTTATTACATAGTATTTCAGAATTTAAAAAGTTATCGCTAAGCCATGTTTCAGTAAATACAAAGACTTGATGATCCAAGTTGAAGCTTTCCATATATAATGATGAAAGTTTTGTTCTCAAGCCGCGAACGTTTTAGTAAATAATATAAATATAATCAGTAGTAATGGATTTCAGTTTTTTGAAGCATTAATGTCATGTTGAGGGAGGAAAGCAATGTTATTTAAAATGTTTCTGGGTGTAAATTCGCGAACAAGAGTATTGTTTGGCCAGAAAGTCGGCTCCAACAAAACATCATATAGCTTAGGTGGAATCGATATTTTAAAACTTAAGAAAACTTGAATTTGTGTATTGATATATCTGCCTCTTGTCCAACTTTATTTTTTAAAAAGTAGTCAACAGCTTCGATAGTGGTATCACTAGCCAGACGAGATACAAAAGTAGCTCTTCTTGGAGGAACAGCTCGTAAGGGGCTGTAAACTACTAAATTACTGTTAGATGTTGTATTGTTATTATCTGGAGGACAAGCATTCATGTCTTATGCAGAAATTATATTCGAAGGTGTTGCTGACAATGGACTCCCGTCAATAATTTCAGCAGGATTATAGGTAGTAGGCACTGTAGTGTATGTAATTATTGGCACATTAGGCGATTTATTTGTAGCTCTTATTTTCTTCGGTGAAGAAACTTATCTAAGTTTGGAAAGTTGGTAAATAATTCACCGAATTTAGAAAGTTAGCTTGCATAGACGCAAAGTCATTATTAAGTTGATCAAACTCTCCCTTTAAGCTTTTAAAAAATTTATTGAAATCTATATTTATTTTTTTGCAGCTAATACAAGTCCAATGAAGGGTTTTACGGGATCAGCAAGGGCGTATGCATCGCGTGGCTTCAGTCCAGAACATTTCAAGTGAAAATTTCCTAAACATAACCAACGAGATACAAACCGATCATTTCCAGTAACGTTGCAGTTAGAGTTTAAGCAATCCATGTCGAAAACAATGTTAATGGTATATTTGAGAAGAATTGTTTGCTGGATGATTTTATTGTATTAAATAACAGATGGCGCATCAAGTATACTATTTTCTTTTTATCAAGTTTACAAACCAAAATGGTTGTATATTATGTAATTAGGTATATTGTTGTATTTCTTTTTACTTAACGAAACAGATGTTTTCACGGTTGTTATAAATTGTTAATTGTTAACCATTTAAAAAAAAATCACGTAATTTTTTAAATATGAACGATCCTTCGATAAAAACACCACGGTGTTACGAACAACAAGCAAGTAGATTTAAAAAACTGAAATTGGACTTTTAACAACAGAAAAAAACACTTAAATTCAGGTAAGTTATTGAACGACACTCTAACACGTACGACAGGTAGTATAGCTTTTTATTAATGCCAAAAGTATTGAACCAATTCCCGCTAGATATTACTTTAAAAAACGCTAGAAACCGCTAACTAGTCGAAAGAAAACGCTGAAAAAACCGCTAAAAAATTTCTTGAACAATTTATTTTTATACCCTTCACCGAGGCAAACTTGGTTTCACAAAAAATAAATGTTAATAAATCATATATAGTGTCGAAATAGGTGCTATTGGAAAACACCGTGATCGATTCATGTCCCTCGAGGCATCAGGCAAATCACCACACCTGCTTCTAATTTTTTTTATGTAATTTGGAACACTAAAGTAACTCCAATCAAAAAAATAAATATATGTGGTGATATAGAATTAAAAAGTAAGAAAGAAACACTACTTGAAAAAATGGAGCTCACACATATTTTCCGAGTTACGGGGCTCTGAAATTTTCAAATTTTTTGAAATATCAATATGGGTGTCATTTAAAGCTTTTGCCGAAGGCATTTTTATGTAATATAATATATAAGCAGTAACATTTTTTTTATTTTTTAATTCTCTATCACCCCAATACTTTTTTTTTTGATTGCAGTTACTTCACTAGCATAGCCGAAAATATCACTCTTACTTACTACTAACTGCCGTATTCGTAAAATAAACTTATATTATTTTTTATGAATATGGCAATAATTGTTCATCTCTAGTTAAGATTTTGATTATCTATACATATTAGTTTCGTTTTGAGAACTGGAATAAATATTAGAGGTTCCGATTAAGTTTACAAATTTTTTTGGAACCATGTAACCGTAGCAGTATTTGTTATGCCAACGGAGACCATATCTATAGCAACAAAGTAATTATAAAGAATCAAATAAGTACCTTCGTCGGTACTTCTCTATAGCATATTCGCCGGCGAAGTAAAATAATTAATAAAATGGCTATATCTATCTCTTTTCACCACCTTTCTTCTCTCTCATCTATCCCTTTCCTAAAGAATGTAGCACGGTTGCGAACTAAGTAGGTATTGATGCCTGAAGTGCTACTTCTCTTAAAAAAAAATTAAAAAATGAGGAATTGACATATTTTACGGCTAAAACAGCATCAACCAAGCTTCGATTTAGCTCTATTAAGTTGACTAGAAACTCGTTGCACTTCTGCATTAGACCATGGATTGCATAATAATCGCAAGGCAAACTCAGCTAGCTCTTTGAAAATTTTATTTCCAGCCGAATTTTGATATTCAAAAACTTCGTACCAAAAATATGTAGTATCCATTAGATTATTCCATTTTATAGCATTTATATTATTAAGCTGATATAAAATTGTTTCGATTATTTCCGGGCTATAACCCAGTTGTTGCAAATATTGAGATGCATCCTCTTTTTTTATAAATACGTTATTTATTGATAATTTATCAGTTTTTCTCGATTTTCTGAAATGACAGTTTCCATTAATTAAAAAAGTTTTTATTCGCCCAATTAAAATATATTTCGTTATTTACCTTTGGGTTAATTGTTTTAACAGTTTGAAAAAAACAAGGCAGAGACGGATAATCTATATTTTTATATAAAAGGTTACAAATACATAGTTTAGCTTACTTTGTAACTAACAAAACTTATTGTAGCTTAAAAACGCTAAAAATCTGCCATCTAAAATTTTCCCAACTGTAAAAACCAATTAGCGGTTATTTTTCTAACTTCCCGCTTTTAATAGCAAAAAATCACTAGTTCTAGTGGGAACACTGAATGTCAGCCTGATCGCCGGAAGGTGGCCCTATTTTACATCATCTTGGTAGCGACTGCCTGGATATTTTTAATTCGTTTAATATCGACTTAAATACAATCGTGAGGACCTTGTATGAGATAAATTTACATGTGGTTTGTCAACAAAAATGGGTAATGTACGGGAAAGGTTTATAGATGAAGGTGCAACAAATTTAGACAAAGCGGTGGGCATAACAAAATCAATTGAAATAGCTAAACAAAATGCAAAAATTTTTAGGGGGTGGTAATGAAAACGAACCAGTTGTTAACATAATAAGGAAAACTTTTAAACCTGCCATAAAAAAACAAACAGAAACAAATGCCAAAATGTGTTTTCTAAAAAATAAAATGGTAAAAGAGGTGTACCTTGAAGAAAAGAGACAGAGCAGAGAGGAAGAGAATTTATTTGTCGGTGCCATTACAAAAAATGCAACAACACTAGCCGAGTGGTAAAGCTGAATACCATTAAACTAAAATGTAATGAAATTTTTTGTAGATTTTTTAGATGAACCAACTGAATGGGTGAGTTCCATTGTACTCAATACGAAACCTAATGGTTATTTAAGACTCTGTTAAGATTCCCGCAATTTAACCAATGCTGTATTAAGGTCATATTTCCCCTTTCCGGATTTTGGATGGTTCCTTTAGAAGAACACACTTCAAAATTTTTTACTTTTAATACGCCTTTTGGTCGTTACCATTTTCTCTGGTTGCCATTTGGCATTAATGCGGCACCTGAGATCTTCTATTCACAAATGGCCTAATAATTTATATTGACTATTTTTTAATATATTATACAACATCGGAAGAACATTTAAACATAATTGACAAAGTGTTGCAAATAGCAGAAAAAGGTGCGGGGTAAGATTTAATAGATCAAATTGTAAGTTTTTGCAAAGTGAAATAAGATTTTTGGAATATATCAAGAGTGAGTATGCCTACACCTACTAATGTAGAAGAGCTGCAGAGATTCCATGCCTTGGTCAATTATTTGGTCTCGTTTATTGAAAAATTGTCATATAAAAATATGAAACTAAGGGGAACTTCTTTTGACTTCCACGCATCAAACAGAGTTTGATAATATATAACATGAAATAACTAAATCACCAGTGCTAACGTACTTGGACCCAAATAAAAACATTATTTTGTCGGTAAGTGCACCAAAATATGATATTAGCGCTACAATTATGCATGGGAAATATCCCATGGCATATGCGTCCACTTTTTTCTTTGTTTATTTTTATTTTTTTTTATATAATATTTATACAACAACAGCAGTATGCATAACAAAAACTTAGAATAAGATGAGCATGAGTGCAGAAATTGATAAGACTCCCAGTTTGTTTTGCCGTACGTCGTGGCACTTAAAATCACTGTAGAATTTTGCCGTGCCCCATAACTATATTTTAGGAAAATTTTCGGAATAACATTACGTAAAAAGTCTTGCAGAGACCCCAATTAGTTTCGCCACTTATGCTATGGATTCTACCCATATTTTGTAAGACTCTGAGGTTTTTCTTACAAAATTTGGGTAGAATCCAATGATGAGCTATATATGAGCACTAGCGAATTGGCCATATGGAAGCTTTCTCCGCAGTAATACATTTAATTTTTTAGTTTAGCTTAAAATAACAAATATTTCATGAGAATAAGAGTTTACTTTTTCTAATTTTAGAATTCTTAGTTCATTATTAAACCATTCATTTTTAATTTTGTTATTGTTTTGTTTCTTAACAGTAAACTTTTTTTATTGTATCTTCTACACATTTATCGAAGTCTTCTACTATTATTATTATTATTAATTGTAAAATTATATTTTATTTTTGTATTTAGTTCATTTGTAAGTTGAAGGAATCAAGCACAATTAATGAAAACTATGAAGTTAAAATTCCAAAACAAGACGGTTTACACTTAGTATTAACAGACATGAATTTTAAAATAAAAGAAGAAGAACTAATGGAAAAACTAAAAAAGAAAATTAAAATAATAAAAAACAGTAAAATGGAAATTGTGAAATGTTTTTGAAACTAAACGGTATAACAGAACAATATACAACGCAAAAATTAAAACAGACAATGAAACATATTTAAAAATCTTATTATGTCAAAGACTGAATGTCGGTCGGGATGAATGTAGAGTTTTTGATGGGACGAGTATAGTCCAGTGCTTCAAGTGTCAAGGATATAACCATAAAGCGTCAGAATGCAAAAATGAAGAGATATGCTAAAAATATCATGAAAACCATAAAAGCAGAGAATGTAAAATACAAATTGCAAATAAATGTATAAATTGCATTAAAGAAATCTTGGATTAAATGAACATCATGCCACTACAAATAAAGAATGCCCAGTGTATCGAAACAAGCTAAACCTAAAAAGGAAACGAAGTGGTTTAGACTGTGATATTTAACAACCAAAGCAAGTGTATGGAGTATATACGAACATTCAAGGTTTAATCAATAATTTTACACAATTGGAAATATTAGTTGAATTTAATGAACCTGATTTAATAGTCCTTTCCGAGACAAATCTGACAGATCAAATTAATGAAGCAGAAATTGAACTTAAAGGCTACAATTACAATTTAACACAGTCTCAAATTTATCAAAAACCAGTGGCGTAATTATATACTTTAAGCAACAGTGGAATATTTTTGAAATCAAAGTCACAGTAAAAAATTATGCTTGATGGATTAGTGCGCATATGGCAAAACACCAAAATTTATCATTAATAATAATTGCAGTGTATAGATCTCCAAGTTGTTCTAAAGTGGATGTCGCGTAAGAAATTAACTATTTTTAAATTAATTATTAAAACGCGAGACAGAATTTTTATGCGTGGTTCTTTATTCAATTCAACTTTTAAGACTAAAACTAAAATTACAATATGCAAATATTTGGGCTACGAAATAATATAAAATTAACTGTTAAGGCAAAAACTTATCAAAAATAGTAGAAACAAATGCATTAAAAATGTTAATATTGAACAATAATAATGTAACGAGTAAACAAACAAAGGGATTAACAAACAAACAAAGGGATTAACAACAGTGCTGGCACTTTCATCAGTGATGAGCAGGTGAGTAAACGTGATCTCCTCCGACATTCTCCCCCCGTTGAAAGGTCCCTCTTTCAAGATGAATTAAGAGGAGGTAAGGGAGCTATTTTATGAATGGGACGACGAAAAGAACCATTTTTTGACTTAAGCTCTACTACTCGAACTTTTCCATCAGAACCAAATATAGCTTTTGTTACTCGAGCTAACTGCCATTGTTGTGGTGGGGTATTGTCTTCATGAACTACAACAAGTTGGCCTTCGATGACATTTGGCTCCACCTTTGACCATTTGGCTCGTCCTTGTAGTGACAAGAGGTAATCCTTAGACCATGCTTTCCAAAACTGGTTCTTCAAATACGATATTTGCTGGAAATGACTAAGAGACCCTGGTTTGGTAAGATTTAAGGTTTCTTCAGGAAGGGCCACTAAAGGTGAACCAATTATTAAGTGGCCTGGTGTTAAGGCTTCACCATCATTAGGATCGTCAGACATTGGAGCGATGGGGCGAGAATTTAAAATTGCTTCAACTTCAGCCACAAGTGTCTGCAATTCTTCAAAAGTAAGATACGGCGCGCCGATGTTTTTTAAGAGCAATGTTTTGGCTGATTTTACAGCTGCCTCCCATAAACCACCGAAATGTGGGGCACGAGGAGGAATGAAACAAAATTCAAAACCTTTCTGGACTGAATACGTTTTAAGCTCATGAATGACATCTTGATGGAACAACGAATTTTTTATTGCAACGAGTTTGTTGTGTGCTCCGACAAAATTTGTGGCGTTGTCGCAGTAGATTTTTTGGGGAATACCTCTTCGACTGATGAACCGTTTTAAGCACATAAGAAATGTGTTTGTTGAGAGGTCGGATACCACTTCTAAATGTGCGGCCTTTGAGCTAAAACAAACAAAAACAGCTATATAAATTTTGTATGGCATTTTACCTCGGCTACGGTGTGTGGCTAAAAATGGGCCACAAAAATCCACTCCAGCTACTAAAAACGGTCGATTAACTCGAAGTCGATCAGCTGGTAAGTTACCCATGATTTGATTCATCAATTTTGGCTTGTAGTGGAAACAATGGATGCAATTTCGAACGACCTTTCGAACCACTTCTCTGGCGTTAATGAGCCAAATTTTTTGACGAATGATACCCAGTAAGACCTTTGGACCAGCGTGTAAATGAAGGCGATGCAAATATTCGATGTACGATAATACAAACGGATGATTTTTGGGAACCAAAGCAGGAAATCGGGCATCATATGGTATAGGTGCCTTTGCTAGACGGCCACCAACACGAAGTAATGTGATAGCTGAGCCATTTATTAATTTCATTTCTTGTAGAAATGGTGCCAATTTCTGTAGCGAGGGATGAACAAATTTTCCTTTAGAAAGTGCGACAATGTCCTCCTTGAAATTGCCATTTTGAATATGGCCAATTATGCGCCAGAAAACACAATCCAATTCTGCTACGGTTATATGAGCTGCATCTTCGGGCTTCAAGTTGCGGTCTACTGGGTATCTGTTAAAAATACGAAAAACAAATGAAATTATTCGAATTACTTTATAATATGATGAATGCTTATCGATTATCTCTTCGATTATTGATTTTGGGGCATCAGTACACTTGAAAACAGCCGCTTTTCTTCTTTCCAAAATTTCTGAGCTAATTTTTGTTTCATCAAATTTGGGCCAAGTTGATTGATGATCGAGAAGAAAACTAGGACCGTTAAACCATATTGTTGTTGGTAATTCCTGTGCACTACATCCGCGGGATACAATATCAGCAGGGTTGCTTTTGGATGGAACGTGACACCAGATAATATCTCTAGTGTTGGTTTGAAGTTCGGAGATACGATTAGCGACGAAACAATGTAATGTTGATGAGGGCAGCTTAAGCCATTGAAGAACAATTTTCGAGTCAGTCCAAAAATAGGTTTTCGATACAAATTTAGTCATTTTTGATTTTATTTTCTCCCACGTTTTACTAAGCAGAACAGCGGCACATAGTTCAAGCCGGGGTAATGATTGTGCCTTAATAGGAGCTACTTTGGACTTGGCAATCAGTAGAGTTGTTTTGTATTTGCCTTCGACCAAAACTCGAAAATAAAGGCAACACCCATAAGCACGTTGGGAGGCATCTGCAAAACCATGGATTTCACCAAGTATTTCAGGCGATGTAAGCACATATCTAGGCACTTCGATATTTTTTATATACTGCAAGTCATCTCTTACTTTGAGCCATAAAGATTTGAGATCTTCATTCAGCTTGTCATCCCAGTCGTAATTCTGAACCCATATTTCTTGAAGAAGTATTTTACAGCGAACCACGATCGGGCTCAAAATTCCCAGCAAGTCATAAATTTTTGCAACAAGAGACAAAACTGACCTTTTTGTTGGCTCCTTTAATTCAGGCAATTCAAAACGATAGAAAAAAATATCTTGTTGTGGTTTCCAGGACATGCCTAAGGTTTTTCTAATTTCGTCTTCTGAACCTTTTATCGGGACTTCAGCTTCATTATTTGAGGTAACTTCAAAACTATTACTGCTCCATTTTGCCAATTTGAGCCCATGTAGTTTAAGTACGTGAACCAACTCTGCCTTTTTTTTAAGCAACGTTTCGACGTTATTGGAACCAGTAAGGATGTCGTCTACATAAAAGTCTTCTCGCAGGGTCTTAGAACCAAGAGGAAACGATGAGCTATATTTATCTGCAATGAAAAACAAACTACGAATTGCTAAAAATGGGGCTGAAGACAAACCATATGTAACAGTGTTAAGTTGAAACACTTGCAATTTTTCCTCCCTGCTGTTGCGCCATAAAATGAGTTGGTACTTGCGGTCCCGTTCATCGACTTCAAATTGTCGATACATTTTAGAGATGTCAGCTGTGAGCGCGAATTTATTCAAACGAAACAAAAAAAGTGTGGTGACTAGGTCCTGCTGAATTGTAGGGCCAACCATAAGAATATCGTTCAACGATACGTTTGAGGAGCTGCGAGCTGAGCCATCAAATACGACACGGAGTTTTGTTGTAGTACTCTCTGGACGAACTACATAATGGTGTGGAATGATGAAATTTGGACCATCTAGCGAGTGAGTATACAGCGACATGTGTCCAAGCGACAAATATTCATCCATGAACTTAACGTACATAGATTTAAGTGTTGAATTGCGATCTAAGCGTCTTTCGAGCGACAAAAAACGCTTGTAGGCCATATCAAATGAGTTACCAAGTACCTCTGGTGGTGTTTTAAATGGTAAACGAACTTGGATCTTACCATTTTCTATAACTCTGACATTTTTAATGTAGTGTTGTTCACAGGCTTCTTCTTCCTCTGTAAACTTCGATGGAGTGCTTAAATAGTCCTCAATCTCCCAAAACTTTTTTAATGTGGTATCAATGGATTCTTCGGCAGCCTCGAAAGCTAAATTGCAAATCATTGGAGCTGCGGGGAATTTAGTTGTAAATTTACCACCGGCAATCCATCCGAACAATGTATTTTTCAATGTTGGGCCACTGTCTCCCAATGAGATTTGACCGTTTACCAACAAGTTAAAAAAAACTTCTGTACCTATTAACAATTCTATCCGCTGGGGCTTGTAAAATAATGGATCGGCTAGCTGAATAGTGTTGAGTATCTCCCAATGAGATGCTTCGATGTATTCGCCTGGCTGACGAGATGATATCGATTTTGTTACCGCAAAAGTTGAGGACCACTCAAACGAATTAAAACGAGATTTTAATGTAGCATCAACGTAAGATTTGATTTTTGTGCGCACTTCACCAATGCCGGAGATTTCTTGTGTGTATGGATGAAAATCCAATTTAAGCCTCTTTGCAGTTTCCTCTAGAATGAAATTTATTTCTGAACAGGAATCAAGAAGAGCTCTTACCGGTTGAAATATGCCACAAGAATCTTTGATGAGAACCACAGCTGTTGGGATGAGTGATCTTTTCAGAGCCCGAGTGACGAAAGTAGTTGAACGATTATTTTCAACTTGAACTGGATTGCTTACCAAAGAACTATTAGGTTGGTTTTGGATGATATCATGAGTTACTGGAGGGTTTAAATTTTCAGGAACCTTGTAGAAATGAAGCACTGTGTGATGAGCTGATTTGCATACCTTACATCGAGATTTAGATGGGCAATTCGAAACCATATGACCTTTGTTCAAACAATTGATGCAATGGCCATTGCGCTTTACGAAATTAAAGCGTTCCGAAACAGGATGGGATGAAAAGGATGCACAAGAATTTAAACTATGCTCTGATGAACTACAATACGAGCACTTAGAGTTTGACTGAACAAAAGTGTGAGATGGACGTTTAAAATTAGGCTTTGCCTTTGCAGAATTAAATTTTTCAGAAATTTCAACCTTTTTCCCATGGCTTTCTAAAAATTGACAACGATTGCTTAAAACGTCATATAATGCATCCCAAGTCGGCAATGATTTGAAGTCTTGTTTCTCATCGTAATTAAATTTTGTTTCAGAATCGATTTTCGATAATACAATGTGAACCAAAATACCATTTAGCACCTCCATTTCTGAACCGAGAGACAACAAAGAACCACGAATTGCCGAAATAGTATCAATAATTTTTCGTAACGAAGCACTGTCACCTTTTATCATATTAGGAACACTAAATAAATCATTAACATGTTCCAGAAAAATTAACACTTTATTGTCGTAGCGTTCTTTTAATCTCTCTAGTGCCTTAGTATAATTTTGTGCGGTTACCTGAAATGGTTTCACAACTGCCAAAGCTGGGCCTGATAAGCAGTTTAGCAAATAATTAAATTTGTCGATATCAGTTAGTGAATGATTTTCGTGCACTAAATTATTAAAAGCAGTGATAAACCTTTCGTACTCAGCATACTTGCCATCAAATTTAGGTAGCTGCAATGAAGGAAGGCGAGATGAATGCACTGCACCAGCAACAGAAGCATTAAATTGACTAGCATCCATTGATACCGAACCACGATGACGTTTTAAAATACTTAATATTTTTACCTTCGTAGCGATAAATAATTCCTCGTAATCACTTCGGCCATTATCAGAGGAACAAAGCTGTTCAATTTTTCCTTGCACGTGGCTCAACTGCTTGAAATACGATTCCAAAATTTCGAGTCTGCATTTCAAAATGGCGTCATCGACATTTTCACCATCTTTTTCAATCTTTTTCTGCATATATGAGAGGTTGCGCTTCATTGTACTTCTTTGATGTTTTAATGCTGCTAATTCTGGGCCACTGGCGTTTTGTGGCTCAGGAACTACTTCATCGTTGGTTGCCATATTATTTAAAATTTTAATATGTTCAAAACACGAACCGATATTTCTTATCTTCGAAAGGGAGGTAGCACTTAAAGCTGGTTTCACGACTTTTTTTTTAAAATGCACTTGTACCACTATAGGCAAATGCACACAAACAACGAATTTTTGTGATATGTGACACGAAAGTATGCACAACTTGAAATATTTGCAGTAGATGACACGAAAAAAAAACCACAAAAATTGGTACTAGGTCACGCGTAGACTACAAATTATTTGCAAGAACTTTATCACAAATCGAACGAACAAAATATTTTTGATGTGGCTCTACGGGCCAAAAAGTCCAAGAAAACCGATTAAATTTTTATTTAACTTAAACTTTAGAACTACCGTCCTGTCACGGTCGCCAAAAAATGTCGCGTAAGAAATTAACTATTTTTAAATTAATTATTAAAACGCGAGACAGAATTTTTATGCGTGGTTCTTTATTCAATTCAACTTTTAAGACTAAAACTAAAATTACAATATGCAAATATTTGGGCTACGAAATAATATAAAATTAACTGTTAAGGCAAAAACTTATCAAAAATAGTAGAAATTAATAATTAAAAATAGTTAATTTTTTTTACGCGACAGTGGAGTTTAATGAAACTTTACAATACTTTATAGAAGAAATGTGTGAACGAAACTGCGACATATTAATTGCTGGCGATTTTAATATAGACTGGAAAAACGATTTTTACAAACATAAAACTTAGAATACTTTTAGCGACAATGGCTTTAAACAGATAATTAGCGAGAAAACTCGGGTAAAACAAAGTTCCAAAACAATTATAGACTATGTTGTAACTAATAATACCAAAATCTGTGCAAAATTGAATATTAATAACAAGATATCCGATCATGAAGCTATATACATATTAATTGATACTAACTGCAGTAAATAATAAACAAATAAAGTTTTTTAAATATAATAACCAAAAACTTACAAATGAACTAAATACAAAAATAAAATATAATTTTACAATTAATAATAATAATAATAGTAGAAGACTTCGATAAATGTGTAGAAGATACAATAAAAAAAGTTTAAGAAACAAAACAATAACAAAATTAATAATGAATGGTTTAATAATGAACTAAGAATTCTAAAATTAGAAAAAGTAAACTCTTACCATAGAGCGCAATTTCAAAATATTAATGTTGCGTGGACAAATTATAAAATAGTAAGAAATAAATACAAAGCTAAAAAAAGTAAATATATATGTAAATGATAAAATAACAGCATCGAACGATCAAAAAGAAATGTTGAGGACAATAAAAGACCTAGTTTTAAGAAAATCTAAAAATGTAATAAAATCTGTGATATTGGAAAACATAGAGTACAAAGAAGAAATCGAAATAGCCAATAAGTTTAATAACTACTTTGTCGACAGCATTAGAGAAATAAGAAGCACTATCGAATACGTGCAATATGAAAATCAAATTCCTATGATAAATTTTAAATTTAAATTTCGTGCAATATTCATGTTAGAATTAAAGTCGATATGTCGAAATATCAAAAATAAACCGGACTATAAAAAAACATCAATAGTCATTATATTAGATAACTGGAACACAATTGGCAATATTTTACTTAATATAATAAACAAATCATTGCATACAGGAGTCTTCCCTCAAAACTGGAAAGAAACAATGGTTAGCCCGGTTGAGAAAGTAAAAAATACAAATAAATGTGAGGAATATCGCCCAATAAATAACTTAAAAATTTGCGAGAAAATTCATGAAACATGTGTTAAACAACAACTGGGAGATTACTTTGAAAAAAATTTATTAAAATCTAAATACCAGTCTGGGTTTAGGAAAAAACATTCATGCGAAACTGCTGTAAACTATGTTCTAAATAGATGGAAATTTACCAAGAAAAGTAACAAAATTTTAGCTGTTTTTCTCGATTTTAAACGCGCCTTTGAAACAATAGTTAGAGACATCATTATAAAAAAACTATACTGCTATGGCGTACAAGGGAAAGAACTAAATGGGTTTAAATCATACCTAGCTACTCGAATGCAAATTACTAAGGTTAATCATATCGAGTCACGTACGATAGAAAACGAATATGGTGTTCCACAAGGCTCAATATTAGGAGCACTTTTATTTATACTATGTATAAACGATATTGAAAACGTTTTCAAGAATTGTGAAATAGTAATGTATGTTGACGACACATTAATCTTTACGAAAGCTGAAACTGAAGAAAAGTGTTACGCCAATATGTCAGAAGACATTTCCAACATAAATAAATGGCTTAAAATGGACAAAATAAATTTTAATGAAAAGAAAACAAAACTAATGGAAATAAATATGAACACAAGCAGAACAAGAAAATTTATTATTTGGAATCTTCTTTATAATAATTTACTTTAATTGTGCTTGGTTTTTATTTTTTAAACTAAAGTAAAAAATGAAATGTATAACTGCGGGAAAAGCATATCCATAAGGCCATTTCGCTACTGCTCATATATAGCTCATCAGTGGATTCTACCCAAATTTTGTAAGGAAAATCTCAGAGTCTTATACTTAAAGCCAAATTGATCATATGTATTTGAAAGATTTAATAAAAAAATAAAGTCTGTAAACAATTTTTATAAATAAGCAACGTGCACACACAAATACTTTAATAAGAAAATTTATTATTTGGAATCTTTTTTATAATAATTTACTTTAATTGTGCTTGATTCCTTCAAATATAAATATTTCATGATATTCTCATGAAATATTATTTTTTTACACTAAACTAAAAAATGGAATGTATTACTGCGAGGAAAGCATTTCCATATGGCCATTTCGCTACTGCTCATATGTAACTCATTAGTGGATTCTACCCAAATTTTGTAAGTTGCTACACTTTATTATTCCAAAAATTCGTTATACATATGTTTCTTAAACTACATTTCTTATATAAATTTCTTAACGTATTACAACTTTTCTAAGACTAATTTGCACTTAATTAATTACATTACAGATATGCTGTATACAGTCATTTATTAATTATTACATTTGTTTACATTTCCAAAAAAAAAAGGATAAAAAAGAACACACTCGTTTGTTTTTAAAATTTTACTTAAAACTAATAACTTAAATTATCCTACAAACTAAATAACACTTAATATTTAAAACAAATAAAATAAGTGATATATAATATCTATCACAAAGTCCTTCTAAAAACTACTGTGCGGTGTTGTACACCAAGTCAGCTATGTCAAGGGTTTTCACCCTTCTGTGATAAAACAAGAGGCCTGCATCCCCAAAGAGAAGACCTCCAGTATTAAAAGCCAAAAGGCTAACTGGGGAATGGTACTTATTTCTAAGCAAATTCTCCAGATCAGGGGCCCGGTGAAAGCATCCCCCTACTAAACTATTGTTTAATGAGGATGATTTGTCAAGAAACCTGAGTGCAGATCTCATGAGAAAAACATCAATCCTCTCAAAATTTATACTACTATAGATTTTTCTACAGGACGGTTTTCGAAAAATGCCATCAGGGCCTACCCTGGGGTGTAGCCGTAGGCAGGAGCAGAGAACACGTCTCTCCCATATCCTAAGCCTTTCCATCTGGTGGGAAGATATTCCAAACCAGACTGGAAAAGCGTAAGAAATAATAGGTCTTATAATCTGACGGTAAATAAGAAGCCTTACTTTGGTACTTAGACCACCCCTGCGGCGTAAAATCCTATGGTATAAGAAATAAACCTTTTTAGCACGTTCTATTATGAAATCTAGATGTCTATAGAATTCAAAGTTCTCATGGAATACTACCCCTAAATACTTCATCCCTTAATCATTACCCCATCGGTCTTTTGAATATTTAATTTCAGGCCCCATTTCATGAAGTATTCATGAAGAATGTTCAGGTAATTGTTGACCCTGTTATTCAAATTTTTCGCCCTAGGACCATTAGCAGCAATCAATATATCATCAGCATACATGAGCAAAAGATCCCCCGCAGGTGGCTGCGGAATATCAGAAACAAAAATATTGTACAAAATCGGCCCCAATAAGGAGCCTTGAGGAACACCTGCCACCACTGTCCTGATATCTGATAATTCAGTTCCTACTTTTACTTTAAAAGAACGATCCTTAAGAAAATCAGCTACCATCCTACATGTAGAGCGTTCAAAGCATAAGCCCATCATTTTGAAAACAATCCCCTGTTGCCAAGCGGTGTCAAAAGCCTTTGAGAAATCAAGACTTACCGCAAGAGTTGGGTACCTTTTGTTCAAGCCCCTGGTCACGAAGTCTGTGAAGATCATTAGGGCGTGTGATGTTGAATGGCCTCCCTTAAAGCCAAACTGACAGTCATTAAGTACACCACCATCTGTAATTTCATTTCGTATCCTAGATAACAAAAACCATTCCATCAGTTTCCCAAAAGAGGATAGTAGAGAGATAGGTCTATAACTGCTAGCTTCCCTAGGGCCCAAGCCGGACTTTGGAATGGGAACTACTACTGCCTCTTTCCATTTTCTAGGAAAATAACCAATGTTGAGGCAATGGTTGAAGATTATTGCCAAGTAACGCCATGTAGTAACATCCGTCTTTCTCAGGATAAAGTCAGGAACTCCATCACCACTGCTAGATTTCTTATTTGATCTTAATTTTAAAGCACATCCTACATCGTAAGATGTAATTAAATTAGGCCTTGTTTGAAAACCGCCATCCATTAACCTGCCATCAGCCATGATTTCCTGCCCGAAAGTCAGGGATAGCAAGTAATCTGTTAATGCGGATACTTCCTCTGAAACCATACTCTCAAAAGAAGGCGATCGTAAGTTATCGCCTCCTCTGTGAACTTCACAGAAGTGATTAGCCAAGATATTGGCTTTATCACAATCTTCTGTAATAAAAGAGTCCCCAGCAGCCCTCAAACTAGAAATAGGCATCCGTCTCTTAAGACTGGCACCACTTTCTGGAATGTCCTACTATTAAGGCGAATATTTTGCAGAAAATCGGTTGAATAATTCTATCTAAGTTTCTAATATCGGCTTTTAAAATTGAGCACCTGCTAGGATCAACAGTACGCCACAGAATCCTTCTCAGCCTCTTTTTCTCAGAGATAAAATGTTGGATATTATCCGGAAGTCTTAGTAGTCCCCTATTACTCGCAGGGATTTTTGGTATCGCTCCATTCATAGCATTTGAATATGCTATGCTCCTAGATTCTATACAGTCATCTATTTCATGGGATGATACATTGCGGTCAACTGGAAGTTGACTATGCGAAAGGTCCCGGGCCAATAGTCTGTTAAAGCTATTAATATTCAAACGACTAAAGTCAAAAGATTCAGGTATTATTGTTCTTCGCACGTTTCCTATCTCAGCATCAATTTCTACTGCAAGATGATCAGACTGGAAATCCAGTGTTTTTAGTCCTGCAACTGCTACCGGTAAGATATCACTTGATGACATAACTTTGTCTATGTATGAAGATGTAGTTCCAGAAACTCGTGTCGGACCACTGGTGGGGTGTATAGTTATATCAGGGCACGTCAGCAGAAACTCACGAAAGGTGTTGCCTTTAGGGTTACATACGTTTCCCCCCCAGTATGAATGCTTAGCATTTAAATCAGCGCCTATTAAAAGCTCCTCCCCATTAGATAAATCCATTAATGGATCTAAATTTGCAAGTGTGAATGTACTCTGTGGGGGTGAGTACATCGAAACCACAATCATCCTACTGCCATCAGTCTTGTTTATCCTGACAGCTGTATTCTCAATAGGGCCTAAGTCGACAGTAACCCTGTTATAACACATACTATCCTTTACAAAAATGGCAGTTCCGCCGCCACGTCCATTTAGCCGATCCTGCCTAAAGATCTTATAACCCCTAAAATCCAAAACATGTCTTGGTGAAAGTTTATGCTCTACTACTAAAAGAACATCTGGCCGATGTTCGCTAAGAAATGAATTCAAGTAATGCCTCTTGTGCCTAGAGACAATAGAATTTACATTAATAAATATGCACTTTATCGAATTAGTCATCGTGCTGTAAAGATATTAACATCCCTAGTAGTGCCCGAGATTTTTCACCATCATTATTAAGCGCCCTGTATTCACGAGCAAAACCTTTTATCTTTTCCAGACAGCTTAGTAGATTACCGCTAAAAAATCGCTTGCAATCTTTATCAAGAATATCAAAACCAGCCATTGCAGACTTGACAGATATGCCAGGTCTCTGAGTGCTGGCGACTTTTGGTTGGGTGTTCTTTGTCACTGCTCTTTTAGCAGCAGCGGCATATGATACACCACTTATTGTTGTAGAAGGGACTATTGGGGTGGGACGTCTCACCGGAGCCCTTACACCCTTTTCCGCAGTCTTTCTTTGAAGAATTTGTAAACGTTTTGGACATTCCTTTGAACTGGCAACATGTCCCTCTGTTCCACAATTTACGCATTTTACGGGTAAGCCGACCTTTACTACTGCTTGACCTGTGACTGGATCAGTCATACGTGTCTCGATATTGTTTTCTCCTTTTGAAGGAACCTGACAATTTTTTGGGCCATGAGAAGCCCCACACTTAACGCATCTGAAGGGCATGTTGCAATTAATTGCGACATGTCCAAAGCGTTGGCAATTGTAGCATTGTACTAAATCTCTTCGATTGTGCTTTTCTATGTGCACCCTACAGTGAAGAATGTAGTTTATATTCCTAAAACTTCTCAGATCAGATTCTTTAGATAATTGGAAAAGCCATCTATTTCCTCCTATCTTGTGAAGCCCCATAATCTTCACGTTAATCTTTATGCCCTGCATATACTCAAGTACATCACTTGAATCAAAAGTATTAGATAGACCCTTAATTACAACAGAAAAAGGTCTTTCAGCTTTTGGTGTATGGGTATAATAATTAACCCCCTCTTGCTTTAAGAAGTCCTTCAATTTAGAAAAGTCCTCCAAGGTGCAGACCCCTATGTTTGTCACATTTTTACCTAACATTTTCATATTATAATCCTTGTGACCTAACACTTTACCTAACTTATTACTAATAATTTTCACATCAATATTATAAGTAGTAACTATCGGTACAGACTTACTTTTTTTAATTATTCGGCTGGTGATAGCTTCGTCCTTCTTTTTTGAGCCACAAGTTTCCGCTGCTTTAGGCTGAAGTGCTTTTTTTTCTGCTGCCGGTTCGGTTCGACATTCCTTTTCGCTTACTGTACCCGCGGATGGTACAATTTCTTCTTCCTCCACTGACATCTCCTCTTCACTGGATGTCTCGCTATCATCGGTTTCATCGTCGGTCGGTGAAACTTCGTCAGGTTTTTTCTGTAGCGCCTTATTTTCTTCGGCCATTTTTATAATATTCATGTTAAGAAGTTTATTTTCCTCCTTTATTGCAATTAGTTCTTTTTGCAATTCGGCAATTGTAATTGCAGTCCTCGCCCTCTTGTGTGGATTAAGGCTCTCATCATCCTCCATTTTATTAAGCGCGTAGTAGTGATTTAGTTTCTGCTACGCAGGTACCAACACTTTGCCTGTTTGACAGGTATAAATGCAAGCACACAATTTTTTCTTGTTTTTTGTTTTAACACTTTATTTTTTTTACTATTCGTAAACACGTACTTTACTGCACGACAGTCACAAGCTGAGTTGATGGCAAATTTTGTAAGGAAAATCTTAGAGTCTTATACTTAAAGCCAAATTGATTAAATGAGAACTCTATTGAATCAATAAGGCAAAAAGCCATAAAAAACTCTAAAAATTTCAATACAAAAACACAGTAACTATTGAGTAAATATTTTTATAAATAAGCAACGTGCACACACAAATATTTTAATAAGAATATTTATTATTTGGAAACTTTTTTATAAAAAATTTACTTTAATTGTGCTTGATTCCTCCAAATATGAGAATATCATGAAATATTTATTTTTGTAAACTAAACAAAAAATGAAATGTATTACTGCGGGGAAAGCATATCCATATGACCATTTCGCTACTGCTCACATATAGCTCATCAGTGGATTCTACCCAAATTTTGTAAGGAAAATCTCAGAGTCTTATACTTAAAGCTCAAATAGCTCATCAGTGGAGTTTACCCAAATTTTGTGTAGAAAAACAGAAAGTCTTATATCAAAAGCCAAATTGATTAAATGAGAACTCTATTGAATCAATAAGGCAAAAAACCATAAAAAAACTCAAAAATTTTCTATACAAAAACACAGCAAGCATTTAGTAACTATTTTTCTTTTTTCTTTCATTTTTCTACATAAGGGATCCCATTGGGAACCATTCGTATGTATTTCAAAGATTCAATGAAAAAATAAAATGGGATCCCTTATGTAGAAAAATGAAAGAAAAAATAAAAATAGTTACTAAATGTTTGCTGTGTTTTTGTATAGAAAATTTTTGAGTTGTTATTGTCTTCTGTCTTATTGATTCAATAGAGTTCTCATTTAATCAATTTGGCTTTTGATGTAAGACTTTCTGTTTTTCTATACAAAATTTGGGTAAATTCCACTGATGAGCTATTTGAGCAGTAGTAAAATGGCCATATGGATATGCTTTCCCCGCAGCAATACATTTTCTTTTTTAGTTTAGTTTAAAAAAATAAATATTTCATGAGAATATCATAAAATATTTATATTTGAAGGATCAAGCACAATTAAAGTAAATTATTATAAAAAAGATTTCAAATAATAAATTTTCTTATTAAAGTATTTTTGTGTGCACGATGCTTGTTTATAAAAATTGTTTACAATATTATGTAGAAAAATAAAAGAAAAAAATAAAAAGTTTTACTCAATGGTTACTGTGCTTTTGTATCAAATTTTTTTGAGTTTTTTATGACTTTTTGCCTTATTGATTCAATGGAGTTCTCATTTAATCAATTTGGCTTTAAGTATAAGACTGTGAGATTTTTCTTACAAAATTGGAGAAGGGAGTGAGTGTTTGCCTTTCGAGCTAAAAGGTTGTGCTTGTAAAACAAAATAAAAATTATATATTTAATTTACTTTATTCTTGCTTGATTCCTTTAAATATAAATATTTCATGATATTCTCATCAAATATTTATTATTTTAAACTAAAGTAAAAAATGAAATGTATTACTGCGGGAAAAGCATATCCATATGGCCATCGTTTTAATAAACACGCGGCTTGAAAATGATGTTATCACATCGAAAGCGCTCGCCGAACATCCAAAGTACACAGCCAGTGACGACGGTTATTACCGAAAATTATAACAACAGTTTATTATATACTGGCGGAATCAACCCAATTAATTTAATGAATTTGTTTGTTTACTTTTTTATTCTTGTTACTATTTTTTCTTGTTCTTTGTTATTGTTATTTAGTTTTTTAAGTTTTAGTTTGTAAGCATTTTTATTTTTAAGTACATTTTTGAGCGCCTCCTTTTTTAACCCCTTTTTTTTTGGAAATTTTGTAAGTTGTATTTTAATTTTTTGAGAGATGTGCAAAAGAATATGCATTTTTAGTTTAGAAGTAGGAAGTTCTTGAGAAATACCTAAGTATGTAAGAAATTTTGTTTTTTGATTGTTTATTTTTAATTTAATTATTAAAATTTGTATTTGTAAATATTTGGGAAAATAAACTTGAACTTGAGCTTGAGCATAGATACTTTGGAAATTTTATTGAATATTTCATTCGGAAAATCAATTATTTGAGAAGCCTATAGAAGGCACACAAGTACTTTTATCAACAAGTTAAAAAAATAAACATAAATTTTTTTAATTATTTGAGCCCTTTGGGCATATAACAATTAAAAATGGATTCGTCACCTATGGACGAAGAAGATGCTTCCACCCCGGGAAAATGAGGAAAATTCTGGGTAAGAAAGCAGCAACTGCCGATAGCAAAACAGATTTTGATGGGCTAGTCAAGCTTAATGCAAAGTTAATTGAAAAATTGGATGATGTCGGGCGAAAAATTGGTCTTCTCGTTCATGAGAATGAGTCATTAAAGAAGAGATTGGAGTGCGTCATCAGGCAAGAGGTGCGTGCTACGGTGTCAAAAGAGGCAACAACAAGCAGCTGGGTGGTAATGGGGTTAAGTCCAGTAGAGGGTGTGAAAGCAAAGGCCAGTGTGAAGAAATCATGGGATGGGGATACTTCTAAAGAGCAAGCTGTAACATCAAATCAACCTGGGAGTAAGTTTATTCCAGTTATTACTACTTACGACCTGGACGTAAAGAAGATGATAGGTGTAATGGATACAGGTTTAGGTCACAAAAATTTCAATATTAAAATTTTAGGTAGGAATGTTACCAATATAGAGATGTGCACTCTGGAGGATTTCCAGAAAGCTAAGGCTTTGCTAGAGGTCGAAAAGGTAAATTTTTATACCTTTACCTTTAAGGCCTTCCAGATTCTTTTGAGTCAGAGGAGATTGCGGCATATTTGAACGGTCTTCAAATGGACATTAATATTGTTGGTCTAATAAGGTTGGGCGGTGATAAATGGATTGTCTGGTTCGACAAAAAAACTGACATAAAAAATTTTATGACATTAGGTACATTTGACGTTCTAAGGTGAGCATTAGGAAGTTTAGGCGTACTGGCGAAACGCAGTGCTTTAACTGTTAGCGCTATGGCCATGTAAGTACGAATTGTCGGATGCCATACAGGTGTGTAAAATGCGGATCGTCTCATGGCCCGGGCAAATGCCAAGTGCCACCTAAGGGGGAAAATAATTAGGAGACATTAGTTACTGACCAGTTAACTGGTCAGGTCTCGCGTATAGTGGATATGTCAGTAAAATGCGTTGTCTGTGGTACTGAAGGCCATGTGGCCTGCTCAAAGTTGTGTCCGAGGATGATAGATCTCATCCGCAAGATGGAATTAAAAAAATCCTCCAGGGGTGAATATCTTCCAATTATTCAGTCCTTTGAGCGAAGTCAGGTTAAGTCACGGCTTTCATATGCTGCAGCAGTTGCAGCTAGTAATCGGCCGATTCCGGAGGTGCCTCAGGCTGCACCTAAGAGAATTTCGGGCAAAACCAAAGTCACGATGGCTACAGCTATGGCACAGTCTGACAATATTGACAACGACTGCCAACGTTTCTTCGGAACAGGGCTGTTGAAATGTTTAGGTAAGATTGGTGGTTTTGCTACTCAATACAGTGAACTTGATTGTGACTAGCACAAATCACGTGCTTTAATGACTGTTAATGACTTTGCGACAGGATGGATAGTTCTTTCAAAATTACTTTTATTAACGTTAATTCAATTGTATCAAGGCACAAGAGACACTACTTAAGTTTGTTCTTAGGTGGACATAAATCGGACGTACTATTGGTGGCTGAGACCTGTCTGAGTTCTCGTCACATACTGGACATTTCTGGATCAGAGACCTGGAACTTATATGATCGAGCTGGCTTGTTCACAATAGTTGAATTTTAGGAACAAGTTTTACGTCAATTTAAAACTCTTTGCTCTTTATACACAAACACAAAATGCTACAACAAGTGCAAATCATTTTCAACATTAGACTTAAACAGATTTGTATTGAAACAAAAAGTCTAAATAATGAAATCCAAAGTAACTAATTTGTTTTTTTTTCATTTTCAATCCGGACTTGGACATTTGCCAAACTGACGGACCAAGTAGGATAAATACTCATGTATCATCCTACATTGACTTTTTTCTGGCGGCTGTGGACATAAATATTGCTGTCCGACTCAGGACGCTGGATTATGAATCCGACCACAAAGCTATGGAGATTGTGCTTCTTACGAATCCCTGCTTAACGGTGCAACGGCCTACAAGATACGACTTGGACAAATTAAAAAGACGGGATATTTTGCGAAGACTGTCCGCCAATCTTGCCACATGTGGTCTTTCACTTGGCAGGAACGTGACTCAGACAGAAATTGACATCTGCGTGGATAAAATGGGGCGGGCGTTTAAGGATGCTATTCAATTCCTAAAGTTTCCGCAGGAAGAAGAGGCTTCTTGAAGCTTCCACCGAGAATACTCCGTTTCCGAAAAGAAATGACTGAGGCGAACATTGCATAGATGTGAAGACCCAGGTAGACGTACCATTTTGAAAGCGGACTTACGGAACAGTGATCGAATAATAGAAGGTGCCATCGCTGCTTTTGAACGCGAGCATTGGGCGGACTATTTAAAAAGCATTCGACTTAACAACCAGACATTTAGAAAAGTAAAGGCGGCTGTAGGTTTGAATTCTCGACCCTCAGTTCGAAGTTTGATTGATAATGATCATTTCCGATAACACTGGTATGTCTAATCTACTTGCGGGCCGTTTCTTCCACGTAAGTCCTGGTCACGCAGCGCGCGCAGATCCATTCAGTCTGAGGGTTCGAGAATTAGTGTCTACTTTAGATAGGACGACGCTTTTGACGGTTTTTGGAAGGACCTTGACAGCTGATGGACGATTTGTTGACTCTACTAGAAAGTTTACCAGGATTGGTTTTACTGATGAAGTCGCAGTAATAAATGCTCTACAGCGGAGGGCAAACAAGAGGTCTATTGGTATGGATGGTGTATCTGATTTTGTTTTGAAGAAGGCGGACATTGTGGCTTGGCGGTTTCTTGCTATTGTTTTCAATCACTGCCTTAATATAGGGTATTTTCCAAAAGCATGGAAGACTGCCGTAGTGGTTCCCATTCTAAAACCGAAAGCGAATCCTCATAAGAGTGAAAGCTATAGAACTATATCATTATTATCGGCCTTTGGAAAGCTATTTGAACACTTTCTCCTGGCAAAGATTAATGACGTTATTACTGACAGTGACATTTTAAAAGATTTTCAATTTGGGTTTAGGAGCAGACTTTCGATGACGCACGCACTAGTTGTACTTACGGACTATGTTGCCAGGGTGAATAGGAGATGCCCGACTATTGCTGTAAGTTTGGATTTTGGCAAGACCTTTAATACCGTTTGACATGATGGTCTCATTTACAAATTGATGAGTATGGGCTTTGGCATGGGCTTCTGCCGTATGATTGATAGCTTTCTAAGGGACCGCTCTTTTAGGGTCCGTATTGGAGATGTCCTCTCACATGAGGATTCGACTTTTGCAGGAGGGCCACAGGGATTGTTGCTTGGCCCGGATTTGTACTATATCTTCATATCAGATATACCTCCATCCCCGCATGGAGATCTCTTGTTGATCTATGCTGATGATATCTTTATTGCCTTTTCAGGAGCAAGGGAAGAACTGTTAACTAACGAGTCAATCAATACTTGACAGCACTGATTGACTATTTCAATAGGCGGGGCCTAAACTTGAACATTCATAAGACTGACGCTATGATGTTCAAAGGAAGGCGGAAATACATATACCCGAATTGCCGATCCTTCAGACCGTGTTTGAGAATTGGAAGTGAGATAATCAGGACTTCGGATAGGTTAAAGTACCCTGGTATCACCTTCCATGAAAACTTTTAGTTTTATCGACATATCGACAATGTGCTTGAGCGCACCAAGAGGGCTTACTGCACGTACCAGAGCGTGCTAAAGCGCAGATGTGGATTCGATATTGGTGTACCGCCAGATCATACGTCCTCTCATCTCCTATGCCTTTCCAGCTTGGTTTAGAATTTCCTCTGCCCAGATGTAGAGACTTAGGAGATGGGAGAGGCAGATCTTAGTTGCGTGCCTTGGTTTGAGACCATATATAGGGCGTAACGGAGAGTTCCGTAGGCTCTCTTGTAGGTCTATATAGAGTGCAGTAGATTTTAGTCGAATAGACTCGTGTATGGTCGAGAAAGCTTTGAAGTTCATGGAAGGTGCACGTTCCATAGAAAACAGCTTGGTGAGATATTGTTTTTCTCGATCCTAGAGTCTGGAGACCGTTCAGGCAGCAAAGTATCTTTCTCCTGTGGACTCGCTCACCCTTGGGGGAGCTGGTCTTCTTTACGAGGGTGCAGACCTTCTACTTTACCATAGAAGACTAAATACACAAAATTATGTCAACATGGTGTATAACACTACACAGTAACCTTATGTTTTAGTTATTTGTTTTTGTCTTGTTGTGTATTTAATTAAAAAATTTTAATTGCGTCTCTTTTACTGCCTTTTTTGGGGAATTTCCTTAATATTTATTTAAATTTTAATAGCTGTATTGTAATGTACATTTTTTAATTATTGTAACAATCCTTGAATAATACTTTATATGTAAGGAATTTTTCGAATCTATTGTTAGTTTAAGTTTCTTTTTTATAATGAATTTATTGGAAAATAAATAATCAAATCAAATCAAATCTTACAAAATTGGGTATATATATGAGCAGTAGCGAAATGGCCATATGGATGTGCTTTCCCCGCAGTAATACATTTCATTTATTAGTTTAGTTTAAAAAAATAAATATTTCATGAGAATATCATGAAATATTTATATTTGAAGGAATCAAGCACAATTAAAGTAAATTATTATAAAAAAGTTTCCAAATAATAAATTTTCTTGTTAAAATATTTGTGTGTGCACGTTGCTTATTTATAAAAACTTTTTACAATTTTTATTTTTTCATTTAATCTTTCAATTACATATGAATGGTTTCCAATGGCAACCCTTATGTAGAAAAAAAAGGAAAAAATAAAGATATTTACTCAATGGTTACTGTGTTTTTGTATTAAAATTTTTTGAGTTTTTTATGGCCTTTTGCCCTATTGATTCAATGGAGTTCTCATTTAATCAATTTGGCTTTAAGAATAAAACTCTGGGATTTTCCTTACGTGAGCAGTAGCGAAATGGCCATATGGACATGCTTTACCCGCAGTAATACATTTTATTTTTTAGTTTAGTTTAAAAAAATTAATATTTCATGAGAATATCGTGAAATATTTATATTTGAAGGAATCAAGCACAATTAAAGTAAATTATTATAAAAAAGATTCCAAATAATTAAATTCTTATTAAAGTATTTGTGTGTGCACGTTGCTTATTTATAAAAATTATAAAAATTTTTTACATTTTTTATTTTTTCATTAAATCTTTCAAATACATATGAATGGTTTCCAATGGCAACTCTTATGTAGAAAAACAAAAGAAAAAATAAAAATATTTCTCAATGGTTACAGTGTTTTTGTATTAAAATTTGTTGAGTTTTTTATGGCTTTTTGCCTTATTGATTCAATGGAGTTCTCATTTAATCAATTTGGGTTTAAGTATAAGACTCTGAGATTTTCCCTACAAACTGTGGGTAGAATCCATTGATGAGAGATATATGATATATATATGGCCATATGGATATGCTTTCCCCGCAGCAATACATTTTCTTTTTTAGTTTAGTTTAAAAAAATAAATATTTCATGAGAATATCATAAAATATTTATATTTGAAGGATCAAGCACAATTAAAGTAAATTATTATAAAAAAGATTTCAAATAATAAATTTTCTAATTAAAGTATTTGTGTGTGCACGTTGCTGATTTATAAAAATTGTTTACAGTTTTTATTTTTTCATTAAACCTTTCAAATACATATGAATGGTTTCCAATGCTAAACCTTATGTAGAAAAATGAAAGAAAAAATAAAAATATTTACTCATTGCTTACTGTGTTTTTGTATTAAAATTTTTTGAGTTTTTTATTGCTTTTTGCCTATTGATTCAAAATCAATTTGGCTTTAAGTATAAGATTCTGAGATTTTCCTTACAAAATTTGGGTAGAATCCACTGATGAGCTATATATGAGCAGTAGCGAAATGGCCATATGGATATGCTTTCCCCGCAGTAATACATTTCTTTTTTTTAGTTTAGTTTAAAAAAATAAATATTTCATGAGAATATCATAAAATATTTATATGTGAAGGTATCAAGCACAATTAAAGTAAATTATTATAAAAAAGATTCCAAATAATATATTTTCTTATTAAAGTATTTGTGTGTGCACGTTGCTTAATTATATAAATCGTTTACAATTTTTATTTTTTCATTAAATCTTTCAAATACATATGAATGGTTACCAATGGCAATCCTTAGGTAGAAAAATGAAAGAAAAAATAAAAATATTTACTCAATGGTTACTGTGTTTTTGTCTTAAAATTGTTTGAGTTTTTATGGCTTTTTTCCTTGTTAATTCAATGGAGTTCTCATTTAATCAATTTGGCTTTAAGTATAAGACTCTGAGATTTTCCTTACAAAATTTGGGTTTAATCCACTGATGAACTACATATGAACAGTAGTGAAATGGCCATATGGATATGCTTTCCCCGCAGTAATATATTTCATTTTTTATTTAGTTTAAAAAAATAAATATTTCATGAATATCATGAAATTATTTACAATTTTTAATTTTTCATTAAATTTTTCAAATACCTATGAATGGTTTCCAATGGCAACCCTTACGTAGAAAAATAAAAGAAAAAATAAAAATATTTACTCAATGGTTACTGTGTTTTTGTATACAAATTTTTGGAGTTTTTTATGGCTTTTTGCCTTAATAATTCAATGGAGTTTGCATTTAATCAATTTGTCTTTAAGTATAAGACGCTGAGATTTTCCTTACAAAATTTGGGTAGAATCCACTGATGAGCTTTATATGAGCAGTAGAGAAATGGCCATATGGATTTGCTTTGCCCGCAGTAATATATTTCATTTTTTAGTTTAGTTTAAAAAAATAAATATTTCATGAGAATATCATAAAATATTTATATTTAAAGGATCAAGCACAATTAAAGTAAATTATTATAAAAAAGATTCCAAATAATACTCGCATATTTTCTTATTAAAGTATTTGTGTGTGCACATTGCTTAATTATCAAAATTGTTTACAATTTTTATTTTTTCATTAAATCTTTCAAATACATATGAATGGTTTCCAATGGCAACCCTTATGTAGAAAAATGAAAGAAAAAATAAAAATATTTACTCAATGGTTACAGCGTTTTTGTATAAAAATTTTTTGAGTTTTTTATGGCTTTTTGCCTTTTTGATTCAAAATCAATTTGGCTTTAAGTATAAGACTCTGAGATTTTCTTACAAAATTTAGGTAGAATCCACTGATGAGAGATATTTGAGCAGTAGCGAAATGGCCATATTTATAAGCTTTCCCCGCAGTAATACATTTCATTTTTTAGTTTAGTTAAAAAAATAAATATTTCATGAGAATATCACGAAATTTTTATATTTGAAGGAATCAAGCACAATTAAAGTAAATTATTATAAAAAAGATTACAAATAATAAATTTTCTTATTAAAGTATTTGTGTGCGCACGTTGCTTATTTATAAAAACTTTTTACAATTTTTATTTTTTCATTTAATCTTTCAAATACATATGAATGGTTTCCAATTGCAACCCTTATGTAGAAAAAAAAGGAAAAAATAAAGATATTTACTCAATGGTTACTGTGTTTTTGTATTCAAATTTTTTTGAGTTTTTTATGGCTTTTTGCCTTATTGAGTCAATGGAGTTCTCATTTAATCAATTTGGCTTTAAGTATAAGACTCTGAGATTTTTCGTTACGTGAGCAGTAGAGTCGTGTTTGTGCTTTCATACTGAAAAGTTGTGTTTTAAAATAATTCGTTAATTAATTCGTTAATTCATTAATTTTTTCCAAAAAATCTTTATAAAAAATAGTAACTAAAACTAACAATTCATTAAAATAATTCCTTACATACTACAGTATATTTCAAGGACTATGTCCATTAACCAAATTAAAATTTTGTACATTTTTTTCGCACAGCCATTTAAAATAAAATAAAAGTTAAAAAGAATTCCCCAAAAAAGGAAAAAAAAGGGAGGCAATTAAATTAAATAAAAAAGATAAACTTAAAAACTAATTACACACTAAAGAACGAAACACAATGGAACAAAAAATAAGTAAACAAAATAATAAAAAAAAACAAAAAACAAATAAAAACCTATTGAGCAGTGTTATAAACTGTATCAACAATATTCAATGTATTATTTCTCCTATGATAAAATAGCAGGTCTGCACCCTCGTGAAGAAGTCCACCTCCCCTAAGGGTCAATAGATCCACTGGAGAAAGGTACTTCGCTATCTGAACGGCCTCCAGACTCGAGGCTTGAGAAAAACATCCTCTCACTAACCTGTTTTCCACGGAACGTGCACCTTCCATGAACTTTAAAGCCTTCTCAACCATAAACGAGTCTATTCGACTAAAATCTAATGCACTATATATAGAGCTACAAGAGGGCCTACGGAACTCTCCGTTACGCCCTATATATGGTCTCAAACCAAGGCACGCAACTAAGATCCGCCTCTCCCATCTCCTAAGCCTCTCCATCTGGGCAGAATAAATTCTAAACCAAGCTGGAAATGCGTAAGAGATGAGAGGACGTATGATCTGGCGGTACACCAAAAGGCGTACTTTTGTATCAAGTCCACCTCTGCGCTTTAGCACACCCTGATACGCGCAGTAAGCCCTCTTGGTGCGCTCAAGCACATTGTCGATATGCCGATAAAACTCAAAGTTTTCATGGAAGGTGACACCTAGGTACTTTAACCTATCCGAAGTCCTGATAACGTCACTGCCAACTCTTAAGCACGGTGTGAATGATCTGCAATTCGGGTAAATGTGTTTACGCTTTCCCTTAAACAGCATAGCGACAGTCTTACTGATGTTTAAGTTGAGGCCCCACCTATTAAAATAGTCAGTTAGTGCAGTCAAATATTGATTAACTCGTTCGTTAACAGTCCTCGTTCTTGCCCCTGAAGAAGCAATAAGGATGTCATCTGCATAGATCAACAATAGATCTCCCTGTGGGGGAGGAGGTATATCTGATATGAAGACATTATACAAAACTGGACCCAGCAACGATCCCTGTGGCACTCCTGCAAAAATCGAACCTTCATGAGAGAGGACATCTCCAATACGAACTCTAAAAGAGCGGTACTTTAGAAAGCTATCAATCATACGACAGATGCCCGCACCAAAGCCCATGGTCAATAATTTATAGATAAGACCATCATACCAAACAGTGTCAAAGGCTTTGGCGAAATCTAAGCTCACTGCCATTGTAGGGCACCTCCAATTCAGACCCCTGGCAACATAGTCCGTAAGTACAACTAGTGCGTGTGTCGTCGAAAGTCCGCTCCTAAACCCAAATTGGAAATCTTTTAAAATGTCATTGTCGGTAATAACGTCATTAATGTTTGCCAGGAGAAAATATTCAAATAGCTTTCCAAAGGCCGATAATAGAGATATAGGTCTATAGCTTCCACTCTCACGAGGGTCCGTTTTCGGCTTAAGCATGGGAACCACAAGTGCAGTCTTCCATGCGCTCGGAAAATACCCAATGTTTAGACAATGATTAAACAAAATAGCTAAAAATCGCCAAGCCACATTGTCCGTCTTCTTCAAAATAAAATCAGATACACCATCCATACCACTAGATCTTTTGTTCGCTCTTCGCTTTAGAGCATTACCTACTGCAACCTCATTGACAAAGCCAAGTCTGCTAATATTCCTACTAGAGTCAATAATTCCCCCGTCAGCAGTCAAAGTCCTTCCAAAAATCGTCAAAGGCGTCGTCCTGTCCAAAGTAGACACCAATTCTCGAACCCTCACGCTGAATGGATCCACTCGTGTCGCTCGGTCAGGAATTTCCTGAAAAAAACGACCCGCTAGCAGATTAGATATGCCAGTGTTGTCAGAGACAATCGAGCCATCAGAATTAACTAAACATCCAACTGAGGGACGAGAAAGCAAACCCGCAGCCGCCTTTATTTTTCTAAAAGTCTGATTGTTGAGTCGTACGTTTTGTAAAAAGTTAGTCCAATGCTCCCGTTCAAAATTGGCTATGGCACCCTGTATAATCCGGTCAACGTTCCGTAAATCCGCCTTCAAAATATTACGTCTACCCGGGTCTTCACATCTGTGCAAAGTTCGTCTCAGTCGTTTCTTTTCGTTAATAAATTGGAGTATTCTCTGCGGAAGTTTCAGCAAGCCTCTTCTTCCTGAAGAGACTTTCGGTATAGAATACTCCATAGCATCGCTAAACGCCCTGCCCATTTCACCTACACAGACATCAATCTCAGACTCAGTCACGTTTCTATCAAGTGGAAGTCCGCATGTGGCTAGATTGGCAGATAGTCTTTCTGGAAATCTCCGTTTGTTTAATCTGTCCAGGTCATACTTAGTAGTCCGTTCTTCAGTTAAGCAGGGATTCATAGAAAAAATCATCTCAACTGCCCTGTGGTCAGATTCATAGTCCAACGTCCTCAGTCGGTCCGAAGTTCCTGTAGTTATGTCTACAGTCGCCACAAAAAACTCGATGTAGGATGATACGTGAGTATTTATTCTACTTGGTCCGTCAGTTTGCCGTATTTCTAAGTCCGGGTTTGAAAGCAAAAATTCTCGGAGGTTTGTTCCACTCACATTCGTATACACATCTCCCCAATAAGGATGCCTTGCATTGAGATCAGCACCAATCACAACGCTGCAATTTCGGGAAAGCCCCTGCACTTCTTCAAAATCTGAAGAAGCGAAAGTGGATTGCGGTCTGAGGTACATCGAGATAACAATTAAGTCAGGAGCATTCGACCTCTAAATACGCACAGCTGCATTCTCTATACATCCTGTATTAATAATTATCTCTTCACAACGCAAGGCATCCCTAATGAGGACAGCTGTACCACCCCCACGTCCCTGTCTATCACGCCTAAAAATTTTATACCCTGTTATGTCAAGCTTGTGGCGAGCACTCAAACAGTGTTCAACCACCAGCAGTACGTCCGGTTTATGTCTCCTCAAAAATAAATTTAGATAATGTCTCTTGTGCCTAGATACAATCGAATTTACATTTATATATATAATTTTAAATAAACTATCCATCTTGTCGCAAAGTCAGTAACAGTCCAAGCAACGCACGGGATCTATCCTCATCACTGTTGAGCTCGCGGTACTTAGCCGCAAATCCACCAATCTTTCCTAAACACTTCAGCAGACCTCCACCGAAGAAACGGGTGCAGTCCTTGTCAATTTCATCAAACTGTGCCATAGCCGTCCCTAGCGTAATTTCGGATTTGGCCAAAATTTTATTAGGTGAGGCCCCAGGCGTCTCCCGAATTGACTTACCGCCAGCTGCAACTGCTGCAGCGTAAGAAATCCCTTTTCTAACCCGACTTTGCTCAGGAATAACCGAACAGTATTTACGCTTAGAGAATTTTTTTGATTCCATCTTGCGGATGAGATCAATTCTCCTCGGACACAATTTTGAGCAGGCCACATGGCCCTCAGTATCACAGACAAGACATCTTACCGGTAATCCAACTCTCCGCGAAACCTGTCCAGTTACAGGATCAGTAACCAAGGTTTCCTGGACATTTTCCCCCTTAGGTGGCACTTGGCATTTGCCAGGGCCATGAGACCCTCCGCATTTTACGCACCTATATGGCATTCGACAATTTGTACTGACATGACCATAGCGCTGACAGTTGAAACACTGCGTTATGCCAGTACGCCTAAATTTTCTTATATTTACCTTGCAGCGCAAGATATACTTTATATCATAGAACTTCTTTATATCAGAAGTCCTATCCATCCTTACGACCCACTTGTCCCCACCTAACCTGATCAGACCTACAATTTGTAAATTTATCTGCAGACCGTTCAAATATTCCATAATTTCCTCAGATTCAAAAGAATCTGGAAGCCCTTCCACAACCAAAGTAAATGGCCGAAGACCCTTAGGGGTAAAGGTATAAAAGTTAACCTTTTCTGCCTCTAATAATGTCTTAACTCTCTGGAAATCTTCCAGAGTGCAGACCTCTACATTAGCAACATTTCTACTTAAAATTTTGATATTAAAATTCTTATGTCCTAAACCTGCATCAATAACTGCTATCATTTTTTTCACGTCCATTTCGTATGTAGTAATCACCGGAACAAACTTACGTCCTGATTTTTTTTGAGCTTGCTCCTTGGTATTTTGAATTCCGCTTGCTATACCTGCGGCATCACCAATAGACTGCTTCCTCAATTCATTTGTTTTCTCAGCTTTTATATCCTTCAGCTTCGATGCTTCAACTTCACACTCATCAATTGAAATTAGGCTATCGGCATCTTGCTGAAGCCCATCTCTATCTACCTTCTCCATGCCATCCATTCGCTTCTTTAATATATCGTTCTCATGAAGAAGAAGCCCAATTTTTCTTCCCGCATCTTCCAACTTTTCCATTAAGACCGCGTTTAACCTCCACAGATCTTCCATATCACTCACTGCAGCTTTGTCTACAGCGGTTTTCTTTCTCTTCTTTACGGATACTCGATCCTCTTCCTCTTCCATTCTCAAGTTTTTTTTTTTTTTTGTTAAAAAAAAACTTTAAAAAACAACTTGTTTTATTCTCTCGAAAAAAGCACTTGTTATTGCCTTCTATAGGCTTCGCAAAAAATCAATTTCAATAATAATAAATTCCAAAAAATTCTAAAAAATGTCTATCAGCACTTTTGCGTATGTTTTAATATTTATATTTTACTGCACAAACACAACCTTTCAGCTTGAAAGGCAAACACTGACTTCACTTCGTGTTTTAAAATAAAATAAAAATTGTATAAATATTAAAACAAGTGCGTATAGACACTTTGAAAATTTTATTGAATATTTCATTCGAAAAAATCAATTACTTGAGAAGCCTATAGAAGGCAAACAAGTACTTTTTACAACAAGTTGAAAAAATAAACATTTTTATTAAAAAATTTTTTTTTTAATTATTTGAGCCCCTCGGGCACATAACAATTAAAATGGATTCGTCACCTATAGACGAAGAAGAAGCTTCCAACTCTGGGAAAAAGAGGAAAATTCCGGGTGGGGAAGCAGCAACAGCTGATGAAAATTCAGATTTTGAGGCATTAGTCAAGCTTAATGCGAAGCTAATGGAAAAATTGGATGATGCAGGGCGAAAAATTGGTCTTCTCGTTCATGAGAATGAATCATTGAAGAAGAGAATAGAGTGTGTCATCAAGCGTCAAGAAAATTTTGCTGAGGACGTTAGTATTTCTTCGCTGGAGGAGGCGGAAGAAGTGCGTGCCACAGTGACAAAAAAGGCAACAACAAGCAGCAGGGTGGTAATGGGGCCATGTCCAGTAAAAGGTGTAAAATCCAATGTGATGAAATCAAGAGATGGGGATACTTTCAAAGGGCAAGCTGTATCATCAAATAAACCTGGAAGTAAGTTTGTTCCGGTTATTACTACTTATGACTTGGACGTTAAAAAGATGATTGGTGTTATAGATAGTAGTTTGGGTCACAAAAATTTTAATGTTAAAATTTTAGGTAGGAATGTTACCAATATAGAGGTCTGCACTCTGGAGGATTTCCAGAAAGTTAAGGCTTTGCTAGAGGTTGAGAAGGTAAATTTTTATACCTTTACCCCCAAGAGTCTTCGGCCTTTCACACTTGTAGTGGAAGGCCTTCCAGATTCTTTTGAGTCTGAGGAGATTGCGGCTTATTTGAACGGTCTTCAGATGGACATCAATATTGTTGGTCTGATTAGGTTGGGCGGTGATAAATGGATTGTCAGGTTAGACAGAAAATCTGATATTGGAAAATTTTATGACATTAGGTACATTTTACGTTGTAAGGTGAGCATTAGGAAGTTTAGGCGTACTGGCATAACGCAGTGCTTTAATTGTCAGCGCTATGGCCACGTAAGTACGAATTGTCGGATGCCGTATAGGTGTGTAAAATGCGGAGGGTCTCATGGCCCGGGCAAATGCCAAGTGCCACCTAAGGGGGAAAATAATCAGGAGACATTGATTACCGATCCTGTTACTGGTCAGGTCTCCCGTATAGTGGGTATGCCAGTAAAATGTGTTGTCTGTGGTACTGAAGGCCATGTGGCCTGCTCAAAGTTGTGTCCGAGGAGGGTTGATCTCATCCGTAAGATGGAATTAAAAAAAGCATCCAGGGGCGGAAATCGTCCAATAAGTCAATCTTTTGAGCAAAGTCAAGTTAAGGCGGGGCTTTCTTATGCTGCAGCAGTTGCAGCCAATGATCGGTCAATTCGGGAGGCGCCTCAGGCTACACCTAACAGAGTTTCGGGCAAAATCGAAGTCACGCTGACTACTGCTATGGCACAGTACGACAAAATTGACAAAGACTGCCAACGTTTCTTCGGTGGAGGGCTGCTGAAATGTTTAGGTAAGATTGGTGGTTTCGCTACTCAGTACAGTAAACTTGATTGTGACGAGGACAGATCACGTGCTTTACTTGGACTGTTAATGACTTTACGACAGGATGGATAATTTTTTCAAAATTATTTTTATAAACGTTAATTCAATTGTATCAAGACACAAGAGACACTACTTAAGTTTGTTCTTAGGTAGACATAAACCGGACGTACTATTGGTGGCTGAGACCTGTCTGAGTTCTCGTCACATACTGGACATCACTGGGTACAAAATTTTTAGACGTGACCGTCAGGCTGGACGTGGGGGTGGAGTGGCTGTCCTCACTAGGGATGCCTTGCGTTGTGAAGAGATAATTCTCAATACAGGGTGTATTGAGAACGCAGCTGTGCGTATTCAGAGGGCAAATGCTGATGACTTAATTGTTATTTCGATGTACCTTAGGCCGCAATCCCCTTTCACTTCTTCAGATTTTGAAGCAGTGCAGGGGCTTTCACGACACTGCAGCGTTGTAATTGGTGCAGATCTCAATGCAAGGCATCCGTATTGGGGAGATCCTCATACAAATGTTAGTGGACGAAATCTGCGAGAGTTTTTGCTTTCCAGTCCGGACTTAGACATTTGGCAAACTGACGGACCAAGTAGGATAAATACTCATGTATCATCCTACATTGACTTTTTTCTGGCGACTGTGGACATAAATACTGCCGGCCGACTCAGGACGCTGGATTATGAATCCGACTACAAAGCTGTGGAGATTGTGTTTCTTACGGATCCCTGCTTAACGGTACAACGGCCTACAAGATATGACTTGGACAAATTAAACAGACGGGCTTTTTTGCGAAGACTATCCGCCAATCTTGCCACATGTGGTCTTCCACTTGACAGGAATGTGACTCAGACGGAAATTGACATCTGCGTGGATGAAATGGGGCGGGCGTTTAAGGATGCTATGGAGCATTCAATCCCCAAAGTTTCCGCAGGAAGAAGAGGCTTGTTGAAGCTTCCGCCGAGAATACTCGATTTCATTGCCGAAAAGAAACGACTGAGACGAACATTGTATAGATGTGAAGACCCAGGTAGACGCAACATTTTGAGAGCGGACTTACGGAACATTGACCGAATAATACAGGGTGCCATAGCTGTTTTTGAACGCGAGCATTGGGCGGACTTTTTAAAAAGCGTACGACTTAATAACCAGACATTTAGAAAAGTAAAGGCGGCTGCAGGTTTGAATTCTCGACCCTCAGTTCGAAGTTTAGTTGATAGTGATGGCGTAATCATTTCCGATAACACTGGTATGTCCAATCTGCTCGCGGGCCGTTTCTTCCAGGTAAGTCCTGGTCAAGCGGCGCGTGCAGATCCATTCAGTGTGAGGGTTCGAGAATTAGTGTCCACTTTAGACAGGACGACGCCTTTGACTGTTTTCGAAAGGACTTTGACAGCTGATGGACGATTTGTTGACTCTAGTAGGAACTTTACCAGACTTGGTTTTACTGATGAAGTCGCAGTAGGTAATGCTCTAAAGCGGAGGGCTAACAAGAGGTCTAGTGGTATAGATGGTATATCTGATTTTGTATTGAAGAAGACGGACATTGTGGCTTGGCGGTTTCTTGCAATCGTATTTAATCACTGCTTTAATATAGGGTATTTCCCAAAAGCATGGAAGGCTGCCCTGGTGGTTCCTATACTAAAACCGAAAGCGAATCCTCATGAGAGTGGAAGCTATAGACCTATATCCCTATTATCGGCCTTTGGAAAGCTATTTGAATATTTTCTCCTGGCAAAAATTAATGACGTTATTACTGACAATGACATTTTAAAAGATTATCAATTTGGGTTTAGGAGCGGACTTTCGACGACACACGCACTTGTTGTACTTACGGACTATATTGCCAGGGGTCTGAACAGGAGATGCCCTACTATTGCTGTAAGTTTGGATTTTGCCAAGGCCTTTGATACCGTTTGGCATGATGGCCTCATTTATAAATTGATGAGTATGGGCTTTGGCATGGGCATCTCCCGTATGATTGATAGCTTTCTAAGGGAGCGCTCTTTTAGGGTTCGTATTGGAGATGTCCTCTCTCATGAGGGTTCGATTTGTGCAGGAGTGCCACAGGGATCATTGCTGGGCCCAGTTTTGTACAATATCTTCATATCAGATATACCTCCACCCCCCCATGGAGATCTCTTGTTGGTCTATGCTGATGACATCCTTATTGCTTTTTCAGGAGCAAGGGCAAGAACTGTTAACGAGCGAGTCAATCAATATTTGACAGCACTGACGGACTATTTCAATAGGTGGAGCCTCAACTTGAACATTCATAAGACTGACGCTATGATGTTCAAAGGAAGGCGGAAATACATATACCCGAATTGCCGATCCTTCAGACCGTGTTTGAGAATTGGTAGTGAGATAATCAGGACTTCGGATAGGTTAAAGTACCTTGGTGTCACTTTCCATGTAAACTTTGTGTTTTATCTGCATATCGATAACGTGCTTGAGCGCATCAAGAGGGCTTACTGCGCGTATCAGGGCGTGCTAAAGCGCAGAGGTGGACTCGATACAAGAGTACGCCTTTTGGTGTACCGCCAGATCATACGTCCTCTCATCTCTTATGCATTTCCAGCTTGGTTTAGAATTTCTTCTGCCCAGATGGAGAGACTTAGGAGATGGGAGAGGCGGATCTTAGTTGCGTGCCTGGGTTTGAGACCGTATATAGGGCGTAACGGAGAGTTCCGTAGGCCCTCTTGTAGCTCTATATACACAGCGGTGGATTTTAGTCGAATAGACTCGTTTATGGTCGAGAAAGCTTTGAAGTTCGTGGAAGGTGCACGTTCCTTGGACAACAGTTTGGTGAGAGAATGTTTTTCTCGAGCCTCGAGTCTGGAGACCGTTCAGGCAGCAAAGTATCTCTCTCCTGTGGACTTGCTGACCCTTGGGGGAGCTGGTCTTCTGTACGAGGGTGCAGACCTTCTATTTTACCATAGAAGACTAAATACATTAGATATTGTTAACAGGGTGTACAACATTGCGCAGTAACCTTATTTTTTATTTATTTTTTTTTGTTGTGTTTTTGTTTTATTCCATTAGTGTGTAAGTAGTTTTAAGCTTATTATCTTTTTTAAAAAATTTTAATTGCGTCCCCTTTTCTTCCTTTTTTGGGGAATTTTCTTAATATTTATTTAAATTTTAATGGCTGTATTGAAATGTACATTTTTTTTATTTATGGTAACAATCCTTGGAAAATACTTTAGTATGTAAGGAATTTTTTGAATCTATTGTTAGTTTAAGTTTCTTTTTTATAATGAATTTTTTGGAAAATAAAGAATCAATCAATTTATCAATCAATCAATCAATCTTACAAAATTTCGGTAGAATCCATTATTAAGGCAAATTATTATAAAAAAGATTCCAAATAATAAATTTTCTTATTAAAGTATTTGTGTGTGCACGTTGCTTATTTATAAAAATTGTTTAAAATTTTTATTTTTTCATTAAATTTTTCAAATACATATGAATGGGTTCCAATGGCAACCCTTATGTAGAAAAATGAAAGAAAAAATTGAAAATATTTACTCATTGGTTACTATGTTTTTCTATTAAAATTTTTTGAGTTGTTTATGGCTTTTTGCCTTAATAATTCAATGGAGTTTGCATTTAATCAATTTGTCTTTAAGTATAAGACTCTGAGATTTTCTTACAAAATTTAGGTAGAATCCACTGATGAGAGATATTTGAGCAGTAGCGAAATGGCCATATTTATATGCTTTCCCCGCAGTAATACATTTCATTTTTTAGTTTAGTTAAAAAAATAAGTATTTCATGAGAATATCACGAAATATTTATATTTGAAGGAATCAAGCACAAATAAAGTAAATTATTATAAAAAACTCAATGGTTACTGTGTTTTTGTATTAAAAGTTTTTGGGTTTTTTATGGCTTTTTGCCTTATTAATTCAATGGAGTTCTCATTTAATCAATTTGGCTTTAAGTATAAGACTCTGAGATTTTCCTTACAAAATTTGGAGGAGTCAGTGTTTGCCTTTCGTACTGAAAGGTTGTGTTTGTGGTTTTGAAAAATAAAATTAATATAAACACACATAGACCTTTTAAGTAAATTTTGTTAAATATTTTTACAAAATTGAGTTTTTGAGAAGCCTGTAGAAGGCAGCAAGTGTTTTTTGCAACAAGTGTTTTTCAAGTATTTTTACAACAAGTACTTTTGTGTACAAATTTTTAATTTATTGAGCCCTTTGGGCATATAAAAACTAAAAATGAATCTCTCCCCAATGGAGGAGGAGGAAGTTACCGCTAATAAAAAGCGGATCGGAAAAAAATCTCCTTGCTGTGTTTCCATCATTAGAATTTTCTTCTCCTTGCTTTGGCTAGTCAATTATAAGGCCTATCTTACGGTATTTTTCTTGAATATCTTTTTTTTTTGCTTTCTTTTTACCAAATTTTCTTTGTTGTTTCTCACTGTTTCGCCTAACGGGCCAAATTCCAAATCGTATCCCAATTTAAGAATATGCTCCATAAAACGAGTTCTATCATGAAGAGGTGAAATTCCAAATTCATATGCTTCATTAAAACTATTGTCTTGGCATATGGTGCAGCTTGACGAAGACGATCATTGTAAGTGACATTTTAAAGTTAACGTCGATGCATTGGTCATTAAATTCAAATATCACTGGTTGAAGTTCCTTAATTTCATCTCTTATTTTGCCAACTTCTTCAGTTATAACATCTTTAGTTTCTTTTTAGTAAGCAAACTTTATTGGTCTACAAAATTTTGTTGACGAGGGAATTTCATTCTTCCATACATCTTTCTGTGCAGCTCTACTAGTTGACGGCTCTAAGCCAATATAAGTTTTTGTTAAACGTAATGGAACGAAAGAAATCATGAATAAAAGGGGGCTTGCTTCCACTATTTTTTTAATGATAGCAGTTTTACTCTTTTTGGTTTTCGATGGTTGAATTTGATGCAGAAATGAATCCTTTATGATGCTACAAGAAACTTCATTAATATGTTTAAGCTTGCGTCTTCGTGATCTTATCAATTGGGTTTGCTGGTCGACCACCTTTTCCAGTTTCCGTGGTAGTTACTGATGGCTTTTTAAAAATAAGTTTATTTCTTAGCCATGCTTGGTTGCGTGAGTAAAACAATTTCTTGTTCCTGGATTGATTGTACCGTTTCCTTAAAGTATTTAAAAAGTTTTTTTTTTTAAGTTATGAATTTTAATTTCTTGTTTGTGGCATATTTTGAAGAATGGATTATTCATTATATGTAAAATAATGTCGTTTTCATCTTTCCGTTCAAAATATATATCAGATAGAACACTATAACTGAATTTAGCCATTGTTTAAACAATAATGAAGAAAAAAATGAATACATGGATTAATATACTATTGCTCGAAGTTTCAACATGATATTTTTTTTCTCTTTGAAACATAATATAACAGGTACTTGGTTTTACCAGTTATTTCCAATGGTTTTAAATTTATTTGCAATTTTCAGGTATTTAAATTGTGTAATATTAGATGGCAATAAAATCATTTTTTACCTTTTCCAAATGAATTGCCAGATACCACATAATTTGAGAGTTAACAGGTACTGGTAATAATATAACAGGTACTTGGTTTTACCAGTTATTTCCATTGGTTTTAAATTTATTTGCAATTTTCAGGTATTTAAGTTGTGTAATATTAGGTGGCAATAAAATCATTTTTTACCTTTTCCAAATGAATTGCTAGATACCACATAATTTGAGAGTTAACAGGTACTGGTAATAACATAACAGGTACTTGGTTTTACCAGTTATTTCCATTGGTTTTAAATTTATTTGCAATTTTCAGGTATTTAAGTTATGTAATATTAGATGGCAATAAAATCATTTTTTACCTTTTCCAAATGAATTGCCAGATACCACATAATTTAAGAGTTCTATTGTCATTTTTGTCAAAATTTTGATACACCCTTCTATGTGGACTAGGTCCAAATATGCGCCAACTTCTCCTAATTTCAACAGAATTATTTTTTGGGTCAATAAGAACTCTTGTACAAAATTTCATCAAAATACATGCATAATAGCCACTTTCACATACAAATAACTTCTCCAAAAATATGACGTGCATTTGTACCGAATATCTTACCTTGGGTCAGAAAAATTGCTGTAGCTCAAAAAGTGCAGTCCCGATGCATGGACATGTATACATAGGCATGTAGGGGAAAGTTAGGACTACAAAATAGTAAATTTGTGTTTTGACTCAGCTTGACTCACAGCAATTGTGCTCTATGAAGTAGGAAATTTCCGCGAAATTCGACCATTTAAAAAAAAAAAAATTTTAAATTGTTCTGAAAACAGTAGAGCTTCAATTTGTTTGTAAATAGTAATAGGAAATAAATTAAGTTACAACACAGAATTTATTTCGCTCAAAAATCTTGAAAAACAAAAAAGTTATAATCATTTAAACTTTAAAAATTAACTAAAAATATCATAATTAATTTACTTTATTCGTGCTTGATTCCTTCAAATATAAATATTTCATGATATTCTCATGAAATATATATTATTTTAAACTAAACTACAAAATGAAATGTATTACTGCAGGGAAAGCATAACACAATTTTTATTAATAAGCAATTTTTATTTTTTCATTGAATCTTTCAAATACATATGAATGGTTCCCAATGGGATCCCTTATGTAGAAAAATGAAAGAAAAAATAAAAATAGTTACTAAATGTTTGCTGTGTTTTTGTGTAGAACTTTTTTGAGTTGTTATTGTCTTCTGTCTTACTGATTCAATGGAGTTCTCATTTAATCAATTTGACTTTTGATATAAGACTTTCTGTTTTTCTATACAAAATTTGGGTAAAATCCACTGATGAGCTATTTGAGCAGTAGTGAAATGGCCATATGGATATGCTTTCCCCGCAGTAATACATTTCATTTTGTAGTTTAGTTTAAAATAATATATATTTCATGAGAATATCATGAAATATTTATATTTGAAGGAATCAAGCACGAATAAAGTAAATTAATTAAATTTTAAAAGATTCCGAATAATAAATTTTTCATTTTGATATATTTGCATGTGCACCTTGCTTATTAATAAAAATTGTTTTTCAATTTTTATTTTTTCATTGAATCTTTCAAATACATATGAATGGTTCCCAATGGGATCCCTTATGTAGAAAAATGAAAGAAAAAATAAAAATAGTTACTAAATGTTTGCTGTGTTTTTGTGTAGAACTTTTTTGAGTTGTTATTGTCTTCTGTCTTGTTGATTCAATGGAGTTCTCATTTAATCAATTTGACTTTTGATATAAGACTTTCTGTTTTTCTATACAAAATTTAGGTAAAATCCACTGATGAGCTATTTGAGCAGTAGTGAAATGGCCATATGGATATGCTTTCCCCGCAGTAATACATTTCATTTTGTAGTTTAGTTTAAAATAATATATATTTCATGAAAATATCATGAAATATTTATATTTGAAGGAATCAAGCACGAATAAAGTAAATTAATTAAATTTTAAAAGATTCCGAATAACAAATTTTTCATTTTGATATATTTGCATGTGCACCTTGCTTATTAATAAAAATTGTTTTTCAATTTTTATTTTATCATTGAATCTTTCAAATACATATGAATGGTTCCCAATGGGATCCCTTATGAGAAAAATGAAAGAAAAAATAAAAATAGTTACTAAATGTTTGCTGTGTTTTTGTATAGAACTTTTTTGAGTTGTTATTGTCTTCTGTCTTATTGATTCAATGGAGTTCTCATTTAATCAATTTGACTTTTGATATAAGACTTTCTGTTTTTCTATACAAAATTTGGGTAAAATCCACTGATGAGCTATTTGAGCAGTAGTGAAATGGCCATATGGATATGCTTTCCCCGCAGTAATACATTTCATTTTGTAGCTTAGTTTAAAATAATATATATTTCATGAGAATATCATGAAATATTTATATTTGAAGGAATCAAGCACGAATAAAGTAAATTAATTAAATTTTAAAAGATTCCGAATAATAAATTTTTCATTTTGATATATTTGCATGTGCACCTTGCTTATGAATAAAAATTGTTTTTCAATTTTTATTTTTTCATTGAATCTTTCAAATACATATGAATGGTTCCCAATGGGATCCCTTATGTAAAAAAAAAAAAAAAAAAAAAATGAAAGAAAAAATAAAAATAGTTACTAAATGTTTGCTGTGTTTTTGTGTAGAACTTTTTTGAGTTGTTATTGTCTTCTGTCTTATTGATTCAATGGAGTTCTCATTTAATCAATTTGACTTTTGATATAAGACTTTCTGTTTTTCTATACAAAATTTGGGTAAAATCCACTGATGAGCTATTTGAGCAGTAGTGAAATGGCCATATGGATATGCTTTCCCCGCAGTAATACATTTCATTTTGTAGTTTAGTTTAAAATAATATATATTTCATGAGAATATCATGAAATATTTATATTTGAAGGAATCAAGCACGAATAAAGTAAATTAATTAACTTTTTAAAGATTCCGAATAATAAATTTTTCATTTTGATATATTTGCATGTGCACCTTGCTTATTAATAAAAATTGTTTTTCAATTTTTATTTTTTCATTGAATCTTTCAAATACATATGAATGGTTCCCAATGGGATCCCTTATGTAGAAAAATGAAAGAAAAAATCAAAATAGTTACTAAATGTTTGCTGTGTTTTTGTGTAGAACTTTTTTGAGTTGTTATTGTCTTCTGTCTTATTGATTCAATGGAGTTCTCATTTAATCAATTTGACTTTTGATATAAGACTTTCTGTTTTTCTATACAAAATTTGGGTAAAATCCACTGATGAGCTATTTGAGCAGTAGTGAAATGGCCATATGGATATGCTTTCCCCGCAGTAATACATTTCATTTTGTAGTTTAGTTTAAAATAATATATATTTCATGAGAATATCATGCAATATTTATATTTGAAGGAATCAAGCACGAATAAAATAAATTAATTAAATTTTAAAAGATTCCGAATAATAAATTTTTCATTTTGATAAAAATATCATAAATTTACTAAATTCTGAAAAAGCCCATTTTGGACCACCCTGTTCTCAGTGAAATAGTTGAAATAGAGTTCTAATTTTTTGGCTCCCGAGGTTTACTTCTGTCTGCTTTCATATGAGTCTAATAACTTTAAAATCGGAAAACAAAAACCAAAGGAGTTTTGGCCGCTATCTCAAAATATTGACCACAGTGTTCCGGTGTAAAATACACATAAGGAAATTTAGACGAACAGGTATTACGCAGTGCTTCAACTGCCAGCGGTATGGACACGTTTCCTCAAACTGCCGTATGCCTTATAGGTGTGTTAAGTGTGCTGGCTCTCATGGCCCTGGTAAGTGTGAAGTGCCTCCTCGCGACCAGAATGTGTAAGAGACTTTGGTGACCCATCCAGTTACTAGGTAGATGTCAAAGCGGATTGGGCTCCCTGTCAAGTGCTGCAATTGTGGTAGCGAGGGACATGCAGCTAGGTCACGGGAGTGTCCACGCAGGCTAGAACTGCTTCGCAGGCAGGAGGAAAGAAAGCTTACCAGGGCTGGACCCAGTACACGTGTTACGCATGTTACTGAGAGTAAGGTTAAGTTTAGCTTTTCTTATGCCGCTGTGGCTGGGGCAGTGCGTAAAATACCTGCGTCAGTACCCAGGAACAACACGACCGGACCAACACATTCCGGAAAATCAGACATTTCTTTGGAAATGGCTATGGCTCAATATGACCTTAATGACAAAGATTGTAAACGTTTTTTTGGCGGTGGACTTTTGAACTGCCTCAGCAAAATTGGTGGTTTTGCAGTTAAGTACCGTGACTTAGACAATTACGAGGACAGATCCCGGGCTCTGCTAGGCATGCTAATGACTCTGCGGGACGATGGATAATTCATTTAAAATTATTTTTATCAACGTGAACTCAATTGTCTTAAGACACAAGAGGCACTATTTGAGTTTATTCCTGACACGACAAAAACCGAACTTTCTACTTATGGCTAAACACCGTCTCGACATAAGTTTGACATGACTGGATATAGAGTTTTTAGGCGTGACCGACAGATTGGAAGAGGAGGAAGAGAAGAGAGGTTATCCTCGTTAGAGATGATTTGCATTGTGAGGAGATCGTACTACGCACAGGTTTGGTTGAGAATACGGCTGTCCGTATCTAAAGGCTGAATAGTGTGGATTTGATTGCCATTTCAATGTACTTTAAACCCAGTGGCACTTTCACTGCAGAATGCTTTGATGAAATACAGCCATTGGTACGTAATTGTAGTGTGGTAATTGGTGCTGACCTTAATGCAAAACATTCCTTCTAGGGAGATCCGCTTATAAACGCAAGTGGGCGTAACCTCAGAGAATTTTTATTCTCGAGTCCTGACATAGAAATACGACAAACTGACGGACCGACAAGAATTAATAACGTTTCCTCTTTCTTCATTGACATTTTCCTGACATCTGTGGCAAGTGCGCATTGACGAGAAGAAACGAAGATGTACAGACGGTTGTGAGATCTTACAATATTGTCAGAAAAATATACGGAAAACGTCTAACAATCGTGTGAACAAATAATTGTTGTCTGACAATATTGTCCGAAAAACCATTGTCAGAAAATTGTCAGACTTCTACCTGACAATAATATTGTCAGATAACTTACAATTGTGTGAACGCTTTTATTTGCATTGTCAGAGCATTGTCAGTATGAAATAAATTGTAATATGTTGGAAATTTTAAACATCTGACAACGATATCCTTGTCAGATAAAAGTTAATGAAAAAAAGTGAAAAGTTCCTTAAAAAAACTTAAATAAAAAATCAAATTAAAATAAAGCAGAAAAAAAGAGAGTTAAAAAATGGACAGCGACGGTATTTCACGGGTTGATTTCAATGGTGGGAAAAAACTTGCATTTTTCAAGCACTTTAAAAATGGCTTTTATTTCTTCAGGAACAAAGTTCGAATAGTTGAAACTGGAATACGGAACAAGTATTTCATGTAAATTGACTTACATGGTCCTATCTTTTGAACCGTCATAAACAAACGCTTGAAAATTGGACAGAATGTAGATAGCTATTACCTTTGTAATAAGAAGTATAAATAATATAGATCATTTAATTTTATGAACATATATGATGGTTGTAAAAAGACGATTGATATTTACAAAGAACCTGTATTGCTAAGTCCTCTATAATCGCAATAATAAAATTTGGATTTATAAATTTAGGAGTATTCCAATAATTCAAATTTACAGGGAACTTGTATTGATAAGTCCGCTAAAAGAGCAAGTATACAATTTGAATTTATAAATTAAAGGGTGTGCTCATATCTGATGTTATTTTACATGTATTAGCCCTATCTTTTGAACCGGTTAATACAAACACTTGACAAAGTGTCCACTAATTTGTATGGTATATTAAAAAATATAAATAGTTAAAACTAAAAATAAGGGGTGTCCCAATAGTTGATGCATGTGGCCAAACTTTTGAACCTTTTTAGACAAATAGCTAAAATCTGATTTTAAGTCGGTTTCTTTTTGCAAAATTATTTCTTTTGATCCTCGCTAAAAACGTAAGATGTTAGAATCGTTGCAGTTTCTTCGTTTTGATTAATATCTAATTCTTTTGATAAAAATTTATAATATTAATTTGTACCTTTCAAAATAATTTACATTAAAATAAATTAAAAAAAATTTTCTTTTCAATTTTTTAATTCGGACACTTGGCAATTCTTACTACCGTGTGAACTACCAATTTGTTGTCTGACAATGTTGTAAGATAATTTTCTTACAATGGAATTGTCAGTTTTCTGACAAATGCCTTGCAATCGTGTGAACTGACAATCCTAATTGTGTTTACAATTTTTATTTGCCTTGTCATTGTCAGTACATTGTTAGGTCTGACAATATTGTAAGACCTGACAACCGTCTGTACATAGCTTAAGACGAATATTGCATAGATGCGAAGATCCAGGTAGACGGAATATTTTAAAATAAAACGTTCGAAATTTGGACAGAATTATACAAGGAGCCATAGCTACTTTTGAACGTGACCACTGGACTAACTTTCTTCAAAAAATTCGAATTAACGACAGGACATTTAGAAACACAAAGTCGGTGGCTGGACTCTACAATCGACCCGTAATTCGAAACTTGGTGGGTACTGATGGTACGATTGTTTCTGACAGTACTGGAATCGCTAATCTGTTGGCAAGCCGATTCTTTCAGGTTAGCCATTTACTTCAAAGTGCTTCTTCAGATTCATTCAGTACGAATGTGCGGGCGGTTGCCTCGTCTTTGGACAGGACGACACCTTTGACAGTTTTCGGCAGGACTCATATAGCTGACGGAGAACTGATTTATTTAAATGCTAACGTAGACAGGTTAGGTTTCATTGACTCTGCATCTGTAGGCAATGCGTTGAGGCGTAGATCAAATAAAAGGTCCTGCGGTGTGGAAGGGATATCTGATATTGTGCTGAAGAGAAGCAATGTTGTAGCATGGAAATTTCTAGCTATAGTTTTTAACCATTGCTATAACATTGGTTATTTTCCGAAAGCGTGGAGATCTGCCCTCGTCGTTCCTATTCTGAATCCCAGATCGGTTCCTGGTGCATGCGGAAGCTATAGGCCCATTTCCCTGCTGTCTGCCTTCGGAAAGCAAAGATAAATGACGTAATAATTGACAAGAACATTTTGAAGGATTTCCAATTTGAATTTAGGAGCGGACTTTCGACAATAAACACACTGACAGTACTGACGGCCTTTGTTGCCAGGCGTCTGAATAGAAGGTGTCCAACAATAGCTGATAGCTTGAACTTTGCCAAGACTTTTGACACAGTTTGGCACGATTGCCTTGTGTTCAAAATGATGAGCATGGGATTTGGTGTGGGCATTTGCCGCATGGTGGACAACTTCTTAAGGGACCGATCTTTTAGAGTACGTGTGGGTGGTGTAAGGTCTGACGAGGGCTTGATTTCTGCTGGAGTGCCACAGGGCTCGTTATTGGGTCTTGTGCTTTACAATATCTTTATCTGTGACATACCACAACCGCCACGGGAGGATCTTTTACTTATGTACGCCGATGATATTCTGATTGCCTTATCAGGTGCAAGAGCAAGGAATACTAATGAATGACTGAACCGATACTTGACGGTACTAACGGACTATTTTACAAAAAAGGGAAGACGGAAATATATTTACCCAAATTGTAGACAATACATACCAAGTTTCGCTATCGGACGAGAACTGATTTCGAGAGCTATCGGCACATTGACAATATTCTCGAAAGGCCAAGCGTATCTACTCCTCATATCAGGTTATTTTGAAGCGTAGGGGAGGTCTTGATAGGAGAGTGCGTCTTCTGGTCTATCGCCAGGTTATTCGCCCCGTCATCGCCTATGCCTTTCTAGCTTGGTTTGGTATTTCTTCTCACCAGATGAAGAGGCTTAGGCGATGGGAGAGAATGATTTTTGTTGCTTGCCTCGTTTAAGGCCATACTTAGGACCAAATGGAGAGATTCGAAGGCCAGGTCAATCTATAGTGCAATTGATTTTGCGCGCATAGATGCCTACGTGGTGGAATTGACTGTGAAATTTCTGGAAGGCGCGCGATCCTCAGAGAACTCCCTGATTAGGGAGTGCTTTTCTAGAGTGGGGAGTTTGGAGACCGTTCGGGTTTCGAGATATTTCTTGCCTGTGGACTTGTTGACTCTAAGGGGTGCTGGCCTTCTCTATGAGAATAGAGACCTCTTGTTTTACCACAGCAGGCTGCGTTCATTAAATATAGGGAACACTGTCTATAACACTGTTCAATAATTTATTTTGTATTTATTTATTTTTTTACATAATTGTTATTCATGTTTTTATTTATATATAAATATGAATTCTTTTTATTGTTTTTTCTTTGTGTAATTGTTATTCATATTTTATTAAAAATTTTATAATATGAATTTGTCTTGTTTTTGTTTTTATTACCATTATTATTATTATTATTCTATTATTTTGTTAATTTTCTTTTAGTTTTTAAGTTTTAGTTTTTAGGTATCTTTAGTTTTAAGTAGAATTTTAAGCGTCTCCTCTTTTATCCCTTTTTTAGGAATTCTTTTAATTGTTTTTAATTGTTTGAGTGATGTACTAAAAAATATGTACCATTGGTTTTCGATTTTGGAAGTTCTTGAAAAATACTTTAGTATGTAAGAAATTTTGTTTTTTATTGTTAATTTTTTGGAATATATTTGGGAATATAAATTAACTTGAAACTTACAAAATTTGGGTAGAATCCACTGATGAGCTATATATGAGCAGTAGCGAAATGGCCAAATGGATATGCTTCACCGCAGTAATACATTTCATTTTTTTAGTTTAGTTTAAAAAAATAAATATTTCATGAGAATATCATGAAATATTTATATTTGAGAGAATCAAGCACAATTAAAGTAAATTATTATAAAAAAGATTCCAAATAATAAATTTTCTTATTTAAGTATTTGTGTGTGCACGTTGCTTATTTACAAAATTGTTTACAATTTTTATTTTTTCATTAAATCTTTCAAATGTATATGAATGGTTTCCAATGGCAACCCTTATGTAGAAAAATGAAAGAAAAAATTAAAATATTTACTCAATGGTTACTGTGTTTTTGTATTAAAATTTTTTGAGTTTTTTATGACTTTTTGCCTTATTGATTTAATGGAGTTCTCATTTAATAAATTTGGCTTTAAGTATAAGACTCTAAGATTTTCCTTACAAAATTGTGTAGAATCCACTGATGAGCTATATATGAGCAGTAGCGAAATGGCCATATGGATATGCTTTGCCCGAAGTATTACATTTCATTTTCTTAGTTTAGTTTAAAAAAATAAATATTTTATGAGAATATTATAAAATATTTATATTTAAAGGATCAAGCACAATTAAAGTAAATTATTATAAAAAAGATTTCAAATAATAAATTTTCTAATTAAAGTATTTGTATGTTTGTTTACAGTTTTAATTTTTCATTAAATCTTATAAATACATATGAATGGTTTCCAATGGCAACCCTTATGTAGAGAAATGAAAGAAAAAATGAAAAAATATTTACTCATTGGTTACTATGTTTTTGTATTCAATTTTTTTTGAGTTTTTTATGGCTTTTTGTCTTATTGATTGAATAAAGTTCTCATTTAATCAATTTGGCTTTAAATATAAGACTCTGAGCTTTTTCTTACAAAATTGGGTAGAATCCATTGATGAGCCATATATTAGCAGCAGCGAAATGGCCATATGAATATGCTTTCCGCGCATTAATATATTTCATTTTTAACCGACTTCAAAAAAAGAAGGAAGACACAGGAGCATCTCAGTCAATTATAAGGCCCGATTTAATAAAAGGGGCAGTGGAACCATTAAATAATGTACGACTGCGCACTGCTACTGGCGACTTAGCCACTGTCTATGTAAGAGCCAGGGTAAGAATGACTATTGCAATCATCAGCGCTGACCATGTATTTGTTGTTGCCGATATAGTGGATGAAGTTATCATTGGTGCAGACTTTATGATAGCCCACGGTATTAGTCTGCACATGGGCGAGCAAATAATGATTTGGCGCAATGTGGAGATACCCCTGGATGTTGGATATGATAGCAGGGACACAGTGAGGAAGCTATTTGCCGTTGAACGTCAGAAATTACCACCTCAGGCGGAAACTATAGTATGGGTGTATATATATTAACAGGAATTTTGAGATGGGTCAATGTGAGCCAGCAGAAGCCATAATTAATTGTGCGGCGAATACAGTATGTCCTAAAATAACAGCCACAGAAAGAGATTCATTAGCAGAACAGGTGCTAAAATGGGTGGCAGGACTAACACCTCCTGACAGAAACAAACCAAAGCAGTTGCTGAGAAAACATGCCTCCGTCTTCGCCCTAAATAATAAAAGCCAAGGTAGAACGGCAGTTGTTAAACATGAAATTAATACTGGCGAAGCGAGGCCTATAAAACAAGCACCCAGAAGTGTTCCCCTAGCAAAACGAAATGAGGTCAAAGAACTTGTCAGCGAAATGGAAAGGCACGGAGTCATTGAGCCATCGTCGAGTCCGTGGAGTTCACCAATAGTTTTAGTAAAGAAGGACGGCAGTACCAAGTTTTGCGTTGACTACAGGAAGCTCAATGATGTCACCAAGAAAGACAGTTATCCGTTGCCTAGAATTGACGATACCTTAGACACGTTGGCTGGAACGGAATGGTTCTCTACCTTGGACTTGTAGAGCGGCTATTGGCAAGTAGAGATAGCTGATAAAGACAAGGAGAAAAATGCCTTTAGCGCAAGTGGTGGTTTATGGCAGTTCAAGGTAATGCCATTCGGGCTCTGCAATGCTCCAGCTACTTTTGAGCATTTAATGGAACGTGTGCTTAAGGGTCTCAATTGGAAGACGTGCTTAGTGTATCTGGATGGCATAGTCGTGATGGGGAAAACTTTTGATGAACACCTCAAAAACCTGGATGAAGATTTTAAGCTTATATCTGCTGCAGGATTGAAATTAAGTGTTAAGAAATGTGCTTTGTTTCAAAAGGAGGTCAAATACCTAGAACATCGTGTAACGCCAGAGGGCGTGTCAACTGATGAAGACAAAGTACTGGCAGTAAAGACCTGGCCTCGGCAACAAAATCTTCTTGAGCTGCGTAGTGTCCTGCGGCTTTGCACATACTACAGGAGATTTGTGCCAAACTTTGCTCAAGTGGCTGCTAGCTTGCACAAGTTGACCAGGAAGTCGCAACCGTACCACTGGAGTGAAGCAGCGGAAAAAGCGTTCCATGAGCTCAATAAATTTTGTATACGGTACCAGTCCTTGCCTATGCAATAGCTGGACAGAAATTCATATTGGACACGGACGCAAGCGGCTATGGAATAGGTGGAGTGCTTTCTTAGGAGATAAATGGAATAGAAAAGGTCATTGGCTATTACAGCAGGGTGCTCTCTAAGCCCGAAAGAAATTACTGCGTTACACGAAGGGAGCTTTTCGCAGTGCTGGAGTGTGTTATACATTACCACAAGTACTTATATGGTCAACATTTCATCTTAAGGACGGACCATTTTGCATTACGTTGGTTGATGCAATTAAAGAATCTTGAGGGCCAGCTTGCACGCTGGGTTGAACGTGTGCAGAGCTATGACTTTAGTATTGTGCATAGAAATGGAGGAAAGCACAATAATGCTGATGCCCTGTCAAGACGGCCATGCAATGTAGAGTGCAAGCACTGCACATAAGTAGAGAAAAAGGAGTGCGTCATTGATGTGCGGCTTACCCAAATTGGGTCAAGGGAAAATTGGTCGAAGGCCCAGAATGACGTCCCAATTTTGGCAAAAATTATATTGGCTAAGCAAAACAACAGGAGACCGAATCATAATGAAATATCGGCAGAGAGCCAACTAGCCAAGTCGTACTGGGCCCAGTGTAATAGCCTGAAAGTAGAAGACGGCTACTTATATCGATCTTGGGAAAGTACAGATGGCAAAACTACAACGGACTTAATTGTCGTGCCAACTTCTAAAAGAAATGAGATACTAAAGCAGCTCCATAATAGTCCCAGCGGCAGACATATGGGTATGACAAAAACTCTGGAAAAGATAAAGCAGAGGTTTTACTGGGTAGGTTGCCAACAGTACGTAGCCGATTGGATAGCTAATTGCGAAGAGTGCATAAAGGCCAAGGGTCCTGTAAGAAAAAGTCATGGCAAACTTCAACAGTACAACGCAGGTGAACCCTTTGAGCGGATAGCTATTGATATCACAGGTCCATTTCCTGTCAGTGATGCTGGAAACCGATATGTACTAGTGGTAATGGATTATTTTAGCAAATGGCCCGAAGTATATGCCATTCCAAACCAAGAATCTAAAACAGTGGTAGACGCCCTTGTGAACAATTGGGTGTGTCGATACGGTGTTCCACTAGAACTACATTCAGACCAGGGACGAAATTTTGGATCAGCTATATTCAAAGAGATGTGCGACGTTTACGGTATTAAAAAGACGAGAATTACACCGCTGCATCCGCAGTCTGATGGAATGGTGGAAAGATTCAACCGTACCCTAGAAGAATATCTCAGAAAAGTGGTCAGTTCACAACAAAAGGATTGGGATGAGCATATACCAAATTTCTACTGGCTTACCGGTCAGCTGTACACGATTCAACCTCACGTAGTCCAGCAAAAATCTTGTTCGGGACAGAACTAAAACTGCCGGCAGATGTAGAATTTAGTGTTAAACCTGGACCAGTGCACGAAGACAATGGAAACGTTTTACAGGCACAAGAATAACTGCATGAGCGTCATGAGTTTGTCCGTAACCGCATTAAAATGACCAGAGATAAGATGAAAGCCAGATATGATTGAGCAGCAAATACAGAGGGATTTACTGAAGGACAAATGGTTCTACTATTTAACCCGCAACGCAAGATAGGACTATCCCCTAAACTGCAAACCCACTGGGAGGGGCCGTACAAGGTGATAAAGAAATTAAATGACGTAGTTTACCGGATACAGAGATATCATAATCCGAGGTCTAAAATGAAAGTGGTTCACCTAGAGCGGCTGGCTAAATATGGCAGAGGTAATGTTGAGCCTATTCGGGACGAAAAGTCTTAAGTGGGCGGCAGTGTTACAAAGATGCTTTATTAAAATCATAAAACGAAAATAATTGACGCCAAGAAAGTGAAACGAAACGACCTATTGTGTTTGTTTTCAAAGCTAGAAGTGTCTACAAATCATCTTTATCACAAAACAAAAACAACTAACACAAAGCGAGAAATAAACAAACACAACACACAACCATACACACACCTGCATTGTATAACAACTAAATAAAAAAAAATACCCAACAAATATTTTTAAATAATGATCGAAGGTTCTAGAAGTAAATAACAATCCTCACTAATGTGTCTGAGATAAAAGAGGTAGAACTTTTCGAATATTCAAGAACGCCTGAAGATAGGGTATATTAAAGCAACGCCAATACGTGCTGATTCATTCGTATTGTGAGCGTCATCTAGTTAAGATTTTGTGGTACAACAATTAAAGTTGTCAGCGCACTGTGGTCAATATTTTGAGATAGCGGCCAAAACTCCTTTTGGTTTTTGTTCTCCGATTTTAAAGTTATTAGACTCACATGAAAGTAGACAGTAGTAAACCTCGGGAGCCAAAAATTTAGAACTCTACTTCAACTATTTCACTGAGCACAGGGTGGTCCAAAATGGGCTTTTCAGAATTTAGTAAATTTATGATATTTTTAGTTAATTTTTAAAGTTTAAATGATCATAACTTTTTTGTTTTTCAAGATTTTTGGACGAAGTAAATCTTGTGTTATAACTTAACTTATTTTCTATTACTGGTAAAAAAATTGAAGCTCTAGTATTTTCAGAACAATTTAAATATTTTTTTAAAAAAAGGTCAAATTTCTCGGAAATTTCCTACTTCATAAAGCACAACTCCTGTGAGTCAAGCTGAGTCAAAACACAAATTTACTATTTTGTAGTCCTAACTCTCCCCTACATTCCTATATATACATGTTCATGCATCGGGACTGCACTTTTTGAGCTACAGCAATTTTTCTGACCCAAGGTAAGATATTCGGTACAAATGCACGTCATATATTTTGAGAAGTTATTTGTATGTGAAGGTGGCTATTATGCATATATTTTGATGAAATTTTGTACAAGAGTTCTTATTGGCCCAAAAAATAATTCTGTTGAAATTAGGAGAAGTTGGCCCATATTTGGACCTAGTCCACATAGAAGGGTGTATCAAAATTTTGACAAAAATTATAATAGAACTCTCAAATTATGTGGTATTGCCATCTAGTATTACATAACTTAAATACCTGAAAATTGCAAATTAATGTAAAACCAATGGAAATAACTGGTAAAACCAAGTACCTGTTATATTATGTTTCAAAGAGGAAAAAAAGATAATGTTGAAACTTCGAGCAATAGTATATTAATCCATGCATTCATTTTTTTTCTTCATTATTGTTTCAACAATAGCTAAATTCAGTTACAGTGTTCTATCTGTTATATATTTTGAACGGAAAGATGAAAACGACATTATTTTACATATAATGAATAATCCATTCTTCAAAATATGCGACAAACAAGAAATTAAAATTTATAACTTAAAAATAAAAAAATTTTTAAATACTTTAAGAAAACGGTACAATCAATGTTCCAGAAACAAGAAATTGTTTTACTCACGCAACCAAGAATGGCTAAGAAATAAACTTATTTTTAAAAAGCCATCAGCAACTACCACGGAAACTGGAAAAGGTGGTCGACCAGCAAAGCCAATTGATAATTGTAGTGAAAGATCACGAAGACGCAAGGTTAAACATATCAATGAAGAAGTTTCTTGTAGCATTATAAAGGATTCACTTCTGCATCAAATTCAACCATCGAAAACTAAAAAGAGTAAAATTGCTATCATTAAAAAAATAGTGGAAGCAAGCCCCAGACGCACATAAAGGATTTTAGAAAGTATGCCGACACCAATTGAAGAAAATAAATTTACTCCAGAAGAAGCATTTGCACTATTTTTGGATTTGAAAATGACTAAAAACCAATATACAGAATTGCGAAAGTGAACCAATGAAAAAAATTGTGGAATTTTTCCATCATATCGAGATATAGCTTCTGCCAAAAAAGATTGCTTACCTTCACTAACTGCTATTAGTGTAACTTCAAGTTCAGCAGAAATAAAATTGCAGGATCTTCTTGAACTCACTGCAGAACGATTATTAAAGACATTTGATGCTGACTATTAAAAGAAGTTTAAAAATCGCAGCATGACTTTAATTTCTAAATGGGGATGTGATGGGTCCTCTGGCCAGAAACAATACAAACAGTGTAATGCGGAAAATTTATCAGATGCCAATTTATTCATGATTTCTTTCGTTCCATTATGTTTAACAAAAACTTATATTGGTTCAGAGCCGTCAACTAGTAGAGCTGCAGAGATAGATGTATGGAAGAATGAAATTCCCTCGTCAACAAAATTTTGTAGACCAATAAAGTTTGCTTACAAAAAAGAAACTAAAGATGTTATAACTGAAGAAGTTGGCAAAATAAGAGATGAAATTAAAGAACTTCAACCAGTGATATTTGAATTTAATAACCAATGCATCGAAGTTAACTTTAAAATGTCACTTACAATGATCGATGGAAAAGCTGCACAAGCCAAAAAACATCAAGTCAATTGAGCCAACCACCAACACAAGACGATAGTTTTAATGAAGCATATGATTTTGGAATGTCACCTCTTCATGCTAGAATTCGTTTTATGGAGCATATTCTTAAATTGGGATACGATTTGGAATTTGGCCCGTTAGTCGAAACAGTGAGAAACAACAAAGAAAATTTGGAAAAAAGAAAGCAAAAAAAAAGATATTCAAGAAAAATACCGTGAGATAGGCCTTATAATTGACCAGCCAAAGCAAGGAGAAAGAAATTCTAATGATGGAAACACAGCAAGGAGATTTTTTCCGATCCAGAAACTGCAGCTTCTATAACTGGAGTATTCCAAATCATATTAGAAGTTGTAGCATGTAGCAAAAAGATAGATGCAAAAAAATTTTGTCAGTATGCTAATGAGACAGCAACCCTTTATAACCAAAAATATTCTTGAAGACATATGCCAACCACAGTTTACAAAATTTTGTTCCATGGGGAACAAATAATTCAGCACAATATGCTTCCAATTGGAGATCTCTCAGAAGAAGCGCAAGAAAAAAGGAACAAAGACTACAGATTCTTTCGCGAGCACAATACAAGAAAAATTTGCAGATATTGAACTAATGAAGATCTTATTAATATTTTGTTGTGCACATCAGACCCATATATGTCCAGTATTCGACAAAAATGGAAATCAACCTCATTAAAGTTAGATGAAGAAGCTAATCAACTACTGAAAAATGAAAATCAAAGCTATTTGGAAGAAATTTTTACTAATATTGTTTAATTGTTTAATTAATGCTAGTTTAGTAATTAATACTAGTTTAAAGATTATAAATTGTTTCTAAGTTTAGTATAAATTTTTATTAATACAATTAAATAAAATATATGTGCACTTTAAATCAGTAGTAAAAGTTTACTTAAAATTTTATCGATGTTGTGTTCTGTATATAATATATCCAAATGGTATTGATATTGTTGGGAATTTCAGTGTTATTTTTCAGTTTAATCCTCACAAGAATTAGCTTTCTTCCAAAAAAACCAACCTTTGGCCCCTGTGCATATTGAGACCAAAATAAATGTCAAGGGCCAAATGTTGGCATTTTCTGACCAAAATTAAGTGTAGGAATAATAAATAAGTATTGGTTGTAAAATACGATTGAAGAAAATGAAAAATTATAAAAAAGTACCTATTTAAAATGTCAAAATATTCAAATTTTACATGGAAACTCAACAAAAAATTAAAATGCATTTTTAACTCCACATTATTTACGTTCCTATCAGTCGATTTTTACGTTTGAACACGCAAATTTAAGCTTAAAGTCCCTCCTATTAAACAATGTTTTGTTTGCGTAAAAAAATACTAATCCGGTCAAAAGTTATACAGTTTTGACCGCTATCTTGCGAAATTGACCACTGTGCAGCGTGTATTATTAAACGCGAATAGTTAAATCGTCAAATAATTAATTAAATAAAGTGTAATTTAATTAAAACTCAAAAAGTTTTGTGTGTAATTATTTTGCAAATTAAGAACTCATAGATAAAACGTTTATAATTTAAATAAACGTAACAATAATTTAATATTTGCAAAGTGCTCGTGCATATAAATAAATTATCGTAGTGTTTTGTGGTATTTTATTTTTCATCCTCTTTTAACTGTATAAAAGAGCCGAAAAAATTTCAGCCGTATACAGCGGAGAAAGAAAAATAAAATTAAAATAATTATTTTATGATACCAGTAAACAAAAAAATTCCTTCCTCAGGTATAATTGCAATAATCCTTACTTTATATAACACCACTCAACGCACATTTTTATTAATTACCCATTCCTATGACCCTCGCTTGAATTTGCAAGGAACTCCATCACTTAATAATAATCAAAAACAATCTGCAATAGTATACTTAAATTTTAACTAAAAAAACCTTAAAAAAAATTTATTATATTTGCTCTGTCGTAACATGTACTATTTTGCCGTCGGTATACGCAGTTATTTTTATTTCATTTTTCCATGTGCTTCTTGTTTCCAACCACGAAGTTATTTTAATTTTACCGTGTTCTTTTTTTAACCGACTTAAAAAAAAGAAGGAGGTTATACAATTCGGCTGAATGTTGCTTTTTTTATATTTGTGCCCTCAGAACTCAGTCATTTCTGATCCGATTTTGAAAATTTTTGGTAATATGGTAGATTAGGCTAACAGATTGGTCCCGTTTTAAAAACAGTTTATAGTCTTAAAAATTAAAGGGTGTCCCCATACAACATACATATTTTTTACGGGTATTATGAACTGCAAAGGGCGATTCTGTAAAATTTGAAATCACTGCGTATTACTATGGCCCCCAAAAACAAACAATTATACAAAAATTAATCTAAAAATTAAAGGTGCCCCCATAATTGATGTAAATTTACTTATATGGGCCTATCGTTTGAACCGTTATAGACAAACGCTTGCAAATTGGACAGAATGTCGATTGCTATGGCAGTTATATTAACAAGTATTAATATTACAATTTTTAAATTATAGGGTGCGCCAATAGTTCATTAAATTTGATGTGTATGGCCATACTTTTGAACAGTTGTAGACAGACGGTTGAAATTTACAACGAGCCTGTATTGCTAAGTCCGCTATAAAAAAAGTATAAAATTTGGGTTTGGAAGATAAAGGGTGTTCCAACAGTTAATGTAATTTTGTCTATGTGACCAGACTTTTGAACCGTTATAGACAGAACGCTGAAACTTAAAAGAGACCTGTATTGCTAAATCCGCTATATCAACGAGTTTATAATTTGAATTTGGAAATTATGGGACACCCTTAATTGATGAATATTTACTTAAATGAGCCTATCTTTTGAACAGTTTTAGACAAACGCTTCCAAATTGGACAGAATGACTATCGCTTACGCCGTTATAGTAACAAGTAATAATAATACTAATTTTAAAGTAAGGGGTGCGCTATAGTTCATTAAATTTGATGTATACGGCCATACTTTTCAACAGTGGTAGACAGACGCTTGAAATTTACAACGAACCTGTATTGGTAAGTCCGCTATAACTAAAAGTATAAAATTTGGATTTTGAGGATAAAGGGTGTTCCAACAGTTGATGTAATTACAAGTGTGTGGCCGTACTTTTGAACCGTTGTAGACAGAACGCTGAACTTTAAAAGGGACTTGTATTTCTAAGTCCGCTATATTAAAGAGTATATAATTTGAATTTAGAAATTAAAGGGCGTCCCATAATTACTGTAGATTTACTTATATAGGCCTATCTTTTAAACCGTTATAGACAAGCACTTGTAAAATTGACGCAATGTCGATTGCTATGACCGTTATAGTAACAGCTGATAATATTTAAAATTATAAAAAATTAAAGGGTGCACCAATAGTACATTTAATTTGGTATATGGCCATACTTTTAAACATTTGTAGACAGACGGTTGAAATTTACTAACACGTCTATAACAACAAGTATAAAATTTGGATTTGGAAGTAAACGGGTGTCCCAATAGTTGATATAATATGGTGTAAGTGGCCGGACTTATGATTCATTATAGAGAGATAGCTGAAATTTACAAGGGACATCCGCTATAACAAGAAGCTTATAATTTGAATTTAGAAAGTAAAGGGCGTTACCAAAACTAATGTAATTTGTTCTCTATGGCTGTATTTTTTGAACCGTTGTATAGAAATACTTTACTTTTAGACAGAAAGTCCACTACTTTTTTTTTGTATAATAAGAAGTATAAAAATGTTATATTATAAATTAAATAGTTGATGTAATCGGATGTATATGGGCAAGCTGTTGAACCGTTACAGACAGATGGTTGAAATTTACACAGAACCTGATTGCTAAATCTTCTACAACAGCAAGTATATAATTTGAATTTGGAAATTAAAGACTGACCCAAAAGTTGCTGTAATTTAATGTATATTGCCAAACTATTGAACAGTTGAAAAAGTGTAAAGTTTGGAGATATAAGTGTGCCCCAATAGTTAATGTAATCTAATTTATGTGGCCATACACTTGAGCTGTTATAGGCAGACAGATGAAATCGGTTTTTTTCGCAACAATTATTTTAGATTAGTTTAAAAATAAAATATAATAAATATTAATATAAATATATTATTAATATAAATATTTGAAGCAATCAAGCACAATTAAAGTAAATTATTATAAAAAAGATTCTAAGTAATAAATTTACTTATTAAAGTATTTGTGTGTGCACGTTGCTTATTTATAAAAATTGTTTACAATTTTTATTTTTATTTCTCATTAGTCTTTCAAATACATATGAATGGTTTCCAATGGCAACCCTTATGTAGGAAAAAAAGAAAAAATAAAGATATTTACTCAATGGTTACTGTGTTTTTGTATTAAAATTTTTTGAGTTTTTTATGGTTTTTTGCCTTATTGATTCAATGGAGTTCTCATTTAATCAATTTGGGTTTAAGTATAAGACTCTGAGATTTTCCTTACGTGAGCTTTCCCCGCAGTAATATATTTCATTTTTTAGTTTAGTTTAAAAAAATTAATATTTCATGAGAATATGAAATATTTATATTTGAAGGAATCAAGCATAATTAAAGTAAATTATTATAAAAAATATTCCAAATAATAAATTTTCTTATTCAAGTATTTGTGTGTGCACGTTTCTTTTTTGTAAAAATTGTTTACTCAATGGTTATTGTGTTTTTGTATTAAAATTTTTGAGTTTTTTATGGCTTTTTGCCTTATTTCTTCAATGGAGTTCTCATTTAATCAACTTGGCTTTAAGTATAAGACTCTGAGATTTTCCTTACAAAATTTGGGTAGAATCCACTGATGAGCTATATTTATTTATTTATTTATTATTACATATTAGGCTAGCACAACAAGATAAAATATCTTAAAGGTTACAGTGCTAGTGGCAGAAAATACACATAGTTGCTCTATGCATAAAGCATAAACAATATTAAAAGTAATAAAGAAATAAATAAAAAGGATACATAGCAATATAATACTAGAAAATATCTAACTAAAGTGTTTCAATGAGTCAACTTTAAATTTATTTGCTTTGCTTATAATTTGAATATGATTAGGAAAAAAATTCCAAAGACTAATGCAATAAATGAAGAACTGTCTTTGCTATAATGTAGTTCTGTGCTTTTGTTGAGTTAATTTCTTTCCTCTTGCAGATCTGGAAAGATTTAGTTTGTCTGGTTGTTCAATATTAATTATTTTGTGCATTAGTATCAAGCATCTAAACTTAAGAAGATTTCCAAAATTCATCTCATAAATTTGGTACGAAAAACTAGATACTGATTAACGGCGTCCTCGATTGTAAATATATCTTGCGATACTGTTATATGCAACATTAAGCTTACGGAAGTCAGAGCTGTCACAATTAGCGTAAATTTCACAGCCGTATAGAAGGACTGGTATGACTGCCCAAAGATTTCGTAACATACCATATACTCTGCTTACAAGATATGTTATATGATTAGTTAAATATAACGCCCAAGTTTTTAAAGGAATTAACAAACTCGATGATTGAATTATCTATTTTTATTTCTATATTTTCATTTATTGCTGATCCACCTTTGCTTATAAGAATGCACTTAGATTTTGATGGATTAATCCGTAGTCCATTATTCGCGGCCCATAAGCATATCCTGGTTAAATCATGATTTATATTATTTGCGCATGAACACATATCGCATGTTGCAGTACTCTCGTAAATTTGCACCTCATCGGCATACATTTGTATTCTACAGTATTCTATTATATCCGGTAAGTCATTGATATATAAGCAAAATAATAAAGGTCCAAGTATAGATCCCTGTGGTACTCCTCTGCTTAAGTTAATTGCATCTGAGATTTCGCCTTTGAGACAAACAACCTGAGACCGGCCCGTCAGATAAGATCGTATGAGCTTACAAGCTGATTGCGAAAAATAAAAATACCGAATCAAAGGCTTTACTATGATCAAGTAGTACAAGGAACGAGAGCATATTCTTGTCTAGGTTGGCTCTAATATTTTCTATCACGTCCCTTAGAGCCGTAATACAGGTTTTTCCTTTAACGAAACCAGAGTACATGCTGGTCAAGAAATTCTGATTCTTAACATATTCATTAATTTGACCACTCATAATTTTTTCCAATACTTTCGATATAAAAGAAAGAATTGATATAGGTCTGAAATCGTTATCTGATTTTGGAATTGGAATCACTTTGGACATTTTCCAACCTTCCGGGAATTCAGATTTTGTAAGGATAGTATTCAAGAAGATATGCGTAATATAAGGTAAAATGTTTGGTATAAGGATTCTTAAAAAAAATGGATCAATTCGATCTACTCCTACAGCATCCGACTTTACAGAAGAAATACTTGAAGAAACTTAGCATTGACTTACGCATCGAAAACAAAATTCACCTTCAAAAGAGACAGTACAGAGATCATCATATATATTGTATGTTGGTTCGGGTATATGAACATTCGCAAACTTATTATTTAATTCATTTATATCAGCATCTATTTCATGGGCACTAGACTGTGCTATGCCTATTTTTCTAATTTCTTTCATTTAGAGCGGCTGTCAAGAGCAGAGGAGTATCTTCTTTTATAATATAAACTTTTCTCATTTTGAATACTTTTAACATCTTTTTGCCTGGCAGAACGAAAAATAAGGTGAAGTTCAGGAGTCTTAAATCTTCTCCACCTTTTTTATGCAGAACTATGTTCGCTTATTAGTTTTGTTATTTCTGATGTAAACCATGGTACCTGGTGTACCTTTGAACATTTTGTTTTTAGGGCACAGATAGGTCAAATAATATATTAATACTATCTTGCATGAAGCGAAGTTGATCATTAACATTGCCGAGAGTAGAAATCTTGCGCCAATTAATATTTTAAAAGTTAAAGTACAGGAGGTTGTAGTCTATGTTGCGATAATCTCTATAGGTAAATATCGTATCCTGGTGCTCGAACCGGCTGGAAAAGACAGGTGCTGGGATTTGATCATATAGCAGAACACTTGTTTTATTGTTTACGAATACTAAGTCTATCAGACTATTTGAAGACCAGTGATAGTGTGTTGGTGTGGTTGTATTAAAAGGTATTAGCCCCAATGATGACATTGGATCTTTTAAGGCATTGTTGTTGAGTAGATTATAATTAAAGTCACCGATGATAATGATATCATCATACTGTACAGCAATGTTTTCCAAAACACTCATATATGAGTCAAGTAGTATGTTTTTATGCGGCCTATATACACTTCCCACCAAAAGTTTTCGTTTTTGTTTATTTGATATTTCAACGAATAAATACTCAACTTCACTTCCAATACTCGTTTTCTGCTTTACCGTACAATTGATGCCACATCTTACATAAATGGCGACTCCACCACCTTTAGATTTAGATCCAATTCCATTTACTATAACTTTTCTGTCTGCGAGGAAAAGTTTATATCCTTCATGATAGTACGTTGCATCGATAAGGTCTAACGGAAACCAGGTTTCGGAAACGCATATAACATTAATGCCAGCTGATGCAAAAATATACCTGAATTCGTCTATTTTGTTGTGTAAACTTTGTGCATTAATATGTTCTACATTTAGACTGCTTTGTCAAAATCTGAAGCAAGTTGTGAACACTGCTTTTGGCTTAATTATTATTATTTATGAATGACATTTAACATTAGGTTGGCAACGCAAGCGCTTATTGTGTTACTATTAATTTGAATATTATACCTTACAAAAGTTAAGACAAATACGAAGTTTAAAATAAATAAAAATAAGCTGTTAAAGTTTATTGTAAAAAATGGAATATTAATTATTTGGTAATGTTGATATGTCAGCTCGCACATATGAACAGTAATGAAATGGCCATATTTCATGATATTCTCATGAAATATTCATTATTTTAAACTAAACTAAAAAATGAAAGGTATTACTGCGGGGAAAGCATATCCATATGGCCATTTCACTACTGCTCAAATAGCTCATCGGTGGATTTTACCCAAATTTTTTATAAAAAAACTAGAAAGTCTTATATCAAAAGTCAATTTGACTTTGATTAAATGAAAACTCCATTAAATCAATAAGACAAAAGACGACAACAACTTAAAAATGTTTTATACAAAGACGCAGCAAACATTCAGTAACTATGTTTATTTTTTCTTTCATCTTTCTTTTATTTTTGAAGGAATCAAGCACGAATAAAGTAAATTAAATTTTAAAAGATTTCGAATAATAAATTTTCATATTGATAACATTTTTGAGTTTATTAAAAAAAAATATTTCATGAGAATATCAACCAACCTTCCGGGAATTCAGATTTTGTAAGGATAGTATTCAAGAAGATATGCGTAATATAAGGTAAAATGTTTGGTATAAGGATTCTTTAAAAAAATGGATCAATTCGATCTACTCCTACAGCATCCGACTTTACAGACGAAATACTTGAAGAAACTTAGCATTGACTTACGCATCGAAAACAAAATTCACCTTCAAAAGAGACGGTACAGAGATCATCATATATATTGTATGTTGGTTCGGGTATATGAACATTCGCAAACTTATTATTTAATTCATTTATATCAGCATCTATTTCATGGGCACTAGACTGTGCTATGCCTATTTTTCTAATTTCTTTCATTTAGAGCGGCTGTCAAGAGCAGAGGAGTATCTTCTTTTATAATATAAACTTTTCTCATTTTGAATACTTTTAACATCTTTTTGCCTGGCAGAACGAAAAATAAGGTGAAGTTCAGGAGTCTTAAATCTTCTCCACCTTTTTTATGCAGAACTATGTTCGCTTATTAGTTTTGTTATTTCTGATGTAAACCATGGTACCTGGTGTACCTTTGAACATTTTGTTTTTAGGGCACAGATAGGTCAAATAATATATTAATACTATCTTGCATGAAGCGAAGTTGATCACTAACATTGCCGAGAGTAGAAATCTTGCGCCAATTAATATTTTAAAAGTTAAAGTACAGGAGGTTGTAGTCTATGTTGCGATAATCTCTATAGGTAAATATCGTATCCTGGTGCTCGAACCGGCTGGAAAAGACAGGTGCTGAGATTTGATCATATAGCAGAACACTTGTTTTATTGTTTACGAATACTAAGTCTATCAGACTATTTGAAGACCAGTGATAGTGTGTTGGTGTGGTTGTATTAAAAGGTATTAGCCCCAATGATGACATTGGATCTTTTAAGGCATTGTTGTTGAGTAGATTATAATTAAAGTCACCGATGATAATGATATCATCATACTGTACAGCAATGTTTTCCAAAACACTCATATATGAGTCAAGTAGTATGTTTTTATGCGGCCTATATACACTTCCCACCAAAAGTTTTCGTTTTTGTTTATTTGATATTTCAACGAATAAATACTCAACTTCACTTCCAATACTCGTTTTCTGCTTTACCGTACAATTGATGCCACATCTTACATAAATGGCGACTCCACCACCTTTAGATTTAGATTCAATTCCATTTACTATAACTTTTCTGTCTGCGAGGAAAAGTTTATATCCTTCATGATAGTACGTTGCATCGATAAGGTCTAACGGAAACCAGGTTTCGGAAACGCATATAACATCAATGCCAGCTGATGCAAAAATATACCTGAATTCGTCTATTTTGTTGTGTAAACTTTGTGCATTAATATGTTCTACATTTAGACTGCTTTGTCAAAATCTGAAGCAAGTTGTGAACACTGCTTTTGGCTTAATTATTATTATTTATGAATGACATTTAACATTAGGTTGGCAACGCAAGCGCTTATTGTGTTACTATTAATTTGAATATTATACCTTACAAAAGTTAAGACAAATACGAAGTGTAAAATAAATAAAAATACGCTGTTAAAGTTTATTGTAAAAAATGGAATATTAATTATTTGGTAATGTTGATATGTCAGCTCGCACATATGAACAGTAATGAAATGGCCATATTTCATGATATTCTCATGAAATATACATTATTTTAAACTAAACTAAAAAATGAAAGGTATTACTGCGGGGAAAGCATATCCATATGGCCATTTCACTACTGCTCAAATAGCTCATCGGTGGATTTTACCCAAATTTTTTATAAAAAAACTAGAAAGTCTTATATCAAAAGTCAATTTGACTTTGATTAAATGAAAACTCCATTAAATCAATAAGACAAAAGACGACAACAACTTAAAAATGTTTTATACAAAGACGCAGCAAACATTCAGTAACTATGTTTATTTTTTCTTTCATCTTTCTTTTATTTTTGAAGGAATCAAGCACGAATAAAGTAAATTAAATTTTAAAAGATTTCGAATAATAAATTTTCATATTGATAACATTTTTTAGTTTATTAAAAAAAAATATTTCATGAGAATATCAACCAACCTTCCGGGAATTCAGATTTTGTAAGGATAGTATTCAAGAAGATATGCGTAATATAAGGTAAAATGTTTGGTATAAGGATTCTTTAAAAAAATGGATCAATTCGATCTACTCCTACAGCATCCGACTTTACAGACGAAATACTTGAAGAAACTTAGCATTGACTTACGCATCGAAAACAAAATTCACCTTCAAAAGAGACGGTACAGAGATCATCATATATATTGTATGTTGGTTCGGGTATATGAACATTCGCAAACTTATTATTTAATTCATTTATATCAGCATCTATTTCATGGGCACTAGACTGTGCTATGCCTATTTTTCTAATTTCTTTCATTTAGAGCGGCTGTCAAGAGCAGAGGAGTATCTTCTTTTATAATATAAACTTTTCTCATTTTGAATACTTTTAACATCTTTTTGCCTGGCAGAACGAAAAATAAGGTGAAGTTCAGGAGTCTTAAATCTTCTCCACCTTTTTTATGCAGAACTATGTTCGCTTATTAGTTTTGTTATTTCTGATGTAAACCATGGTACCTGGTGTACCTTTGAACATTTTGTTTTTAGGGCACAGATAGGTCAAATAATATATTAATACTATCTTGCATGAAGCGAAGTTGATCACTAACATTGCCGAGAGTAGAAATCTTGCGCCAATTAATATTTTAAAAGTTAAAGTACAGGAGGTTGTAGTCTATGTTGCGATAATCTCTATAGGTGAATATCGTATCCTGGTGCTCGAACCGGCTGGAAAAGACAGGTGCTGAGATTTGATCATATAGCAGAACACTTGTTTTATTGTTTACGAATACTAAGTCTATCAGACTATTTGAAGACCAGTGATAGTGTGTTGGTGTGGTTGTATTAAAAGGTATTAGCCCCAATGATGACATTGGATCTTTTAAGGCATTGTTGTTGAGTAGATTATAATTAAAGTCACCGATGATAATGATATCATCATACTGTACAGCAATGTTTTCCAAAACACTCATATATGAGTCAAGTAGTATGTTTTTATGCGGCCTATATACACTTCCCACCAAAAGTTTTCGTTTTTGTTTATTTGATATTTCAACGAATAAATACTCAACTTCACTTCCAATACTCGTTTTCTGCTTTACCGTACAATTGATGCCACATCTTACATAAATGGCGACTCCACCACCTTTAGATTTAGATTCAATTCCATTTACTATAACTTTTCTGTCTGCGAGGAAAAGTTTATATCCTTCATGATAGTACGTTGCATCGATAAGGTCTAACGGAAACCAGGTTTCGGAAACGCATATAACATCAATGCCAGCTGATGCAAAAATATACCTGAATTCGTCTATTTTGTTGTGTAAACTTTGTGCATTAATATGTTCTACATTTAGACTGCTTTGTCAAAATCTGAAGCAAGTTGTGAACACTGCTTTTGGCTTAATTATTATTATTTATGAATGACATTTAACATTAGGTTGGCAACGCAAGCGCTTATTGTGTTACTATTAGTTTGAATATTATACCTTACAAAAGTTAAGACAAATACGAAGTGTAAAATAAATAAAAATACGCTGTTAAAGTTTATTGTAAAAAATGGAATATTAATTATTTGGTAATGTTGATATGTCAGCTCGCACATATGAACAGTAATGAAATGGCCATATTTCATGATATTCTCATGAAATATACATTATTTTAAACTAAACTAAAAAATGAAAGGTATTACTGCGGGGAAAGCATATCCATATGGCCATTTCACTACTGCTCAAATAGCTCATTGGTGGATTTTACCCAAATTTTTTATAAAAAAACTAGAAAGTCTTATATCAAAAGTCAATTTGACTTTGATTAAATGAAAACTCCATTAAATCAATAAGACAAAAGACGACAACAACTTAAAAATGTTTTATACAAAGACGCAGCAAACATTCAGTAACTATGTTTATTTTTTCTTTCATCTTTCTTTTATTTTTGAAGGAATCAAGCACGAATAAAGTAAATTAAATTTTAAAAGATTTCGAATAATAAATTTTCATATTGATAACATTTTTTAGTTTATTAAAAAATAAATATTTCATGAGAATATCAACCAACCTTCCGGGAATTCAGATTTTGTAAGGATAGTATTCAAGAAGATATGCGTAATATAAGGTAAAATGTTTGGTATAAGGATTCTTAAAAAAAATGGATCAATTCGATCTACTCCTACATCATCCGACTTTACAGAAGAAATACTTGAAGAAACTTAGCATTGACTTACGCATCGAAAACAAAATTCACCTTCAAAAGAGACAGTACAGAGATCATCATATATATTGTATGTTGGTTCGGGTATATGAACATTCGCAAACTTATTATTTAATTCATTTATATCAGCATCTATTTCATGGGCACTAGACTGTGCTATGCCTATTTTTCTAATTTCTTTCATTTAGAGCGGTTGTCAAGAGCAGAGGAGTATCTTCTTTTATAATATAAACTTTTCTCATTTTGAATACTTTTAACATCTTTTTGCCTGGCAGAACGAAAAATAAGGTGAAGTTCAGGAGTCTTAAATCTTCTCCACCTTTTTTATGCAGAACTATGTTCGCTTATTAGTTTTGTTATTTCTGATGTAAACCATGGTACCTGGTGTACCTTTGAACATTTTGTTTTTAGGGCACAGATAGGTCAAATAATATATTAATACTATCTTGCATGAAGCGAAGTTGATCATTAACATTGCCGAGAGTAGAAATCTTGCGCCAATTAATATTGTAAAAGTTAAAGTACAGGAGCTTGTAGTCTATGTTGCGATAATCTCTATAGGTAAATATCGTATCCTGGCGCTCGAACCGGCTGGAAAAGACAGGTGCTGAGATTTGATCATATAGCAGAACACTTGTTTTATTGTTTAGGAATACTAAGTCTATCAGACTATTTGAAGACCAGTGATAGTGTGTTGGTGTGGTTGTATTAAAAGGTATTAGCCCCAATGATGACATTGGATCTTTTAAGGCATTGTTGTTGAGTAGATTATAATTAAAGTCACCGATGATAATGATATCATCATACTGTACAGCAATGTTTTCCAAAACACTCATATATGAGTCAAGTAGTATGTTTTTATGCGGCCTATATACACTTCCCACCAAAAGTTTTCGCTTTTGTTTATTTGATATTTCAACGAATAAATACTCAACTTCACTTCCAATACTCGTTTTCTGCTTTACCGTACAATTGATGCCACATCTTACATAAATGGCGACTCCACCACCTTTAGATTTAGATTCAATTCCATTTATTATAACTTTTCTGTCTGCGAGGAAAAGTTTATATCCTTCGTGATAGTACGTTGCATCGATAAGGTCTAACGGAAACCAGGTTTCGGAAACGCATATAACATCAATGCCAGCTGATGCAAAAATATACCTGAATTCGTCTATTTTGTTGTGTAAACTTTGTGCATTAATATGTTCTACATTTAGACTGCTTTGTCAAAATCTGAAGCAAGTTGTGAACACTGCTTTTGGCTTAATTATTATTATTTATGAATGACATTTAACATTAGGTTGGCAACGCAAGCGCTTATTGTGTTACTATTAGTTTGAATATTATACCTTACAAAAGTTAAGACAAATACGAAGTTTAAAATAAATAAAAATACGCTGTTAAAGTTTATTCTAAAAAATGGAATATTAATTATTTGGTAATGTTGATATGTCAGCTCGCACATATGAACAATAATGAAATGGCCATATTTCATGATATTCTCATGAAATATTCATTATTTCAAACTAAACTAAAAAATGAAAGGTATTACTGCGGGGAAAGCATATCCATATGGCCATTTCACTACTGCTCAAATAGCTCATCGGTGGATTTTACCCAAATTTTTTATAAAAAAACTAGAAAGTCTTATATCAAAAGTCAATTTGACTTTGATTAAATGAAAACTCCATTAAATCAATAAGACAAAAGACGACAACAACTTAAAAATGTTTTATACAAAGACGCAGCAAACATTCAGTAACTATGTTTATTTTTTCTTTCATCTTTCTTTTATTTTTGAAGGAATCAAGCACGAATAAAGTAAATTAAATTTTAAAAGATTTCGAATAATAAATTTTCATATTGATAACATTTTTTAGTTTATTAAAAAATAAATATTTCATGAGAATATCAACCAACCTTCCGGGAATTCAGATTTTGTAAGGATAGTATTCAAGAAGATATGCGTAATATAAGGTAAAATGTTTGGTATAAGGATTCTTAAAAAAAATGGATCAATTCGATCTACTCCTACAGCATCCGACTTTACAGAAGAAATACTTGAAGAAACTTAGCATTGACTTACGCATCGAAAACAAAATTCACCTTCAAAAGAGACAGTACAGACATCATCATATATATTGTATGTTGGTTCGGGTATATGAACATTCGCAAACTTATTATTTAATTCATTTATATCAGCATCTATTTCATGGGCACTAGACTGTGCTATGCCTATTTTTCTAATTTCTTTCATTTAGAGCGGTTGTCAAGAGCAGAGGAGTATCTTCTTTTATAATATAAACTTTTCTCATTTTGAATACTTTTAACATCTTTTTGCCTGGCAGAACGAAAAATAAGGTAAAGTTCAGGAGTCTTAAATCTTCTCCACCTTTTTTATGCAGAACTATGTTCGCTTATTAGTTTTGTTATTTCTGATGTAAACCATGGTACCTGGTGTACCTTTGAACATTTTGTTTTTAGGGCACAGATAGGTCAAATAATATATTAATACTATCTTGCATGAAGCGAAGTTGATCATTAACATTGCCGAGAGTAGAAATCTTGCGCCAATTAATATTGTAAAAGTTAAAGTACAGGAGCTTGTAGTCTATGTTGCGATAATCTCTATAGGTAAATATCGTATCCTGGCGCTCGAACCGGCTGGAAAAGACAGGTGCTGAGATTTGATCATATAGCAGAACACTTGTTTTATTGTTTAGGAATACTAAGTCTATCAGACTATTTGAAGACCAGTGATAGTGTGTTGGTGTGGTTGTATTAAAAGGTATTAGCCCCAATGATGACATTGGATCTTTTAAGGCATTGTTGTTGAGTAGATTATAATTAAAGTCACCGATGATAATGATATCATCATACTGTACAGCAATGTTTTCCAAAACACTCATATATGAGTCAAGTAGTATGTTTTTATGCGGCCTATATACACTTCCCACCAAAAGTTTTCGTTTTTGTTTATTTGATATTTCAACGAATAAATACTCAACTTCACTTCCAATACTCGTTTTCTGCTTTACCGTACAATTGATGCCACATCTTACATAAATGGCGACTCCACCACCTTTAGATTTAGATTCAATTCCATTTATTATAACTTTTCTGTCTGCGAGGAAAAGTTTATATCCTTCGTGATAGTACGTTGCATCGATAAGGTCTAACGGAAACCAGGTTTCGGAAACGCATATAACATCAATGCCAGCTGATGCAAAAATATACCTGAATTCGTCTATTTTGTTGTGTAAACTTTGTGCATTAATATGTTCTACATTTAGACTGCTTTGTCAAAATCTGAAGCAAGTTGTGAACACTGCTTTTGGCTTAATTATTATTATTTATGAATGACATTTAACATTAGGTTGGCAACGCAAGCGCTTATTGTGTTACTATTAGTTTGAATATTATACCTTACAAAAGTTAAGACAAATACGAAGTTTAAAATAAATAAAAATACGCTGTTAAAGTTTATTCTAAAAAATGGAATATTAATTATTTGGTAATGTTGATATGTCAGCTCGCACATATGAACAATAATGAAATGGCCATATTTCATGATATTCTCATGAAATATTCATTATTTCAAACTAAACTAAAAAATGAAAGGTATTACTGCGGGGAAAGCATATCCATATGGCCATTTCACTACTGCTCAAATAGCTCATCGGTGGATTTTACCCAAATTTTTTATAAAAAAACTAGAAAGTCTTATATCAAAAGTCAATTTGACTTTGATTAAATGAAAACTCTATTAAATCAATAAGACAAAAGACGACAACAACTTTAAAATGTTTTATACAAAGACGCAGCAAACATTCAGTTACTATTTTTATTTTTTCTTTTTTTTCATCTTTCTTTTATTTTTGAAGGAATCAAGCACGAATAAAGTAAATTAAATTTTAAAAGATTTCGAATAATAAATTTTCATATTGATAACATTTTTTAGTTTATTAAAAAATAAATATTTCATGAGAATATCATGAAATATTTATATTTGAAGAAATCAAGGACAATTAAAGTAAATTATTTTAAAAAATAATTCCAAATAAATAAATAAATTTTCTTATTAAAGTATTTGTGTGTGCACGTTGCTTATTTATAAAAATTGTTTACAATTTTTATTTTTTCATTAAATCTTTCAAATACATACGAATGGTTTCCAATGGCAAACCTTATGTAGAAAAATAAAAGAAAAAATAAAAGTATTTACTCAATGGTTACTGTGTTTTTGAATTAAAATTTTTGAGTTTTTTATGGCTTTTTGCCTTATTGATTCAATGGAGTTCTCATTTAATAAATTTGTCTTTAAGTATAAGACTCTGAGATTTTCCTTACAAAATTGGGTAGAATCCACTGATGAGCTATATACGAGCAGTAGCGAAATGGCCATATGGATATGCTTTCCCCACAGTAATACATTTCATTGTTTAGTTTAGTTTAAAAAAATAAATATTTCATGAGAATATCATGAAATATTTTTATATTATATATTTATTAAAGTAAATTATTATAAAAAAGATTCCAAATAATGAATTTTCTTATTCAAGTATTTGTGTGTGCACGTTTCTTATTTGCAAAAATTATTTACAATTTTTATTTTTTCATTCATTCATTCAATAAAAAAATTAAAGAAAAAATAAAAATATTTACTCAATGGTTACTGTGTTTTTGTACTAAAATTTTTGCAGTTTTTTATGGCTTTTTGCCTTATTGATTCAATAGAGTTCTTATTTATTCAATTTGGCTTTAAGTATAAGACTCTGAGAGTTTCCTTACTTTTCATGAGAATATCATGAATTATTTATATTTGAAGGAATCAAGTACAATTAAAGTAAATAACAAACATATAAAAAGTTATTGATTTAAAATATTTAGGCTTTATAATTGATAAAATTTTAAAGACCACATTGAGAACGTTTGCAAAAAAATCGGTAAAAAAATTGGTTTTTTAAACGAATAAGAAATAAAATATCCATATATAATACTATTATTAAACCACATTTTGAATTTGGATCAACAATAATATATTCCAGCTATTCAGATCAACAACTAACAAGGTTACAAAAGTTGCAAAATAAAGCTATGCGCTCGATTCTAAAATGTAATCTATATACTCCGGTGAACTTGATGTTGGCATCCTTAAAATCGTTAAATATCTGTCAGAGGCTACAACTCAACAGAATTTGCTTTATAAAGAAGTTAGATATGGGAGATGCGCCGCGCTATTTAATCGACCATACACGATATGTAGGAGAGGTTCAGCTGTATAATTTTAGAAATGCTAATGAGTTTCGGCTTTAACATGAACACATTTAGAAACAAAATTGTAAATTTAACTTAAAATAATTTTATTATTCAGAGCACGTAAATTATTTTATTTATACACTTAGTACTAATATGTCATTCTTATAAAGTATTCTAAATACTTATACACTTATACTTATTTCAAATAAAAAAAAAAATAAAAAAGAAAGAATAACTTTTGCTCCACTTCATCATAATATTCCAAGAGCGTCATATTTCCCTGTCGAAGGGTAGACATTTCCACATCCTTCATCAGCATTCTTCGCATCTATCTACAGGCCTCGTTACTCTCACGTAAACGTACCCTACCAAGGTTGTATGTAAATAGGTACTCTCTCGTAAACGTGACGTTGCCTTGCAGACGAATCTAATAAAATTGAAAATTTTCTACGTTTTACGTATCAGCTGTTATAGATTTGTTGTCTCTTCATAAGCATTGCTGCCAACAAAATTTAAAATGTAGAATTTCTAGCGTATTTTGATATAACTTTGTTTTATGTGTATTAAAGCTAAAAAAGCTCGTACATTTATATTGTTTTTGATAAGTATTACTGCGATTTAAATTATTACTGCTGTAATATTACTATAACTATTTTTATTTCTTTATTACTATTATTACACTGTATTATTATTAGTATTATTGTAATAAATATTATTATGAATTTAATTGTAATTGGTTCTTTTAGAATCCGAACAAGTAAATTTTAACACAAAGGAGCTAAATAAATGAAAAATTTATATCAAACATATAATAGAAGTTTAAAATAAGGATTACAAATAAATGCTGTGATAGTAGAGTATAGTTTTTAGTAGTGCATGTTAATATAAGTTACAATAAATATTGAGTTTTGTAGATAAATTAATCTTTAAAAATGGAATTTAAAGAAATTGTGTTTGCATGGGGGTTGAATTACAATAACATTAATTGCAATTAAAATTTTTTTTGAAATCTTAGAAGAATACTAAACATTCTCTTTTAGGCGAAATTACCAAAAGAAATAACACACGGAATGACAAACATATATATATACCCTTTTTCACTTTTTGTGGTGAAGGGTATAAAAAACACGTCCCGCGTTTTTATAAGTCCTCTCAGTCGCAAAACGTTAATAAATATTTATTTTTACTCAATGTTTGCCAATGTTTGTTTGCGCAACTGTAACGATGTTTCTTCAGCTGGGGTAAACTACCGGGCGTCCAAGGGTTCTGTCACAGAAAATTTATTCTCTCTTGACCGTACCGAAAGAAACACAAATAAAGAAGTTTCGCAATATTCTTTATATTCTCTTTAACAGGCGGGTTAATAACCTTTCTCACGTACTACTCTGTGACACACCATTACAAAACAACACTTTCACAGCGTACCAAAGTAGAGGAGTGAATCTGCAGGATACTATGGAACACTCCGAGAACTACGCTTTCTACAATACACTCAGCGGTTTATTATTAGTGGGAGAACACGGGAATATCACACTAATACAGTCTTATATAGTTTATTAAACAGAGAAAACAGCGGGATAGCACCAACTTTCTCTACTTAGCAAATATACGCTTTATGTAAATAAATTATTACAGCGGAATACCACCAATAATAATGAACTTCCTTATTTCAAGCGCTAAAGCAAGACCAAGGCGAATTAATACAGGTGATTGCATGGCAACAACAATGTAACAACACAAAAAACAACAGGGATTTTGTTCCTATAAAATCTAGGTTGTTTTTAAAAAAAAGTGTTAAAAAAAACAAAATATAAAATTAAAAAAAAAAAAAATAAACAAAAGTAAATTACAGTTAAACCTTGACTAACCGGGTCTCTAATAATCGGTTAAATCAATTTACTGAAATGAAGTTATTTTATTTATTGCCTCTATTATCCGTACTTTAGATATATACCTCCATTAACCATTCTTTACAGCATTTATACGGTTTTTATTGTGTAAACCTAAATACGGTGTTTGCTGCTTTTTAAGTTTATGTGTCCACAAATAAGAATATATTTGCACTTTTATTTATTAAGCGAAATTTTATCTGCTTACACCTGCTGTGGAACGATGGTTCCTTCAAATAGTAAATTACCAAAAAGAGCCAGAAAAGTTCTTTCAATTAAAGACAATTGCTTTGAATTATGTCTACGACAAAAACATATTTGTTAAGTTGCTGTTTCTATATATATATTTTGATATAAACTCTATTAAACGAGTATTTCGTTTATCCGTGCTGGTGCCGGTCCGACGAGAGGCGGATAATCGAGGTTTAACTGCATAATATAATATGTATAAGATTTTTTTGTTATTTTCATTAAATGTATTCGCCACGAGGCTTTGTTTATTATTTAACAAAATAAATAAATGAAATGATTATATTTCTTAAACTGCATTGTACCTATCAGTTTTTTTATGTTCTTATCAGGAATTATTAGTAATAAAAATAAAATTTTGATTTTTTTTAACACATTTATTTTTGACAATTTTTGTAAATAATTTTAATTCGCCTTGACAACTACAACGTGTACAGCTGATGAGCTTTTTGACCCGTGCGTTCACCTGTATTATTTCGCCATGACCAAGACTGACTAAAGGCCCAACTATAATGTGCAAGCTTATACAATTGTGCAAATACATTAAATCATATGTGGTAAACTATAATGTACATAAGATAACGTTTCGTCAAGTTTCGTTAAATTTAATTTTTCTATGTAAGGTACGAAACTGATCGCACATTCCGTACGGAAACAGCTGATTGTGCTTTGTGTTATACATTGATAAAGTAAAATTTTATTTTTTTTTTAGTTTTTAATTCAATAGAAAATGTTATTCTACAACATTTTTCTCTATGGCTTATTTTTTACAAATATAATATATTTAAATTAAATTTGTATTTGTACACACATATGTATACGATCCCAGTTAGCATTATTGATCATATTCGAGTCTTTTTTGACTCCTCGACACGATTAAAATAATCGATTATGCGCTCGTTTTAGAGTCGAAAATGATTGTTTTGTCGGTAGAAAATGGTACCCTAGCCGGGACTCTTCTGAACGAGTCCCTTGTGACTCTCGTTTTCGACTCATTTTCGATACTATTTTCAATCGTACTTGTAATCAAATACGATACTTTTTCGAGTCAACTTTTAATCATATTACTAGTCGTATGCGAGTCTTTTTCGAACCATATTATACGAACATTTCTAATATATTTTCTCAAAATGAAAAATTGCAAACAACGGTTTGCTTATTTTTTATAACACGCCGTATTGACGAGCCATTGATTTGTTCAAACATTAAACAATTTCATGTCCGCACATTAAAATGGCTATTGTTGACCATCGTTGTCGATGTCATGTCGGCTTCAAACAGCGAGAAAACGAAGCAGATTTCTCCACGCAGACAAACATGAACAAATGTTTGTAATCTATTCTGCTGACGTTTTGTTCATGTGCGAACAAATCAATTGCTCGTCAAGGCGTAGTGTTACATTCGTTAGCATGTAATTCCTAATTTTCTTAAAATTCAAATTTAGAAAAATGAATTTAAAAAAATTTAAAAAATTTATTTTACATTTGTGTTTCTATTTTTTTACGAAGTGACATACAGTAGCTCACAAAAATATTTTGCTTCTGTATTTTAAGCAGAAAATTTATGTTTATTAGTTAATAATATAAAAATTATAACAGATAGTAATGTTTTTTCTACTATCTCAAAAAACTTACTAATTTTGATTGCAACTACGCAAAAAACGGCAGTTCTTAATTTGTTTTTGATACTTTTTTTTTGCATTTGTTGTATAAACTACGGAATTTATATTACACAAAAGTATTTTGCTTTTTTAAAAGAACCGTTATATTTTTTATGTTTGTCTTCACTTCTTTTTTCTTTTCTTTAGCAACATCATTTGATGCATTTGAATGTCATAATATCTTGCATTTTCATTCGTTTTTTACGCAGTCGTGTGGTTGATTTCGTAAAAAATGTCTAAAGGAAGAGAATTTAATTGTTCAGAGAAAAAAATTATTTTGTATTTGCACAATCAGGGTAAATCAGTAAAATATATTTCTGATATGTTTGGTCGCTGTCGACAAACAATAGAAAATGTAATAAAAAGAGTAAAAGAACGCGGCAACATTGAAAATATTCCAAGAAAAGGCCGACCCAAATTATTAACTTTAAGAAATGAGAGACAAATTCTTAAAGAAAACCGTGAAAATCCTCATTTATCAGCACCAAAAATTAATGATAAACTCAAGGGGACACTACGAAGAAGTGTAAGTGACGAAACAATCCGTAGGCTTTTAAGAGCCAATAATATTCACGGTCGTGTGGCTAGAAAAAAACCATATATTTCCGAGGTTAACAGACAGAAACGCCTTTCATTTTCTGAACTCCACAAATCCAAAACTTTTGACTTTTGGAAAACTGTAATATTTAGTGACGAAAGTATTGAATTTACTTTTTGGGTCAGATGGACAACGTATGGTGTGGCGTAAGCCCAATGAATCGTTGAATATAAGAAATATAAGACCAACAGTAAAACATGGAGGTGGATCTCAAATGGTTTGGGGCTGCTTGTCGGCGCAGGGGGTAGGAAAATTGGTTTTGATCGATCACACTATGGACAAACATGTATATTTGTCCATTTTAAAAGATAATTTGCGTGAAAGCGCTGAAAAAATGGGGTTTTCTGAGAATGGATATTATTTCCAACATGATAACGACCCCAAACATACAGCTTTGGACGTCAAACTATGGCTACTATATAACACAAAGCATCTTCCAACGCCACCCCAAAGTCCTGACATCAACCCAATAGAAAATCTATGGGCTCATTTGGAAGCGAAAGTCCGGGAGCACAATATATCCTCAAAAGCTTCACTGAGGAAAGTTTTGGAAGAAAAGTGGTACAGGATATCTCCTGAAATATGCAGAAAGTTAGTGGAGTCAATGCCCAGACGCTTGGAATCGATCATTGCTAACAAAGGATACCATACGAAGTACTAAAATTTAAAATTTCTTCTTTTTATGTCCAAAAATTTTATGACAAAAGATAAAAAGCAAAATACTTTTGTGAAGCAAGAATTAGTCTTAAATTTTGATTTTTTTTTTTAATTGTGATGCATTTGGAATGTTTTGATGCAAAATATTTTTGAGAGTAACTGTATGTATGTATTTTTACGAAAATTAAAAAATAAAAATAAAATATGTATTTGAATCATTTTTTCATCGTTAGGCTGCATTAAATATGTCTCCAAAATAATTCTAAAAACAGTCGAATTTCAAGCATTTGCTTTTTGTACTTTTTGTTTTTTTAGAAAGTCGCTTTCTATGCGTTTGTCCGAGTTATATTCGAGTCTCTTTTTAAACGCATAACTGATGAATCAGTTTTAAGTCATCTTGGGTAGTCTTAAAAGACTCACTTTGGTGATTTTTGTAAAAACAATCTTCCAAATGCTAACTGGGATATAAGCAAACATGAACATCGTTGCATTTTTTAGTACGGTTGGCCACAAACACAAAACTCCATGTGCAAGACAAGTTACGTGCGTTATATGTGGGTAAAACACAGCAATTGCTTTTGCAGCTTTGACCATATAGGGTGCGGCATCACTTACAAAAAGTAGAACTTTATCTTTCTCTATATCAAACTCTTTCATTTAATCATCAAACAAGCGTGCAATAGTGGAGTGATTAACTTTTTCTAAAACAACTGTGTTTATTAAAAATCTTTTTTCAGAAATATCTTTTTCCACATGTAATATACCCACAATAACGTTTGCCACAAACCTGTTCGATGCATCGGTAGTTTCATCTATAGATACCCAAATAAAATGTTTTTGAATTTCTTTCTTTATTTTGTTTACGGTCGATTCATAAACTATTGCTATGTATTTGTTTCGAAGGGACGATTCGGATGGAATATGAAACGATGTATATTTTTGAAGACATTGCTGTATTTTTAAGTTTCGAATTTTATATAGAGGTATATCTGCAGATACAAAGGCTTCACAAAGATCAATACAAAATTTATCAGCGTCCGATGCACTTGTAGAACTTTGTAGAAATGTTTGTTGTAAATTTTTATTGGTTTCTCTTTCTTTTAGATCTTTGTGCTTTTTTGTGTGCAGGTGTTGTTTTATGTTGTAATTTTTATCAGCAGAAATTGGTTTTGAGCACACGTTACATATTAAAATTGATCCATCAGTTTTTAAATCGGGGTACTGTTTGACTAGCTTACGCAGGTAAACCGATTTGCTTTCCTTGCTTTTAGGCATTTCCCAAATCAAATTTATGTTTTTCCTTAATACTTTTTTTCATAATTTTTTAATCAAGGCACATTTATTTTACTAGGTTGTGTCGTACGCCCAACTGGTTTGTAGTTGGAAATATGAAAAGTTTTTTGTATTTTACTACCTTTTTTTACGAATATCAAAAAGCACTAACAAAAAGCATTTGCAAAACAAAGTAGGCATTTGCATTGAAAGCAATTATCTTTTATTTATCTTTCTGTTTTTTACTTTTCCAACGCACTAAACAACAATGTTTTATTTGTTGTAAAGCCGCTACTACCTAGTAAAATAAATATGTATTGTTCTTAATCTTGCTTTATTTTCTTTTTCTTATTTCAGTATTTGGTTAATACTGTTGCTTTGAGAATGAAAGAGACAACAAAAATTTCGTTCGGACTTTTTGTTTTTACAAATGTCAAATGTATATGCAAGAGCAAAAAACATTCGAAAAAGTTGCCACATCACAAAAAAACGATTTTTCAAAAAGTAAAAAATTAAGCTTAAGTTGGCAAAATAACTAAAAAAAAGCCGATATTAATAAAATAAATAAAAAATAGCTGATATTCTCAAAATAAACAAAAAAAGCAGCATCAAATATAGCTAATTTAACTTATTTCTTTGTGATTGAAGTTTGTTTTCAATCAAAAGTTATATATCTTGTAAAACAAAAAAAAAGCACTTGCTTTTTTTTGGTTGGCCTAGTAATTACCATTAGATTCTAAGATGCGCATTATTTGTAATTGTTCGTCGTGTAGGTTATGTATGGCATCTTTGAGTGCTTGTTGGTGGTTGTAGTATTGTTTTTCATCTAGATTTGTTGAGTAATTGAATTGTATTAGTTTAGGTCCATTTATTTTTACGTTATTCCAGGTGTGTTCGTAATCTGTAATGATGTTTCCACTTTCGAGTACTTGTAGCGGTGCGTTATTTTCATGTATTACTTCGCATTTGGCTGGCCTGTTTTCTAATACATTAATAGTACAGTTGTCCGGTTTCTTAATTTTACATATAAAGTTTCCTAGATAATTTTTACATTTTTTGATACTTGTAAATTTATTATTGCATTTTGCTATTCTAGAGTCTAGTGATAGTTTTCCGTGCTTAAATGCTAGTGGATACAAATTAAATAGCTTACATTTCGTTTTTAATAATGGGTATTTATAGGTGTTTACAATTGTGTGATGAAAATAAAAAACATTAATATCGGCATATTCTAATATATTTATTATAGGTAGATCTAACGCTTCATTAGACACTATTTGTTGAATATCTTTTAAATTTAAAGTTCCGGAATAAAAGTTTCCGTCTTTTGCGAAATTAATCATTGTAGCGATAGAATGTAGTTCGTTGTATACTTCGGTAAGTATTAAATGTTCTGAAATAGATTCGGGGCTAATTCTTTCTAATATTTTTTCAAATTCAGAGTTTATTTTCTTTTGTTTATTATTATTTTCTATTAGCATATTCAATCCTGTCTTGATTTCGATTAGGTCATCGTGGTCAGGTGTTCCTGTAATAAGTTTGAGGGCTGATCCTAGAAAATTGAGTGAACGTTTAGTTCTGTAGATTCTAGGAAGTAGTTGTGACTTCAGATTTTCTATTTTAGTTATCAACAAATATTCTGCAGAGTTTTGTTCTAAATTATATGCAAATCGTACTATATTTTTGTAGGGTGTCAAGATTCTAGAAAGGTTTGTCATATGGTATAACAACGCAGTGTCCTGAAAAACGTATACAGGGTCAGTCTCTATCATTATATATTTTTTGTCTTTTAAGTCTATTAGTCTGTTACCGAATGCGACGGATATATATAATAATATTATTATTCTTTGCATGTTTGTACTCGTATATTATCCTTATGTATAACAATATTTTTGTTTGTAATTATTGTGTTACCTTTATCTTCCTTTACAATGTGTTTTGAGTATTTCCTTACGTTTTTATTGCGTCGGTGCGTTTTGGAGTATATAACGTCCCCTGCTTGGTATGTGATTTTTGTTGTGATATAGAAGTATTTTCTGTTGGTTTATTTCGATTTTTTCTTTAATATCAGGATGTGCTCCCCGGTTAAAAAACACGTCCTCGGGTTTCTCTCCAATGACTGAGTGTATTGTTTTGTTGTATTGTTGAACGGCATTAAAGATTTCGTCTCCTGGTGAAGAATTGTGTTCTTGAGCTAGGACTCTAGTGAGTTCGATCAGCGTATTATGAGTGCGTTCCACTTGACGGTTTGTTGTTGAATGGTATGTTGGCGTTAGCGTGTGCTCAATATGTAGTTTTTCATAAACCTGTTTTTTGCATATACTTGATAATGCTGCTTCGTTGTTAGTCATTATGAATCTAGCATTTGGATAGATTTGCAATAATATTTCTTCGATGTATTTGTGTATGTTTTTCTTATTTGGAATTTCTCGTATATAGCAATATTTTGAGTAGTTATCAGTTGTGGTGATGTATGTGTTTCGGTTCATATAAAATAAATCTACGTGTATGTGTTCTCCCACGTGATTTGGAATCGGTGTTGCTCCAATTGGTTGTTTATTTGGTCTTCTTTCGTATTTGTTTGTAAGACAGATTTCACAGTCTTGTGCTTCTTTTTTACACATGGTGCGTATGGTTGGCCAAAAATACGTTGTCTGTATTTCTTGAGCGTTATTTTTGTAATTTCGTTGTGCTCGTCTATGTGCTAGTACTACGATTTCTCTTTGTCTATCATGTTTTCTATATCTTCTGTCATTTTCTGAGCTACTACAATTTTTACATTTGGAAAAGAAGAAATGATATTATCTCCGACGTGGAATAGAGTTTCTTCCTCTATTTTTATAGCATTTGTTACTTTTGGGTTTATTATTTGTTCTAATCTGTCTAATAATTCGTCCTTGGTTGAATAGAAAAGTGTGTGTCGTGCATATGAGAAAATATTTTGTGAAGATATTTGCACTAAGTTATCTGTGTTATAGTGAATAATTATTTGATTCTTAAATGCATTTAATGGTTGTTTCACGCGTTTCAATTTTTCGATTGGCGAACTTTGTGCTGAATGTTGTGAACAACTCGAAGTATTATTAATCTGTTGACGTGACAATGCGTCAGCGACGACGTTTTGATTTCCTGGTTTATATACTAATTTAGCGCCATATTCTTCGATGAAATTTTTCCATCGTTTCAATTTTGTGTTGGGATTTCTATCAGATATAGAAAAAATGAGTGACTGGTGGTCCGTGAAAATGGTTAAGTCTGCTATACCGTAAAGGTAATTTCTTAATTTTTAAAGTGACCAAACGATCGCAAAAAGCTCTTTTTCGTTTGTGCTATAGTTTTTTTCGGTTTGGTTAAGGTTCTGAGAAAGTACAGCTCCAATTGCAAAGTTGCTTGCATCAGTTGTTAGTTCGAAGGGCTTGTTAAAATCTGGTTGAAATAATTCGACTTGTGCTTGTAACATATCTTTAATTTTCTCTATTGCTTCGAGTGCTGGTTTATCTAGATTAATTAATACTTTTGGGCTTTGCTTTTTGTTTACACCGCCACTGTCTCCGCGTAAGAATGTAGTAAGGGGTTTTACTATTGAAGCGAAGTTTTGTACAAATTTCCTATAATAACTAGCTAGTCCTAAAAATGACCTTAATTCTTTTAAATTTTTAGGTATTGGGTAATCCTTTATTGTTTGGATCTTACTAGGATCTACAGTTATTTTATTGTGTTTAATTACGAGACCAAGATATTCTACTGGGTCTTGGAAAAAATGTGATTTCTCGTCAGAAACTTTCATATTTGCATTATGTAATGCGTTTATTATTATTCGAATGTGCTCCATGTGTTCTTCAGGCGAAGAAGAAACGTAAGCGAACTTACTAATATATGGGCGCAGAATATCATCTATACATCGCTGAAATATAGAAGGTGCGTTCTTTAAGCCGAATGGCATTCTAAGAAATTCGTATTTTGCTCCATTCACACTGAATGCAGTCTTTTCACTGTCTGATTTTTTTATCAAGATTTGGTGAAATCCTGACTCTAAGTCTAGTGTTGTAAAGACTTTTGCTTTTCCTAAATTTTTAATAGTCATTGCTACATCTGGGATAGGGTACCTGTCGGTTATAGTTTGAGCATTAAGCTTTTGAAAATCTATTACCATACGTTTTTTTTGGTTTCCCTTCCTCATCTGTGCTTTTTTTCGCAACGGTCCATACTGGAGAGTTGTATGGGCTTTTGCTAGGTTGTATTATTTGGTTGTCTAATAATGTTTGAATTTCTTTATTTATAAATTCATTGTTTGCTATTGGATACGGGTACTGTTTCACCCAAATAGGATCTTCTGATTTTGTCCTAATTGTAGCTTGTACAGTGGTTGTAAAGGGCAGAATTTCGTTGGTTTCGTCATTTATTGTCATTATATTTTCAATTTCATTTTTATATTTGTCATTATTGACTGTGTTATTCACTTTTTGTTCGCTAATTTCTTCTTTTCTTTTAAATTTATTCGTGATTTGATACTCAAATAAGTTAATTTCTGCTTTTATGGCTCTGAGACCATGTTCCCCGAGAAGCATATCGAACTCTTCTAAGGCTTCAGTTTCAAAAAATACTAAATTGTGGCCTAATAGTGTAATAATTTTTTTTGCTTTCGTTAAAGAGTATCGGTGAAGCGTTTTTACCTTAACTGGTTTTATTGGAATAGATTTTCCTATGTTGCACTTAGAACTAATATAATTGTTTGTCGCACCTGTGTTGATTAATATATTAACGGATTTACCTGTTGTTTGGCAGTGCCTCTGTAGACATGGCAATCCGTTTATTCGCCTAAAAAAGCGCTGCCGGTTTCGTAAGTATCTTCCGTGTGTGGTACAAGTGATTGTATATCTTCATCTCTCGTCTGGTTTACTCGTTGAACTTTATTCGGATTATAATTTTTTGATGAAGGCATTCTATCCCTTTTTGTTGGTTGTTGCTCCCTTCTGAGTGGGTTGTATTGCTGCTGTGGAGAATATTGTGTTGAACGTCTAAACTGTTGCGAACTATCCACTTCCATGGGTTCCTGCCGTGGTTGATGATTAAATTGAGCTTGTACATTGGGATTGTACCTCCTTCTATCTTCGTATCGTTGTGGTCCGAAGTTTGGTTTTTGGTTGTATAATTGTGTTGTAGCCAGTGTGTCGAACTGCATATTTGCGTTGTCATGGTATATGGTGCTTGCGATTACAAGTGCAGTTTCTAGGTCCTTTGGATGATGGCTATATAATGTACCGCTTGTGTATTTACTGTTGAGTCCTTTGATGAATGTACGGACTGCTTCCTGATTTACATAGTCCGCCATGAATGCAGATCCCTTATCACCTGCTTTTCTTCAAAGCCGTGAAATTTTTATTTAAATATCTTGAATGTCAAGAATATTTGGCTGTGGTCAAGAGTTTAGACCGGCTTGAGCCCCCAGTTAATTTCCAATTATAGGAAATGAGTAAAAAAATATATTTTCTTTTTTCTGCACCAAAAAATGTGCGTTTCTTTATTAAATATATTCTTAAGACTATATATCCTATTTTTCTTAGCATCTATTTATATTAATAATTATGTTTAACTCAAAATATGTTTTTCTTTGTTTAGGTTACTAGTACCTTTTTTATCAGTAAAACATGTTTTGAGTTATTTGTATTAAGTTAGAAAAGAAAGAATGTGTTTCTTATCGTTACAATAGTTGTATTTATGATGTTTGTCTTATCTCTAGCTTAGAATAGTTATATTTGAGTTTATGGATTTATCATCTTTTAAGAGATGTTAACTCGCGCTTAAAAAATAATATTTTTTTGCTTGGTTTGCACAAAAAATTTTGTTGTCTTCATATCCGAAAAATTTGAATTAAAATTTAATATTAATAGCGCAGCCACAAAAAATTATTTTTCTTGCATTTTAAGCAAATTTTCATTTTTACTTTTTAAGACCTTAAAAATAAATTAGTATAGGTCAGTTACATAAAATAATATCACCATTCTTCGTTTGTTCAGTTTTTAAGAAAAGCAAGATAGTTATTTGGATGAGCTCCGCTCTGTCTTTCCTTTTTCAGTCTTGCTATTTTGAATTGTTACTTCAACGTTTATTAAATGGTTGGCCCTTGACGGTAAGCAACCTTAAGCTGGCGGTAGTCATAGGAACTTACTACCAACACCGAAAATATAACACCAAACTTCTTTATGCCTAAAGCAATAAAGGCGATACTGCACTCTCGTTGTACCAATTGTTTTTTTGGTGCTTAATTAAAAAATAAGTGTTAATTATAAATTTGTGAATTAAAATAGACCTAACTTAATTTTCATAAAAAACTTTGTGCTATTTTTTATTTAATTATCCCGATTATATTAATTACCGATATTGATTATTGAGGGTCAAAGCACGTCTCGATGGCCGTTTCGTTACCGCTTACTTAACTCTTCAGGAAACTTCTGACAAACATTTTAAATAAACTAGAGATTTTTGTCCAAACAATAAAGCAAAGACAAATATCAAAGTTTAAGCAAAAACAAGAATAACCAACAGTAATTCTATTTTTCATTCTCTACTGTATACGGTCGACTTTTTTTCGACTCTTTTATACAGTTGAAAGAGGATGAAAAATAAAATATCAAAACACTACGATAATTTATTTATTTGCACAGGCACCTTGCGAATTATTTAATTAAAGACACGGGAATATTTTTTTTTAATTTAATTTTCATAAAAAACTTCGTGATATTTTTTATTTAATTATCCCGATTATATTAATTACCGATATTGATTATTGAGGGTCAAAGCACGTCTCGATGGCCGTTTCGTTTCCGCTTACTTAACTCTTCAGGAAACTTCTGACAAACATTTTAAATAAACTAGAGATTTTTGTCCAAACAATAAAGCAAAGACAAATATCAAAGTTTAAGCAAAAACAAGAATAACCAACAGTAATTCTATTTTTCTTTCTCTACTGTATACGGTCGACTTTTTTTCGACTCTTTCATACAGTTGAAAGAGGATGAAAAATAAAATATCAAAACACTACGATAATTTATTTATATGCACAGGCACCTTGCGAATTATTTAATTAAAGACACGGGAATATTTTTTTAATTTAATTTTCATAAAAAACTTCGTGCTATTTTTTATTTAATTATCCCGATTATATTAATTACCGATATTGATTATTGAGGGTCAAAATGTTTGTCAGAAGTTTCCTGAAGAGTTAAGTAAGCGGTAACGAAACGGCCATCGAGACGTGCTTTGACCCTCAATAATTAATATCGGTAATTAATATAATCGGGATAATTAAATAAAAAATAGCACGAAGTTTTTTATGAAAATTAAATTAAAAAAAAAATATTCCCGTGTCTTTAATTAAATAATTCGCAAGGTGCCTGTGCATATAAATAAATTATCGTAGTGTTTAGATATTTTATTTTTCATCCTCTTTCAACTGTATAAAAGAGTCGAAAAAAAGTCGACCGTATACAGTAGAGAAAGAAAAATAGAATTACTGTTGGTTATTCTTGTTTTTGCTTAAACTATGAAATTTGTCTTTGCTTTATTGTTTGGACAAAAATCTCTAGTTTATTTAAAATGTTTGTCAGAAGTTTCCTGAAGAGTTAAGTAAGCGGTAACGAAACGGCCATCGAGACGTGCTTTGACCCTCAATAATCAAAATCGGTAATTAATATAATCGGGATAATTAAATAAAAAATAGCACGAAGTTTTTTATGAAAATTAAAATAAAAAAAAAATATTCCCGTGTCTTTAATTAAAAAGACCTAACTTTATTTGTTCGTTTTCTCTTTTTTTTTAACAATAATAACTTTTGTTTGCCGATGAAAACTTGATTTCACAAAAAGGATAAATATGTCAAATGACCAGATCGTAGTATTTTTTGATATTATGTTTTTCATCCTCTTTCAACTGTATAAAAGAGTAAAAAAAAAGTCTGCCGTATACAGTGAAGAAAGAAAAATAGAATTACTGTTGGTTATTGTTGTTTTTGCTTAAACTTTGATTATTGCCTTTGCTTAATCTTGTGGAAAAAATCTTTAGTTTATTTAAATTTTTTTTTCAGAAGTTTCCTGAAGAGTTAAGTAAGCGGTAACGAAATGGCTATCGAGACGTGCTTTGACCCTCAATTATCAATATCGGTAATTAATTAAATCGGGATAGTTTAAAAATAGCACGAAGCTCTTTATAAAAATTAAACAAATTAAAAAATATTCCCGTGTCTTAAATGAAAAAATTGACGTTCGCCCATATTTTCCGATTTACGGGGCTCTGAAATTTTCAAATTTTTTTAAATATCAATATAAGTATGATTATAAGGCTTTTGAAGAGATCGTAAAGGAAATATTATTTTTATTCCCCTTAGGAGTCGATGTCATTTTTATGTAAAGTTATATATAGTACTTTTTAAGAGCTTGAAAAGAAGTTAGTATAGGCCAGTTACATATAAAAAAATATTATTTAACACAATTAATTGAAAAGAAGAAAAGAAAATAATTATTAATATAAAAATTTCCTTAAATAAAGTTAAAAGAAAAACAAGTAAGAATTTTATATAACTTTCACCATTATTATAATTACAGTTTAGTGAAGTAACTTCATTCTCCAATCTAACTCTGATGTTGGGGTAACAAAGAATTAAAAATAAGAAAAAAATAAGTTATATATAGTACTTGATGATACCAACTTTCGACATCTAGAGTAGTGATATATCTGCTGTTCCCCAATTGAACCAATATTTCATCGATTCGGAGAACAGGAAGACCTGCTTAATAGTGACGTCATTCAGTTCCTAAAAACCACCATTCTGAAGTTTTTCTTCCCGTCCTGCGATTTCTAAGGCATCAGTAACAGGGGTTAATTCCATAGTGATATGTTCGGAGCTTTAACCTCTCTCTTAAGAGCTCAAATACTTGTTGATTAATCTCATCTTTTTGTACATGGGGAAGCCTATACTGCTTCTGGTTAATTGGCGGTTGATCCTATTTCGAGGGTATTTTATATTTATTTCCTTACGTATATATATATATATATATATATATATATATATATATATATATATTCTCTCTCATATATATATATTCTCTTTTACCGTAATATTTGCGTTTTTAATTGGAGTTACTTTACTAAACTAGATTTAAATAAACAAATATTAATATTAATATGCTGCTTGAATTATACATGTAGTAATTAAATTTATATCATTTTATATTCGGTGTGAATCGAAATAATTCCTTTTGTGCAACAATAAAACACATATTGTTAGTGTAACAACTTGTAATGTTTATTTTCAGAAATTAACCAATTTACTTTTTATGAATTAAATTAATTGCTTAACAGAAACTCAGCAATTTCACAATTAGAACTTTCACATAACCAACTGCCAATCGCATGACTAGCCAACAGTGTTGCAAGGTCTCCACATCCCTCCAATATTTTTAAGCTTCAGTGTCAACCTCGGTTTAGGAATCTCAGACTCGGATTGTGTCTCCAACAACTCTGGACTAGGATTACTCGTAGGCTCCGGTGTTGCTGGCAGCTTCTTTAAATGGCTGATGTTTCGCCTAAAGATTTTGCCATCATTGCGTACCGTAACATCGTTACCCTTTCGCTCAACTACTTCGTACTCTTCTGATCCAAAAGTTGGTGTTAATTTATTTGGAAAAACAACTTTCTGAAGTAATACTTTGTCCCCGACATTTATGTCTAGCTTTCCCACGAATAAATAATATAAGTTTCTGACTACTACCTCCTGCACTAATCCTTCTTATAATGAGAAGAGTAGTCGAAAATGGAGCTGGGACAGGTTGAACTGTCTTCCCACCATTATCTTCTAATATCGCTCATGGAGGAGCATCTGTAGATTTAGCTATTTTTTCTTTACATCTAGCTGGAATTTCATAACAATATTAATAGGATAAAACTTTACTTTGGGTATTTCCACAATGCATAGCAGAAAATCAAAGAAAAGATATTTAAGTAGAGCACATAAACTTGCCAAATTCTAAAGAATAATATAATACAAAAGGCCAATGGAATGGCAACAAATTTTACAGAAAATTAGGAATATCAAAAAATATATTGAAAAATCATTTAAATGTCTTAATATATGTAGATTTACATGATCTTTGAAATTATTTAGAAGAAATTAGAATAATCTTAAACGTTAACTACAATAGGTTAATTTAGGCACATAAAGTAGCGGCCGAAGCATTTTTCCTTGATAGCCGCAACAAACTATTGCAAGTAGCATCGAAAAAGGGGGTAAAATTAAAAATTAACAGAAAGTGTAATAAAGATGAATTTCTTACTGACTCGATTAAAATTGAACAAAGAACAATGGGACAGAACAGTGGAATTATTGAGAACAGCTTCAACATTACTTACTGACTTTGACGGCAAATCGGAAAACTGGTGTTCATTCATTGAGACCCTATCATTAGTGGCCTAAATAAAAGACACGTATAAACAATTAGCTATTTCTTCAATAAAAAACCAAACTAAAAGGGGAACAGCTAGAAACCTTACTAATGATGAAAACACATAAATGCGGTAAAAATAGACCAAAAAACTCGGTTAAGAGTGAATCAGTCAAAATAGCAATCGCCAAAATGATGAACATAAAGCAAAATAATTAAACAACTAATGCATTTTGCAATGTATTAGAAAATTTGGCAAAGGCATTGGAAAACGCTTATATATCAAACGGATTATCTAATGAATTGGCTATTCCATACAGACAGCTGTAAAAACCATTACAAAAAATTGCACTGTTGACAAGGTCAAACATATAATGGAAGCCGGACAGGTCAACAAGTCAGACAGTTTGTAAATAGTTCAACAGAGGCAACTGCAGCAAAATGCCATATGTTTTTACAGTAGAATATTTTAGAGGAAAAGACAATGGTGCAGCCGACGCACTGTCGCGCATAACCGTAAATGAAAAAGACATGACAGAAGAAGCCAATTCAATTTTAAGGATCACAACAAGATTCATGGCGAATAAGAAGCCAAATAATACCTCCAATAAACCTCAGAATAATATTAATAAGAATAATGAAAAGCCCAATATGTACGTACCTACTACGAATTCTGACGTCAGAAAGTATTACAAATTGAAGATTACGAATAGAAGATGTTACATTATAATAGGAAAAACTGTAATCACAATGTTCTCCCATTGGACATTGTGAAGTGTACAGAACAATAGAAAAGGTATTACTATTGGAAAAATATATCAAAAGACATAATAAAATATGAAAAATCATGTAAAACGTCAAACATCTAAGACTAGCAAACATTTCAAAGGGATAAGCATCGTCATCTTTAATATAAATTATTTACCTGCAGAGACTCTACCACGAAAAATTACAAGATTGTGTTTCTATACCTAACAAAATTTTTAATACGGCCTCATTATCTGCTTACCAAAGAAAGCCCCCTAGGCGGTCTACCCTTCGTTTAAGACGATATATCAAATTTCGAAAGCTATTTACCAACTGTGTAATATCAGCGATTATTACCAATGACACTGATAAACTGTTTTTATGCTAGAGTGTGGGCTTTTGGACACAGATGCAATTGTATCATGCATTGGCTCAACTCTGGCCACTTATAATTTGTCTGAGTTTTCGAATTTCACCCTTTTAAGACCTTCGTAAAAACTGCAGACGCACAGTTGCGCCCGTAGAGCAAACGAGGTTGCAAAAACCAAAATTTTTATGAGCGCCCACGAAGTTTTGAATAAACCCATGTTATAGGAAACTTTTCAACGATTTCAAATATGCCACTCTTAATAATATCACATTTTTAGTTTAGAAGATATAACCGTTCAAAGGTGAACGACTTTCGTTTTTCAAAAAAACACACAATTTTTAGTCAATTTGTTGCGATTTCAGGTATAATATCACGAAATTTAGGTAACGAATCGCCATATTTTTTGTTTGTTTTGATTGATGTATTTATTAAATGTATAATGATAAAAAAAAATTACCTGTTTGCTTTGTGTTTCTCCTGGTAAATCACTATTTAAAAACTATCCCTTTTTTCACTATTTTTTAACTTTGACGGAAAATAAAAAAAATCTATATTTTTCTATATTTGCCATATTTGCAAAACCTGTTCTTTGATTATTTCTTTACCTAATTCAAAAGGTTTTATCTGCCCGTACGTGCCCGTTTGGCTTCTTGAGGTAAAAAAGTTTAAAAAGACATGGTTGCAGAAATTGTATGGCGTCCATCCCTTATATGTTCTGACTGACAGTATTTTTTTTTAGTAGTAAATTTTTGTTAAATTTTTTTTTGTAGTAGTAAATTTTTAGGCATGGTAGCATAAGCCTATATATTGCAAAATAAGCACAATGCCTGGATTAGTCTACGACTGAAAGTTGGCGCAACAATTACTGAAACCATTAAAGAATTTGAGTACTGAAAACATGGCGTTGAACAATTTAAAATTATTTGAACTGTTTAGAAAGTCAACCACACCAAAGTTTTTCACGGAAGCTGCTTTAGAAGAACTTGAACTTGTTTATGGACTTTCCAAAGAGAAATATGAGAAACTACGGGCATCCTTAACGCGACACGGCGCTGACGTTTTACCCGGATACAAGCATATTACGCAAGCCAAAATAAATTCTCGACCACTGCATACGGAGTTTACGGAAGTCTCTGCGAAAGCCAATCTGCAGAATCTCATGGGCCATACAGTAAAACGGTTGTTGGAGAGTCTTCCTGAAAATGAGGTGAAAATTCTTCCTGACAAGTTGACATTGATCAGCAAATGGGGCTGCGATGGATCATCCGGACAAAGCGTTTATAAGCAAAGGATATCTTCAGATGACGCTACAATATCGGACGGAAATATGTTTATGGCATCTGTTGTTCCTTTGCGGCTAAAATCTGATGTTTCCCTACACTGGAGAAATCCACGTCCATCATCAGTGCATTATTGCCGACCCATAATGTTTCAGTTTGAAAGGGAATCGGCAGAACTCATAAGGATTACGGTGAAGGACATTGAAGAACAAATAAGCAAGATTAAGCCTACAAAGCTGCGAATTGGAAAAGGAAAATATATTGGATGCAATTACGAGTTCCACCTGACCATGGTTGACGGAAAAGTCGTAAACGAACTGACAGGAACAAAATCAACAATGTCATGCCCAATTTGCAAAAAGAGTCAGAAGAACTTTGGTAATTTAAACGATTCTACAAATGAAGAGAGTTACGAATATGGAATATCACCATTGCACGCATGGATTAGGTGTATGGAGTTCTTGCTAAAACTGGCGTATACCTTACCACAAGAGGAGGAAAACTTCCATGAAAATATATCAATAAAGGATAAGGAAAAGATCAGAAAGAACAAAATACAGGATGCTTTTTTAAAACAAGTTGGACTAAAAGTAGACTGTCCCAAGCACGGATATGGTAACTCAAACGATGGAAACACTGCTAGGAGATTTTTTGAAAATGATGAGGCAGTAACTAAAATCACTGGAATTGACAATCAAATCGTGAAAAGATTGGGAACGATCTTGGATGTTTTAAACTGCAAAGAAAATGTCAATTCTACAAAATATGGAGAATATGCGTCGAAAACTGCATCTCTTTTAGCAGTAATGTATCCACAGAAGAAGTTGACCCCGACCGTCCATAAAATATTGGCGCATGGCAAAGATATAATTGAGTTCCAGTCCTTGCCAATTGGAGAGCTTTCTGCAGAAGTACAGGAGTCTCTTAACAAATTTTATAAAAAATATAGATTACAGAACACACTCAAAACATCAAAGGTAAGGCAAAATGAGGACCTCTTCAACATGTTGGCAGCATCTTCCGATCCACTTATTTCTTCCCTGCGGCATGTGAAATCACGAAAAGAGTTAGAAAATAATTATAGTTTAGAAATGCTTAGTCTTTTAGATATACCTTCTCTTACGACTTGTGATGAATATTTTACAGAAAATTGAAAAAACTAATTTTAAAAAAATAATTTTTTTTTAATTTGTTGGGTAATAATTTAAAACATAAAGCCCTAAAGAAAAAAAAACTATTTAAAAATGTAAAAATAATTTTTTTTAGTTACCATAAAATTGATTTTTCTACTACTTTTAACTTTGATAACCCATAAGTAGGCCCCTACAAGGCGTAGCCCCCTTTCCAAACGCTCATTTCATAGGCTGAACAGTTATCTATCATATGCTGTTTAAACTGTTTAATTATCTTATTCGGTTCAAAAGATATGATTTTTGCAACGAAAAAACTCAAACGCCGCCACTGTGAGACGGTAGGGTACAGAAAACCATATGAAGGCTAGAAGTAGATGTTTCATTTAAAGGTCAAGTTCAAAAAGTTAAGTTTTTAATTGTACCTCGATTTCTCAACGAATTATTTTAGGGTTAGACTTTTGGAAGGTATTCAAATTTGGAGCGGATATCTTTGAGCCGGCAACGAATTCCTGTTTTGATATAACTCCACAAAAATATTTAACTGAATTAGCTTTGTTTCAAAATATAGATGATCATTTTTCAATGCCGTTTCAAAAGTCTTCTTAGTCGAAAGAATCAGAATATCCCATTACTCCACAGCAGCGTCACCAGTTAAATGCTATAAAAAATCTTTTTCCAAATTTTGAAAAGCAAGGCTTAGGGAGGACGAGCGTAATCCAGCATGAAATTGATAGCGGTGATGCAAAACCCATTAAGCAAAGATTTTACCCCGTTTCACCCGCGGTAGCAAAATAAATATACAAAGAAATAGATAGAATGTTAGCATTAGGGTTCATAGAAGAGTCCATCTCACCATGGGGTTCCACTATGTGACTAGTGGTGATATAATAGTTTATTTTATTTGTAAAAACATCAGTCGCAAAGTCAGCAGTTTTGGATTCAACGTTCAATTCAATAAATAAAATTCACTAGAACAATAACTAAGACTCTGTTTTTGTTAACTTATAAACACTTGAAAATTAGACAGAGTGTGCCAATAGTTGTTGTAATCACCCCTTTTCCCCAAATTGCAATCGTAAATAATTCACTAGAACAATTTTTCACTCAAACAAAAATTCCCCTTATCGGGATTGATTTTTTCCCTCGAAATTTTTTCCCTTTTCCCTTAGATTTGTTCGCTTAAATTTTGCTGGGGAACTGCCTACATTATGCCAGTTTTTATATGTTTTAATTAGAATATTTACATCAATAACACATTTTTTTAATTCAACATCAGTTAGTGCAGTGCAGACTAACATTATGCTCGTCAAGATACAAAACAAAGAGATTTATCTATTGGTTATAAATTTATGAAGATTTTTTATTAAAAAAATATTTTTTAAATGATCCGATACAAAAATTTATTTTATTGAAATGGGTCAGTACCAATGTCTAGGGTATGTTAGGCAGGTAGCCGTGTTGCCACAGCCCACTTGGGTCCATTGATTGACCCTTTTGTGTCTAGGGTAACTTCAAGGGCTTTTAAGCATCTTGCACGTCACGTTCTTGAAATGAAATTGTTCTCTGTTGTAGAATCTCCTCCTCTTGCAACAACACAATAGCACCATTCATTAACATTTCTAAATTTTTCATAACTTTAAAAAAATTTGAATATTTTTTTCTTTGTTAATATTTTCTTCTTTCTAATTTGTATTCAGCATGAATTGATAGCGGGAACAAACGTTCCCATGAAACTCACGATAGCAATTTTCCCTTCATGGGGAATGAAAATTTCATGGGAACAAAAATTTCACATTTTGTTCACGATAGGGGTGAATATATTGTATGTGAAAAATTTTTTAACTGTTATAGACAGACATCTAATATTAACAAGGAACTTGTATTGTTAAGTCTTCTACAACAGCACGTACAACCTTTCAATTTGGAAGTTAAGAAGTGCCTCTATAGTTGACGCAATTTGATGTATACGGCCAAACTGCTTAATAGTTGTTGACATCAGTTGAAATTTACAAGGAACCTGTATTTTTAAATCCTATATAACAAAAATTATAAAATGTGGAATTGCAAGGTAAAGGGTGCCCCAATAGATAATGTAATTGGATGTTTATTGCAAAACTGTTGAACCGTTACAAACAGTTGGTTGCAATTTACAAGAATTCTGTAATTCTTAGTCCGCTTCAAAAGAAAGCATAATATTCGCTGAATAATTGATATAATTCATTGTATGTGCCCAAATTTTTGAACTATTGTAGACATCGGCTCTTAATTCGTTAAGCAATTTTTTATATATTAGTATTTCTTTAAAGATCTCTTCGAAAAAATTTTAAAATTTCAGAGCCTCGTTACTCGAAAAACATGGACGAGCGCGAAGCTTTTCCCTGGACGTTTTATCTTATTTCTTAACTTTCTATCGTGACTTTATTGTTCCAAATGACATGAAAAAATTAGAGGCAGGCGTGGTGTTTTGCCTGCTGCCTCGAAGGACATGGACCGATCATACTGATTTCCAATAGCACCTCTTTCGATACTATATCTGATAGGTTGACATATCTATTTTTTATGTTTGTGTGTTGCCGAGGCAAATTGATTTCAACAGTAAGACGGACGAACAGACGGAGATCGCTCAATCGACTTCCAGAAACCAGAATATATACACTGTATGGGTCGGAAATGGATACTGTAGAATTATATATATTTGAGAAGTTCCTGTGTAAAAGCCTCTGGATTTCCATTTTGAGAAAGAACTTCCCCTAATGATTCATGGCTCGCATCCGTTGTTAAGACAACAACTTTTTTAAAATTTGGGCAAGATAAAACTTGAGTTGTACATACAAGTTTCTGTAATTTATTAAAAGATTCCTTGTACTAGCATCAATTACTTAACCTTTTTTAGTTTAGAAATTATTGGCAGAGCTACCTTACTATAATCTCTCATAAATTTACGATAAAAACCTGTATAACAAAACTAAAGCTATTAAAAAATAACTAGAAGATATAAGCTATATGCGTGCCAAATTTCATCTAAACCCGGTTTTTGCGTGACTCGGTAACAAATATTTAAACACAGCCTTTTTTTAATTTTCTCCATTATCAATCTGTATTAATTGATTACATACAGGGGTTGGTTTGCGATCAATTAAAAATAAATCTCTTTGAAAGTGACCTGAAGGGACTTTTGATTAATTCGCCACAATCTGATGATATTATAATTACTAAAAACAAATTACAATAAAGAAAATATACACGGTAATTAGTTACTTCTCATCAATTTGGGTTTATTGAGAATTCTCACCTTATTTTTTTTATTTTTAATATTAAAATTAGTTTTACAAGAATTTTAAGTAAATTAATTTTATTAATTTAAGGGTTATAAAAAAGGGTAATGTATGATATCAAAATTGCTTAACGGTTGAAAATTAAGTTACCATAAATATTGAGTTTGCCATACAAGAAACCTCGGTTTCCTTTAGAGCAAACCTGTATACATACAATTGGAATTCAATAATTGGAGAGTACTAAAAAGTGTTATTCAATTCATTTAAATTTGGCTTTATAAATACAGCAAATAATTTTAAAATAAGAATGTAAGACAGGTTCTGGTAATTCATTTTAGTAAAAAATAATCTTGGAAAATTCATATGAAGAAATTATATAATTCATATAAAAGAAAAAAAAATATATATGTATATTTTTAAATGTGTTCAAACGTTGTTTGGACATGCTCCCTCCACCAAGTTACACTTTTGTTGACGTGTTGTCTGTAAGGCACAGGACATTTGCCAGTGATTTGATCGCTTCAACAATTATCTTGGTATTTGGAGTTGTTGACAATGTAGCTGCTGTAGGCTCTAGAGATTGCTGCATTGCTGTCGTTTGTTGGTTGCGAAGGGTTTTGGTTTGACTTGCTTTCCTAGAACGTTTTAGAGTGGGATGCAGTAAAGTATAGTGAAACATGTCACATTTCTTGCACGTATCCATCGAGGTGCAAGATCGCAAATCGTAGCTTCTTGCCAAACAATTGACGCAATACCTATACTTTTCGACAGCATCTTCTCGTGGTACTTTTTGCATACCATGCATTTATAAATGGCGGGATCTTTACGTGCTAAGCGGTCACTACGCAGGTGGCGACGCTTCTCCGTATGGCGATAAGATGTTAGTCGTCTGTTGTTCCTTAAGTAAAGATAAATTTGTATATTATTATCTATGATTTAGTGGATTATATAGCTTTTGAACATAAGGCTGGTTATTACGCGTATTAATTATTTGTTAGTGTAGGTGAATGGTAAATATTATTAGTGTATAATTGTCGGAAATTCGTCATCTTTTAAGTATGGTAATAAACATAATTTTACTATCGGCTTGTAGCTACACGAACATCTGCTATACGAACGTTTCTATCTGGGCCTAAGAAATTTTTTTTGGTTCTTCCTAGGCGCCATTCGTGAGGTGGTTGCAAATCATCGACAACGACAACAAGATCCCCCGCCCTTAGATTGGAAGAAGAGTATAGCCTTTATCTTCTCCCATCTATTAATAAGAGACATATTTTCGAAACTTTGCTCTGGAAGAGCCATTATGGGAGCTCCTCTTAGAAAATAACCGGATGTTAAAGCAGTGAGGTCTTCGGGATCCTCGGACAAAGAGGAAATCGGACGAGAGTTTAAAACTCCCTCAATTTTTGCTAAAATGCTAGTAAATTCTTCAAAATTTAACTGTTGGACACCCGCTATTCTCTTAAGATGATATATAAAACTTTTAACCGCGGCTTCCCATAAGCCGCCCATGTGTGGTGCGTATGGCGGGATAAATTTCCACTCAAACCCATGTGCTAAATATTTCTCTGAGAGTTCTTGTGCTGCATTTTTTACAAACGAGTTAAATTCAGGTTCTAGTACTCGGCTTACACCTAAAAAGTTTTTACCATTGTCAGATATAACCCTTTGGGGTAGCCGTAGCCTTCCTACAAATCGAGAAAATGCAGCCTGAAATGCTTGAGATGACAGATCAGAACAGAGCTCTAGGTGAATGGCCTTTGTGCTAAAGCAAACAAAAACGCTTACATATGCTTTAACAAAGGTTCTTTTGCGTAAAAGTGATATTTTGATTTCGAAGGGTCCAGCGAAATCAACACCTGTTATCTGAAAGGGAACCGATAAACTACATCTTTCTGGGTGCAGAGGTGCCATTACCTGTGAGCTCGTTTGCCTTTTGTGAATTATACAAGTTTTGCAGTGGCGTATTATATTTTTTATTCGGGGCTTGAGTCTTGAAATCTAAAATTCTGTCTGTACCATTCTGCACATTTGACTACATTCAGCATGGCATAGAAATTGATATAAGTAGGTGAGGTAAAGGTGGCAAAAGCGGGAGTTGCCAGGTAATATTATAGGGTGTCGCTCATTGTAGAGTAAAAATGAATGGGCTAGTCGGCCGTTGACTCTTAAAACATACTTTGAATCTAGGAAAGGATTTAAGCTCTTAAGGGAACTTTTATTAAATACAACTTGTGAGTTATTTAAACATGGGCATTCTTCAACATAAAAAGTTTTTTGAGCTATAATAATGATTCGATATATAGCAAAATTCATTTCTGCCTGAGTTAGTCTGCCCTGGAAAATTTTGATGAACATCCGACCTTTTATTCTTTATGCATTTATTGAGAAACCGAAACGTGTAGCAAACGACACGTAGGGCTCTACAGTAAGACGAAATTTATCTAAAATATCATTAGCCTCTACTTCGGCGTGCAGAGATTGCGTTTCCTTGGGTTTTACTAAATTTCTCAAGGGATTTCTGTTAGGCCATTCTTTTACCATGATGGTCCGTACCACCAGAGATAATTTTGTGTGTTCGGGGCTAAAAGGTGAATTTGGCTTGGAAAGCCACCCCGAGACTATTGATGAGGTGTTCTATAAATATATGTCTTGGGATTTTAAGCGTAGGGATGAGCTAATATAGTTTAATAGTTTCGCCAATTCGCCAAACAGCGCCATTGAGACCAGACGTGGTAGGCAAACTGTTTGAATTGGCGGCACCTTACTTTTCGCAATTAACAAGTTTAAAAAAATGTTCCTGCTAGAGTTTTAACATCGTATATATATAGCGGCACAATAAGCTGATTTGGAAGCATCAGAAAATCCGTGGATTTATACATTGTCTGATAATGTATATTGTAACCAGCGAGATACGGATATCGTCTCTAGTTTAGACAGATCTTTAGCGAGATCATCCCATTTCCTAAGAGACTCTGAGAAAACATCTTCATCCCATTCGAGTCCATCGAGCCATAATTGTTGCATCAAAATTTTTGCTCTGATGATTATGGGTGCCAGCCATACCGCGGGATCAAATAAATTTGCAACTGACGATAGAATTTGACGTTTGGAGATTTTCATAGCTTGATCAGGAGGGGAGAAGCAGTAAGAAAATGAATCGTCAAGAGCGTTCCATATATGACCAAGAGTTTTAGTGGAGCTGGCTTCATAGAAACGCAAAAAATTGAGATCGTAAAGATCCTCCTATGGCATATCCGCAAGTAACTTTGGGGTCGTTTGCCGTAATCTTTTTTAAAGGAAATCCTGCTGATCGCAGTGTTTTAATAAGTTGAGTTATGGTAATACGTGTCTCTTCTATAGAATAACCGCCCAAAAGAATGTCATCAACATAGGTTTCTCTGCGTATAACTGATGCTGCTTAAGGGTATATTGATTCAGGGTCTGAGGCGAGTTGCAAAAGGGTTCATATAGCGAGATACGTGGCGCAGTTCACCCCAAAAGTTACTGTTTTTAGTTGATAATCCTTCATTGGACCATCACTTTGACTCCGAATTAATATTTGTGAATTAATATTTGACGATACATTTTCTCTATATCGCCTCCAAACACATATTGATATTTCTTCTAATTCAGTATCATGGTTATTAAATCGCTCTGTAGGGTTGGGCCTGTGTGGAGAATGTCATTTAGAGAAAATTGTGATTTTGATTTTCTAGACGCATTAAAAACCACTCGTACTTTTGTGGTTTTATGCTCTGGGCGTACATCTGCGTGATGTGGCAAGTAATACGAATAGTATTTGCCCTGAGATAAAATTTCCTGTGGCGTGGTTTCTTCCATGTGATCAAGAACCAAATATTCACTTAAAACCTTTTGGGACTGAAAGTGGGGATCTTCAGCTAGAGTTTTTTCCATTCTGGAGTATTGAGCCAACGCTACGAAACGAGATGAGCCAAGATATACTTCTTTAGGAAATTCAGCCTTGAATAGTAACCGTACCATATATTTACCATCTGGCTGCCGGGTAGTGGTTTCAGTGTAGTTTTTCTCACATATTTAATCTTCCACAGAACGGGGATTAGTTTCAGGAATTTCTTCCTGTTCCTAGAAGTTTTTGAGATCTGTGGTTTCGGACAGTTGCACTGAGGTTGTGAAGGACTGAATGGTTTAGGTTTTCATGGGACCACTAAGCAGCCATCCGAAAATGGTGTTGTAAGCCGATGTTTGGCCGCTAATGTTTTTTTAATCCCCTTAACCCTCTAGTGCGAAAGGAAATGGTTTAAAAACAAACTTTTGTTCTAGCAGTTTGTAAAATTTTCATTTATAAGGGCGCAGGAGGCGAAAAATCCTTTGATGCAAATTTGCATCATTGCGCATTTAGCGCAAAGTACTTACCATAAAAAAACAATACACACTATAATATTGTAATAAAAAAAGAGTGTAACTTATGTAAAAATCACAACTGTTTATAAACCTGTTGAACTTAGTTAAATTTTAAGGTCAGAAAAACACACTGTTTCCTCTACGCACAACAAACGAATGAGCAGGCACTTCAAAATTGCACAATAATTCAATGGTGCTATAACGGTACTTCAAAAGCAGAGAAAACGACGTCTATTAAATGGAGACAACATATACCGAACATTTACATAAAACTGTTTTCAAATTTTAAAGCTACAGAGGGATATTCGGTATGATTCAAATTTGCATCACTGCGCACTAGAGGGTTAATATTGAAACAATGTTCATAATCGTTGCCAAGAATTAAATCTATTTGAGAAGATTTATTGAAGGTCGGGTCTGCTAGATCCAATTCAGAAAGAATGGGTGAATATGGGATTTCTGGAAGTCGCTTTGTAACCTTGGGCAGCACAATAGCTTTGATAGAACACCTAAGATTGTGCCTTTTAGCATATAAAGTAAGCTCACACTCTTTGTTAGCAGTTTGCCTACAATATCAAAATGGTTTTTTTTTGTATGGGATCTGTAGGCGCTTTCGTATCCTTTCAGATAGGAAAGTTCTTTGGGAAGCCGGATTAATTAGAGCTCTGATGGTAAATAATTCAACTCTATGTTCAATCTGCATCAATGCAGTACGTAAGAGAATGTTCCCATTGCTCATAGAGCAATTTGCTTGAACTTGCTTTGATGTTTTAGGGGTTTCATCTAAAGAATTGTGTTCTTGGGATTGGGTCATATTATAGACGGTTTTTGGAGTTTGGTTAATATTCTAACGCGAGGATTCTTTTCTTTGAATGCTTTCCGCTTGGGCTGAATTAGGAAATTCTTTGCCCACATGAAGCAGAGTATGATGGTTTTTCTTGCAATGAAGGCAAGTTTGCTTACTTGCCCAAGATGTGACACAGCAAGGCAATTATTGCAATATTTATTCTTAAATACATAATCGACCGTATGTTGAACAGTGAAGTTCCAGAATTTAGGGCATGTTCTTAAGGGGTGACTTTCGTTACATAGCTTACACGAATACTCTCTAAAATCATCTTGAGAGGTGTATGTATGAGCCTTTAGTGCAGTGAATTGAGAATTTGAGCTATTAAAACTATTTTTAGAGTTTTTTAATATTCGCAAGTCGTTCTAATGCCTCATATCGGTCGACAAGGAATTGAGCCATTTGAGACCATTTGGGTAAGTCCCTTGGTGCTGCTAATGACTGTTCCCAAAGTGAGAGAGTAATTTCGGGTAATTTAGTGGATATTAAGCGATCCAGAAATGGGTCCCAGCTCTCTTCTTCAACATCAAGAGTTTAGAGGGTAGCTAGGGAATCATTAACTAATGACTGAATTGATTCGCTATCCTCTTTGGTTGTCGCTGGTATGTCAAAGAGAATCTTAATCTGATTATCCACTAAAACGCGCTTGTTTTCATACCGGGTCTTTAATGCGTTCCATGCGAGTTCAAAATTGTCGTGGGAAAGACTGTATCGTTTAACAATTGCACCAGCTTCACCTTGTGTTTTATTTCGAAGGTGATATAATTTTACAACTGCGGATAATTTAGGGTGGTTTATGTAAACTGCTGTCCCTAAATAAGGGCCATTGTTCATAACTGCCTTTGAACACTTCTGTGTCGCATGGGTGGAGTTTTATGCAATTATCAGCATCTTGGGTGTTGTTCTGACTAACGGTTTGGCGTTGTGGGGCATACTGAGAAGTTGAAATGGTGGATTGCCAAATGAATCTGACCTGTGAATTTTCACTAAGTCTAGGATTTAAGAACTACATGTGTAATAGGCATCTTCACAAGCTTCATAGTCTTTTTTGATAAGCTCTTTGATTTCGATATTATTTTGAAATAAAGAAACTTCCTCGTACGAGGATTCCAGCCTGGACCATCTAGAATCTAACTCTTTTATTTTGATTTCAAGAACTAATTCCGTTTGTTCTTCGACCGGTGTTCTACTAAATTTCGCACAGAACTGAATCAAATGATCACAATCAAATTTGAACAATTCCATTAAAGAATTGTCAGAATTGGTTCGATCTGACGATGTCTTGTTTATACATAATTGGAAGTAAGTTCAAATATTGAACTGGTGTAATTCTGAAAGGCTAATAAATCTTAAAGGGTTTTAAACTGATTATGATCAAATGAACTGAAAGCACTGAATATGTTAAATGGTTTAAAGAGTTTTAGGATAGATGTTCTAGATGGAAGTGGTTCTTTACTACCATAAACTGATTGTAAAAAAATTAAAATTATGAGTATGAAATTAAATTCTTTTTTTTCTCGAAATTGTGCGAAATATTTCCCAAAGTACTTTAAGCAAATTATAAGAGCTAGAGTTGGCCTTGATTTAGTTTTCTCTTGAACAATTTCCTTTTTTTTTATTTTATGTATACTCTAATGTTTTGAATAAATGTATGTGTTTTGCATATGTAGTGGTAGCAACTTACGGGATCATTTATCCCCCAGTCTTTATTCAGCCGTGCTTGTGATCAGACAACATGATTGTGTATTAATTTTGAAATTGAAAATAAATAAAAACAAAAATAAAAAATTAAAAAAAAAACACAAATCAGTTGTTTAAAGTTAAAAACAAAGGGATTAACATTCCATTAAGGGATTAATACTAATCCATAGAAAAAAAAACAAACAAACAAAAGCATTTTTTTTTTAATATTAAAACAAACAAAAATTAAATAAAAGTGCAACAACAGAAGTATTGTACAATACTAAAGTGTATTTGCACAAATTTTTTGTGAAAACAACAGCCCACAAAACATTTGCTATTATTTTTGCATACAATAATTATAACACTCACTAAGTGCTTTGTTTTTAAACCAATGTGTAAAAACTAAAAACACTACCAGTATGGAAACTGGTGAACCAGACTTCAGTGAAAACGGTAGCGACGATAATGCTTTATTTTGGCAAAGCGTACCGACAACAAAACGCAAGCAACTTGAATCACCTACAGTACATCAACATAAAAGAATTTATTTATCTTGCGGACCTAGCACATCAACCAGCAATACATATGTAGCCCTTAGTATAATTGATGAAGAATATGAAGCCCCTGAAGTAACACCAAAAGCGCAACCAATTGATATACCAAATGTACAAAATATTAGTATTATGCTTAAAAATATTTGTAATTTAATAACTGCTGATGAATTCAATTATAAATCTTTAAGGGAGGGTTTAGGTAGGTTTATTGATTAAAACAGTGGACTCCTATCGCAAAGTTATTAAATATTTAGATGAGTCAAAAATTAGTTTTCATACCTATCAGCTTAAGCAAGAAAAAGCTTATAGATTTGTAATTAAGGGTCTTCACCATACAACACCAATAGCAGATGTAAAAGCAGAATTATTATTACTAGGTCATCAAGTTAGAGCTGTAGTTAATGCTAAAAGTCGGGTGACAAAAGAACCTTTATCAATGTTTTTCGTGGATTTAGATCCAAATACAAATAATAAAACAATTTATGATATTAAACATATAAACAATGCTTTGGTCGAAATTGAGCCACCATTAAGGACAAACGATTTAGAACAATGTCACCGCTGCCAACAATTTGGGCACACTATGTGGTATTGCAAAAAGCCGTACAGATGTGTTAAATGTGGCATGGATCATCCAACTTCCGAGTGCAAAAAACCTATTGAAACACCTTCGCGTTGTGTTCAGTGTTTAAATAATCATACCGCAAATTACAAAGGATGCAAAGATCTTATCTTAAATAGACCGTGAAGACAAAATCGTTTTTCAACATAGCAGAATCCGAACCATTTCACCTTAAATTCAAATGATTATCCAAATTTAAATGGTAATTTTACAAGCCAAATATTTCAATGTGTCATATTCCGAAGCAGTTAAAAGTCCTGATTCTAATTATATAACTCGACTGGTGAAATTAGAAAAGTTGATTGAAAATCTTGTGAATATGATGACAGTTATAATGACAAAATATGCAAATAAATTTTAGGATAGCAATATGGAATGCTAGTGGGCTTTCTAATCATAAAAACGAAACTGAATTACTTATTAAAAGTAACAACATTGATATATTTTTAATATCAGAAACACATTTTACAACAAAACTTGCTTTAAATTAAATGGATTTGATACCCGTGTAGCTTACCATCCCGATAATAAAGCTCATGGGGGTGCAGCAATTTTAGTAAAATCTACTATAAATTATGAAGTATTGGAACCATTTGAAGAACCATATTTACAAGCAGCTGGTATTAAAGTTAGATGTGATAATTACTTTCTTAATGTCTTTGCTATTTACTTTCCACCACGACATAGTGTAAAATGTCAGCAATATGAAGACTTTTTTAGTAAAATTAGTTCAAAATTTATCGTTGGTGGATACTTTAATACTAAACATCCATGGTGGGGGTCACGTTTAGCAAACCCAAAAGGAAAAGAGCTATTTAAATGCATCAAAAGGAACCACTACTCATCTCTTTCAACCGGTAAGCTCACATATTGGCCAAGTGACGCAAACAAAATTCCAGACCTTTTGGATTTTGTAATATTTAATGGCATATCAAGATCTCTACTAGATATTTTGGATAGTGACGATCTAAATTCAGATCACACCCCATTCATAGTCTGTTACGATACTCATATTGAGCTTCATGCTGCAAAGCATATAATATTTACAGAAAAAACTGACATCCAGCAATTTACATCTTATATAGAAAGTAATATTAATCTCAATCTTTCAATTATATCGGCATATGAATCGGAAGACGCCATAGAAACATTTTCTAAGCTAATCTGTGAGGAAACATTCGTATCTAGGCCATTGAATTTATCACCAAATGGGAATAATGTAAGGTTATTCAATGAAATCAGGCACTTTTTAAGAAATAAAAGATACTTGCGTAGGATATACCACACTACCAGAAATCCTTCGGATAAGACGAATTACAATAATGCATCGATTTATTTAAAAAAGCGTATTTAAGGAATGTTTGGAGACCGTTTTCCAACCATTTACCTTAAACCAACAAACAGATAAAGAGGAAATTGATAAATTTCAAGATATTGCTTGCCAAATGAGTTTTCCGATTAAACATATTTCCCCTGCCGACGTTGAAAAAGTTATTGTTAATCTTAATCACAAAAAAAGTCCAGGATATGATGGTGTTTCCTCCAAAATGATAAAATCAGTACCTAAGAAAGCTAAAGTATTTTTAACCACACTATTAACCTCTGTTTTAAGATTAAAATACTTTCCTTCTCAGTGGAAGTACGCAGAAATCATTATGATTCCAAAACCAAACAAAGATGAACATTTAGTTACTTCATGCAGACCTATAAGTTTACTACCAATTTTTTCTAAATTTTTTGAAAAATTATTGTTGGAAAGGATGTTGCCTGTTTTAGAATCAAATAACATAATTCTACAACATCAGTTTGGATTCAGACATAAGCACGATACTCCAGAACAATGTCACAGGATTGAAGACGTCATATCAAATACATTAGAAACAAAAAAAATACTGCTCGGCAGTTTTTATGGACCTACAACAAGCACTTGATAGAGTGTGGCATTCAGGTCTGTTGTATAAACTTAAAAAGTTACTTCCAGCTCCTTTTTATATTCTTTTGAAGTCCTGTTTAAGTGAAAGAAAATTCTATGTTAGAGTAAACAATGATCAATCTTCCTTTGGATTAATTCAATCAGGTGTTCCACAAGGAAGCGTTTTAGGACCGGTATTTTACACAATTTATACCTCAGATATGCCAGCAGTGGATGGTTTGACTATAGCGATGATGATATGCTGATGATACAGCTATAATGGCTTCTAGGGATACACCTTCGGAAGCCTCCCTTTTTATACAAAATGGATTGAATCTTATTCAAGAATGGTTGAACAAATGGAACATAAAGGTAAATGCAGAAAAATCTGCTCACATAACATTTACATTGAGAAAAGGCGATTGCCAGTAACACCTAATGGAATAACTCTTCCACAAACTACAAATGTAAAATATCTAGGACTTCTCCTAGATAGACGATTAACATGAAGTGAACATATAAAAGCAAAGCGGAAACAGTTAAATTATAAATAAAAAAAATGTTTTGGCTTTTAGGGCCTAAAGCAACATTAACATTGGAAAATAAATTGTTGTTATACAAAACGATACTAAAACCAGTTTGGATGTACGGTATTCAGCTTTGGGGAACTGCTAGTAATTCAAATATAGAGATTCTTCAAAGGTATTAATCCAAAACGTTAAGAATTATTGTTAACGCTCGATAGTTTGACAAAAACGAAGTAATACATCGGGATTTTGGTATAATTACGATCAAAGAGGAATCTAATAGTTATAGTGATAGATATCTTTATAGACTAAGTCATCATCCAAATATTTTAGCCATAAATCTATTAAAAGATTCAGATGAAATTAGAACGCTCAAGACACATCACGTACTTGATCTCCCTTTCAGAAAATAGTATTAAGTTTATGTATATACGTATGTATTTATATATTTTTATTGAGTTTACTGGAGCTCAATAAGTTAAGTCATTTTTAAATTTATAAAATTTGCTTAATGTTTCTGTGGAAAATAGATCGCAAATAAATAAATATTAGGAAAAAAAGTACCCCCAAATACTGAACCCATGTAAATATGATAAATACGATGCACTAAAGCTTGACAATATCTACGAATATGTGAAAGAATAAACAAATTCAGTTGACAAACAGAAGAGAAAAAAATCCCCAAAGTTTTGTGCTTGCCTATTTATATAGATGAGTATAATTGTTCCCAGTAATGTGAAATTATAAATTTTTCGTTTTGATTTTCTTTTTTTAATTATAATTAAAATTGTTTTACTTTGCTTTAAAAAAAATTTTAATTTTTGATTTGTGTCATTTCAATATTTTAATTTTGTTTGTCTTTAAAAATTATTAGTATAGCCAACATCTCGATTATACTTGTTATTTTGGACATGAGTGTAATTTTATTTTAAAGAGAAAGTAAATGAAGATAAGAGAATACCAATAATCAAACAACCTCAAATATCCAAATATAAAGAAAATACTCTATTTCATTTTTCTTGTAATTCTCTGCATCTTTTTCATTGTAATCAAAATATTTAAAGTAAATTTTTAGTTTTTGTATAAGAGTTCTAACACATCTACCAAAAAATTTACAAATCGCACTTGATCAACAAGAGGGTATTAACTCAAAATTTTAAAATTTTCAGTAGAGTCAAAAAACTGTTTGTGGCCACGTTTTAACAGAATTTAAAAATTCAAATATACCATAGGAAGCAAATTCCATTTAAAAATATATTTACATCGTTTTTCCTAGAAATCTGTGCAAGTATTGCAAAAAAAAAACAATTTTTTGAGTTAACACAATTTTTCTGAAATTTTTCGATCATAAATGAAACAAATTTTATCAACAAGACAGTATCAACTCAAAACAAAACCAAATTAAAAATAGACTCAACTCAAAATAATACCTTTTTTATAAAAATTTACTAATCAATTCCATGTTAACATTTGTATTAACACGAAGTAATACCTTTTTGTTGAAATAAAGGTAATCACTACATTATCATGAATATGGTCTCAAAAGTGGTTTTTGAGATGAAAGAGTAAACGGAATACGTTGAAATTTTTACAGTAGATAGATATTGATGTTGTTACCTGAAAAAAGTGATATTTTAAAAATTTTGAGTTAATACCGTATTGTTGATCAAGTGCGAAATGTATTAATTTCTATACCTATGTATATCTAAAAAAGTACATGCTATAGCTATAATACTAGTTTGTAATTATTTGCGGGGCTCAATTTTTTCGGATCAAAAACCTTTTTGTATAACAACTAAATAAAAATACACAACATGTATTTTGAAATAATAATTTAAGGTTCTAGAAGTAAATAACAGTGCTCACATAATGTGCTTGAGATAAAAATGACAACACTGCTTTTCCTAATACGCAGCAGATGGAGGTAGAAATTCTCGAATATTCAAGAACGCCTAAAAATAGGGTATAAAAAAGCAACGCCAATACGTGCTGATTCATTCTGATTATGAGCGTCATCTAGTTAAGATCTCGTGGTACAACAAGTAAAGTTGCCAGCGTGTATTATTAATCGCGAATAGGTAAATCGTCAAATAATTGATTAAATAAAGTGTAATTTAATTTAAACTCTAAAGGTTGTGTATGTAATTATTTTGCAAATAAAGAACTCATAAATATCAAGTTTATAAATTTAAATAAACGTAACAATACAATAAAAACAGATAATTATTTTTTCATACTTTGTAAAAGAATGTCCAAAAACTACCATTGTATGAACATTCTTATGACAAGTGGAGGTGTAGTGTATGAACACTTTGCACACCACTGTATTGAAATTTAACATTCTTTACTTAGTCAGTGCAAAATTCAACAACAATAATTTTTATTATTTATTATATTATGCTAATATACTTTAACATTTTCAAATAAAAATGCAATGGGAATGTAAACAAAATTAAAAGCATGTTTTTTTTGTTGGTAATTTTTGTTAAAGCCTTAATATTTCTTTATTGGCTTTCAAAATAACTCTCAAATTTTTTTTGAAGTTTTTATACTTAAAGGAAATGTTATTTTTATATCTAACAATTTGTAAGCGTCAGCATAATTCATTGGAAATTATTAACTATAAATTTATGCTGACTAGAATTAATTTCAGATATAAGCTGGTAAATTATTTAATAAAACTCAGAATTAATTAGATTACGAACGAAACTTGTTTTGTTACATACTTCTTTTAATTCTCTCGGCAGGAGTGCTCATACAATACTCAAACATTTTTTCAATAATATGAAACATTACAAGCTATTATTATGCTAGTTTTTTCACTTCTTATGGCGTTTTCTCTTCTGAAAATAAATGTTACCCAACAACCACATATAATGTTTTGCATGAATAGAACAAAAACTATTATTGAATTTTTCCAACTACATTTACATGTCAGTAATGTTTAATCAGCGGTTCAAACATAAAGTAGTATAACATTGGGCTTAGCAACAAAAGCAAACATCACTTATCAAAAGTAAGACCTACTAATAAAAAGTGTAGCGTACTTACCCTTACATAAAATGTGTAACATATCTTACACTTTTTCGTGCAACATATTTTCAAAAGAACGTACTTTTAATTTACACTATCAAAAATTGTTTAGAAAAGAACACAAAGATGTAAAAATATTAAACATTGGCAACATTTTTGTTAAAAAAGAAAACGCCATTAGTTTGTCCTTTTTTTCAATTCTGTAAAAGGTGTTACACATACGCAACATTTTTGTTAGAAAAGAAAACGCCATTAGTTTGTCATTTTTTCAATTCTGTTTTTTATACAGGTTTAATAAACCTCCTTCTTTTTTTTAATATTAATAATAAAGAAGTATCTCTTTTTTTGTTCGTATGGCCAACTGCTCCAATTAAGTTATAAATTATAATTAAGTTTACGAGTTATCTTTAAAAATAAAATTTAAATTTTATTAAAAAATGTAAGTATCAAATAAATGTAAGTCTATTATTTTAAAAATATTTTTTAATAATCAATTATGAATTAAAAATCAAAAATTTACATACTAGGTAAGTATATAATTTTATAACATAAAAACAATAATAAAAAGAATAAAAATATAAGTATAAAAGGTTTTGTCAGTAATTACCAGATTTCAACATTTTTTATTTTTGAACATTTAATTATAAACATTTATGATATTTTTCATAAACGAGATTTTTATTTTCTTTTCCATGTTCATAAACGACCATATAAAAATTTTCGTACTACGGTCAGACATGAATTAGAACGTCTCTTTCGTTTTTAAGCATTCACATATGATAAGGGATAAATAACATAAACAAATACGAAGAATTTTTCAGCGTTGGAAACTTCTCTTGCGGAAGTTGCAACACTTATATCTTCCAAAGCAAGCGAATGGATGAAATTCCCGAAAGATCCAGAGGAAATAAAAGATGCTCAAATGAAATGGAAAGCAAATTATTGCTTTTCATTTGAAATTGGAGTGATTGATTTTACTCATATAAAAATTTAAAAACCGACAAATCAAAGCGATGAGTATATTTGTAGAAAAGGCTTCCACTCTATAAATATACAGGCAACTTGTGATGCGAAAGAACTTTTTACAAGCGTTGACATATCCTGGCCTGGTTCAGTTCATGACTCACCCATCTTACGAAACAGTGACGTATGCAGAATTATGCAAAAAGCAACGAATAATGCATTACTTCTCGGGGATGAGGGCTATGGAATATGTCCGTGGTTAGTGACACCATTCCGGAACCCAACATTCAACAAAGTGTTTAGAAGGGAACGTGTCTTTATAAAACGGTGTTTTGGGTAATTGAAGCAAAGATTTTCGATACTTTAATACAAAATTTGTGTGTCGACACAGTTAGTACCCCACGTAATATTTGTGCCTGCAGAACTCAGTCATTTCGGCACCGATTTTAAAATTTTTTTTGGTAATATGATAGACTATGCCTACAGATTGGTCCCGTTTAAAAAACAGTTCATAATCTTAAAAATTGAAGGGTGTCCCCGTACAAAATACACATTTTTGGGTTAATATATTTCCGTCTTCGCAACGTTCAAGGTAAGACCCCATATTGAAAAAATTGCTTCAGTACCATCAAGTATCGATTCAGTCTTTCATTAGTATTCCTTGCTCTTCCACCTGATGAGGCAATCAGAATATCATCGGCGTACATAAGTAAAAGATCCTCCCGTGGCGGTTGTGGTATGTCAGAAACAAAGATATTGTATAGCACAGGGACCAATAACGAGCCCTGTGGTACTTCAGCAGACATCAAGCCCTCGTCGGACCTAACGTCACCAACACGTACTCTGAAAGATCGGGCCCTTAGGAAATTGTCCACTATATGGCAAATGCCGATACCAAATCCTGTGCTTACTTATTTAAATACAAGGCCATCATGTCAAACCGTATCAAAAGTCTTGGCAAAGTCCAGGCTAACAGCTATGTTGGACACCTTCTATTCAGACCTCTGGCAACAAAGTCCGTCAGTGAGTGCGTTATCGAAAGTCCGTTCCTGAATCCAAATTGGAAATCTCTTAAAATGTCCTTCTCAATTATTATGTCATTTAGCTTTGCCAGGAGAAAGAACTCAAATAGCTTTCCGAAGGCAGACAGCAGGGAAATGGGCCTATAGCTTCCACACGCACCAGGATCCGATCTAGGTTCCAGAAGAGGAACGACGAGGGCTGATCTCCACGCTTTCGGAAAATAACCAACGTTATAGCAATGGTTAAAAACTATAGCTAGAAATCGCCATGCCACAACATTGGTCCTTTTCAGTACAATATCAGATATTCCGTCCACACCACAGGACCTTTTATTTGATCTACGCCTCAATACATTCCCTACAGATGCAAAGTCAATGAAACCTAACCTGTCCACTTCAGCACCCAAACCAACTAGTCCTCCGTCAGCTGTATGAGTCCTTCCAAAAACTGTCAAAGGTGTCGTCCTGTCCAAAGACTAGACAACCGCCCGCACATTCGTACTGAATGAATCTGAATGGGCACTTTGAACTGAATGGCTAACCGGAAAGAATTGGCTAGCCAACAGATTAGCCATTCTAGTACTGCCAGAAACAATCGTGCCATCTGCATCCACCAAGTTTCGAATTACGAGTCGATTGTAGAGTCCAGCCGCTGACTTTATCTTTCTAAATGTCCTGTCGTTAAGTCGAATTTTTTGAAGAAAATTAGTCTAGTGGTCACGTTCTAATGTAGCTATTGCTCCTTGTATAATTCTGTCCAAATTTCGAATGTCTCCTTTTAAAATATTTCATCTACCTGGATATTCGCATCTATGCAATATTCGTCTTAGTCGTTTCTTCTCGTCAATGAAATGAAGAATGTGTCGCGGTAGCTTCCTTAACCCTCTACCTCCTGCGGAGACTTTCGGTATAGAATGCTCCATAGCATCTTGGAAGGCCCACTCCATCGCTACAACACATTCATCAGTTTCCATCTATGTCACGTTTCTGTCCAAAGGTAGTCCACACGTTTCCAAGCTTAGAGCCAGTTTGCTAGTAAATCGCCGTCTATCCATTTGATCATAGTCATACTTAGTGGGGCGTCCTCGTATTATAAAGTTACTAGTCATGATTTCTATCACTACAGCCTTGTGGTCCGATTCATAGTCCAAGGTCCTAAGGTAGTGCGCACTTGCCGTAGTGATGTCCACAGATGTCAGGAAAAAGTCAGTGAAGGAAGAGGAAACGTTATTAATTCTTGTCGGTCCGTCAGTTTGTCGTGTTTCTATGTCAGGACTCGAGAATAAAAATTCTCGGAGTTGCGCCCACTTGCCTTTATAAGCGGATCTCCCCAGTAGGAATGTTTTGCATTAAGGTCAGCACCAATTACCACACTACAATTACGTACCAATGGCTGTATTTCATCAAAGCATTCCGCAGTGAAAGTGTCACTGGGTTTAAATTACATTGAAGTGGCAATCAAATCCACAATATTCAGTCTTTGAGTACGGACAGCCGTATTCTGAACCGAACCAGTGCGTAGTACAATTTCCTCGTAATGCAAATCATCCCTAACGAGGACAGCCGTCCCTCCTCCTCTTTCATTCTGTCAGTCACGCCTAAAAACTATATATATAGTCATGTCAAACTTATGTCGAGCACTAAGACGGTGCTCAGCCATAAGTAGAACGTGCGGTTTTTGTCGTGTCAGGAATAAACTCAAATAGTGCCTCTTGTGTCTTGAGACAATTGAGTTAACATTGATAAAAATAATTTTGAGAGAGTTATCCATCGTGTCTTAGTGTCAGAAGCATACCAAGCAATGCACGGGAACTGTCCTCGTCATTGTCCAAGTCACGGTACTTAACTGCAAAACCACCAATTTTGCGGAGGCAGTTAAAAAGTCCACCGCCAAAAAAGTGTTTACAGTCTTTGTCAATCAAGTCATTTTGTGACTTAGCGAATTTCTGATTTTCCGAAATGTGTTTGTCCGGTCGTATTGGTCCTGGGTACTGGCGCAGATACTTTACGCGCTGCCTCAGCTGCAGCGGCATAAGAAACCCCAAACTTAACCTTACTCTCAGTAGCATGCGAAATACGTGCACTGGGTCCAACTCTGGTAAGCTTCCTTTCCTCCTGCCTGCGAAGCAGTTCTAGCCTGCGTGGACACTCCCGCGAGCTAGCTGCATGCCCCTCGCTACCACAATTGCACCACTTGACAGGGAGCCCTATCCTCTTTGACACCCGCCCAGTAACTGGATTGGTCACCAAAGTCTCCTGCACATTCTGGTCGCGAGGAGGCACTTCACACTTATCAGGGCCATGAGAACCAGCACACTTAACACACTTATAAGGCATTCGGCAGTTTTAGGAAACGTGTCAATACCGCTGGCAGTTGAAGCACTGTGTAATTCCTGTTCGTCTAAACTTTCTAATGTGTATTTTACATCGGAGTACATATCGGACAGCGTAAAACTTCTCAATGTCCGAGTCTCTCGTTAATCTTACTATCCATTTGTCACCTCCAAGTCGAACCAAACCAATAATATTAATATTAATTTGAAGACCGCTCAAGTATTTTAATATTTCCTCAGACTCAAAAGAATCTGGAAGACCCTCAATTACCACTGTGTACGGGAGCAAACTCTTAGGAGTATATGTGTAAAAGTGAACCTTTTCTCTCTCTAATAATATTTTTGGCTTCTGGAAATCTTCAAGAATGCAGACCTCTATATTTGTCACATTTTTCCCTAATACCTTAATCAAGTAGTTTTTGTGACCTAACATTTTATCCATTAAGTCTACAATATGCTTAATATTAACATCATAGGTCGTAATAAGAGGTACAGATATGCTCACTTTTTTGTCAGCTTGCTTTCCTACACTCGACTGCGTTGGCCGCATAACTGCCCTTCTTCTTGGTGTTGCATTAATCGGCTTATCTTGATTTATCAGCGGAACTGAATCCTTCGCTCGGAACTCTTCCGCATCTTCAAGCGAAGAAATGCTATTAGCATCTTGATTTCCATTTTCATTTATCTTCACTAAGCAATCTAATTTTTTCTTCAAAGAGTCATTTTCATGTACCAGAAACCCAATTTTTCTTCCGGCATCATCTAACCTTTCCATTAATATTGAGTTCAGCTTAACCAACGTCTCATATCATTTCTGTCATCAGCAGCTACTGATTTTCCTGCAGGAATTTTCCTCTTTTTACCAGAGGTAACTTCTTTCTCATCCATTGGAGAGAGATCCATTTACAGTTTTTTTCCATTTAGAATGTTTGTCAGAAGTGTCCTGAAGAGTTAAGTAAGCGATAAAGAAATGGCCATCGAGACGTACTTTGACCCTCAATAATCAATAGCGGTGATTTAAATAATTAATCGGGAAAATAGCACGAAAAAAAAAATTTTTTTGGAATATTAATTAATATAATAAAAAAATTCCCCTTGTTTAATAAAATTGAACATTTGCAAAGTGCACGTGCATATTAATAAATTATCGTAATATTTTGTGATATTTTATTTTTCATCCTCTTTCAACTGTATAAAAGAGCCGATAAAAATTCAGCCGGATATATCGGAGAAAGAAAAAAAGAATTACTGTTGGTTATTGTTGTTTTCGCTTAAACTTTTTCTGTCTGTGCTTTATTGTTTTAACAAAAATCTTTAGCATTTTTAGAATAAAATTACCGTAGTGTTTTGTGATAATTTATTGAACCGACTCAGAGAGGAGTATTTTGCTTTTCTTGAAGATTGTGTTACATCCATTATTAATTTAGCTGCATCACTATGTCCCGCTGCTCTCTGGCTCATTGATGCAGCAAATGTGATCTCCTCTATTGTTAATTGCTGACGAATTTCTTGCGTTTTTCTTCGTTTTGTTCTTTCACTTGCTTCATTTAGTTCTGTTTTTGGTTTCCCTGAAGATGAACTGTAAAATACTGGTTTTGTCCCAGTTCCTTCCAGCCATTTAGCATACGTGCTTATAAATCGGTCCTCTTTTCGTTGTGCTAAGCCCCAATATCTTTTGAAACATTTTATGAAATTTATAACACACTGCTTTACTGCTGGTATACCCCCATCTCCTTGGCATTCTGAAATCGCACACAATTTACTAGATAAAAACTAAAACTTCTCGTCAATGGTTCTAGCGTTAGATTCTTGTACTATTTGGAATATCTCAAATCTTGTGTAAATTTTTTTCATGTTATCTCCCAAAGTTGCAAAACTCTTATAATAAGAATTTTGCGCAATGAGCCATATATGTATGTTGTTCATTTTTCCGTCACTTAGTTAATAATCTGATACTTGGGTGCATTTTTTATATACCTGCACCATTTTTAAATGTAATTTTGATTTGTAACCCCTTTAAATTTGGTATGTTTATATCTAACTATATTTTTAGAGAAAATAAAGTGTCCTGAAGACGATGAAGTGTTATAAAGACCGAAGGTAAACAAAAACAGTTTAATAGGTGTGTACGCGTGAGTTGACTTACAGTTAGTAAATTTGAATTTGTAAAGTAAGAACTGAATTCTAAGAATTTCCTTTTTTAAGGGCATTTTGGTAGAGTTAAAAGTGATTAAATAATATTTCACATCAATAATTTGAAAATCACAAAAGTTTATGACGACAATAAAGTATTACAAAAAGTGCCTTATGAGCAAAAATGGAAAAAGGTAAAATTTTCAAAAAATCACCAAAAATAATGGCGCAAACTTGCGCAAACTTTTTTTCTTTTATATTAAATTACTTTTTATATAACATTATTTGTACAACAGCTACCTTTACTTTCAAGAAATTTTTTTTTGTTTTTGGTAAGAATTAATATATTTAAAATATATATTTGAGATAATTTTTCTTTTTAAATATTGAAAATAGCTGCTGATAAAATATCAATGTAATACCTCTATTCGTTTAGCAACAAAAAAATATCATATAAATATCTTGAACTCGAAAAAATTCAATAAAAACGCAATGCAAATTAATTTTTGCCCTTTTGGTCAACTTTTTGGGTCAAGGACTGCTCTGTGCGACTTCAAAAAAGAAGGAGGTTATACAATTCGGCTGAATGTTGCTTTTTTATATCTGCGCCGCCAGTCATTTCTAATCCAATTTTGAAAATAATTGGTAATATGATAGATTATGCTTACAGTTCCATTTTAAAAACAGCTCAAAGTCTTAAAAATTAAAGGGTGTCCATATACAACAAACATATTTTTTACGTGTATTATGAATTGTAAAGGGCACTTCTGGAAAATTTAAAATGACTGCGTATTACTATAGCTCCCAAAAATAAATCTAAAAATTAAAGGGTGCCCCATAATTGATGTAAATTTACTTATATGGCCCTATCTTTTAAACCATTATAGACAAACGCTTGCAAATTGGACAAAATGTCGATTTCTGTGGCTATTATAGTAACCAGTATTAATATTACAATTTTTTAATTAAAGGGTGCATCAATAGTTCATTAAATTTGATGTATATGGCCATACTTTTGAACAGTTGTAGACAGACGCTTAGAATGTACAATGTATTGGTAAGTTTGCTATAACAACAAGTATAAAATATGGATTTGGAAGTTAAAGGGTGTTCCAATAGTTGGTGTAATATCAAGTGTGTGGCCGCAATTTTAAATCGTTATAGACAGAACGCTATAACTTAAAAGGGACCTGTATTTCTAAGTCCGCTATATCAACGAGTTTATAATTTGAATTTCGAAATTAAAGGGTGTCCCATAATTACTGTAGATTTACTTATATAGGCCCATCTTTTGAACCGTTATCGACAAACGCTTGTAAATTTGACGCAATGTCGATTTCTATGGCCTCTATAGTAACAGCTGATAATATTTAAAATTATAATTTAAAGGGTGCACCAATAGTTCATTTAATTTGGTGTATGGCCAACTTTTAAACAGTTGTAGTTGGTGTAATAAGAAGTATAAAAATTTTATATTATAAATTAAATAGTTGATATAATCTGATGTATATGGGCAAACTGTTGAACCGTTACCGATAGACGGTTGAAATTTACACAGAACCTGATTGCTAAATCTGCTACATCAGCAAGTATATAATTTGAATTTTGAAATTAAAGAGTGACGCTATAGTTGCTGCAATTTGATGTATATTGCCAAACTATTGAACAGTTGAAAAAGTATAAAGTTTGGAGATATAATTGTATCCCAATAGTTAAAGTAACCTAATTTATGTGGCCATTCACTTGAGCTGTCATAGGCAGACAGATGAAATCTGTTTTGAAGTCGGCTTTTTTTGCAAGAATTATTTTTCATCCTTTTTTAGCTGTATAAAAGAGCCGAAAAAAATTCAGCCGTATACAGCGGAGAAAGAAAAACAAAATTACTGTTGGTTATTGTTGTTTTTGCTTAAACTTTGATTTTTGTCTCTCCTTTATTGTTTGGACAAAAATCTTTACCTTATTTAAAATGTTTGTCAGAAGTGTCCTGAAGGCTTAAGTAACCGGTAACAAAATGGCCATCGAGACGTGCTTTGACCCTCAATTATCAATATCGGTGATTTAAATAATTAAATAAATAGCACGAAAAAAGAATTTTTTAATTAATTAATATAATAAAAAATCCCGTTGTTTAATATAATCTAATATTTGCAAAGTGCCCGTGCATATAAATAAATAATCGTAGTCTTGTGATATTTTATTTTCATTCTCTTTCAAAGAATTCAGCCGTATACAGCGGAGAAAGAAAAATAGAATTACTGTTGGTTATTATAGAATTACTGTTGGTTTGACTTTTGTCTTTGCTTTATTGTTTGAACAAAAATCTTTAGTTTATTTAAAATGTTTGCTAGACGTTTCCTGAAGAGTTAAGTAAGCAGTAACGAAATGGCCATCGAGTCGTGCTTTGACCCTCAATAATCAATATGGGCGATTTCAATAATTAATCGGGAAAATAGCACGAAAAAAAGATTTTTTCAAAACTAATTAATATAATAAAAAAAATCCCGTTGTTTAATATAATTAAATATTTGCAAAGTGCCCGTGCATATAAATGAATTATCGTAGTGTTTTGTGATATTTTATTTTTCATCCTCTTTCAACTGAATAAAAGAGCCGACAAAAATGCAGCCGTATACAGCGCAGAAAGAAAAATAGACTTATTGTTGAGTTTGTGTAAAATATTTTCTCCAAAAATATAAAATAAAACAAATAGATTCTAGTTTGGGTTTTTTTTATTTAATATTTCGTAAAACTTACGTAAAAAGAGAGTTTATACAAATTTAAAGCACAGGCGCCAAAGAAAAAAAAGAGGGAAGATTAAAAAGAGAAATGTCAAAGGAAGTGAAAGATAAAAAAATATATTTCGCACATAAACATCCCGCCCCCCTTGCACTCGTGCAACAAAGAAGAGTGAGGAGTTAGGTTAATTAAAAATAAGTAAAAATAATTTACAAAAAATTTACTTATATCGATAAAAATTAAAAATATACAATTCATTGATGAAAAAAAGAAAATAGATACAAAAAATAATATAATGAATAAAAATCCACTTAAGATATACACCCATTCTGAACATTAATGACAATCGTCGCAGTTTCCTTGGCATAATTAGAATGTTATGGCTGGGCATACGGCTGGACTTCTTGTGATTGCTGTTTTAATTGCGCTAGTTGTTGTTTTAATTGTTCAATTTCTTGTTGCAATTGCTTCTTGTCGTCCTTGTTACGTTTCGCTTTATTAATGTTTCTTTTTCTAACTTTTCTTTTCTCGTTTCTTTGCCCGTGCCTCTTCAGGGCGATTAGTGCGTGGTTTTCTTTTGTTGTCTCGAAAACGGTGCAGAAGCGTGTAGTGCTCTGCTGTGCATTCCATACACCGTTCTCTACTGGCGCATTTATCCCTCATATGAGAGTGAGCCAGACAATTAAAACTGTAGCGATATTTCGTTACTACCTTCCACCGCTCTCCTACCGACATTCTACGGAACTTGACGCATTTCCGGATGGGGTGTTCGCTTTTACAAATGCCTCTAAGGCTTTCATCGCGCAGCTTACTCTCGGGTTTACTTCCTGCAGCAGCTTCCTTGACTGGGCGACGAATCTCAAACCGAGCTGAAGTTTCAGACATCTAGGGACGATTAAAAATAAGAGAAGAGAAAAGAAAATTTCTTAATTGGGGTTCGAATTAGGAAGGAGAACAAGCTTCACAATAGGCCGGGTAACAATGCCAGAAGCTATTCTCACGTCAGCGACTCTAACTGTAGTGTGTTTGACAAGTCGTAGTTACCATACCTTCTGTATGTAACACGAGCTTCATACTTTGTTGAAACAAAAGTCCACACACATCGTGGGGATATGCTGACTAGCTCATTCCCATCCCAATAGCTATTTTATAAGAATAAACAAAGTATCATATGTATGATACTTTGTATTAGTATTAGTGTACTTTAAGTTTGTAGAATGTAAGATTAATTTGTATTAATTCAATAATAAGAAAACATCGAAACAGAACAGTTGCAAAAAGAGGCTGTTCGCAATTATAAATAAAATAAACTATATAAAAACATTGAAGTAGTATCATTCTTAACATGGCGATCCTGCCTAATAATAAAATAAGAAGCAGTGTTATACTCGATTGGTGTTAGAAAGAAGTGGTTAAAAACAAGAGACAAAAATAAGTTAAATTTTTTAATGCCTAACAAAGCATTGAAATAATAAAGTATAATAAATATCTATATAACAAAAAGAAACTTAAATAGTTATGATTTTTATGAATACGTTGCGTAATATCTTCACCTCTCGAACTCCGACAGAATGGTCAAAATGCGCAGAAAAACGATATGTTATCATTAATTTAAAAAGCAAACAACAATAAATGGTCAACAACAAGATGAAACCAACAACCAACCCCAAGAAAACAAGAGTCATGGTCAACAACAATTGAGGGAGCAACCAGAAAAACGATAAGTTATCATTAATTTAAATATTATTATTTTTAACTTTACAAATAAATATGTAACCTAAAATATATTAAAACAAAGAAAACATTGTATAACATATTTCATAGGGACAGAAATTAAGAAAATATACATACATAAACTTTTTAGTTCTATTAATGGCTGAGAATAAATGGTCAAATATAATAGAAAAGTTAAAATTTTATAAAACTGAATTCAAAAAAAAAAAAAAAACAAAAAGTTACAAATATAATTATTAATTAATTATTAATTAAAAAGTGAAATAATTTTGCGTGTTTTATAAAAGTGTCTAAATAGGCAAAGCATTAATATGTTGAATTAATTTTTTTATTATTCCTAAAAACTAACTGCGACACTCACGAGTCCCTCCAGTACTACTTAATCTAAGTAAAGCCCGGTTCGGTCAAAATTGGCATTGACCGATGTATGACAGCGCCATAGTAGGACGATGCATTGAAGTGTATCGTATGCCACGCGGTGCCATACATACCTTTAGTTTCTAACTACTAACACGCCCCAGGACAAGAAAAGACAGACTAACAAGTAGTTGGCCGTGTAAATTTATGTTAAGTAAACTTTTTTTTGTAAACCAGAAATTTTCAAATGTAAACGGTCCAGCTACTAACGAACGAGACGGTTCTATTTAAAATCAGTCCAATCCTTTAAATTTTTTTTTTCTCTTTTCCATAAGGGAGAAGTATAATGAAAAAGAAGTTAATTTTTTTTTTAGTCCTTTTTAATGATAACGATAGAAGGGAATACAGAAAGAGAAGTTGATTTTTGTAATTTAAAAAAAAAAAAAAAAAAAAAGAAAAAAAAGAATAGCATTGTGCAGTAGAATTTTTAATAGTATTAACGTTTTGATTCTCAGATCCTTCAAGACCACTCAATTAAAAACTTATTAACTGTCATTGCAAAGGGTGGTACAGAATCAAAAATTGAAAAACCTAACGCTAACGTCGTCAATGACGTAGTGGTTAAAATTGACTTTCCCACTGTGTACTTCATAATAATCATCGGTATTTTAGCCACACAACTTCTAGTAACGCTCTACCAATTACACAAAAGATCCTTGAGAAAAAATTACACAGAGCTGCATCTTTGGCTAACAATCTAGACAAAGTCTAATATCAGGATTATTGTTTTCCACTCTACTAGAAAGAACACTGTTTGAGAGACCTTTTCTGAAAACCTTTTGATTATAATTATATCTTTTACCTTTTGTTACGGAAGTACTCATAATGAGCATTCTCCAGTCTTATTTACCAATTTCTTCTTTTATTTACCAGTTTATTAACTGATGGAATGGGAGCTAATAGTATCAAGAGCTAAGGCAATAAAAGAGGAATTCCTTAAATCCTATAAATGCTTAAATACTGACAGAGACACTAAACTCGAAACCGTCAATAAGCATGTGAATATCCTTCAAAATCAATTAGAAAAGCTCAGAGTACTCCTTAATACAAATTATAATAGATTAACAAAAGCTCATCAAACCTCAGCTGATAACTTTTATTCTGACCTACGTGAAAAATTAATTTCCGTAAGTTATCGAAATAATTTTAAAATCCTTCTTCCACACTCAATCCATGAACCAATAGTGTTCGATCTTTTACCCGAAACAGAACAAAAATCCAAAATGCCTCAAACGTTAATTGAATTTCTAAATACAGCCTCAAGGTTACTTCCAGATTTCAATGGAAATTCTGAAAACCTGCAAAGCTTTATCGACGCCATTAATTTGGTAGATTCGATTAAAGAAACACACGAATCAGTAGCTGTAAACCTTATCAAAACAAAATTGAGAGGAACAGCAAGAAATCTAATTTCATCTGAAACTACTTTACAAGAAATAATCTCAAAACTAAAATCAACGGTTAAAGGTGAATCCGTTGACGTAATTAATGCCAAATTAATGAGCACAAGACAGTCCGGAAAAAACGTTAATGCCTACGCCCAGGAATTGGAGGAATTGACGAAAAAATTGGAATCCGCCTATATTACTGATGGGTTACCCCATGAAACAGCCAACAAATATGCTACTCGTTCAGCTATTACGGCTATAACCAAAAATAGTTCCAATGATAGAGTTAAAATGATAATGCAATCAGGCAACTTTAACAACATGAATGAAGTATTAACTAAATTCATAAGTAGTTGTACTGAAGCCTACGGTCAGGAAAACTCTATCCTAAGCTATGGCTTTAAACGCCAAAATAACAATAATAACAGTAATCATGGAGGAAATAACAATGTCAACCCTAACCGAAACTTCAATCAAAACCGAAATTATAGAAACAATAATAGCAGGTTATATCGTAATAACGGGTCAAACAACCACAATTACAATAACAAAAACTCAGGTTCTTATCGTAACAATAACGATAATAGAAATCGTCATAACTATCCACAGAACAGAAACCGTTATAATAACGCACAAAACGGAAACATAAATCTAGCTGCCGAAGCCTCGGGAAACGAGCAGCGACCCCTAAATACTCGATAAATACAAAAACCTACAATATTAACTTGAATTTGTGTAGCTATTTACGATCTAGAACTACCCTAAATGACAATATTTCAATTTTTTAATAGACACTGGAGCTGATATTTCAATTATCAAGCACAACCAGGTCCTAAATGAGTCAATTAATGTCTACAATAAAAAAAACCTAAATGGTATTGGCCAAGGTATAATTTCAACTTTAGGCAGTGTACAATCCGAATTAAAAATAGATAAATATCTAATAAAACATACTTTTCACGTAGTCAGGGATGACTTCAAAATACAGGCAGACGGAATAATTGGAACGGATTTTATACGAAAATATAATTGTATATTACAATATTCCAATAATAAAGATCTAATGATTATCCGATCAAATGAAATCGATCATGACATTGGAATACCCCTTAGAAACGGCCCAACCATAAACTCAATATCACTTCCTGCCAGATCTAAGGTTATAAGACCCATACAATTTGAATCATCCGAACAAAATGTTTTAGTACCTTATCAAGCAATTCAAAACGGCGTTTATGTCGCAAATACAATAACTTCCAAATCAAACCCTTTAGTAAAAATTATTAATACCACTGAACAAGATTTGGTAATTTCTGATATTAAACTTATTACTGAAACACTTAAAGATTATAAAATTGCCAAACCAAATTGTACACCTGCCAAATCCAAAGAAAAAATGGAAAGACTTTCCAGAAACTTCCCAACTTTTGTTGAAAAAGATTTAAAATCCTTATGCCATGAATTTATAGACATTTTCGCTCTAGAATCTGAAAACATATCTGTCAATAACTTTTACAAACAAAGACTCAAAGTAAATAATACACAACCTGTTTATATAAAAAACTATCGCATTCCACATTCCCAAAAAGAGGAAATAAATAACCAGGTTGATAAGCTAATTAAAGACGATATTGTTGAACCATCCACTTCAGATCACAATAGTCCCATACTCTTGGTACCAAAGAAACCTTTACCTGGTAATACCCAAAAGAGATGGAGACTGGTAGTAGACTACAGAGCAGTTAATAAAAATTTAATAGCTGATAAATTCCCGTTACCTCGTATAGATGACATTCTTGATCAATTGGGCAGAGCTAAATTCTTCTCTTGCCTTGATCTTATGTCAGGTTTTCATCAAATAGAGCTGGAAGAGGAATCCAGAGATATCACTTCCTTTTCCACAGATAAAGGATCCTACAGATTTAAAAGATTGCCGTATGGTCTAAAAATAGCCCCAAATTCCTTCCAACGCATGATGTCGTTGGCTTTTTCAGGTCTATCTCCAGCACAAGCATTCGTGTATATGGATGACCTTGTAATTATTGGTTGTTCAAAGGAACAAAGGAAACACAATCTGAAATTACATCCAGACAAATGTTCATTTTTCCGCACTGAAGTAACATTTTTAGGACACAAATGTACTGATCAAGGTATATCTCCTGATGATGGCAAATTTTCTATAGTACAAAACTATCCAACACCAAAGAACGGTGATGAAGCTAAACGCTTCATAGCATTTTGTAATTATTACCGAAGGTTCATACCAAACTTTGCTGAATCATCTCGACATATTACTAGATTGTCAAGAAAAAATGTGTCTTTTGAATGGAACCAAGATTGCGAAAGATCGTTCCAATACCTTAAAAACCAATTATTAAGTCCTAAAATTTTACAATACCCTGATTTTTCTAAAGAATTTTTTATTACAACAGACGCAAGCAAACACGCTTGTGGTGCTGTCCTTAGTCAAGAAAAACAAGGTATACTAATGCCAATTTCATACGCTTCTAGATCTTTCACTAAGGGTGAAAGTAACAAATCTACCATAGAGCAGGAATTAACTGCAATACATTGGGCTGTAAAATATTTCAGACCATACATTTACGGCAAAAAGTTTGTAATCCAAAGTGATCACAAGCCATTAACTTACTTATTTTCCCTGAAGAATCCATCATCTAAGCTCACTCGTATGAGGCTTGACCTCGAGGAGTACGACTTTGTAGTCGAATATATTAGGGGTCAGGAAAATACCGTGGCAGACGCTCTGTCACGCATAGAGTTCAAGGATATTAAAAATATTGAAGTAAATAAAGTCCTGAAGGTAACAACAAGACTTCAGACTAAAACGGGAGGAGAAAGTATGAATAAAACTCCTCGAACAGAATCAGTCAAATTTAAAATATATGAGGCTATAAATGCCCAAGAGCATCGTAAAATACCTAGATTGTATTTTACTAAGGATAAAGTAATTATCCATAAGGGAAAGCAAGTTCTTTCCGAATTTAAGTTGAAAGATCTCATTATTAATAGAAATGTCGACCTAGGTCAACTCTTTCTAAAGCTTGCAAAAATAGCTAATAATATTGGTCTCACAACATTGCTACTCTCACTAGATGACAGTATGCTTATTTACCTAGGAACAAATATGGAAACCTTCAAATGTAAAGTAATAAAATCTTGCAAGATTCTAATTTAACAATTATGCTCGTACCGAAACTGACTAAAGTTTCTACTGATTCTGAAAAACTGAGAATTATGCAAAAATATCATGATGATCCCATTACAGGTGGACATCCAGGCATAACTCGTATGATAAAAAAAATCCAACTTCAATATCATTGGAAAGGCATGACTAGAGATATAGCTAGATACGTCAAACAATGCCTTCAATACCAAACCAACAAAACCACGGTTAAAGGCAAGGAGCCCTTGGTTATATCACCAACTCCCCTAAAAGCATTTCAAAGAGTGATAATCGACACAATAGGCCCCCTTCCACGGTCTGATTCACAGAATGAATACGCTGTGACTATAATGTGCGATTTAACTAAATACCTAGTAGCTATCCCAATATTGAATAAATCAGCCAGAAATGTTGCGAAAGCCATTATGGAAGATTTTGTTTTAATATATGGTCCAATGAACACAATAATTACGGACCTAGGGACAGAATATATAAATCAGGTACTCACAGAACTATGCAAGCTTATGAAAATAGAGAAATTACACTCTACTGCTTACCATCATGAAACACTCGGTACAGTTGAAAGATCTCACAGAACTTTCAACGAGTATTTAAGATCTTATGTTTCATCTGACAAATCAGATTGGGATAATTGGTTAAAATTCTTTGTATATTGTTACAATACAACTCCATCTACAGCTCATGGATACTGTCCATTTGATTTGATCTTCGGAAAAATTCCAACGGAACTAGATTTTACCAATACCAATAGCATAGAACCTCTTTACAACGCTGAAGCTTACGAAAAGGAAGTTAAATTCAGACTCCAAGTAGCTCAACGTAGAGCTGCTAGCCTCATTGAAAATGCAAAACTTTTAAGACAAAATATATCCAATGAAAATTCTAATCCTATTACACTCTATATTAATGACTCTGTTCTTGTCCGCAATGAATCAGGACACAAACTGGATGCGGTCTACAAAGGTCCCTTCACAGTCACTGACATTGATAATTCAAACAATGTCACATTAATGGACACTAATGGTAAACTTTTTACTGTCCATAAGAACAGAATTAAAAAATTACCTAAATAAATAAATTCACAGTAAACTGTCGAATAACGCTTTATATAATTTTTTTTCCCCACTTTTCATATTCTTTTAATAACGTTAGTTTTTACTTAAAACTTATAGAAATAACATAGTAGATTTATGTTATTAAAACAGCGTTAACTATTTTAAGGGTTTTTATTGAATAATGCTATTTCAGCAATTTAAGATTCTCTTATTCCTTTCCCTCTTCTCATTTTAAAAAGGGAAGGGAAGGATAAATCCTTTTATTTAATCATTTAAATATATACTCTTTTACTTTTTTTAATTTTGTTTAATTTCGTTTTTTTTGTAAAAGACCTTTATTAATAAAAACAGTCTTTATTTTATTCTATTTATGCTTGTAATATATAAAAGAATAATCAAATAGTATTGATTATTCTTTTCCGGAAAAGGGAGGTGTAGTGTGTTTGACAAGTCGTAGTTACCATACCTTCTGTATGTAACACGAGCTTCATACTTTGTTGAAACAAAAGTCCACACACATCGTGGGGATATGCTGACTAGCTCATTCCCATCCCAATAGCTATTTTATAAGAATAAACAAAGTATCATATGTATGATACTTTGTATTAGTATTAGTGTACTTTAAGTTTGTAGAATGTAAGATTAATTTGTATTAATTCAATAATAAGAAAACATCGAAACAGAACAGTCGCAAAAAGAGGCTGTTCGCAATTATAAATAAAATAAACTATATAAAAACATTGAAGTAGTGTCCTGACCAGAGTAGACCTTCTCTAAGCGACCTAACCTCCAACAATTTGGGGGCAAATTATCTTGACGGACCACAACCAAATCGCCAACTACGAGGGCTGCTCTATATATATTTCTGGCCTAATAGTGAAAATGCGAATATTTATAATCAAAAATGGTTTTATTGTTTTTCAAAGTATTCTCCAGCATGATTTATACACTTTTGCATGCGCTCAAACCAGTTGCCGAAACAGTTTTTCCACTCCGTTTGAGACACCTCTAAAACATGGTTTTTGAACACTTCAACAGCTTCTTCTGGCGACGAAAACCGTTGACCACGCATTTTTTTCTTGATGTGCGGAAACAAGACGAAGTCATTAGGTGCCAAGTCAGGGCTGTACGGCGGATGACCCATTAATTCGATGTTTTGGCCGGTCAAAAACGCTCTGGTTTGAGCCGATGTGTGAGAGCTCGCATTGTCATGGTGAACAATGATTCGTCTTCTCTTGTTGGTTTTTCGAATTTCTCCGATAACTTCAGGCAAACAGATTGTAGTGTACCACTCAGAAGTGACCGTCCTACGTTGCTCAAGCGGAACAGTCGCCACATGACCAGTTTTGCCGAAGAAAGAGGCGACCATTTGCTTCGAAGTGCTTCTTCCACGAACAACTTTCGTTGGATTTTGCTCGTCTTTGAAGACCCACACGGTCGATAGTTATTTCGTTTTGGGCTCATACGCATAGATCCATGATTCGTCACCTGTGACCATCTTATAAACGTCTTTAAAGCACCGCAATCGTATTTTTGCAACATTTCTTTGCACCAATCGACAAGAGCCTTTTTTTGATCGACTTTCAAATTGTGCGGGATCCAACGAGAACAAACCTTTTTTACGGCCAGGTGTTCATGCAGTATCGAATGTATTCTGGTGGAAGAAATGTCCAAGGATGTCTCTATCTCTCGGTATGTCGCATGTCGATCTTGCATTATGAGTTCACGAACGGCACCAATGTTCTCTGGCACAACAGCCGTTTTTGGACGACCTTTACGGAATTCGTCTTTGAGCGAGCTTCGGCCACGATTAAATTCATTTTACAAATTTTTCACAGTGCTATAGGATGGTGCTTCATCGCCATATAAAGATTTAAGTCCATCAACGCAATCTTTTCGTGATAATCCACGTCGAAAGTTGTGAAAAATGATGGCACGAAAATGTTCACGAGTTAATTCAATTTTTTTCTATATTAATTTTTTCAAGTCACTGTAAACAACACAAATAATGGTCGTACGTCAAAACGTTTTGAGTACGATTATGCTTAAAAATGACAAACTTTCCAATGGAAATGTTAGATTGCACTTGGCAGCACTCAGTGTTGCCAGGCCAGAAATATATAAAGCAGCCCTCGTACAAAGTCCCTATTAGGAAACTTCCACTTTGTGCGTTTGTGGAGCTCCTTTAAATATTCCTCTTTCCACCTTAAGGCAAATTGGTGGTGATGAATTTTAAGCTTCTGCCACCTGTTGGCAAGGCTTAAGGATAATTCTGAGTGGTCTGCAGGCCCCAGTAGCGGACGTCCGACTAAAAAATGACCGGGGGTTAAAGGAATCAAATCAGTTGGGTTATCACTCATTGCACATAAGGGTATGGAGTTCAAACAGGCTTCAGTACGAGTCAACATGGTTTCAAATTCGGGGTAAGTAAATTTCTGTGAATTAGAAATTCTTTTCAAATGGGTTTTGAATCTCTTCACCCCGGCTTCCCATAAACCACCCATGTGAGGAGCGCCAGGGGGAATAAAATGCCATTTCAACGGATTATTGGGACTAAGTGTCTGAACTTTAGATCCTATGTCTTGTAAAAACTTCCTATGATCAATGCTAAGTAACTTTGCAGCACCAACGAAAGCTGTGCAATTATCAGAGTACACATGTCGTGGTGCTGAACGACGGGATAGGAAAACGTGTAAATGCTGCTGGAAAGCTTCTGAGTTCATATCCTCGGTCACTTCTTAATGTATTGCTTTTGTACTAAAGCAAACAACCACAACTACATAACCTTTGGACAACCTCTTCCACTGTACTATTTAATGTCAAATGGTCCTGCAAAGTCGATGCCTGTATAATCAAAGGGCTTCCCAATAGACGTTCTTTCCGGGGGTAAAGCAGCCATCATCTGATGACTAGTGTGCTTACGATGAATAACGCATTCCTTGCGGTTGTTCACAATCGTACGAACTAAATTTCGGAGTTTAGGGACCCAAAATTTAGTTCTAACGAGTCGTGCCAATAACGCATTTCCGCCATTTAGCGAGTATTTGTGGACAAAGGTTAAGTATAACCGAGTAAAAGGTGAATAATAGGGTAGAATTTTGGGAAAACTTTCATCATACGTCAGACCTACTGCCTGAGCAAGGCGATCATTTACTCTCATGAGTCCACTTGAATCAAGGAAAGGATTTAATGAGATTAATTTACTATTTCGGGGTAAACTCTCGCGATTCTGAAGGCTTGAGTATTCGGGTAAATAAAAATTTTGAGATAAAAGGGTTAAGCTTGTTTTTACAAATATTATCTCCGACCTAGATAACTGCTGGGAATCATAAACACATTCACACTTTCGCAGAAACGAAAAATATAGGCAATGACTCTCATAGCTCGGGGTAAACTAGAAAATCTCTTCAGAATATCATCAGTGCTATCAGAGAGGGTAAAAAGAGTCATTATATTTTTTGTCTCGAGATTAGTGTGATTAGTCATTTTCGTCCGGGGCCAATTTTCCTCAGGCTGGCTTAAGCACTGCGGGCCATTCCACCATAATGTGTTTTCAATTAAATCTTAAGCAAGAGATCCTCGACTTGCTATATCAGCGGGGTTTTTCCGAGAGTCAACATGAGACCAATTCTCAGTGCTGACTTTTTTCAGAATCAACGCAACTCTATTTGCAACAAAAGTAGGCCAGTGGCACGGGGGTTTTTGAAGCCAGGATAAAACTATGGTAAAATCAGTCCAAAAATTAATCTTTTTCCTGGCCAGACTCATTTGAGAACAAAGCGATTCTGCCATATTCGCCAATAATGCTGCTCCGCAGAGCTCTAGAAGGGGTAATGTCTCACATTTAACCAGCGCAACTTTTGTCTTAGCGATAATAAGATGTGCTGTTATTTTCATATTAGGGCAAATAGCTCGTATATACAGAGTTGCTGCGTAAGCCTTCTCAGAAGCATCGCAAAAACCATGGATCTCTACATCCAAATCTGGGTGAAAATTAACCCATCTTGGAATGTTAATTTTCTCAATTTGCGGATAGTCCTCTAAAAAAGCGTGCCATTCCTTTAGAGTTAAAGAGTTTAAACATTCATCCCAATCTGTCTTGTCTTTCCAAATCTGTTGCAATACTATCTTAGCGACAATAATCTAAGGGGCAAGCCAACCGGCAGGATCAAATAGCTTCTCTATTTCTGACAAGACAGCACGTTTTGTAACAAAGTCCCTATTCGGCTGCGTAACAAATTTAAAATAGAAGCTGTCGGAACAGGCATTCCATCGCAGGCCAAGTCTCTTAGTCGTGCTCGCGGCCGAAAATTTCAAAAGTCTGCTGCTAACAGACTCTCGCAGGGTAAATCCTCTAATAAATGTTTATGATTCGCAGTCCATTTCCGCAGAACAAAGCCGGAAGAACCAAGAACGTTTATTAGATCATTACGTCGTATTATTGCTTCTTCTAGTTCATGTAAACCAGAAAGAATATCATCGACGTACATTTGGGTTCGTAATATTTCGGACACTGCAGAATTTTGAGCTTCGCATTCGCATGTCAATTGGATTAGAGTCCGAATGGCAAGATACGGCGCACAGTTCACTCCGAATGTCACCGTTTGAAGCTCGAAATCCTTAACTTCGACTTCGGGACTTTCGCTGAAAGGGGGTATGATTGGCATGAACAATAATTTGCCGATACATTTTCTCAATGTCAGCATTAAACATGAATCGATAAAGACGCCACCGTAGAATCAAGATTGTAAGGTTAGCCTGTAGCACAGGCCCTGGGAAGAGAATATCGTTTAAGCTAACGCCGTTTGAAGACGGGCTGGATGCATTAAACACGACACGAAGTTTCGTCGTTACACTATCGGGTTTGTACACAGCATGATGGGGTAAGTAATAAGAGTTCATTTCTAAACGGCACACAGAGGAGTATTTGACCCAAAAAGCTGGCCAAAATTATTAAGCGTGGTTTTTAGTTTAAAATTTTAATTTTTTTGATAGTTTTGGCTTTAGTTTGATAAAAAAAAGGTAGTGGCAGATTATTATTGGGTTAGTGTTATTTGTGACAACCCCAACCCCCATTTAGAACTTTGTTTATTTTTTTTAATTTTTAAGAGAATTTATTTTTATATATATGTTGTGTATTTTTAGAAAAATTATTTATTATTACGTATGCCGGTCTCCCCCTCGCATTCCGCCAAAATTTCGTTTGCAACTGTACTTTATTTTAAGAGCAAATCAAAGTAAATTTAGAATTTCGAACTATTGTAGTTGTGTAGATACAGGGAAATAAAACATAGCTTTTTATGGATTTTACAATGTCTCCTTTCTCAAAATTATAATTTATCCAATATTAAATATTTAAAAAAATTGGTCTCGTAGCTTGGCTTTCTATAAGGAATAAACAACCAAATAAGCAAAAACATGTTTACTTCTGATAATTATTTTATATTATTAAAGAATTAAACTAATTTAAAAATTCAAAATTATGATAATGTCATACGTATTTCATCATGGGCATTATCATCTGTATCAGGAAGTAGTAGTTGAATAGTATCTGATAAAAAAGGTTTTTTGTGTATTGCAGCTTAAAAAAGGGTCACTGCTCAACACCTTTTCAAGAAACTGAAGTTCTTCATAATCCAACTGCAGAGATTGCAGCTTCACTTCCGCTAATGTCATTTTTTAGCAATGAGTAGCATGGATATACATTTTTGTTGGCATTGTATAATATTCATATTGGTTTTTCGTGAAATCAGCATTTATAAACAATGCTAAAGCACCCTCCGCTGAAAGCTTATTAACTCGGACCTCGGAAGTTGTTAACGATCGCTTGAAAATTTTTGCTTTTCTTGGAGATCGTGTTATATCCATTATTAATTTAGCCGCATCACTGGCCCGCTACTCTCTGGCTCATTGATGCAGCAAATTTGATCTTCCCTGTTGTTAATTACTGACGAATTTCTTGCATTTTTTTCGTTTTGCTCTTTCACTTGCTTCATTAAATTCTTTTTTTGGTCGCCCTGAAGATGAACTGTCAAATACAGATATTGTCACAGTTTCTTCCAGCCATTTAGCATACCTGCTTAAAAATCGGTCCTCTTTTCGTTGTGCTAAACCCCAATACTTTTTGAAATTTATAACACACTGCTTTATTGCTTGTATATCCCCATCTCCTTGGCATTCTGAAATCACACACAATTTACTAGCTAAAAACTGCAACTATTCGTCAATGATTCTAGCATTAGATTCCTGTACTATTTGGAATAACTCAAATCTTGTGTAAATTTTTTCCAAGTTATCTCTCAAAGTTGCAAAACTCTTACAATAAGAATTTTGCGCAATAAGCCATATATGCATATTTTTCAAAGTGCATTTTTCTTTTACTTAGTTAATAACCTGAATTGAAAGAAATTTCTGTTTTAAGGGCAGGTAATCCATTATGTTGGTAGTTGCTAAAAGTGATTAAATAATATTTTACAGCAATAATTCGAAAAACACAAAAGTTTATGACGACAATAAAGTATAAGAAAAAGTGCCTTATGAGCAAAAATAGAAAAAAGGTAAAATTTTCAAAAAATCACCAAAAATAATGGCGCAAACTTTTTTTCTTTTTTCTTAAATTAGAGATTTCATATTTTATTCTGGTATATAACATTATTTGTACAACAGCTACCTTCACTTTCAAAAAGCTTTTCCTTTTTTATTTTTGGTAAGAATTAATATATTTAAATACATAGTTTTTTTTATAATTAAAATTTTAAAAATAAATATTTAAGATAATTTTTTCTTTTTAAATATTGAAAATAGCTGCTGATGAAATCTTTCAGACAAAAAAAAATCAATGTAATACCTCTATTCGTTTAGCCATAAAAAAATATAATATAAATATCTTGAAATCGAAAAAATTCAATAAAAGCGCATGCAATTTTCTTCACTTTCCTAACTTTGACAGCGTCCCACAACTACAAATCTTAACTTACACCCTTTAAATTGCACGATATGATGTAGAATTTTGTTCTCTATCGATCTGCTTAATTTTTACTTAGGATTTCATCAAATTAATTTTTGCCTTTTTGGCCAGCTTTTTGGGTCAAATACTCCTCTGTGCGGCAGGAAGAAATTTCCCGCAAATGACCCAATCCAATATGCTCGCTAATTACTTTGTCATACTATGATTTAAGTTCGGGGTTTCGTAAAAGGCGAGTTTCATTCCGTTTAAATTGAGAAAGGGTAATCTCACGGGAATTACTTAAAGAAAGATTTTTTGAAAATTCCTGCCAGTCAACTTCTCTACGACACATTAAAGTCTAAAATCTGGGTTTGATTTAGAACCTATTGTGATTAAGCATATCTTAGAAGCAGTCGCCCTTAAACTGCCATTAAGACCAGTAATTTTCGCCATAGCAGACGACATTGTGGGTAAACATAATTTCCTTTGCAACTTTTGGAAAATAAAAGTAACTTAAGAAGCAGGATCGATTAGCGCCCGTGCCATGCATTTCATATCGCCGACAAAAACTTTCCAAGTTGTTGTCCCTAGCAATACTGTAGATTGGGGGTTTGAATCGACATGCGAGGCATAATACTGAAACGATCGAGCTGCACTTGAAATCGAGGGTCTATCATCAGAGTTATCTTGGAGTGGACTGTAATTTGAGCCATGAGTGCCAGAACTTCTGAAGGTATTTCTATTACTGGAAAGATTAGAAGGGTTCGAGCGAGACGGATTAGGATGCGTAAAGTTACTTGGGCGTTCAGGGTTTCGAGTAGAATTTTTATGCAGAAGAGAGTGATGTTTCTGCCTACAAATATAACAAACATTAACGCTTTTGCACGCTCTATATTCATGGGATGATGCTAGACAGTTTGTGCAAAATCTAAGGCTCTCTGCAGTGGATAATCGATCATCAACAGTTTGACCTAAAAATACAGGACAAAGCCTAAGGGGGCGTTTCTCGGGACATAAAACACACTGCGTCACATTCTGGCCCTAATTGGTCTTAGCAACAAATGCTTTAACTTTTGGGGAATCTTTAGAGGGTTTTTTCGTGTTACTCGTAACATGATTCTTAACGGGGTTTTGAGGGGGGTTTGGATGGGATCCTCTAATATCATAAACGGATTCCAGGGTCTTGCAACGCAATGTTAGGAACTCATCCATTTCATCCCATAATGACACGTCCGCATCACGCTTCTCTGACTATTCCCACAGACTTAATATGGTATCGGGGAGTTTTGTAGAAGCAATGAAGACAATAATAACGTCCCAGCTATCAGTTTTTACATTGTGCAGCGACAGATTAGTAATACAATCATTAATGGTTCTCTGCAGTTCTTTAATATTTGGGCCAGTTTCGCGGGTAATGGGGTTGATATTAAAAGAATTTTCAACTGGGCGTTAATGAGAACGCGTTTGTTCTCATATCTGTCAATGAGATTTTTCCATGCAAAGGGAAAACCATCTTTAGTCAATGGGCAGGTACGGATCATTTTATGTGGCTCCCCTTTAGTGTATTGCAAAAGGTAATACATTTTCATTTGCGGAATGAAGGCCACTTCAAATAATCTCCTTAAAAGGGATCTATTTCGCAAGGGGGTAAAAAAACAGATGGAATAAAATTAGGCTCCTGAGCCTTCTCGTTTTTCGAGGATTCCTGTAAACGCTCTAAATGATCCGTTATGAGGGAGGCGCGGCGTACATACGTGCTGTACGAACTCATGTACTTTTGCTTCATCTCAATAATCTGAATCTTCGGATCACTTTCGGGTATATTTTTCTTTCTGAAACCTTTTTATATTTAAATAAAAAATAATTAAAGTAATTTTACACTGTCAGGCTTAAAACCGAGTAAAAACGACAGTACTAAAAAATATATTCAATTAAGAATACACTTTTCTCACAGTGTAAAAGCACGTTTTATTATGCATTTTTCTTTTACTTAGTTAATAACCTGAATTGAAAGAAATTTCTGTTTTAAGGGCAGGTAATCCATTATGTTGGTAGTTGCTAAAAGTGATTAAATAATATTTTACAGCAATAATTCGAAAAACACAAAAGTTTATGACGACAATAAAGTATAAGAAAAAGTGCCTTATGAGCAAAAATAGAAAAAAGGTAAAATTTTCAAAAAATCACCAAAAATAATGGCGCAAACTTTTTTTCTTTTTTCTTAAATTAGAGATTTCATATTTTATTCTGGTATATAACATTATTTGTACAACAGCTACCTTCACTTTCAAAAAGCTTTTCCTTTTTTATTTTTGGTAAGAATTAATATATTTAAATACATAGTTTTTTTTATAATTAAAATTTTAAAAATAAATATTTAAGATAATTTTTTCTTTTTAAATATTGAAAATAGCTGCTGATGAAATCTTTCAGACAAAAAAAATCAATGTAATACCTCTATTCGTTTAGCCATAAAAAAATATAATATAAATATCTTGAAATCGAAAAAATTCAATAAAAGCGCATGCAATTTTCTTCACTTTCCTAACTTTGACAGCGTCCCACAACTACAAATCTTAACTTACACCCTTTAAATTGCACGATATGATGTAGAATTTTGTTCTCTATCGATCTGCTTAATTTTTACTTAGGATTTCATCAAATTAATTTTTGCCTTTTTGGCCAGCTTTTTGGGTCAAATACTCCTCTGTGCGGCAGGAAGAAATTTCCCGCAAATGACCCAATCCAATATGCTCGCTAATTACTTTGTCATACTATGATTTAAGTTCGGGGTTTCGTAAAAGGCGAGTTTCATTCCGTTTAAATTGAGAAAGGGTAATCTCACGGGAATTACTTAAAGAAAGATTTTTTGAAAATTCCTGCCAGTCAACTTCTCTACGACACATTAAAGTCTAAAATCTGGGTTTGATTTAGAACCTATTGTGATTAAGCATATCTTAGAAGCAGTCGCCCTTAAACTGCCATTAAGACCAGTAATTTTCGCCATAGCAGACGACATTGTGTGTAAACATAATTTCCTTTGCAACTTTTGGAAAATAAAAGTAACTTAAGAAGCAGGATCGATTAGCGCCCGTGCCATGCATTTCATATCGCCGACAAAAACTTTCCAAGTTGTTGTCCCTAGCAATACTGTAGATTGGGGGTTTGAATCGACATGCGAGGCATAATACTGAAACGATCGAGCTGCACTTGAAATCGAGGGTCTATCATCAGAGTTATCTTGGAGTGGACTGTAATTTGAGCCATGAGTGCCAGAACTTCTGAAGGTATTTCTATTACTGGAAAGATTAGAAGGGTTCGAGCGAGACGGATTAGGATGCGTAAAGTTACTTGGGCGTTCAGGGTTTCGAGTAGAATTTTTATGCAGAAGAGAGTGATGTTTCTGCCTACAAATATAACAAACATTAACGCTTTTGCACGCTCTATATTCATGGGATGATGCTAGACAGTTTGTGCAAAATCTAAGGCTCTCTGCAGTGGATAATCGATCATCAACAGTTTGACCTAAAAATACAGGACAAAGCCTAAGGGGGCGTTTCTCGGGACATAAAACACACTGCGTCACATTCTGGCCCTAATTGGTCTTAGCAACAAATGCTTTAACTTTTGGGGAATCTTTAGAGGGTTTTTTCGTGTTACTCGTAACATGATTCTTAACGGGGTTTTGAGGGGGGTTTGGATGGGATCCTCTAATATCATAAACGGATTCCAGGGTCTTGCAACGCAATGTTAGGAACTCATCCATTTCATCCCATAATGACACGTCCGCATCACGCTTCTCTGACTATTCCCACAGACTTAATATGGTATCGGGGAGTTTTGTAGAAGCAATGAAGACAATAATAACGTCCCAGCTATCAGTTTTTACATTGTGCAGCGACAGATTAGTAATACAATCATTAATGGTTCTCTGCAGTTCTTTAATATTTGGGCCAGTTTCGCGGGTAATGGGGTTGATATTAAAAGAATTTTCAACTGGGCGTTAATGAGAACGCGTTTGTTCTCATATCTGTCAATGAGATTTTTCCATGCAAAGGGAAAACCATCTTTAGTCAATGGGCAGGTACGGATCATTTTATGTGGCTCCCCTTTAGTGTATTGCAAAAGGTAATACATTTTCATTTGCGGAATGAAGGCCACTTCAAATAATCTCCTTAAAAGGGATCTATTTCGCAAGGGGGTAAAAAAACAGATGGAATAAAATTAGGCTCCTGAGCCTTCTCGTTTTTCGAGGATTCCTGTAAACGCTCTAAATGATCCGTTATGAGGGAGGCGCGGCGTACATACGTGCTGTACGAACTCATGTACTTTTGCTTCATCTCAATAATCTGAATCTTCGGATCACTTTCGGGTATATTTTTCTTTCTGAAACCTTTTTATATTTAAATAAAAAATAATTAAAGTAATTTTACACTGTCAGGCTTAAAACCGAGTAAAAACGACAGTACTAAAAAATATATTCAATTAAGAATACACTTTTCTCACAGTGTAAAAGCACGTTTTATTAATAAAAAGGTATAAAATTTAAAACAACTTGTTTCGGGTACAAAAAAAAAATATATATTTAATTACCAAAAAACGGCCTTAAATCCAAAAATTTCAAATAAAGATGGGTAAAATAATAATTTGCCACGTAATACGCAATATTTTATTAAAATTTTAATTTTTATCGGGAAAAAATAATATAAATATTATAAAACAACCGATTACTCGTATTATTCGTTCACTCTGAACTTTTGAAACACTAATGTAATGTGTGTTACAATATAAAAGGAAACAAAAAAATAAATAACAAACAAACAACAACCGAGCCAGAGAAAAAATAATGCATGCATTAACATACAAACAAACGTTCAGAAAATTTTTATTTAATTTTGTTTGTGTTTTAAATCACACTTCACAAATTGCATTTAATATGAAATTAAATTAAAAATCACAACACGGCCGTCCGTCTGTTTTGTTTACTAAAACACAACGAGTAAAATTATTTTCTTTTGCGCTATGTTCATATTTATTAAACACAGCTAAAGAAGCACTGGGTTAATGCTTTACAAAAGATTTTATTAAAACCGAGTAAACAAACAAAAACAGACTTTAGTTACAATACTGCACAAATTATGTTAAAAATAATAAAATTCACACCGGTACCTGACTATTGTTTTTTTGTAAAAATGCACTTCGGTTTTTCAATATGGTTGAATATTTGATTATTCTTAAATGCACAATTTATTTTTTCCACTCTTTTTGCCTTATAATGTAACACTTTTTTTGTAAATAAATCACTTGTTAATTTAAAACAAATGACTTACCTTTCTTTCGTACAAAATGGGGGTGGGTTTTAAGTACTCAAATATTAATCGCACAGGCAACAAGATCTGTTGTGTTCCTTCGGGTTTGTTGTTCTGGAAATAAAAAATATTTTTAAAGAAAAATATTTCACCGGGGTTTGGTAAATCCGGGTCGATTGGACCAAAAATGTTTGTGTGAAATATTTTCTCCAAAAATATAAAATAAAACAAATGGATTTTAGTTTGGGGTTTTTTCTATTTATTTCGTAAAACTTACGTTCGGGTTGGCGGGTAGAACAAAAGTGAAAGAGAAAAGGTAAAAAGAAAGCTTATACAAATTTAAAGCATAAGCGCTAAAGAAAAAAAAGAGGAAAGATTAAAAAGAGAAATGTCAAAGAAAGTGAAAGATAAAAAAGGGTATTTCGTACATAAACAGTTGTTTTTGCTTAAACTTTGATTTTTGCCTTTGCTTTATTGTTTGGAGAAAAATCTTTAGTTTATTTAAAATGTTTGTCAGAAGTTTTCTGAAGAGTTAAGTAAGCGGTAAAGAAATGGTCATCGAGACTTATTTTGATTCTCAATAATCAATATCGGTGACTTAAATAATTAATCGGGAAAATAGCACGAAAAAAAGTTATTTTTTTCGAAAATTAATTAATATAATAAAAAATATTCCCGTTGTTTACTGTAATTTAATATTTGCAAAGTGCACGCGCATATAAATAAATTATCGTAGTGTTTTGTGATATTTTATTTAGTATCCTCTTTCAACTGTATAAAAGAGCCGAAAAAATTCAGCCGTATACAGCGGAGAAAGAAAAATAGAATTACTGTTGGTTATTAGTGTTTTTGCTTAAACTTTGGTTTATTGTTTGGACAAAAATCTTTAGTTTATTTAAAATGTTTGTTTCGTGGTTGAAAAAAGATTATAATGAAAAATAACTTCGAGGTTGAAAGAAGAGTACATTGAAAAATGAAAATAACTTGTTGGTTAAAAAAAGAGAACACGGTAAAATTAAAATAACTTCGTGGTTGGAAAAAAGAAGCACATGGAAAAATACGGCAAAATAGTATATGTTACGACAGACCAAATATAATAACATTTTTATTGAAGGTTTTTTAGTTAAAATTTAAGTATACCATTGCAGATTGTTTTTGATTACATATTTTAATTTGGGTTTTTTGTTTGTCCAATTGTTTTTCTGCTTTAAATTTGCATGTGTTATTTATTGTTGTGGATTTAAAACAATAGATATGCTTTGCTTATACATTATTTAGGTATGGGATGTTTAGTATTGCATTTGTTATTGTTTTATTACTATCTTCATTATAGCTTGCATCTTTTTTGTTGTTAAATGGTAAATGCGTTTTGCTTATGTTTTAGGTAAACATTTATATTTATTTTTAATTTACTTCTACCGTTTAACAACAAAAACAACACAAGCTGTAATAAAGATAACAATAACAGATTCACAAGTAAAATCCCATACCTAAAACATAAGCAAAACGCATTTACCATTTAACAACAAAAAATAAGGCAAGCTATAATGAAGATAGTAATAAAACAATAACAAAGGTACTACTAAACATCCCATACCTCACAACAACAAATAACACATGCAAATTTAAAGCAGGTAAACAATTGGATAAAGAAAAAACCCAAAAAAAAATAATTATTTTATGGTACAAGTAAACATAAAAATTCCTTCCTTAGGTATAATTGCAATAATCCTTACTTTATATAACACCAGTCATCGCACATTTTTATTAATTAGCCATTCCTATGACTCTCGCTTAAATTTGCAAGGAACTCCACCACTTACCTATAATCAAAAACAATCTGCAATGGTATACTTAAATTTTAACTAAAAACACCTTCAAAAAAAATTTATTATATTTTGTCTGTCATAACATGTACTATTTTGCCGTCCGTACCCCAGTTATTTTTATTTTTCCACGCGCTTCTTTTTTCCAACCACGAAGTTATTTGAATTTTACCCTGTTCTTTTTTTCAACTACCAAGATATTTTATTTTTCAATGTACTCTTCTTTCAACCTCGAAGTTGTTTTTCAATGTACTCTTTTTTTAACCACGAAGTTATTTTTATCTTTCATTGTACTCTTTTTTCAGCCAGGAAGTCATTTTTATTTTTCATTGTAGGTACTCTTTTGTCAACCACCAAGTTATTTGAATTTTTAAATGAATGTTTTCCAAACGCGTACTAGAAGCAGAGTACGCGTACGCAAACAATAGCTTTAGTGGAACATTCGCGTACGCGTACGCCAAAAAAATATTTAAACAAAACACATTCGTGGTTGTGTACGGAAAAGTTAAAAATTTCGTAACACACATAATTCTTATGAAAAAAATTTTAGTTTTATTTGTTTGTTTTTAATTTATGTACGGGAATTTTGTACAGTGAGTGTACTTTTCTGAACTCTGGTTAAAAGTGATTAAATAATATTTCACATCAATAATTGGAAAAACACAAAAGTTTATGACGACAATAAAGTATAAGAAAAAGTGCCTTATGAGCAAAAATAGAAAAAGGTAAAATTTTCAAAAAATCACCAAAAATAATGGCGCAAACTTTTTCTTTTGTATAACATTATTTTTTATATAACATTGTTTGTACAACAGCTAACTTTACTTTCAAAAAACTTTTTTTGTTTTTTAAAATAAATATATGAGATAATTTTTTCTTTTTAAATATTGAAAATAGCTGCTGATGAAATTTTTCAGGCAAAAAATGTAAATGTAAAATGTAATACCTCTACTCGTTTAGCCATAAAAAAATATCATATAAATATCTTGAAATCGAAAAAGTTCAATAAAAACGCAATGCAAATGAATTTTTGCCTTTTCTGTCAACTTTTTGGGTCGAGGACTCCTCAGTGCGACTTCAAAAAAAGAAGGAGGTTGAACAATTCGGCTGAATGTTGCTTTTTTCATATCTGTGCAATTTAAAATGTCTGGGTTTTACTATAGCTCCCAAAAATAAATCTAAAAACTAAAGGGTGCCCCCATAATTGATGTAAAATTACTTATATGGGCCTATCTTTTGAACCGTTATAGTAACAAATATTAATATTAAGAATTATAAATTAAGGGTGCGCCAATAGCTCATTTAGTTTGATGTATATTGCCATACTTTTTAACAGTTAAACACAGACGCTTGGAATTTAAAACAAACCTGTATTGGTAAGTCAGCTATAACAGCAAGCATAAAATATGGATTTGGAAGTTAAAGGGTGTTCCAATAGTTGATGTAATTTCAAGTGTGTGACCGCACTTTTGAATCGTTATAGACAGAACGCTATAACTTAAAAGGGACCTGTATTTCTAAGTCCGCTATACCAACGAGTTTATCATTTGAATTTCGATATTATAGGGTGTCCCACAATTACTTTAGATTTACTTATATAGGCCTATCTTTTGAACTGTTATCGACAAATGCCTTTATAGTAACAGCTGATAATATTTAAATTTAAAAATTAAAGGGTGCACCAATAGTTCATTTAATTTGGTGTATGGCCAACTTTTAAAAAGTTGTAGTTGTTAATTGGTGCAATAAGAAGTATAAAAATGTTTTATTATAAATTAAATAGTTGATATAATCTGATGTATATGGGTAAACTGTTGAACCGTAACAGACAGACGGTTAAAATTTACACAGAACCTGATTGCTAAATCTACTACATCAGCAAGTATATAATTTGAATTTGGAAATTAAAGAATGACGCTATAGTTGCTGCAACTATTGAACAGTTGAAAAAGTATAAAATTTGGAGATATAAGTGTGGGCCAATGGTTAAAGTAGCCTTATTTATGTGGCCATACACTTGAGCTGTCATAGGCAGACCGATGAAATCTGTTTTGAAGTCGGTTTTTTCGCAAGAATTATTTTTCATCCTCTTTTAGCTGTGTAAAAGAGCTGGAAAAAATTCAGCCATATACAGCGGAGGAAGAAAAATAGAATTACTGTTGGTTATTGTTGTTTTTGATTAAACTTTGATTTTTGTCTTTGCTTTAGTGTTTGGACAAAAATCTTTAGTTTATTGAAAATGTTTGCCAGACGTTTCCTGAAGAGTTAAGTAGGCGGTAACGAAATGGCCGTCGAGACGTGCTTTGACCCTCAATAATCAATGTCGGTGATTTAGATAATTAATCGGGAAAACAGCACGACAAAAAGATGTTTTTGTAAATTAATTAATATAAAAAAAGTCCCTTTGTTTAATATACATAATTTAAAATTAGCAAAGTGCACGTGCATATAAATGAATTATCGTAGTGTTTTGTGATATTTTATTTTTCATCCTCTTTCAACTGTATAAAAGAGCCGAAAAAAATTCAGCCGTATACAGCGGAGAAAGAAAAATAGAATAACTAATGGTTATTGTTGTGTTCGCTTAGAATTTGATGTTTGTCTTTGCTTTATTGTTTGGACGAAAATCTTTAGTTTATTTAAAATAAAACTACCGTAGTGTTTTGTAATATTTTATTTAACAGACTCGCACAGGAGTATTTGACATAAAAAGCTGGCCAAAATTATTAAGCGTTTTTGGTTTTTGTTTTAAAAGTTTAACTTTTTTGATAGTTTTAGGTTTAGTTTGATAAAAAAGGTAGTGGCAGATTATTATTGGGTTAGTGTTATTTTTGACACTGTACTTTTCTTTAACAATTGAATTTGGTTATTTATGTATTCTATTTCTTGCTTTGTGATATCAGTAGTTTCGTGCACAAAGTGGATTCGAATTGGTCTACACAACCTAGTTGAGGATGGTGTTGGATTTCTCGGTATCTTTTTCATTTCTCCATTAGCTGTTGTGATTAATTTAATTGGGACAAAACTACTTTGAAATATATTAGCGTCACTATCGATTTCATTTTCGAATTTTTTTCTTATAAGATCAGCAAGGTATGTACATAAGCGTGTTGCTGTGTGGTCGAGGAGAGATTGCAGCTTCACTTCCGCTAATCTCTCAGTCAGGGTTATGGCATCTTCACTAGGATAGCAATTTTTTTTAGCATTTTTTAGCAATGAGTAGCATAAATATACATTTTTGTTGGCATTGTATAAAATTTCATATTGGTTTTTCATGAAATCAGCATTTATAAACAGTAAAGTTAAATACCATACCTAAAACATAAGCGAAACGCATTTACCATTTAACAACAAAAAATAAGGCAAGCTATAATGAAGATAGTAATAAAACAATAACAAATGCACTACTTAACATCCCATACCTAGATAATGTATAAGCAAAGCAATCTATTGTTTTAAAAAACCACAACAACAAATAACACATGCAAATTTAAATCAGGAAAACAATTGGACAAACAAAAAGCCCAAATAAAAATAATTATTTTATGATACCAGTAAACATAAAAAATTCCTTCCATAAGTATAATTGCAATAATGTTAAAAATAAGCAAATTATTACCCTAAACCTTACTTTTTAAATCACCAATTATTGCATATTTTTATTAATGAGCCATTCCTATGACCCTCGCTTGAATTTACAAGGAACTCAAATGACAAAAAACAAAACTCAAATAAAAATAATTATTTTGTGATACCAGTAAACATAAAAAATTCCTTCCTTAGGTATAATTGAAATATTCCTTACTTTACATAACACCACTCATCGCAGAATTTTATTAATTAGCCATTCCTATGACCCTCGCTTGAATTTGCAAGGAACTCCACCAATTTACCTATAATCAAAAACAATCTGCAATGGTATACTTAAATTTTAACTAAAAAAAACTTTCAAAAAAATTTATTATATTTGGTCTGTCGTAACATGTACTCTTTTGCCGTCCGTACACGCAGTTGTTTTTATTTTTCCATGTGCTTCTTTTTTCCAACCACGAAGTTGTTTTAATTTTACCGTGTTCTTTTTTTAACCGACTTCAAAAAAAGAAAGAGGTTATACAATTCGGCTGAATGTTGCTTTTATTTTATATTTGTGCCTCCAGAACTCAGTCATTTCTGATCCGATTTTGGAAATTTTTGGTAATATGATAGGTTATGCTTACAGCTTGGTCCCGTTTTAAGAACAGTTCATAATCTTAAAAATTAAAGGGTGTCCCCATACAACATACATAATTTTTTCGTGTATTATGAACTGTAAAGGGCGATTCTGTAAAATTTAAAATGACTGCGTATTACTATGGCTCCCAAAAACAAAAAATTATACAAAAATAAATCTAAAAATTAAAGGGTGCCCCCATAATTGATTAAGATTGACTTATATGAGCCTATCTTTTGAACTGTTATAGACAAACGATTGCATATTGGACAGAATGTCGATTGCTTTGGCCGTTATAGTAACAAGTATTAATATTAAGAATTATAAATTAAAGGGTGCGCCAATAGTTAATTAAATTTGATGTATATGGCCATACTTTTGAACAGTTGTAGACAGACGCTTAAAATTTACAACGAACCTGTATTTGTAAGTCCGCTATAGCAATAAGTATAAAATATGGATTTAAAAGTTAAAGGGTGTTCCGATCGTTGATGTTGTTTCAAGTTTGTGGCCGTACTTTTGAACCGTTATAGACAGATCGGTAAACCTTAAAAAGGCATAAATTTCTAAGCCCGCTATATTAACGAGTTTTTAATTTGAATTTAGAAATTAAAGGGTGTCCCATAATAACTGTAGATGTACTTATATAGGACTATGTTTTAAACCGTTATAGACAAGCGCTTGTAAATTTGATGCAATGTCGATTGCTATGGCCGTTATAGTCACAGCTGATAATATTGAAAATTAAAAATGAAAAGCTGCACCAATAGTTCATTTAATTTGATATATGACCATACTTTTAAATTGTTTTAGACAGACGATTGAAAATGAAATTTACTAACTCCTCTATACGAGTAACAACAAGTATAAAATTTGGATTTGGAAATAAACGGCTTTTCCAATAGTTGATACAATATGGTGTATGTGGCCGGACCGTGGAACCATTATAGAGAGACAGCTGAAATTTACAAGGGACAAGTTTTGCTAAGTCCAGGCATTACAAGAAGCTTATTAATTTGTTCTATATGGCCTTATTTTTTGAACCTTTTTATACAAACACCTTAATTTTGGACAGAATGTCCAGTAGTGGTATAATAAGAAGTATAAAAATGTTACATATATTATAAATTAAATAGTTGATATAAGCGGATGTATATGGGCAAACTGTTGAACCGTTACAGACAGACGGTTGAAATTTACACAGAACCTGATTGCTAAATCTACTACAACAGCAAGTATATAATTTGAATTTGCAAATTATAGAGGTACCCTATAGTTTGCTGCAATTTAAGGTATATTTCCAAACTGTTGAACAGTTGAAAAAGTATAAAGTTTGGAGATATAAGTGTGTCCCAATAGTTAATGTAACCTATTTTATGTGGCCATACACTTGAGCTGTTATAGGCAGACAGATGAAATCTTTTTTAAAGTCGGTTTTTTCGCAAGAATTATTTTTCATCCTCTTTCAGCTGCATAAAAGAACCGAAAAAAATTTAGCCGTATACAGTGTAAAAAGAAAAATAGAATTAAGGTTGGTTATTGTTGTTTTTTCTTAAACTTTGATTTTTGTTTTTCCTTTATTTTTTGGACAAAAATCTTTAGTTTATTTAAAATGTTTGTCAGACGTTTCCTGAAGAGTGAAGTAAGCGGTAACAATATGGATATCGAGACGTGCTTTGACGCTCAAAAATCAATATCGGTGATTTAAATAATTAATCGGGAAAATAGCACGAAAAAAAGATTTTTTTGAAAATTAATTAATATAATAAAAAAAATACCGTTGTTTGATATAATTTAATATTATAAATGATTTGAAATCATGTTTGCTTAAGTTCATTTTATTTTTAATTTCTAAAAATCTTTTTTAGGAAGAAAATTTATATTATTATTTAGAAAATAAAATGAACTTAAGCCAAAATAATTTCAATTCATTTATAATATTCACCGTTCAAATAATAATTTTATAATAATTAAATTATAAACACGCTCGGCACAGCGCGCATTCATACTTACCACATAATAATCAAAATGATACTGAAACAGCATCCATAATACTGTGAGTAAAAAAGTAAGAATGACTTAAAACAAAAGCAAAAAAAAAATGTACAAGACGAAATACAGAGAGAACAGTAAAGAAGTACGTTGGTTTGTGTTTAAATTTTGATAACCAAATTAGTGTTAATATGAATATCCTCGTATTCTTATTTACAAAGTTAGTTGCTTAAATAGATGATGTTTATAAAATACACTACTAAGGTAGATAGATGCAAAGAATGCTAATGAAGGTCGTAGCGGTCCAGAAAGTGAGATCATTTCATTCTGCTAGCGTCTACTTTTTCTTGTTTTCTTTGGAAAACGTTCGCATACATTTGTAAAATAAATTTTCTTTCTAAAAAAGATTTTTATAAATTAAAAATAAAATGAACCTAAGCTAAAATAATATTCACAGTTCTAATAATAATTAAATTAATGTTACAAAGATGCTTTATTAAAATCATAAAAAGATGCAAAAATAATTGACGCCAAGAAAGTGAAACGAAACGACCTATTGTGTTCGTTTTCAAAGCTAGAAGTTTCTATAAATCATCTTTATCACAAAACAAAAACAACTAACACAAAGCGAGAAATAAACAAACATAACACACAACCATACACAAACCTGCATTGTATAACAACTAAATAAAAACAAAACCCAACATGTATATTTAATTAATGATCGAAGGTTCTAGAAGTAAATAACAATGATCACTAATGTGTCTGAGATAAAAGTGGCAACGCAGCATTTTTAACTACGCAATAGATGGCGGTAGAACTTCTCGAATATTCAAGAACGCCTAAAGATAGGGTATATAAAAGCAGCGCCAATACGTGCTGATTCATTCGTATTGTGAGCGTCATCTAGTTATGATCTTGTGGTAAAACAACTAAAGTTGCCAGCATGTATTATTAATCGCGAATAGTTAAATCCTCAAATAATTAATTAAATAAAGTGTAATTTAATTAAAACTCTAAAAGTTGTGTGTGTAATTATTTTGCAAATAAAGAACTCATAAATAAAACGTTTATAATTTAAATAAACGTAACAACTGGTGTCAGAAGTGAAATTGCAAAATAATAAATAAATAGATAAATGAAATTCGACGAGCTAAAAGTTGAGCAGCTAAAAATGGAGCTGAGTAAGTTAAATCTACCGACAGCAGGCAATAAAGCGGAATTGGAAAAGCGGCTAATAGATAAATTTAAGCAGCGTGGTATCGATATTGACACATACGAATTTGGAGAAAAAGACGAGAGGGAAGAGATTGAAGTATGTGCCCCAGCAACAAATAGCGTTATAGACTTAAATTCAATGTTTGCCGCTATAATGAAGAAAATAGAAGAAAACAACCAGAAGCAGGAAAACCAGATGAAGAAAATGGAAGAAACCAACCAGAACCAGATATTGGCACATACGAATTTGGAGAAAAAGACGAGAGGGAAGAGATTGAAGTATGTGCCCCAGCAACAAATAGCGTTATAGACTTAAATTCAATGTTTGCCGCTATAATGAAGAAAATAGAAGAAAACAACCAGAAGCAGGAAAACCAGATGAAGAAAATGGAAGAAACCAACCAGAACCAGATAAAGAAAATAGAAGAAAACAACCAGAAGAAGGAAAACCAGCTGAAGAAGTTAGAAGAAAACAACCTGAAGCTTCAAGAAAAATTTCAAGACAGCTTTAAAGCAATGCAAGAAAGCTCTAGCATCAACGGAGAAAGGCTTTTAGCGAAGGTAAATGAGAAGTTTGAAGAAATATCAGAAGTCTTCGACAAACGAGTAAACATCGTAGAACAAAGAGTCAGCGAGTTTGATGAAAAGTAAGCGAAGAGTTACATGAATTAAAAGTGCAAATGGGCGATCTTCAAATTCGAGAGGGACCGGTGAGAGTTATCTCTGAGCACGCCAGCAAGATTAACACCCCGAGCTTTGACGGCAGCGCACCTTTTAATGTTTTTAAGTTTCAGTTCGAAACAGTGGCCAGCAAAAAAAGATGGGACAATGAAGAAAAAGCTATAGAGCTAATTCTGGCCTTAAAGGGTGCAGTATCACAGATACTCGAAAGCTTTCCAGCCGGCTGCAGAAATAATTATGAGGACATAATGGTAGCGTTACAACGCAAGTACGGTGGCGATCACAAAAGAGAACTCTACAGAATGGAGTTATGAGGCAGGGTGCAGAAGGCAAATGAGACGCTGCAAGAATTCGCAGACAGTAGAAGCGAGATAAAAGAGTTAGTCAAACAGATAATGGAGGAAGAAAAAAGTAATTCTCGCGCTAAATGCTTTAAATGCGGTAAGGCTGGCCATTTTCAACTGTAGATACGCAAAGAGAAGATCAAGATCTGCTTCGCAAGCAAGGGACAACCAGCGGGCCAACAACACCACATCTCATGAGTCACCGTTAAACTAAATCGAGCTAGCACTAAGGGGCAAGTGCTTACTCCCACAACCGATAGCCCCACAATCTCCATTTCCGTTGTACAACAGAGTCCTCACCATAGACACAGGAGCATCTCAGTCAATTATAAGGCCCGATTTAGTAAAAGGGGCAGTGGAACCATTAAATACTGTACGACTGCGCACTGCTACTGGCGACTTAGCCACTGTCTATGGAAGAGCCAGGGTAAGAATGACTATTGCAAACATCAGCGCTGACCATGTATTTGTTGTTGCCGATATAGTGGATGAAGTTATCATTGGTGCAGACTTTATGATAGCCCACGGTATTAGTCTGCACATGGGCGAGCAAATAATGATCTGGCGCAATGTGGAGATACCCCTGGATGTTGGATATGATAGCAGGGCCACAGTGAGGAAGCTATTTGCCGTTGAACGTCAGAAATTACCACCTCAGGCGGAAACTATAGTATGTGTAGTATATACATATATTAACAGGAATTTTGAGATAGGTCGATGTGAGCCAGCAGTAGCCATAATTAATTGTGTGGCGAATACAGTATGTCCTAAAATAGCCACAGAAAGAGATTCATTAGCAGAACAGGTGCTAAAATGGGTGGCAGGACTAACACCTCCTGACAGAAACAAACCAAAGCAGTTGCTGAGAAAACATGCCTCCGTCTTCGCCCTAAATAATAAAAGCCAAGGCAGAACGGCAGTTGTTAAACATGAAATTAATACTGGCGGAGCGAGGCCTATAAAACAAGCACCCAGAAGTGTTCCCCTAGCAAAACGAAATGAGGTCAAAGAACTTGTCAGCGAAATGGAAAGGAACGGAGTCATTGAGCCATCCTCGAGTCCGTGGAGTTCACCAATAGTTTTAGTAAAGAAGGATGGCAGTACCAGGTTTTGCGTTGACTACAGGAAGCTCAATGATGTCACCAAGAAAGACAGTTATCCGTTGCCTAGAATTGACGATACCTTAGACACGTTAGCTGGAACGGAATGGTTCTCTACCTTGGACTTGCAGAGCGGCTATTGGCAAGTAGAGATAGCTGATAAAGACAAGGAGAAAACTGCCTTTAGCGCAAGTGGTGGTTTATGGCAGTTCAAGGTGATGCCATTCGGGCTCTGCAATGCTCCAACTTCTTTTGAGCGTTTAATGGAACGTGTGCTTAAGGGTCTCAATTGGAAGACGTGCTTAGTGTATCTGGATGACATAGTCGTGATGGGGAAAACTTTTGATGAACACCTCAAAAACCTGGATGAAGATTTTAAGCATATATCTGCTGCAGGATTGAAATTAAGTGTTAAGAAATGTGCTTTGTTTCAAAAGGAGGTCAAATACCTAGGACATCGTGTAACGCTAGAGGGCGTGTCAACTGATGAAGACAAAGTACTGGCAGTAAAGACCTGGCCTCGGCAACAAAATCTTCATGAGCTGCGTAGTTTCCTGCGGCTTTGCACATACTACAGGAGATTTGTGCCAAACTTTGCTCAAGTGGCTGCTAGCTTGCACGAGTTGACCAGGAAGTCGCAACAGCAGGGTGCTCTCTAAGCCCGAAAGAAATTACTGCGTTACACGAAGGGAGCTTTTAGCTCTGGAGTGTGTTAAACATTACCACAAGTACTTATATGGTCAACATTTCATCTTAAGGACGGACCATTCTGCATTACGTTGGTTGATGCAATTTAAGAATCTTGAGGGCCAGCTTGCACGCTGGGTTGAACGTCTGCAGAGCTATGACTTTAGTATTGTGCATAGAAAAGGAGGAAAGCACAATAATGCTGATGCCCTGTCAAGACGGCCATGCAATGTAGAGTGCAAGCACTTCAAAAAAGTATAGAAAAAGGAGTGCGTCATGATGTGCGGCTTACCCAAATTGGGTCAAGGGAAGATTGGTCGAAGGCCCAGAATGACGACCCAATTTTGACAAAAATTATATTGGCTAAGCAAAACAACAGGAGACCGAATCATAATGAAATATCGGCAGAGAGCCAACAAGCCAAGTCGTACTGGGCCCAGTGGAATAGCCTGAAAGTAGAAGACGGCTGCTTATATCGATCTTGGGAAAGTACAGATGGCAAAACTACAACGGACTTAATTGTCATGCCAACTTCTAAAAGAAATAAGATACTAAAGCAGCTCCATAATGGTCCCAGCGGCAGCAATATGGGTATAACAAAAACTCTGGAAAAGACAAAGCAGAGGTTTTACTGGGTGGGTTGCCAACAGTACGTAGCCGATTGGATAGCTAATTGCGAATAGTGCATAAAGGCTAAGGGTCCTGTAAGAAAAAGTCATGGCAAACTTCAACAGTACAACGCAGGTGAACCCTTTAAGCGGATAGCTATTGATATCACAGGTCCATTTCCTGTCAGTGATGCTGGAAACCGATATGTACTAGTGGTAATGGATTATTTTAGCAAATGGCCCGAAGTATATGCCATGGTGGAAAGATTCAATCGTACTCTAGAAGAATATCTCAGAAAAGTGGTCAGTTCACACCAAAAGGATTGGGATGAGCATATACCCAAATTACTACTGGCTTACCGGTCAGCTGTACACGATTCAACCTCACGTAGTCCAGCAAAAATCTTGTTCGGGACAGAACTAAAACTGCCAGCAGATTTAGAATTTGGTGTTAAACCTGGACCAGTGCACGAAGACAATGGAAACGTTCTACAGGCACAAGAAGAACTGCATGAGCGTCATGAGTTTGTCCGTAACCGCACTAAAATGTCCAGCGATAAGATGAAAGCCAGATATGATTGAGCAGCAAATACAGAGGGATTTACTGAAGGACAAATGGTTCTACTATTTAACCCGCAACGCAACAAAGGACAATCCCCTAAACTGCAAACCCACTGGGAGGGGGCGTACAAGGTGATAAAGAAATTAAATGACGTAGTTTACCGGATACAGAGATATCATAATCCGAGGTCTAAATTGAAAGTGGTTCACCTAGAGCGGCTGGCTAAATATGGCAGAGGTAATGTTGAGCCTATTCGGGACGAAAAGGCTTAAGTGGGCGGCAGTGTTACAAAGATGCTTTATTAAAATCATAAAAAGATGTAAAAATAATTGACGCCAAGAAAGTGAAACGAAACGACCTATTGTGTTTGTTTTCAAAGCTAGAAGTTTCTATAAATCATCTTTATCACAAAACAAAAACAACTAACACAAAGCGAGAAATAAACAAACACAACACACAACCATACACACACCTGCATTGTATAACAACTAAATAAAAAAAATACCCAACATGTATTTTTAAATAATGATCGAAGGTTCTAGAAGTAAATAACAATGCTCACTAATGTGTCTGAGATAAAAGTGGCAACGCAGCATTTTTAACTACGCAATAGATGGCGGTAGAACTTCTCGAATATTCAAGAACGCCTAAAAATAGGGTATATAAAAGCAACGCCCATACGTGCTGATTCATTCGTATTGTGAGCGTTATCTAGTTAAGATCTTGTGGTACAACAATTAAAGTTGCCAGCGTGTATTATTAATCGCGAATAGTTAAATCGTGAAATAATTAATTAAATAAAGTGTAATTTAATTAAAACTCAAAAAGTTGTGTGTGTAACTATTTTGCAAATAAAGAACTCATAGATATAACGTTTATAATTTAAATAAACGTAACAATAATTTAATATTTGCAAAGAGCCCGTGCATATAAATAAATTATCGTAGTGTTTTGTGGTATTTTATTTTTCATCCTCTTTCAACTGTATAAAAGAGCCGAACAAATTTCAGCCGTATACAGCGGAGAAAGAAAAATAGAATTAAAATAATTATTTTATGATACCAGTAAACATAAAAAATTCCTTCCTTAGGTATAACTGCAATAATCCTTACTTTATATAACACCACTCAACGCAAATTTTTATTAATTACCCATTCCTATGACCCTCGCTTGAATTTGCAAGGAACTCCATCACTTAATAATAATCAAAAACAATCTGCAATAGTATACTTAAATTTTAACTAAAAAACCTTAAAAAAAATTTATTATATTTGGTCTGTCGTAACATGTACTATTTTGCCGTCCGTACACGCAGTTATTTTTATTTCATTTTTCCATGTGCTTCTTGTTTCCAACCACGAAGTTATTTTAATTTTACCGTGTTCTTTTTTTAACCGACTTCAAAAAAGAAGGAGGTTATACAATTCGGCTGAATAGTCCTTTTTTTATATTTGTGCCTCATTTCCGATTTTGAAAATTTTTTGTAATATGAAAGATTATGCTTACAGATTGGTCCGGTTTTAAAAACAGCTCACAATCTTAAAAATTAAAGGTAGTCCCCATACAACATACATGTTTTTTTCTTGTATTATGAACTGTAAAGGGCGATTCTATAAAATTTAAAATGACTGCGTATTACTATGGGTCCCAAAATCAAAAAATTATACAAAATATTGTAATAGTTGTTGTAAATTTACTTATATGGGCTTATCTTTTGAACCGTTATAGACAAACCCTTGCAAATTGGACAGAATGTCGACAAGTGTTAATATTACAAATTTTAAATTAAAGGGTGCACCAATAGTTCATTAAATTTAATGTATATGGCCACACTTTTAAACAGTTGTAGACAGACGATTGAAATTTACAAAGAACCTGTATTACTAACTACTCTATAACAACAAGTATAACCTTTGGGTTTGGAAATAAACGGCTGTCCCAATAGTTGATATAATATGGTGTATGTGGCCGGACTTTTGAACCATTATAGAGAGACAGCTGAAATTTACAAGGTACATGTTTTACTAAGTCCGCTATAACAACAAGCTTATAATTTGAATTTAGAAAGTAAAGGGTGTTCCCAAAATTAATGTAATTTGTTCTATATGGCCGTATTTTTTGAACCTTTGTATACAAACACCTTAATTTTAGATAGAATGTCCAGTAGTGGTATAATAAGGAGTATAAAAATGCTACATATATCATAAATTAAATAGTTGATATAATCGGATGTAAATGGGCAAACTGTAGAACCGTTACAGACAGACGGTTGAAATTTACATAGAACCTGATTGCTAAATCTACTACAACAGCAAGTATATAATTTGAATTTGGAAATTATAGAGGTACCCTATAGTTGCTGGAATTTGATGTATATTTCCAAACTATTGAACAGTTGAAAAGGTATAAAGTTTAAAGATATAAGTGTGTCCCAATAGTTAATGTAACCTATTTTATGTGGCCAGACACTTGAGCTATTATAGGCAGATAGGTAAAATCTGTTTTGAAGTTGGTTTTTTTTGCAAGAATTGTTTCAACCACCAATTTATTTTATTTTTTATTGTACTCTTTTTTCAACCACGAAGTTATTTGAATTTTTCAATGAATTTTTTTTCCGAACGCGTACTAAAAGTAGAGTACGCGTATGCAAACAATAGCTTTAGTGGAACATTCGCGTACGCGTACGCAAAAAAATATTTAAACAAAACACATTCGTGGTTGTGAACGGAAAAGTTAAAAATTTAGTAACACACATAATTCTTATGAAAAAAAAATGTTGGTTTTAGTTGTTTGTTTTTAATTTATGTATGAGAATTTTGTACAGTGAGTGTACTTTTCTGAACTTTGGTTAAAAGTGATTAAATAATATTTCACATCAATAATTTGAAAAACACAAAAGTTTATGACGACAATAAAGTATAAGAAAGAGTGCCTTATGAGCGAAAATAGAAAAAAGTAAAATTTTCAAAAAATCACGAAAAATAATGGCCCAAACTAAGTTCGATACTTAACTTCGCAGAGTGTGGTCATCTCTTTAATAAGTAGCGGATAGTTAAAAGTACAAAGAAATAATAAATAACTTGTTTTTATTTTTGTAATTGTCGTATTTTGTTCTTATTGAACTCGCACGTGTGACTAATTACATTACGCAAGCAGGTATAGCATTACTGCTATGGCCCCGGGGGCCAAATCAATAACTCTTAATATAAAAAAACCTAACATGAAGAGACAGAAATGGTCTCGGCCAATCCCTATAGGTATGATCTCTGACCTACCTTCAACTTCAAGAAAGCGGTTTAGTGCGCTAGCTGATCTTAACGATACTGAAATGGATGCGGTATCCAACATAAATCGGGAATCCTCCTTTGGTAGACGATCATAAAATTCCTCTCAAGGAACTACAAGAAATTTTGGGTAAGGATTCTATTTATAAACGCACATCCATTGGAACAAAAATCTTTCCACAATCCACTGAATGCTACGAAAACTGCAAAAAAATTTTGTTAGAAAAAAAATTAAATTTCATACTTTCAATTCAAAGGAAAATCGTTTGTACACAGTATGGTCTTCCGAAAATCAGTATCGACGATATTAAAAAAGATATCCAAGGTTATAATTTATCTCCTTCCTTTATAACTGAAATAAATACAAAATATAGTTCGATAAACAACGCAGTCTATAAAGTACAATTTTTAAGAAAAAATTTCAACCCAAAATCATTAACAATATAACGGCAATATGCAACGTAATCGTATCATGGAAAAAGTATAAGCCTAGAAAAAGTAACAATCCAACACAATGCTGGAATTGTTTAATGAATGGTCATGGGGGGGAACATTGTAATCGCCTTCCAGCATGTATGATATGCGCAAACCCACATCACACCAATGATTGCCCATTACGGAATCAAGACAAAATACCTGCAGTATTTTCGTGTTTTAACTGCAAAAAGCATGGTAAAGAACGTACAGATCACTCTGCAAATGATTATACAAGATCTAAAGCAACTAACAAGAAGTCAAACAAATATAACAACAAACCAATCTCTCCACAGTACATCAACAGTGATCTCTCAATAAATCATGACAACAACAATAAATATTACAATTCTTTATCATATGCTGACGTTATGAGAGGAAACAACAATCTCTTTGATATTGATGAACTCTTTAATATTTTTACTACTGCTTTAAGTGATCTTCAAAAATGCACAACAAAAATACAACAAATAAATGTTATAATGTCGATGGTAAAGTATGCGTATGATATTCGGTAATAAAAATGTCATAAAAATTCTTCATTGGAATGCCAATAGAATCACTACCTATTTTCATTTACTTCAATTCGAAAATTTGCTTGAAAGAGAAAATATCCATATTGCCTATTTGAATGAAACTTATCTGAAAGAAAAACAGAAAACTTGTTTTAAAAATTATTTAATAGCAAAGATTTAAGAGGGGGCGGTGTAGCTTTAGTTGTACGCAGATCTGTCAAACATAAATTGCTAGATATAGCAAATACTTTAGGAATAGAAAATCTCTCGATTGAAACTGAAATAAATAACAGAAAGCTTATAGTGACACAGCATATTCACCAAAATACAAAAGAAGCTTTACAAATGATATTATAAAATTAACCTCGTCACATGAAGATTTTATTGTATTAGGAGATCTAAATGCCAAACATTCCTCCTGGCACTGCGTTAATAATAACACCGCTAGTTATATATCCTTTAAAACCCTTATTTTTCGTCTGTTAAACAACTTTAATATAAATATTTTCCTTTTATAAATAAATACTATTATTTTTATTATTATTCTATTATTAGAAATTGTTGTCATTAATAAAAAACTATTATTCAAATATTGTAAAAAGAAAAATTGAAATTGAATATTTTTTGAAATTATAAAAAATATATGTATTGAAAAATAAAAAAATTACAAAATAAAATAAAATAATATTTACGAATTTAATACCTTAATTTAATTGGCGCAGTCGAATAACGAACCAAATAGAGGGAAATAAAACGGGGAAAAAATTATATTTTGTACATATATGTACATATCACATAGTTTATATGAACAACTATAAACAATATAAAAACCTAACACCATAAATTAAAACTGATCCAAAAGAAGTGGATACCGTTCATCCTGAATGTTTTTTTTTCATAAAATAAAAAACAAGTGATTGTGATAAGACATCAAAACAGCAAAAAAATTCAAGCCGAGAAATAATAACACCACAATAATAAAACCCGAGTTCACTGGACAATAAAAAAAAAAATAACAAGACCAGAGAGAAGAAGCAAAAGCGAAGAAAAAATATATCTCAATCTCAAGAGTCAAGACATCAAGAAAAGGAAATGGCAGCAACAACAATGATTCCCTTTCAGCTACTAACTGATGTTCCGAATTTTGATAGAAAACCAGAAGAACTGGAAATTTTTATAAAGAATGTTGAAGCAGTTCGAAGTCTTGTTGAGCCAGCATTTAACGAATTGTTTGATTTAAGGATTAGAAGCAAAATTATAGGAGAAGCAAATATCTCGCTGATAAATAACAACAATTCTACTAAATGGGAAGAAATTAAGGTAATATTAAGAATAAATTTTAGTATATCAGACAGTATAGAGAGTATTATTAACAAAATTAAGACAGCAGAATTAAAAACCACTGTTAACCAATTTTATGATTATGTTGAGACATTAAAAACAAAATTAAATTTAAAAGCTAGTATTGATCAAAGTAATGATGAATGGTTTAGTTGTACTAAGAATGAGAAAATGGTTTTAAAGATTTTCATTAGCAAATTGCCTAATGAGCCGAAATTAATATTACAATCAAGAAATCCTCATTCTTTATTAAAAGCTAAAGAAATTTTTGTTGAAACTAACTATTTTTATATAAGTAAATTCCAAAGTTCGCAATTTTTACAATCTTCTTCTTCTAATGTTTATAGTAATCAAAATAAATGTTTTAATAATAACCTTAGCCAAAAATATTCACGTGCAAATAATAACCAATACAATTCAGGAAGTTCTGGTGGAAGTAATTTTCTTAATAATAACGGTGATTGTATGAATTCAGCTCGTAATAGTACTTTTGAAAATAGTGGTAACTATGTAAATCAGAGTTATAGAAGAAGTTTTAACAACAATGGTAATTTTAACAGAGCATATAATAATAGAAATAGAAATTTTATTCAAAACTTTGATAACACTGGTGGATATTTTAACCAAAATGGAAATTTTAATAAAAAAGAATATTATAATAATAGAGGTAACGGAAGTCAAAATAGTAAAATAACTTCGAATAGCAGTGCACAGAATAGTGTAAATAAAACAATCCCAATGGATGTTGATTGTACTGAAATGTCAAATTTTCAGTTGCAAGCCGAAAAAATTTACCCTGCATAGTAGTTAAGTCACAGTCTGTCCCTATTAAATTATTAATAGATACAGGTTCAGCAACTACTCTCATAAGAAAAGGCCTATTTCATAATACATTTAGATCAAATTTAGAAAACCTGTTATTTTAAATACTATTTGTTCTAAAACAGTTACAAACACAAAGGTTACGATTCGGTTTTTCAAAGAATTTAATTACCAAATTGCAAAATGGAAATGCTTGAAACAGAAATTTTTAATGATTTTGATGGTATATTAGGTTGTAACATTTTAAGACCTCTAAGTGCAAAAATCGATTTTAAAGAAAACTTATTATTAACTGATAATGCGAAAATTCCCCTAATATTTGAAAAAGCTGTGGAACTATATAGTGAAAATGACATGTCCTATTTTAATGATATAACTCTAGATATAAATTTCAATGAGCCACGAATCGAGTATTTAACTAACAAATTAAAAAAGGAAAATTTAAATAATGAGGAAATAATGGAGTTAACTAAACTTATTAAAGAGTTTAAATCTGTATTTTATATTGAAGGTGAAAATCTATCTTCTGTTGGAAAATATAAACATAAAATTCCTACCATAAATGATATTCCAGTGTATCGTAAAACATATCGTTTTCCCGAAATCCATAGGGTTGAAGTGGAAAAACAAGTAAGTGAGATGTTGAATTCAGGAATTATAACGAAGTCATCAAGCCCATATAATGCTCCAATTTGGATTGTACCGAAAAAGATAGATAACTCTGGAAAACAAAAATGGAGAGTAGTAGTAGACTACAGAAAATTAAATGATGTAACAATTGAAGACAAATTCCCAATTCCTAATATAGAAGATCTATTTACAAAGCTAGGAAGTTCTCAATATTTTAGTACACTTGATTTGGCAAAGGGATTTCATCAAATTCCAATTTTAGCTGAAGATAGGCATAAAACAGCATTTTCCACTCCAACGGGACACTATGAATTCACACGTATGCCTTTTGGATTAAAAAATGCACCTGCATCCTTTCAAAGAATGATGAACGAGGTACTTCATGATTTTATAAATAATATTTGCGTTGTATACCTAGATGATATTTTAATATTTTCCACATCACTTCAAGAACATATCGTATCTTTAAAAAAAAATTTTAAAAGATTATCCGACTACAACCTTAAAGTACAGGTTGATAAATGCAATTTCTTTAGAAGAGAATCTGAATATTTAGGTCACATAATTACTCCAGATGGTATTAAACCCAATCCTGATAAAATTAAAGTAATTCAAAAAATTCCATTACCAAAAACTATTAAAGAAATCAGATCATTTTTAGGCTTGTCTGGTTTCTATCGAAAATTTATTAAGGATTATAGCCGAATAGCTCTTCCAATTATATCGTATTTAAAAAAAGGATCTGTTATTGATACTAATAATCAAAATTATATTGATTCCTTTAATAAATTAAGGACAATTTTATGCACTAGTCCAGTTTTAGCATATTCTAATTTTAATAAATTATTTGTTTTAACCACAGATGCTAGTAATGGAGCTTTAGGGGCAGTGCTTTCACAAAATGGACATCCAATTTCTTATACATCTCGAACATTAAATAAACATGAGCTTAATTATAGTGCAATCGAAAAGGAATTATTGGCAATTGTTTGGTCGGTTAAATATTTTAGACCCTGTTTGTTTGGTAGAAAATTTAAAATTCAAACGGATCATCGACCACTGGTATGGTTAAATTCCTTAAAAGAACCGAATATAAAACTACAAAGATGGAAGATACAGCTTAATGAATATGATTTCGAAATAGAATATATTAAAGGCAAAACAAATAAAGTAGCAGATTACCTTAGTCGTTTAGAAGTTAATATTTTACGAGAAGAACAAGATCCCAGTTCTGATTTAGCTACAATTCATAGTGGGAAAGAAAATTTAAATGATCACATTTTTATTTCTGAAGCACCTATCAATTTATATAAGAATCAAATTATCATTTCGTTAGGAAATATTTTTAAATACGAAACTAAAATCTTATTTAATAAAAATGTAAGACATATAATAACATTAAAGTATTACCTTGAGGAAAAGTTACTACAATTTTTTAAAAAGATTTTTCCAATTAAAGGAACAGTCGGAATTTTTTGTGATAATTTTGAAGTATATAAAAATTTGCAAGATACCTTAGTTCACTATTTTTCTAATGTACCTAGAATGAAATTCGTGCGATGTACTAAATTTATAAAAGATATTTTAGATAAAGAAAATCTCTTGAATATACTAGAAAAATTTCACAACGATAAGAATCACAGAGGTATTGAGGAAACATTCATGGAATTGAAAAATATTGTATATTATCCAAACTTAAAAAAAGAAATTCATAAATTTATTAAAAATTGTGTTTTGTGCAATATGTGCAAATTTGATAGACAACCTATTAAAACTAGATTTTGTGTAACTGAAACTCCTATAAGATCTAATGAAATAATTCGTATGGATATATGGTTCTTAAATAAAAATTTAACTTTTTTAACTTGTATAGATAAACTCACAAAACACGTATCTGTACATTATCTAAGCGATAAAAACTCGTTGAGTATTGTCGAAAAAATCAGAGAAAGACTTGCTATTATGGGAAAACCAAATAAAATTGTGGCAGACAATGAATTTAATACGGCTATGATTAGAGATTTCTTAAGATCAGAGAATATAGATTATCATTTTACGTCTCCAAATACACACACAGGTAATGCAGATATTGAGCGTTTTCATCTTACGTTAAATGAACACATTAGATTGTTTAAATTAGGAAAAAATTATCAAGATATTGACGATAAAGCTTTAGTATATAAAACTGTTCAAATATATAACGATACAATTCACAGTACTACAGGTGCCAAACCTAATGAACTATTACACAATAAGGTTGATAAGTCGATTTGGCAAAAATTACATAATGTTGTACATGAAAAGAAAATCAAAAGGATTGCAAAAATAAACAATAGCAGAGAAGATTGTCATAAATTTAAAGAAAAAGAATTTGTAAAGAATTTAGGATTTTATAACTTAAAAGAAAAACCACGATATATAATAAAAGAAGTTAAAAAAAAGAATAAAACAAATTTTGTTGATGAAAAAAACTGCAAGAGAGATAGACAAGTTGTTAAGAGAATCTTTAAATACCAAAATGAAATACCAAATATAAAATTTGATCGAAAAATTACTGGCAGAAATTATCAAAAAAAAAATAATTGTTTTTAGAAAACATAATTGTAAATTTTAAAATTATAATAAGTTATGAGTTTTTTCTTTTTTATTGAATTTGTTATTAATTTATTAAAAAAATTAAAAAAGAAATGTATTTTCTGGACGTTTAGACATTAATGTTAATTTATTTATTTTTTATATTTTAATTAATGATTATAATTGTTACTTTATGTTTCACATTATGTTTAAAAAAAAGAAAATATTTATATTTCTAAAAATTTTTCACATTCCGGGAGTAATGTTTATTCAAGGGATGGGGGAGTTATATATCCTTTAAAACCCTTATTTTTCGTCTGTTAAACAACTTTAATATTAATATTTTCTTTTTATAAATAAATACTATTATTTTTATTATTATTCTATTATTAGAAATTGTTGTCATTAATAAAAAACTATTATTCAAATATTGTAAAAAGAAAAATTGAAATTGAATATTTTTTGAAATTATAAAAAATATATGTATTGAAAAATAAAAAAATTACAAAATAAAATAAAATAATATTTACGAATTTAATACCTTAATTTAATTCGTTGGCAATGCTTTATTTAATCTTGAACAAACAAATAATTTCTTTATATATTATCCCAACAGTCCGACATTTTATCCGCAAAATAATCGAAATACCTCAGTCATTGACTTGGTTTTGAGCAACAGTTCCTTAAATATAAATTTGGATGTTCTGGATTACGACATTCCATCAGACCATAGACCTGTCGTATGTAAAATTGAAAATGCAACAGTGTGTAACCTAGAAACGAATTACTATGACTACAAAGGTACAGACTGGATGACATTCCTAAATTTTATTAATGATAAAATCACCATAAATACTGACATCTACAGTTCAAAAAGCACAATTGATTCGGAAATTGAGAAATTAATTTATATTATACTAGAAGCTTCATTGGTAAAACAAGCCTACCTCCTGACGTCGTTAACCTTATAACGACACCTTCAGAGTTAAAGTTTTATAACCAATGTGTGAAACTACTGACTAATCTGATCAATAAAGAAATAAGCGTTTATCGTAATAAAAAATGGAAAAAAATGCTATCAAAATTAAGGCCAGGGGACAAATCATTTTGGAAAATAAACCGATATTTAAGAGGTAAACAAAATAGAAAAATTCCATATTTAAATAAAGAAGGATCAAAAATTACAACTGATGAGGGAAAGACTCAACTGCTATCGGATACTTTTTCAGCTGCTAGCAACCTTACGTTGGACTACAAACACTCTATAGATAAAACTGTAAATTCCAAACTCGGAACATTCAAGTCAACAAGCGTATATTGTGACAATTTAATAAACGTGTTTTTTCAGGAAATTAACACATTACTTGCAACGCTTAAAGCATCGAAATCACCCAGGCTGGATGATATCCCCAATATATTAATAAAAAATCTTCCCACGAAGGCAATACAATTATTAGTAATTATTTTTAATAACTGTTTAAAACTTAACTACTTCCCAAAACATTTCAAAGAAGCTAAAGTTATTGCTATTCCTAAGCCCAACAAACCAAGAATAATCGAAGTAGCTATAGACCTATAAGTTTACTCAGTAATATAGGAAAAATTTATGAAAAAATTATTCTAAATAGAATTTGTAATGCTATTAAAAACACGCCAGCAGTTGCTGAAGAGCAATTTGGTTTTAAAAGAGAACACAGTGCAGTACACCAAATTAATCGTATTGTAAATTAAATAAACGCTAACAAACAAAATAAAAAATCTACAGGAATGATAGTTTTAGATGTAGAAAAAGCTTTCGATACCGTTTGGCACAACGGACTTATATATAAATTAATCAAAGCTAATATTCCAAAACATTTGTGCAAGATTGTAGCTGACTTTCTTACAGAAAGAACTTTTTCAGTGGCTATTAATAATACACTTTCTTTTCCTAAACCAATTACAACAGGCTTGTACAGGCAATGTATACTTCCGATTTTTCTTCACCTTCATATCTAAATATTGCGTATTATGCAGATGACACGGCTCTCCTAATATCCAGAAAACTTACTAAGGCACTACCTAAGAAAATGGAAAAAGGTTTTCAAACTTGCAGGAAATATCTCTACAAATGGAAAATTAAAATTAACGTCTTGAAAACTCAGGCGATAATATTTCCGTATAACAACTCACCAAAACGACTTCCCAACCGCCAGCTAAGGCTCCAAGATGAGAAGGTTTCAATACAAAATAATGTTAAATATCTTGGTATGTGTCTTGATAAAAAACTAAATTTCGCTAAACATATTGAAGAAGTTCGCAAAAAATCCCATAAAACCATTAGAGCGTTGTGGCCAATACTATGTAAACGCTCAACTCTCAACTTAAAAAATAAAAATTTAATATTTAAAAGTGTAATTAGACCGACTTTGACATATGCAAGTCCAATTTGGTATAAAGCGGCAAAAACACACTTTAAGAAACTTCAAATAATCCAGAACAAATGCCTAAAGATTATAAACAACAAACATTGGAGATTCTCCACGCAGCTCCTTCACAGTGAAACTGGTTATGAACAAATCCTCAAATTCATAAAAAGAATCAATAGTAAATACCACAAAATAATAGAAAGTTCTCCTTATCAACTGATAAGGGAATGTAGTGAATCGGCTTGAATTTATAACGAAACAGCAAATCATCAAATTGAAAATGATATGCATATAATGTATTATCTGAGGTAATATAATTATAAACATATATATTTTCTAACTATATTTGGCTAAATTTTTCATCAGATAAAGGTTTTCCTATTTTTCCTTTAAACATTATTAAATAATATTAAAAATATATCAATGTCTATGATTCTTTATATAATTCGTCGTAATATCTAGTGATAAAATCTCAAAATATGTAAATAAAAACTGTAAATAAAGATGAAAATTGAAAAAAAAAAAATTTGCCGGGACTTTTTTTCTTTTATTTAAAATTATTTTTTATATAACATTATTTGTACAACAGCTACCTTTACTTTCAAAAAGCTTTTTTGTTTTTAACATTTTAAAAATAAATATTTGAGATAATTTTTTCCTTTTTAAATATTGAAAATAGCTGCTGATGAAATCTTTCAGGCAAAAAAATGTATATGTAAAATGTAATACCTCTATTCGTTTAGCCACACAAAAATATCATATAAATATCTTGAAATGGCAAAAGTTCAATAAAAACGGAATGCAAATGAAGTTTTGCCTTTTCTGTCAACTTTTTGGGTCAAGGACTCCTCTGTGCGACCTCAAAAAAAGAAGGAGGTTATATAATTCGGCTGAATGTTCCTTTTTTATATCTGTGCAATTTAAAATGTCTGCGTATTACTATAGCTCCCAAAAATAAATCTAAAAATTAAAGGGTACCCCCATAATTGATGTAAATTTACTTAAATGGGCATATCTTTTGAACCGTTATAGACAAACGCTTGCAAATTGGACAGATTGCTATGGCCGTTATATTAACAAATATTAATATTAAGAATTATAAATTAAGGGTGCGCCAATAGTTCATTTAGTTTGATGTATATTGCCATACTTTTTAACAGTTAAAGAAAGACGCTTGGAATTTACAACAAACCTGTATTGTTAAGTCCACTATAACAACAAGTATAAAATATGGATTAGGAAGCTAAAGGGTGTTCCAATAGTTGATGTAATCACAAGTGTGTGGCCGCACTTTCTAATCGTTATAGACAGAACGCTATAACTTAAAAGGGACCTGTATTTCTAAGTCCGCTATATCAACGAGTTTATAATTTAAATTTAGAAATTGAAGGGTGTCCCATAATTACTGTAGATTTACTTATATAGGCCTACCTTTTGAACAGCTATCGACAAACGCTTGTAAATTTGACGCAATGTCTATTGCTATGACCTTTATAGTAACAGCTGATAATACTAAAATTATAAATTAAAGGGTGCACCAATAGTTCATTTAATTTTGTTAGTTGGTGTAATAAGAAGTATAAAAATGTTATAAATTAAATAGTTTATATAATCTGATGTATGTACGAGTATATGAGCAAACTGTTGAACCGTTACAGACAGTCGGTTGAAATTTACACAGAACCTGATTGCTAAATCTACTACATCAGCAAGTATATAATTTGAATTTGGAAATTAAAGAGTGACGCTATAGTTGTTGAAATTTGATGTATATTGCCAAACTATTGAACAGTTGAAAAAGTATAAAGTTTGGAGGTATAAGTGTGCCCCAATAGCTAAAGTAACCTAATTTATGTGGCCATACACTTAGCTGTTATAGGCAAACAGATGAAATCTGTTTTAAAGTCGGTTCTTCGCAAGAATTATTTTTCACCATCTTTCAGCTGTAAAAAAGAGCCGAAAAAAATTCAGCCGTGGAGAAAGAAAAATAGAATTACTGTTGGTATTTGTAGTTTTTGCTTAAACTTTGATTTTTGTCTTTCCTTTATTGTTTGAACAAAAATCTATCGGTGATTTAAATAATTAATCGGGAAAATAGCACGAAAAAAACATTTTTTTGAAAATTAATTAATATAATAAAAAAATCCCATTGTTTGATATAATTTAATATTATAAATGATTTAAAATCATGTTTGCTTAAGTTCATTTTATTTTTAATTTCTAAAAATCTTTTTTAGAAAGAAAATTTATATTATTATTTAGAAAATAAAATGAACTTAAGCCAAAATAATTTCAATTCATTTATAATATTCATAGTTCAAATAATAATTTTATAATAATTAAATTATAAATACGCTCGGCACAGCGCGCATTCATACTTACCACATAATAATCAAAATGATACTGAAACAGCATCCATAATATTGTGAGTAAACAAGTAAGAACGACTTAAAACAAAAGCAAAAAAAAATGTACAAGACGAAATACAGAGAGAATAGTAAAGAAATACGTTGGTTTGTGTGTAAATTTTGATAACCAAATTAGAGTTAATATGAATATTCTCGTATATTAACAAAGTTAGTTGCTTAAATAGATGATGTTTATAAAATACACTACTAAGGTAGATAGATGCGAAGAATGCTGATGAAGGTCGTAGCGGCACAGAAAGAGAGAGCATTTCATTCCGCTAGCGTCTAATTTTTCTTGTTTTCTTTGGAAAACGTTCGCATACATTTGTAAAATAAATTTTCTTTCTAAAAAAGATTTTTAGAAATTAAAAATAAAATGAACCTAAGCCAAAATAATTTCAATTCATTTCTAATGTTACGTTTTTCCCTTATAAATCAAGCAAACGATTCTTTTGATTGCAAATACCACTGTGGCTAAATTCTGTATTCGAACTTTATGGCTTTCTCTGTCTATACTTCTTAATCGTACCGGTCTTGTGAACCCTTGGTCTCGTATTTACTAAACATGCGTTATCAACACAAACGCAGCCATCCACGCTACACTACTGTGTTACTCCGGCGAGTCATGAACTACTCGATGCCTTGTTTAGTAATCTTAACCATCCACAGACATCTCCACTACTCCCTTTATCCAAGCCAGTCATCTCCTTTTAATCCTGTAGCCACACCACACGTCTGCCATACACTGTTGTAATGCTGTTACACTTCCCCGCGCTAACCGCTATTGCTCTTATTTTTTATTATAAAGGGCTTCTTGACAATTATCTGGTTACTCCTTTTATTAAATTAGACGTCTTCACTAAATTGTCTGCCATGGCTTCACATAATAATTGTCTTTTTGCCTCACGGGAGGTTTGTACTGCTGTTTATTAATTTTAATTGCTCATAACAATTATTATTTTTTTTTTCGTTGCACGCATGCCCGCATGCGGTATCGAACTCGGACCCACTGGTTTGTAGTACGCACCTCTACCAACGCAGCCATTGAGGCTGCTCAGCTTTTGTTGGCTAACTTGTGGTTTTGTTATTCTATAAACACACCATTAGTTGAATTAACTTTATTCACCACGCTCATACGGAAACAAAGGGGTTGCCAGGTTTTATTATTCGTAACAATAATATTCACAGTTCAAATAATAATTTAATAATAATTAAAATAATTTAATATTTACAAAGTGCCCGTGCATATAAATAAATTATCGTAGTGTTTTGTGGTATTTTATTTTTCATCCTCTTTCAACTGTATAAAAGAGCCGAAAAAATTTCAGCCGTATACAGCGGAGAAAGAAAAATAGAATTAAAATAATTATTATTTTATGATACCAGTAAACATGAAAAATTCCTTCCTTAGGTATAACTGCAATAATCCTTACTTTATATAACACCACTCAACGCACATTTTTATTAATTACCCATTCCTATGACCCTCGCTTGAATTTGCAAGCAACTCCACCACTTACTAATAATCAAAAACAATCTGCAATGGTATAATAAAATTTAACTAAAAAAACCTTCAAAAAAAATTTATTATATTTGGTCTGTCGTAACATGTACTATTTTGCCGTCCGTACACGCAATTATTTTTATTTCATTTTTCCATGTGCTTCTTGTTTCCAACCATGAAGTTATTTTAATTTTACCGTGTTCTTTTTTTAACCGACTTCAAAAAAAGAAGGAGGTTATACAATTCGGCTGAATGTTGCTTTTTGTGCCTCCAGAAGTCAGTCATTTCTGATCCGATTTTGAAAATTATTGGTAATATGAAAGATTATGCTTACAGATTGGTCCGGTTTTAAAAACAGTTCATAACTTAGAAATTAAAGGGTGTCCCCATACAACATACATATTTTTTTCGTGTATTATGAACTCTAAAGGGCGACTCTATAAAATGTAAAATGACTGCGTATTACTATGGGTCCCAAAAGCAAAAAATTATACAAAATATTGTAATAATTGTTGTAAATTTACTTATATGGGCTTATCTTTTGAACCGTTATAGACAAACGCTTGCAAATTGGACAGAATGTCGATTGCTATAGCCGTATAGTAACAAGTATTAATATTACAAATTTTAAATTAAAGGGTGCACCAATAGTTCATTAAATTTAATGTAAATGGCCATACTTTTGAACAGTTGTAGACAGACGCTTAAAATTTACAACGAACCTGTATTGCTAAGTCCGCTATAATAACAAATATAAAATTTGGATTTGGAAGTTAAAGGGTGTTCCAATAGTTAATGTAATTTTGTGTATGTGTCAAACTTTTGAACCGTTAAAGACAGAACGCTGAAACTTAAAAGGGACCTGTAATTTGAATTTAGAAAGTAAAGGGTGTTCCATAATTGATGAAGTTTTACTTATTTGAGCCTATCTTTTGAACTGTTATAGACAAACGCTTGCAAATTAGACAGAATTCCCATTGCTATGGCCGTATAGTAACAAGTAGTAATATTAAGAATTATAAATTAAAGGGTGCGCCAATAGTTCATTTAATTTGATGTATATTGCCATACATTTTAAGAGTTATAGACAGACGCTTGGAATTTACAACGAACCTGTATTGGTTAGTCCGCTATAACAACAAGAATTAAATATAGATTTAGCAGTTAAAGGGTGTTCCAATAGTTGATGTAATATCAAGTGTGTGGCCGTACTCTTGAGCCGTTATAGACAGATCGGTGAAACTTAAAAGGGACCTATATTTCTAAGTCCGCTATATTAACAAGTTTTTAATTTGAATTTAGAAATTGAAGGGTATCCCATAATTACTGTAGATTTACTTATATAGGACTATCCTTTAAACCGTTATAGACAAGCGCTTGTAAATTTGATGCAATGTCGATCGCTATGGCCGTTATAGTAACAGCTGATAATATTGGAAATTATAAATTAAAGGCTGCACCAATAGTTCATTTAATTTGATATATGGCCATACTTTTAAACAGTTGTAGACAGACGATTGAAATTTACAAAGAACCTGTATTACTAACTCCTCTATAACAACAAGTATAACCTTTGGGTTTGGAAACAAACGGCTGTCCCAATAGTTGATATAATATGATGTATGTGGCCGGACTTTTGAACCATTATAGAGAGACAGCTGAAATTTACAAGGGACATGTTTTGCTAAGTCCGCTATAACAACAAGCTTATAACTTGAATTTAGAAAGTAAAGGGTGTTCCCAAAATTAATGTAATTTGCTCTATATGGCCGTATTTTTTGAACCTTTGTATACAAACACCTTAATTTTAGATAATGTCCAGTAGTGGTATAATAAGAAGTATAAAAATGCTACATATATCATAAATTAAATAGTTGATATAATCGGATGTATATGGGCAAACTGTAAAACCGTTACAGACAGACGGTTGAAATTTACACAGAACCTGATTGCTAAATCCACTACAACAGCAAGTATATAATTTGAATTTGGAAATTATAGAGGTACCCTATAGTTGCTGGAATTTGATGTATATTTCCAAACTATTGAACAGTTGAAAAGGTAAAAAGTTTGGAGATATAAGTGTGTCCCAATAGTTAATGTAACCTATTTTATGTGGCCAGACACTTGAGCTGTTATAGGCAGACAGGTAAAATGTGTTTTGAAGTTGGTTTTTTTTGCAAGAATTATTTCAACCACCAAGTTATTTTATTTTTCAATGTACTCTTCTTTCAACCTCGAAGTTATTTTTCAATGTACTCTTTTTTTTAACCACGAAGTTATTTTTATTTTTCATTGTACAGTTTTTTCAACCAGGAAGTTATTTTTATTTTTTATTGTACTCTTTTTTCAACCACGAAGTTATTTAAATTTTTTAATGAATTTTTTTTCCGAACGCGTACTAAAAGTAGAGTACGCGTACGCAAACAATAGCTTTAGTGGAACATTCGCGTACGCGTACGCAAAAAAAATATTTAAACAAAACATATTCGTGGTTGTGTACGGAAAAGTTAAAAATTTAGTAACACACATAATTCTGATGAAAAAAATGTTGGTTTTAGTTGTTTGTTTTTAATTTATGTATGAGAATTTTGTACAGTGAGTGTGCTTTTCTGAACTTTGGTTAAAAGTGATTAAATAATATTTCACATCAATAATTTGAAAAACACAAAAGTTTATGACGACAATAAAGTATAAGAAAGAGTGCCTTATGAGCGAAAATAGAAAAAAAGTAAAATTTTCAAAAAATCACCAAAAATAATGGCGCAAACTTGCGCGAACTGAGTTCGATACTTAACTTCGCAGAGTGTGGTCATCTCTTTAATAAGTAGCGGATAGTTAAAAGTACAAAGAAATAATAAATAACTTGTTTTTATTTTTGTAATTTTCGTATTTTGTTCTTATTGAACTCGCACGTGTGACTAATTACATTACGCAAGCAGGTATAGCATTACTGCTATGGCCCCGGGGGCCAAATCAATAACTCTTAATATAAAAAAACCTTACATGAAGAGACAGAAATGGTCTCGGCCACTCCCTATAGGTATGATCTCTGACCTTCCTTCAACTTCAAGAAATCGGTTTAGTGCGCTAGCTGATCTTAACGATACTGAAATGGATGCGGTATCCAACATAAATCGGGAAAATAAAGTTAAGCCTCCTCCTTTGGTAGCCGATCATAAAATTCCTCTCAAGGAACAACAAGAAATTTTGGGTAAGGATTCTATTTATAAACGCACATCCATTGGAACAAAAATCTTTCCACAATCCACTGAATGCTACGAAAACTGCAAAAAAATTTTGTTAGAAAAAAAATTAAATTTCATACTTTCAATTCAAAGGAAAATCGTTTGTACACAGTATGGTCTTCCGAAAATCAGTATCGACGATATTAAAAAAGATATCCAAGGTTATAATTTATCTCCTTCGTCTATAACTGAAATAAATACAAAATATAGTTCGATAAACAACGCAGTCTATAAAGTACAATTTTTAAGAAAAAATTCCAACCCAAAATCATTAACAATATAACGGCAATAAGCAACGTAATCGTATCATGGAAAAAGTATAAGCCTAGAAAAAGTAACAATCCAACACAATGCTGGAATTGTTTAATGAATGGTCATGGGGGGGAACATTGTAATCGCCTTCCAGCATGTATGATATGCGCAAACCCACATCACACCAATGATTGCCCATTACGGAATCAAGACAAAATACCTGCAGTATTTTCGTGTTTTAACTGCAAAAAGCATGGTAAAGAACGTACAGATCACTCTGCAAATGATTATACAAGATCTAAAGCAACTAACAAGAAGTCAAACAAATATAACAACAAACCAATCTCTCCACAGTACATCAATAGTGATCTCTCAATAAATCATGACAACAACAATAAATATTACAATTCTTTATCATATGCTGACGTTATGAGAGGAAACAACGATCTCTTTGATATTGATGAACTCTTTAATATTTTTACTACTGCTTTAAGTGATCTTCAAAAATGCACAACAAAAATACAACAAATAAATGTTATAATGTCGATGGTAAAGTATGCGTATGGTATTCGGTAATAAAAATGTCATAAAAATTCTTCATTGGAATGCCAATAGAATCACTACCTATTTTCAATCGAAAATTTGCTTGAAAGAGAAAATATCCATATTGCCTCTTTGAATGAAACTCATCTGAAAGAAAAACACAAAACTTGTTTTAAAAATTATTTAATATATCGTAACGATAGAAAAGATTTAAGAGGGGGCGGTGTAACTTTAGTTGTACGCAGATCTGTCAAACATAAATTACTAGATATACCAAATACTTTAGGAATAGAAAATCTCTCGATTGAAACTGAAATAAATAACAGAAAGCTTATAAAGACTACAGCATATTCACCAAAATACAAAAGAAGCTTTACAAATGATATTATAAAATTAACCTCGTCACATGAAGATTTTATTGTATTAGGAGATCTAAATGCCAAACATTCCTCCTGGCACTGCGTTAATAATAACATCGCTGGCAATGCTTTATTTAATCTTGAACAAACAAATAATTTCTTTATACAGGGTGTTTTTTATAGACGTATAGAACTTCGAATTGAAATAAAACACAAGAAAATCGTTTTAATGTCCATCAATTTGGCTTTATTGGAAGGATAATTTTATGCCATTAATGTTTAAATATGATTTCGGGCATGTGGCCGCCGCGGCTGGCTCGAATAAAGTCAATTCTACAGGTCCAATTTTCAACCACTTTTTTGAGCATGTGGGGCCGTATGTTGGCAATAACGCCACGAATGTTGGCTTCCAAGTCCCCTAACGTTTCTGGTTTGTTGGCGTAGACGAGCGACTTCACATATCCCCAAAGAAAATAATCCAATGGTGTCAAATCGCACGATCTTGGTGGCAAATTGACAGGTCCATTCCGCGAAATTATGCGCTCATCTAATGTTTCCTTCAATAAATCGATTGTAACGTGCGCTGTGTGGCATGTAGCGCCGTCTTGTTGGAACCACAACTCATGCACATTCATGCCATCCAATTGGGGAACAAAATAGTCGGTTATCATGGCTCTATACCGGTCTCCATTAACGGTAACTGACTCTCCAGCATTATTTCGGAAGAAGTATGGCCCAATGACTCCACCAGCCCATAGAGCACACCAAACAGTCAGTTTTTGTGCATGTAATGGCGTTTCAAGGGTCTCATGTGGATTCCCTTCACTCCAAATGCGGCAATTTTGCTTGTTGACGTAGCCCTTCAACCAAAAATGAGCCTCACCACTGAACAAAATTTTGCTATGAAAATCAGCATCGAGATCAATCTCATTTTCGGCCCATACACCAAAATCACGACGCATTGCATGGTCTCGCGGCTTTAATTCTTGCACAAGCTGGATCTTGTAAGGTCGCAAGCCAAGATCTTTGCGCAAAATCTTCCATAAAGTTGATGGACAAAGCTCTAATTGCTGTGCACGGTGGCGAATCGATTCATTCGGGTCCTCTTCAACACTTTGCTCTACAGCGGCAATTGTTTCTTCGGTGCGCACTGTTCGACGTCTCTGCGGATGCGTATTATCACATAGAGTAAACGTAGTGCGAAAACGATCCATGGTTAACCGAATTAATTGCTCTGATGGCCGATTATGTCGACCATAAAATGGACGGAGCTTGCGGTAAACTTCGCGAACTGAACCATTATTTTCGAAATAAATTTGCACGATTTGCAAGCGTTGTTCTTTTGTCAACCTATTCATGATGAAATGGCAAACCAAACTAAATATTAATCACTTGACAGCTGACAAAATGGCCGCCAGTTAAAAAAGTGATGCCAACTTAAAGTTCTATACGTCTATAAAAAACACCCTGTATATTATCCCAACAGTCCGACATTTTATCCGTCGCAAAATAATCGAAATACCTCAGTCATTGACTTGGTTTTGAGCAACAGTTCCTTCAATATAAATTTGGATGTTCTGGATTACGACATTCCATCAGACCATAGACCTGTCGTATGTAAAATTGAAAATGCAACAGTGTGTAACCTAGAAACGAATTACTATGACTACAAAGGTACAGACTGGATGACATTCCGAAATTTTATTAATGATAAAATCACCATAAATACTGACATCTACAGTTCAAAAAGTACAATTGATTCGGAAATTAAGAAATTAATTTATATTATACTAGAAGCTCGTAATAGTTGTAGCCCAAGATTAAGCTTCATTGGTAAAACAAGCCTACCGCCTGACATCGTTAACCTTATAACGACAAGAAAAACCTTTAAAAGAAGAAGTCAACGTGCTTCCACACCTTCAGAATTAAAGTTTTATAACCAATGTGTGAAACTACTGACTAATCTGATCAATAAAGAAATAAGCGTTTATCGTAATGAAAAATGGAAAAAAATGCTATCAAAATTAAGGCCAGGGGACAAATCATTTTGGAAAATAAGCCGCTGTTTAAGAGGTAAACAAAATAGAAAAATTCCATATTTAAATAAAGAAGGATCAAAAATTACAACTGATGAGGGAAAGACTCAACTGCTATCGGATACTTTTTCAGCTGCTAGCAACCTTACGTTGGACTACAAACAATCTATAGATAAAACTGTAAATTCCAAAGTCAGAACATTCAAGTCAACAAACGTATATTGTGACAATTTAATAAAGGTGTCTTTTCAGGAAATTAACACATTACTTGCAACGCTTAAAGCATCGAAATCACCCGGGCTGGATGCTATCCCCAATATATTAATAAAAAATCTTCCCACGAAGGCTGTTTAAAACTTAACTACTTCCCAAAACATTTCAAAGAAGCTAAAGTTATTGCTATTCCTAAGCCCAACAAACCAAGAACAATCCTAGTAGCTATAGACCTATAAGTTTACTCAGTAATATAGGAAAAATTTATGAAAAAATTATTCAAAATAGAATTTGTAATGCTATTAAAAACACGCCAGCAGTTGCTGAAGAGCAATTTGGTTTTAAAAGAGAACACAGTGCAGTACACCAAATTAATCGTATTGTAAATTAAATAAACGCTAACAAACAAAATAAAAAATCTACAGGAATGATAGTTTTAGATGTAGAAAAAGCTTTCGATACCGTTTGGCACAACGGACTTATATATAAATTAATCAAAGCTAATATTCCAAAACATTTGTGCATGATTGTAGCTGACTTTCTTACAGAGAGAACTTTTTCAGTGGCTATTAATAATACACTTTCTTTTCCTAAACCAATTACAACATGCTTACCCCAAGGTTCAATATTATCTCCATTATTGTATTCAATTTATACTTCCGATTTTTCTTCACCTTCATATCTAAATATTGCGTATTATGCAGATGACAGAAAACTTACTAAGGCACTACTTAAGAAAATGGAAAAAGGTTTTCAAGCTTGTAGGAAATATCTCTACAAATGGAAAATTAAAATTAACGTCTTGAAAACTCAGGCGATAATATTTCCGTATTACAACTCACCAAAACGACTTCCCAACCGCCAGCTAAGGCTCCAAGATGAGAATGTTTCAATACAAAATAATGTTAAATATCTTGGTATGTGTCTTGATAAAAAACTAAATTTCGCTAAACATATTGAAGAAGTTCGCAAAAAATCCCATAAAACCATTAGAGCGTTGTGGCCAATAAAATGTAAACGCTCAACTCTCAACTTAAAAAATAAAAATTTAATATTTAAAAGTGTAATTAGACCGACTTTGACATATGCAAGTCCAATTTGGTATAAAGCGGCAAAAACACACCTTAAAAAACTTCAAATAATCCAGAATAAATGCCTAAAGATTATAAACAACAAACATTAGAGATTCTCCACGCAGCTCCTTCACAGTGAAACTGGTTATGAACAAATCCTCAAATTCATAAAAAGAATCAATAGTAAATACCACGAAACAATAGAAAGTTCTCCTTATCAACTGATAAGGGAATGTAGTGAATCGGCTTGAATTTATAACGAAACAGCAAATCATCAAATTGAAAATGATATGTATATAATGTATTATCTGAGGTAATATAATTATAAACATATATATTTTCTAACTATATTTGGCAAAATTTTTCATCAGATAAAGGTTTTCCTATTTTTCCTTTAAACATTATTAAATAATATTAAAAATATATCAATGTCTATGATTCTTTATATAATTTGTTGTAATATCTAGTGATAAAAAATATGTAAATAAAAACTGTAAATAAAGATGAATTTGAAAATTGAAAAAAAAAAAACTTGCGCGAACTTTTTTTCTTTTATATAAAATTATTTTTTATATAACATTATTTGTACAACAGCTACCTTTACTTTCAAAAAGCTTTTTTTGTTTTTAAAATTTTAAAAATAAATATTTGAGATAATTTTTTCTTTTTTAAATATTGAAAATAACTGCTGATGAAATCTTTCAGGCAAAAAAATGTAAATGTAAAATGTAATACCTCTATTCGTTTAGCCACACAAAAATATCATATAAATATCTTGAAATCGAAAAAGTTCAATAAAACGGAATGCAAATGAAGTTTTGCCTTTTCTGTCAACTTTTTGGGTCAAGGGCTCCTCTGTGCGACCTCAAAAAAAGAAGGAGGTTATATAATTCCGCTGAATGTTGCTTTTTTATATCTGTGCAATTTAAAATGTCTGCGTATTACTATAGCTCCCAAAAATAAATCTAAAAATTAAAGGGTACCCCCATAATTGATGTAAATTTACTTAAATGGGCCTATCTTTTGAACCGTTATAGACAAACGCTTGCAAATTGGACAAAACGTCGATTGCTATGGCCATAACAAATATTAATATTAAGAATTATAAACTAAGGGGTAACAAACCACGGGTACGTTCCATGAGAGAAACACATTCGAAGACAGCCAAATCATTATAAGTTCCAATGGAATAGAGTCACCAAGCAATGTGAACACAGTTTTAATCATGTTCCATGCCAAGATGCAAAGGAAGGAAAACTATTATTACTTGTGGACATTGGAGCAGATTCAGCATAGTGAAAGAATTGGCGATAAATATCTTTCAGAAGAAATTAAGGGGGAAGTAAGGAAATTAGCTGGAGCTTCTGGAGGTAATGATTCTACGTTAGGCACATTAGAGATAAATGTGGTTGAAATTAACGCGCCGTTGACCTTTCATGTGACGAAGTTCTTGGGCGTGACAATGTTTGAGGGAAAAGTGTAATAAATTGCTTGAACCAAACCTTAAAAGTTTTTGAGAACAATAAGTTAGTAAGAATATTTTCGCCATGAAATTCAATAGCAAGCGTAGGACTAACAAACTTTAAAAATTTCCTGTTTAACAAAAGGGCAATTACGATCGTTCCGGTAATTTCAAAACGAAGGAAAAATTATGGAGGTTCACAAGCAACAACTGCGCCCAGGAGTCTATGTTGGAAATACTATAGTCTAAGTTCATAAAGGAAATAGGCTAGTACCCATATTGAACGCAACAAAAGAACGGGCTAAATCATTACAGGGTCCATAAAGAAACAGAAACTTCAAATATACCTACTATGGATAGTGCAGAAAGAATAAGGGAGTTGAAAGAAATATTATTGAAGGAAAAGAGCGTCGATTAATATAATCTGCGAGAATATCACGATGTATTTACGCTATTTGGAGATAAGCTGCCCTTCACAACGTTGATTAAACATAAAATACCCACGAAATTGGATCAACCGCCAATCAACCAGAAGCAGTATAGGCTCTTACATGTTCACAAGAACAAGATTAATCAACAAGTATCTGAGCACTTAAAAGAGGGAGTTAAAGCTCCGAGCACATCACCATGGAATATACCTCGTTGCGGGTGCTTAAGAAAACGCAGGACGGGAAAAAAGTTCAGAATAGTGATGGATTTTTTGAAACTGAATAATGTCACTATCCAGCAGGTCTTCCTTATTCCCCGAATCGATGAAATATTGGATCAATTGCGGAACAGCAAATATTTCACTACTCTATATTTTGCAAGTTTTGTTGAACCAGGGAGATAAAATAACAACTTTCAGCACAGATAAAGGACATTTTAAGTTCAACAGAACGCTGTTTGGGCTGACAGGCGCTCCAGGAACGTTCCAATGAGTCATGAATGCAATATTGACGGGCGTCTAGGGTTTAGATTGGTTAGTCCACTTCGATGACATAGTAATTTGCGGATAAAATGTGGCAGACCATGAAGGTAAACTAACTAACATCTTATCTCATCTGCGCCGCCTTTAAATTAAACACGGGTAAGTGTCAGTTTCTAAGTAGAGAAATTGTTTATTTGGAGCATGTGTTCAGAAAAGGAAGCACTCCCCGATTCCGTTAAGTAGAAAGTGTGAAGAATCTAATACCCCCGAGAGGTATAAAAGAAGTCCAAGCTCTATTAGGATTAGTCAACTACTGCCGAAAATCTTTAAAGGGAATGACAGAACTGGCGTTACGAATAACCCGTCTGCTCAGGAAAAACTGCAGTTTTGTCTGGACAAAGGAGTGCCAAAAAGCCCTGAGTAGAATTAGGGAGAGTATCATTAATTCCCCTATTCTGATTTACCCAGACTTCCCTCTCCGCATAACCGCGGATGCTAGCAACGAAGCACTGCGAGCACTACTATTGCAGGTAAGGGAAGGAAGGACCACCCCATATCAGTCGCGATCAGGACCTTGAGCGACACCGAAAAAAGGTATTCAACGATTGAAAACGAAATCTTAGGGATAGTATAGGCAACACGAGAGTGCAGTATTGTCTTCATTGCTTTATGCAACTTCCAAGCATATCAGTGTGATATTTTTGGTATTGGTGGCCTAAGACCACCGGCGCAATTTTACCATTAGAAAGAAAAGGACCAGGATTACCTCTGTCGATAAAAGGTTGCTTACCGTCAAAAGCCATATTCATATTTTGCAAAATTGGTTCAAGAATTTTCAGATTTGACAGAACAGTCGTCATTCACAAAAAAGGTTAAACATTCTGTCAAACATCATATTCAAACCAAGGGGCCGCCTGTTTTTAGTAAAGCACGCAGATTATAGCCTGAAAAACTACAAATCGTTAAAAAAGAATTCGAAAAAATGATTAAACAAGGTATATGTAGACCTTCAAAAAGCTGCTGGGTGAGTCCACTACATATTGTTTTAAAACCAAATGGAGAGTGGCGTCCTTGCGGCGACTACCGCCGCCTAAATGCAGCTACAATTCCAGATTGCTATCCAGTGCCTCACATACTTTGCAGTAAAACTACTTTGTTCAAAAACAATATTTTTAATCATAATAGCTTTGAAATTTTAGTTTAATTTTTTCTTTGGCTATAAAATATTTTTTCATTCGTATAAAAATTTTTGAATTGGTAGTAACCTTTGTTTTTTATAAATAAATATTTTTTGTAAAAAATTTAAAAATTAGTGTTTGGGTTTTATTTACATATTTTTATTTTGCTAACCCATTAACCACTAAACACGAGTATGAGTGTTTATGAGTAAAATACCGTTCATGAGTAAAATACCGTCTATTTGAGTGATTGCATCACGATTTGAAAAATATAGAAGTATAGCTTCAGTCGCTTTTTTCTTCACATTTGGCCAACCATTTTTTATACATTCTAACAAAATTTGCAGCACATAATCCGTTTTGGTTTTCTCTTTTACCTTTTCTATAGCAACATCTGGTAAATTATTTTGAGATATAGTCATATTACAATGCAAGTCTATCTCACGATTCATTTCTAACAAACTATTCTCTTTAACGGGAGCCTGGACAGGGTATCAGCAATACAAAGGTCTTTCCCCGATTTATAAACGACTTTGACTTTGTATGTTAGCAAGCGTAACATAAATCGCTGCAATATTGCGGGAATATCATGAAGTGGACATTCAAACAAAGACACTAGCGGTTTGTGATCGGTCTCTGCTGTAAATCTAATCCGTAAATGTACTGATGGAAACGAGTACAACCGAACAATATCGCAAACAATTCTTTTTGTATTTGTGCGTAGTTCGACTGACAAATAGTTAATGAGGCGGATGCGTACGGGATTGGGTTACTTTCATTCATTATGGTTGCTCCAACTGAAAATTAAGATGCATCCACAAACATTTTCAATGATCTTTTTGGATCGAAAAATACCAATACTGGTGAGTTTGTAATGGTATTTTTTAAAACTTGAAATTCTTTATTATGTTCTTCATTCCATTGCCACAAGGCGTCCTTTTTGAGAATACCACGCAAGTGCATTGTCTTTGAAGACAAATTTTCTACGAAAGAACTTAGATTAATTGACCATTCCCAAAAATCTTTTCAGCTCTGAAATATTGGTCGGTACTGGCATATCTAAAATTGCTCTTTTCTTATCTTTATCTGACTTGACACCTTCGCTGTTAAACACATGGCCTATAAATTTTATTTCTTTTAAAATTTTTGATTTCTTTTTATTAAACTTTAACCCAACTATTGTGTTCATCTAGACTTGAGGCATGGATAAGAAAATCATGCATGAAAATAATAAGACCTTCTATGTCCCCAAAGAGTCTTACCATTTCAGAATGGAATATTTCTGGGGCTGCGTTTATCCCTAATGGTAAACGAAAAAATCTGTATCGACCCATAGGAGTATTGAAAGTGCATAACTTTGATGACTCCTTATCTAATGGTATCATCCAAAATCCTGAATTGGCATCGATGCTACTAAAATATTTCGATCCAGTTAATTGTGATATTCATTCATCAATATTTGGGAAACTAAGCCGCGGTCTGACAATGACTTCAAATTTCTTGGATCAAGACACAGACGGAGACTCCCGTCTGGCTTGCTAACTAAGACAATAGAGTTTACTCATTGAGTTGGATTATCCTCCATAATATTTCATGTTATTGTAACTAATATTCAAATTAACTGTGCCTTTTACCGTCAGTTTTTCTCCACTGGAAGTTGCTATAAGTATCAACTTGAAACGTTAGCATTTTATTTTTGACTCGAGCTTCGATGTTCCACTCCTGTGCAGTACTTTTATTATTCACTACATCTTCATTCTTACTCTGCCGAACACTTCCTATAAATAAATTATCGTCATCCTCTTCAGCTTCAAGGACCTTCACGTATTTATTAGTAGGCTTGTTGTTAGTCGTTTTCGCAAAGCACGTCTTTGCAAAATGATTTAGACTACCACAAGAATGGCATTTCATTCCATTAGCTGGACATTTACTGGGATGAATAAGGCCACATCTACCTCATTTAGTATTTTGGTGTGTATATGTTTTTCCTTTTTCATCACCATCAGTATTACTGTTGAATCTTCTTAACGCACCAACAGCAACAACGTCGCTGTCTGCCCATTTCTCAATTGCCGATGCGTTTTCCTTTGCCGCTTCAATACTTTTAGCTATCTGCAATGATTTTTCCCACTTTATGTCCCCTTCACTAAGCAACTTCTCTTTTATATTTAAATAATGTTGAGATAATCCACAAATGAAAATATCTTTTACTAAGCTTTCCTTTAGTTGGCCAAACTTACAAGTCATACTAAGATTTTGTAGTTCTGTTGCATATTGCGTAATCGACTCATCATGTGCCTGTTTCCTTGTAAATAGTTTATGGCGCTCCATGCCGTGTTAATTTTGGGTACAAACTACGTTTCCAATTTTGACCATAACTCATCGTATTTTATTACATCGATATCAATATCGAAAAAGTTAACAACATGCAATGCATTGCAGCCTATATTATGCAATAGTAAAGCTACTTTCCGGGAATCAGGTTGGTCATCTAATGGTGATGCTTTCAAAAAAATCTTAAATTTTCTGCTCTAGTTTTTCCATTCTTGGCACAAATTTGGTGACCTCATGTTAAAAGGAGTCATTGACGTTGATATGGATGTCGGATTTTTAAAATCACCCAGGCTTGCAATACTTTCTTCCATATTATTACTTTTGGTTTTACTTTCTTTTATTTAACTATAACCCCACTTCTGGCACCATGTGTTAACTTCAGTAATTCAATTTTATTTATGACAAAATGGTTACTTAAGCTAGGTTATAATTACAGTTTTGTATAATTAAGGTTTATTACATAGATGTATATTTTAATAATAAATTATAGTACAATAAAATATCATAACACTTTTTTAATATTTTGTACTTTGAGGATATTGGTAACATACATACATATCGGTTATGAAGCTGAAAGTGTAATATGTGCTGAAGAGTTTTCTAAAATTTTTATAATTGATATTAAAAGCAAAATATTAATATTTTATCAAAAACCAGTAAAAGTACTAGATAGTGGCAGTGGCGAATTTATTCATTGCCTTCGTTGCAGGAAATGTCAAACTCCATTAATAAAAAATCAGCGTCAAATTTTTTTATATGAATGAATTCGCCACAGCCATAGTGGCTGTGGTACATGATTTCGCCATGGTACGACCCATTTTTTGCCTTGTTTATATAAATATAAGTATATTAATTTTATAATTAAAAATCAAAGGGTTAAGACGCCTCAAGAAAAGGCAACAAGGCAAAAAATCAAAATTGCTAAAATTAAATAAGATATGGCATCGACAACAACAAAAGTTTTAATAAAGAAAATATCGATAAATGAATAAAAAATTTAAAGAGTAAAAAATTTGCAAAATTCGTTTTTGATTGATTTTTGCACAAAATTTTAAACTGAATTGAACAAGAATGTTTTAAATATAACTGATATTAAAAAAAGCTGTTAACAGAAATGCTTCATCAAATTCCAGAAAACATAAGTATCTATTTTCGAATTCAAAATGCCGTAACCCTGCATCTCAAAATAAATATTTCTTCAGTTGGTGAAGGTTTTTAAAGATTTAGAGACCCTCTTGGCACTTATAAAACACCAGCTAGACTCAATATTTCGACAATAAAGTACCAAAAAGTTTATACAAGTTCTGGCCTATTAATTTTTAACCGCACTATCACAGATAACTAATTTATGCACATTTCATAAGGATTCTAATGGCGTCACGAACAACATAAACTTTAGGTCAATATGCATTGCGTATTTTTGACCGATACGAGTACTTTTTTACCGATACCTATTTTGTACTCGGTGGTAAAGTGTCGGTGGTAAAGTATCGAACATGTACTTGTATTCACTCGTATCGTTTCACCCCTAGCAGCGGAAACAACCGCAACAGTGATCAAGCACGTTCGTAGACGGGGGCTTATGTACAATAGTGGCCCAGAACCCTTAGCGTTCGTTGAGGGGCTAGAGGACTCTATGCCAAATTTGAAGATGAGATATGGGCGAGAACTCAGCGACTAAAGGAGCCCTTCAAAGGCCATGTGCTAGAAATCTCGAATTTGATGCGGCACTCCATTCTTTCTCTCTCTCTCTCAGCCTGAGTACCAGACGTAAGGATTGCAGGTCGATAGCTTCAGAATATAAGCCCAATGCTTGGCCAAGGAGCAATATCCGAGACACACGTACATCAAAAGGAAGCTGAACGCAACCCTTTAATTGACGGACAGAGAAAAGGTACAAATTTATTCTATGATCAGATACCACAGTTTCAAAATTTGCATGGTTTATCCACCTTTGCTTCTCATTACATGAACGCCCATTAAAAATTCGATACGCTTCTTGAAACCCGGCGATGCAACAGATAATTAATGAAGAAATCAATAAATTAATGGCACAAGATTGCATTGAACCATTTCAAAGCACCTATGGTTTTCCCATCACGTTAGTCAAAAATAGGGATGGTTGCCGGAGGACGTGTATTGATTTCAGGCAGCTAAATTTAATATTAAATTTAAAATAAATTTTTGACATACTCGTATGAAAAAAAAAATTGTTTGTGCAAACCAAGCAAAAAATAATTTTCCCTGTTATTTTTTAAGACTTTAAAAATAAATTAATATAGCTACTATAAAAAAATCACTATTTAATAATGAGTTCTTGATAACAAGGAAAAAAGTTTATATTAATATAAAAAATTAATATAGACAATATAAAATAAAATAAAAATAAATAAATAAAAACCAAACATGGTTAGAACTAGGATTAAAATGTACGCAAATATATAAGCAAACTAAGAGTACCAACCGATTTTATATAATAATTTAATAAAACCCATTTTTGTAAAAGAAACAAACATTACAAATGTAAAAATTTACAAAATAAATATTTAATAACCGAATATGGCTACAAGAATGCAAAATTGCTAAAAACAAATTTAAAACAAAACATTTATTTATTTGTTATTTAGCTTATTATTCCAAATTAAAAGATAAATTTAAATACAAAAAAGGAATAGCAACTTAGGCTTTCAGCTCATATATAATTAATATGTATGTACATATGTATATAAAATATATTTAACATTATTGTATTTTCAAAATAAACATACATGTATATTAAAGATTTAAATTAAATTTCAAAAAAATTTTTTAAGTAAATGAATTCATCAGTAAGAAGAAAGTATTTCACCTCCCCATGGGGGAGAAATATCCCAACGTCAATCAGAACTGATAAGGATATTGAACGATAGAAACCAGCAATTAGAGGGTACAATTTCTCAACTCAAGCTAATAAGGACGAATTGTCAGATCCGAGAAATGAGCAGGATTTATTTGAGGGAACCCAACTCAGTATATTTCCTGGGTTTATAGTGTAGAGTCGATATTAAAGGACTATGAAATATCAACACAAAAACCTATCCATAGATCCATACTTCAACATATCAGACAAAAGATAAGAGGAGCAGCAGACAGCGCTCTCATATCTTACAATATATTCGATGACAATTGGCCAAATATTAAAAAATGTATATCATTGCATTACGCCGACAATCGCGACTTACGTACTCTTGAATATGAATTAAGCCTGATGAGACAGGGCAACCATTCCATGGATGAATTTTATGCAAGGGTCAATCATCAATTGTTCCTAATTATTAACAAAATAAAAACGGAGACTATACTGAAGAGACAGTGATTGCCCTAGTAAGAAATTACAGAAATAGAGCTCTTAATATATTCATAAGAGGCTTAAAAGGTGACGTTTGTCGAATGCTTCTAATTTAAAAGCCTATAACTCTTCGAGAAGCTTATAGCTCATGCCTTGAAATACTAAATTATAATATAGGAAATTTCTCTCTTTACCGAAGAATTTTAAAAATTTAATTACAATTTAAACCTAGACCGGCACCAAGACAAATAACTACACAAGACCAGAATCGAATTTGTAACTATAGACGTACCAAACAGATGCCATTTGAAAACTAAAAACTACCTTCAAGACCTGATCAACCCAATGGAAATAGATAGCTCACTAAGATCACACAGAATAAACTACATGAACAGACTTATCCCAAAGGAAAGGCATTCAAATGAATCCTCAAAACTACCTCGAAAACAACAAAGATTGTTCAATTTAGAAATACACTAATATACGCATATAAGAAAGTCGCAAAATGTACAGATTTTGTTTCTTATATGCGAGCTTTCTTTTATATTTATATATATATTTTTTTAGATATTTTCTTATATATGTAACAAGCATATAGGAAAAATATTTTCTTATATGTGTCGGAAACAAAATTTAAAAAATTTCCTATGAAGTACGAGTATGCAGATATATATTTGAAGAAAGATTAATACCCATTATTTTGTGCGATATATGTATCTTTTATTCGTACATTGTACAAATCTATACATAAAAACATAAACAAATAAGGTGATTGCACTTCACTCAAAATCACATTTGGTAAATAATAAATAAAATTTGGTAAAAAAATATTAATCTATAGTTTAAAAATAACATTTGCTGAGAAATCATTAGCACTAAAATAGTCTTGATTTTTCTTTTGGACGAGCTCCTTTTCACGAGTTCTTAAGAGAATATCTTCTAATTTATAAATAGAATCGTGACCTTCGTCAACGTCTAAATATTCTTACTCTAACATCGTCTAATTTACAGCATTGCCCTGATGAGGATAGTACTGATCTCAAACCACATGTCGAAGGACCAATTAATGTATTTTAAAATCACCACTTATTGTCGGAAGGGTATGAAACGAGCTGCTACGAGAACCCAATTGCCGGCCTTCACAGACATTTTGTACGGGTACCTGAATTAAATTAAATTAATCAAAATTTATTAATTAATTAAAATACAGAAAAAGCTTCATTCTAGAAATTTTTAAGGATAACTTTTCGAAATTTAAAGCAAGAATAACATAAAGATTTGTTACCGACATTGCTGATGAAGAAACCCTATGGAAAATGATTCAAGGCAAACACAAACGTGCCCATAGGAACCCAAAAGGAAAAAAGACAACATATTTTAGAGAACTACTATTTTCCGAAGCTAAGCTTATAAATAATCTTACAAAGACCTACGAAAATATACACATGCATATTTTAGTGGCGTAAATAACCGAAACTACAGCGCCGCCACTACGTATTAAATATCTTAAATTAGAGTGTAACATATATATAACAGATTAAATTAAATCTATATATATATATAAATGGTGTAAAAAAAAATATGGTAATTCATAAAATGAGAACGGCTGGGCCGATTTCTTTTTGTCAGTTGTTCGTATTTTTGAGGAGAAGGTTTTACGGAAGAAAATTTTGTGTAAAATTATTCCTTTCCAAATAAATTGTGTTGTATTATTACTCTAGAGTTTGTCTGAAGGCTTAAAATTGGAGCGAAGCAAAGTTCGCCGGGTCCGCTAGTATACTAAAAATTTAGAATCATTGCATTCTTTGTCAACAAAAGTGTTAAATTTCACAGCAGTTGAATGCAATTATTGACCATGAAAAAAAATGCTAAATTACAATATTTACTTTTAATTTTCAATCGACTGACCTTGGCTCACAATATTATAGATGCTGTTTTAGTATCATATTGACTGTTACGGGTTAAGTATGAATGTAAACTGACGGTGCCTTGCATTTGTCTTAATTTTTAATTTTTTTTCACCAATCTGGATTTGAACCATAGATCTAATAAATGAATAAAAATTGGCTTATTTTCGGCATTTTGGTTAATTTTTAAACATTTTTAGAAAGAAAATTTATTTACAAAACAGTCAATGTGATACTGGGACAGCATCTATTATGTTATAAGCAAACAACGTTAGTACGAAGGCAAAAACCAATGTACAAGACGAGTTACAAAGAGCATGACAAAGAAATGCTTTAAGTTGTGTGGACTTTGTCTCACCAAATTAATATTAAGACTAGTTGGTTAAATAGATGATGTTTACGACGCACATAACATAAGGTAGATAGATGCGAAGAATGCTGATGAAGGATGTGGCGGTCCAGAAAATGCTGCATTTCATTCTGCTAGCGTCTAATTTTCTTGTTTTCTTTGGAAAACGTCCTCATACAGTTGTAAATAATTTTTCTTTCTGAAATTAAAGTAAAAATAAACCAAAAAGCCAAAAATAAGTAAATTTTCAGTTATATATACAAAATAATTAAGCCTGACGTACACCAGCCTACAAGCGGGTCCCTGGATGGCGAAAATTTATTAACAGTAAAATAAAAGGCATAACATGTGGCGCAGCCGGTAATCGGGGAAAAAATTGTTCGTATATATTATTAAATTGTACTTATAATTTTAGTTACCATATTTTGTTTGGGTTAAGAACTAACTGGGTTTTGTATACTGCATAATAGGAGCGGTTCAATAAAACACTAAATACTAGCTACTTTTGGATCATTTTGTCCAGCATTGAAGGAAACATAATGCCCAAATAGGGATTGTGCAAGATTGGCAAACTGATAAGTCTTCAGTTTGTGAGATGCGTTCACGACTCCCAGACTAAATCATAAAAAATAAGAAGTACAAGATAATCTGATAAAAGACTAAATTTTAGCTACGAGTACCTTCAAATCATATAGTACTGGGGAGTAGGGCGGTAAGACTAAACGGTAGTGAACAGGGTCAAGCAGACTGGTTTAAGCCACAAAGTTTAGTGCCTGTACCTTAGACTTATGCAACTGTTAGGAACTCCGATAACACATAATAATAAATAACTTCCGCGCCAAAAAAAGAAACGTTTTATAATTAAAAAAAAATTACTAACATTTTTTTTTTATTTTTTTTAATGAATAATCCCAATATAATACATTAGTTAAACAAACATAGTTATTCTGTAGACAGCCTACAGGTTTAAGCGTGGGAAGAACTAAGACGTTTAAATTCAGACAATAAATTTATAAACAGACATAGGCACATAATCAGGCAGAATAAACTAACAAAATTGGATAAAGTAGGATATTTGATACAATTGATAGGAGAACTAAATGAGAACCAATCGACAGATTTAAAAAGTTAAATCAGAGTAACAAACTGCGGCAGCAGATAAATTATACAGACAATTTATAAGAACAAGTTGTAGCGAAAAATTCGGAACTAGTGGAAACTTTAAAGAAAAAAGGAAATTGGAAAACAGAACAAAAACTGCTAATTAACACAAAAGTCGGTACCACACACGGAGTGCAGACTGCATTGGAAAACGGGAAAGTAAAACTGTGTTAACCCTTAACTACATTCGTGGGGTAAATTTTTACCCCACGCCGCACTCCATAATTTATAACTTACTTTGTACTGAAGCTTGAAAAAAATTTCTATTTTCTAATTTATGAATTTTTTAACATAATAACAATGTTATTTTAAAAAAAATAAACAATTGTACTATTTCTCATTAATATTTTCTTTTTTTATGCGAGGCCCTGCAAACTAGGAAGAATTTTCGATTGGGGTAAAAAATTACCCCACCAATGTAGTAACGTAAGTTAAAAAAGCGAATGTAGTTAAGGGTTAAGAAAGCTGACAGTAGAGAGTACACGGCTAAGATGAAATCCAGAAAGCTAACTGAGCTAGAAGAATATAAACAGTCATCCGAGCAACAGGCCATCACTGACGTAAAAAAATTGGGGGTCTTCATGACTTCTCTGGAGGCAGCCACAGAACAGTTTAGAAAAACGGTCACAATCCCCTTTACTTAAAATGCAAGAAATTAAAATGCCACATTAATCAGAAATAACCAATATAGTAAACAACACTGGTTTTTATTATTTGGTACTAAAGGGTGCGACTTGTCATCTAAAGTGTTTAGGTTCATTTAGGAATGCAAAATAGTAGAGTGAGAACTGGTAACTCATGCTGATAGTGGACTAACACAGAATATACATCAGTGCGTTAAATTGAATGTTATGAGTTCCGCGTATTTAAAGTTATCGCAAACTAACTTTAACTCAGTGCATGCGTTTTGTAATAGCATCAAAAAGAAAAATGTTGACCAGATTAGATTAGTTAACCATGAGCGGTAAACAGAGCGTAAGGAAACCGGCAAGTATGTTTGGAGGGCGGCAAAAGTGCTTACTGAATAAAGCTATTGTCGCAATTGGTAGTGAATGGCCAAAAGAACAGGCCGAAATACAATGATCGACGACTTTAAGAACAAAGCGGTTAAAAGCTTCATTAACGAGCTAAGCTCGAAAAACTTCTTAGAGAAGGACAAAATAATAATAACATAAATAATTCTATCCCACGAAATACAAATTACATCTAGATGAATGAAAGCCCGGTTTACAATATACCAATAAATAATTCGGGAAACGCCGATCGACCCAGTTAGGGCCAATAACTGGGGTAGCAGAAATAAATAACGAAATAATTTGGCACAAACAGCAAAAAAAGGAGGTCCATGAAAAATTAATGAGTGTCGACAATATAAAAGTAGATACCACGTATAGAATAATAAATAGAGGTGGAGCAAATGAAGAACCTGAGCAAGAGTTCCAAAATGACTCGGAGACAGAAGCTCCAACGAAAACAGTATACAAGGCATAAATATATACAGAAAACATGGAAACTTGCAAATAGGGCAGACTGCTTCAATAAAAAACACACATCTGATACGGAACCGATAGGGGAAGTAATACAAAACCTAAAAAGGGTTAAAAAGTCATCAAGCAATGTGGACACAGTTTTCATCACGCGTTCTTGCCAAGATGCCAAGCAAGGAGAACAGATCGCAATTGCTGAAAATAGGGCCAATTTCAGCATGACGGGTAACAAACCACGGGTACGTTCCATAAGAGAAACACATTCAAAGACAGCCAAATCATTATAAGTTCCAATGGAATAGAGTCACCAAGCAATGTGAACACAGTTTTAATCATGTTCCATGCCAAGATGCAAAGGAAGGAAAACTATTATTACTTGTGGACATTGGAGCAGATTCAGCATAGTGAAAGAATTGGCGATAAATATCTTTCAGAAGAAATTAAGGGGGAAGTAAGAAAATTAGCTGGAGCTTCTGGAGGTAATGATTCTACGTTAGGCACATTAGAGATAAATGTGGTTGAAATTAACGCGCCGTTGACCTTTCATGTGACGAAGTTCTTGGGCGTGACAATGTTTGAGGGAAAAGTGTAATAAATTGCTTGAACCAAACCTTAAAAGTTTTTGAGAACAATAAGTTAGTAAGAATATTTTCGCCATGAAATTCAATAGCAAGCGTAGGACTAACAAACTTTAAAAATTTCCTGTTTAACGAAATTGGATCAACCGCCAATCAACCAGAAGCAGTATAGGCTCTTACATGTTCACAAGAACAAGATTAATCAACAAGTATCTGAGCACTTAAAAGAGGGAGTTAAAGCTCCGAGCACATCACCATGAAATATACCTCGTTGCGGGTGCTTAAGAAAACGCAGGACGGGAAAAAAGTTCAGAATAGTGGTGGATTTTTTGAAACTGAATAATGTCACTATCCAGCAGGTCTTCCTTATTCCCTGAATCGATGAAATATTGGATCAATTGCGGAACAGCAAATATTTCACTACTCTATATTTTGCAAGTTTTGTTGAACCAGGGAGATAAAAAAACAACTTTCAGCACAGATAAAGGACATTTTAAGTTCAACAGAATGCTGTTTGGGCTGACAGGCGCTCCAGGAACGTTCCAATGAGTCATGAATGCAATATTGACGGGCTTAGATTGGTTAGTCAACTTCGATGACATAGTAATTTGCGGATAAACATCTTATCTCATCTGCCCCGCCTTTAAATTAAACACGGTTAAGTGTCAGTTTCTGAGTAGATTCCCCCGATTCCGTTAAGTAGAAAGTGTGAAGAATCTAATACCCCCGAGAGGTATAAAAGAAGTCCAAGCTCTATTAGGATTAGTCAACTACTGCCGAAAATCTTTAAAGGGAATGACAGAACTGGCGTTACGAATAACCCGTCTGCTCAGGAAAAACTGCAGTTTTGTCTGGACAAAGGAGTGCCAAAAAGCCCTGAGTAGAATTAGGGAGAGTATCATTAATTCCCCTATTCTGATTTACCCAGACTTCCCTCTCCGCATAACCGCGGATGCTAGCAACGAAGCACTGCGAGCACTACTATTGCAGGTAAGGGAAGGAAGGACCACCCCATATCAGTCGCGATCAGGACCTTGAGCGACACCGAAAAAAGGTATTCAAAGATTGAAAACGAAATCTTAGGGATAGTATGGGCAACACGAGAGTGCAGTATTGTCTTCATTGCTTTATGCAACTTCCAAGCATATCAGTGTGATATTTTTGGTATTGGTGGCCTAAGACCACCGGCGCAATTTTACCATTAGAAAGAAAAGGACCAGGATTACCTCTGTCGATAAAAGGTTGCTTACCGTCAAAAGCCAAACATTTAATTAACTTTGAAGTAATAATTCCAAATAACTATCTTGCTTTTATTGTACACTGAGCAACCAAAGAATGATGTTTTTTTCATATTGCTATCAGCACGGTAACGGTGTACTCGCGTCACATTAGCTGTAAACTAAAATGCATCACTAAAATTTAACAAAAACAACTGAAACACTATCAGCTAAGGTAAACTAACTAACATCTTATCTCATCTGCGCCGCCTTTAAATTAAACACGGGTAAGTGTCAGTTTCTGAGTAGAAAAATTGTTTATTTGGGGCATGTGTTCAGAAAAGGGAGCACTCCCCGATTCCGTTAAGTAGAAAGTGTGAAGAATCTAATACCCCCGAAAGGTTAAAAGAAGTCCAAGCTCTATTAGGATTAGCCAACTACTGCCGAAAATCTTTAAAGGGAATGACAGAACTGGCGTTACGAATAACCCGTCTGCTCAGGAAAAACTGCAGTTTTGTCTGGACAAAGGAGTGCCAAAAAGCCCTGAGTAGAATTAGGGAGAGTATCATTAATTCCCCTATTCTGATTTACCCAGACTTCCCTCTCCGCATAACCGCGGATGCTAGCAACGAAGCACTGCGAGCACTACTATTGCAGGTAAGGGAAAGAAGGACCACCCCATATCAGTCGCGATCAGGACCTTGAGCGACACCGAAAAAAGGTATTCAACGATTGAAAACGAAATCTTAGGGATAGTATGGGCAACACGAGAGTGCAGTATTGTCTTCATTGCTTTATGCAACTTCCAAGCATATCAGTGTGATATTTTTGGTATTGGTGGCCTAAGACCACCGGCGCAATTTTACCATTAGAAAGAAAAGGACCAGGATTACCGCTGTCGATAAAAGTTTGCTTACCGTCAAAAGCCAAACATTTAATTAACTTTGGAGTAATAATTCCAAATAACTATCTTGTTTTTATTGTACACTGAGCAACCAAAGAATGATGTTTTTTTCATATTGCTATCAGCACGGTAACGGTGTACTCGCGTCACATTAGCTGTAAACTAAAATGCATCACTAAAATTTAACAAAAACAACTAAAACACTATCAGCTAATTTTTTCGTGACGATGTGACGCTATCCGTAACATTTGCTTATGAAACATTAGCAATTCTTCATAATGGTTGTATCAATTTCTATCCGCAAAGCTTTCAAGTTTTCCAAGGTATTAACCATCACATAAAAAATAACATTTTGGCTGCAAGATCTGCTTGAACTGTTAAAGCTGTTTTTACTATCCTGAGTACAATTGGCTTCAAAAGTAACATGATTAGTGGCCCCAATAAATCCTCCTTACCGTTTTTGTTTTAGCAAGATGTTAATTTGGAAACAAATCAATCTTACACGATCAACACGTCCAGCGATCTACCACGTTTACATATCTAAACCTAGATAATAAGCGCAACAAACATACTTTCGATGTCAACGCTCACGGTACATTAGCTAACCGTTTCAAGTACAAACCCGGGAACATCCAAAGATAATTTTCAATTCGTATCAATTTGTCCGCTATTAAAAGTACGAAGTATCTGCTTAACAACTAACAACAGTTGCCACAACCTTTACTCGCCAAACCACCAAGACACCATACTTAGCAAGCAGAAGATGGAATTTAGGGGGAAAGGATGTTGTGACCAACCCTCGTAGATTGCAGTTTAATTAAAATAAGTCATCAGCAGTTGTAATTTGTTAAAAGCATTAATGCTAACGAGTGTAGAAATTGTCACATTTGAGTCAGCATAACTGCTTTTTAGCAAACTAAATAGGACATAAGTTTATTGCACTTAATAATGCAGGATAAATTAAGTTAGCATTTTATTTATTATTATAAACTTTAAGTTAAAAAATAAGATTGTGATTGAGTTCCTAAAAGCAAGAACACCATAACATTTTTGGCTGTCAAATAAATAATAAAAAAACAAACTGATTATTTTTATTTATAAACAAAATAATTAAGTCTGACATACACCTGCTTACAAGCGCGTTCCTGAACGGTTATAAATATAATAACCATAAAATAAAAAGCATTATAACAATACCTTACCACAAAAATTGAAAAAAGGGTATATATTAGTTTTTCATTCCGTGTGCAGTTTCTACAATTTCCATTTCCGGCCCCATATAGTGTGTTAAGAATCTTCGCCTTGGGCTTTTATCCAAGCACTTGTAGCTCAAAGAAATGGGAAGATTACTTAAATGTTTTGAAACTAATGATTTTCTTACTGGCGCATAAACCTGAAGAATTTTACCTGGAGGTAAATTAATTTCGTTGGCGCAACAACAGCACTTGAACAGTGTTGCTTGCTCTTAATTAAAAAAGATCGTTTCTGTCAGTTTTAAAATAAGAGTTGTTTTATTTAGAATTTTCTTAGTCTTATATACTAGTTTTATCAAAGAAATATGATTAAATTGCATATTTCTTGCAGCAACAAATCATTTGTCAAACATTAACAAATTGCAATAATGGAAAAATGTATAAATTTAGGTCAGGTGTGTCATATTAAATTGCAATTATAGGAAATAATAAAGTAAAAATATTGTAATGAAAAATGTATGAAGGACAAGTGTGCAATATTAAATTACAATTGAAGGAAGTAATAAATTAAAATAAATTGCAATAAAAATATTAATTTAGGCCAAGTATGCTAGTTTATTGAACTTAAATAATTTAATAAATAATAAAAAATGTATAAACTTAGGCCAATTGTGCTGAAGTTTATTGATTAACATTAACATCCTCCCCCCGTTGAGTGCAGCTCAAAACATTTCTTGCTGTTGGTCTATTGTTGAAGGTTGTGTTGGTTGTTATAAGTAAACAGTCAAGTCTGAGTCTAGTTGTTGTTTGCGAGGTGCTGGAGTTGACCGTTGTTTGCACTTTTGTTTTACTTGTAAATATATGACTGTCATGTGATGATAGTTGTGAGGTTCGGCTACTCCAAATCTTATGTACCATGAAATTTTTCTTTTAAAAAAAGAGTTGAAAATTTTAAGTTTTATGTAGGGGTTGTTGTCCTATCATCTTTCGTCTGTATTCCTCTTTGGCAACATACATCAAATTACATTAAATATTGGGACATCCTTTAATAATCAATAACACATTTTATACTTGTTTTTATAGCGGACTTAGCACTAAAGCTTCTTGCAAATTTCAACGGTTAACGGTTCAACAGTTTGGCAATAAACATCAAATCATCATGAACTAATACTTGCTGTTGTACTTAACTATGAGATTCTTTGTAAATTTCAACGGTCTGTCTATAAATTAACTCAACTATTGTAGCGCACTTTAATTTATCATTTTAAATATTTATACTTCTTAGTATACCAAAGTAGTAGATATTATGTCTAAGTTTAAAGTGTTTGTATATAACGGTTTAAAAAATAGGCCTATATAAGTCGAACTACGTCAATTAAAGGAGCACCCTTTAATTTCTAAATTCAAATTGTACACTTACTTTTATAGCGGACTTAACAATACATGTTGCTTGTAAATTTATAGTGTATGTCGACAAAAATTCAAAAGTTTGGACACATACATAAAATTACATTAACTATTACTCAGCAAAAAATTTTAGAAAAGGTAATCAAGTGTGGAATTAATCATTTTTGTCGGAAGGACTTCCCAACTAGATTACTAACTTAATAATTTTAACAAGGCATGAGCCTTTTATAATCAATTCCTGAGAATCGATTACATTGATTATTGCTGGAAATTATGACGACCATAGGAAATATATTAAGGCATTCTCTTTACACTTAAAGAACTAGTTCAATTACTACTTGCTTCTTTTGCGAAGTAATTTATGTTTTTTGTAACCTAGTAACAAAAAATGGTAATCACAAAAGTAAGTCATTATATGGCAAGTACTTTTTAGGGTAATATCTAATTTTTTATTGGGTAACTATAGTTTTACCTATTAATAATTTAGATTTTTAATGCTTTTTATTTTAAGATTTTCTATTTACTAATAATGTAGATTTTGTAAGCATTGAACAAATTTGCTCGTAGCTATGAAATAAAAATTTTTATGATGATGTGTAATATGATTATTGTTATATGAGGTGCTTTCTAAGAAGTGATAGTACATTTCTGACAAAAAGTTGGTTTTTTATGGCATGAAAAGTAATTTCCTATGAGTAGTTTATCTATAGAGTTTTCCAAAAAATACTTAAAATTATCTATCGTTTTGCCAATAAACTTTTTGTACACCATTTAAGTGGTTTACGTACCTCTTTTTATCATCACGGTATTAAAAATTTACGTTATATTTCTCCAATACATTATAATTGCTTTCAACAACTTACAATGAAAAAATTAAAAATATACATAAAGCGAGACTTACCATATCTGCAAGTCTAGCCTACTTATAAAAATTTTTGGTACAAAGCGTGAGTGCCTTTTTTTTAACGTATATCAAATTTATAGTAACACTTGATTCTTAGAAACATAAATAAATTTTTCAAAAATTAGATTTGTAAATCATAAAAGCTTTTATTTAACAAGTAAGAGTACACTATTCGGCTATGCCGAATGTTGTATACCCTTCACCATCTATTTAAATCTAGTTTAGTGACGTAACTCCAATCAAAAAAGCAAATTCCGGGGTGACAGAGAAGGTTTAATCTTTATCAATTATTTGACGATTTAACTATTCGCGATTAATAATACACGCTGACAACTTTAATTGTTGTACCACAAGATCTTAACTAGATGATGGCTACAAAACGAAAGAATCAGCACGTATTGACGTTGCTTTTATATACCCTATTTTTAGGCGTTCTTGAATATTCGAGAATTTCTACCGCCATCTACTGCGTAGTTGAAAATGCTGTGTGGCCACTTTTATTTCAGAGACATTAGTGAGCATTGCTATTTACTTCTAGAACCTACAATAATTATTTAAAAATACATGTTGTGTATTTTTATATAGTTGTTATACAATGCAGGTGTGTGTATGTTTGTGTATTGTGTTTGTTTAGTCATCGCTTTGTGTTAGTTGTTTTTGTTTTGCAATAAAGATGTTTTATACAAACTTCTAGCTTTGAAAACAAACACAATGGGCCATTTCGTTTCACTTTCTTGGCCACAATTATTTTTAACATCTTTTTATGATTTCAATAAAGCATCTTTGTAACAATATATACAGTATTGGGCAAAACCTAAGAAACGTTGTCCAATATTAGCTTCTGAGTCAAATTATGTTTAAACGAACATATTTCAATTCAATGTTTTAATGCAGTTTTATTAGTTTCTGTGTCATACAATATTACAAAAAAAAAAATTTGTAATTATCTCTCACCTAACGGTTCTTTTAGTACAACAACAAAAATTACTCAAAAATTCATTGGGCAAAACCTAAGAAACTTTTAATATTTTGTATAATAATCCTTATTTTTTATTACTGCGGCGCACCGACGCGGCATAGATTTGATTAAATTATCAATTATTTTTGGATCTATGCGTATCCATTCATCTTCCAGACACGAAAATAAATCGTCTCTGTTGGAGAATCGTTTCGATCCAACATTCCTCTTCAATATGGAAAATAAATTTTCGATTGGGTTCAAATCGGGCGATTGGGCCGGCCAATCAAACAGTTGAATCCCTTTCGATTGTATCCAGTCCTTTACCAACTTCGATGAGTGTTTCGGATCGTTATCATGTTGAAACACCCATCGAAGTGGCATATTCCACTCGGCATATGGCAACATCTTATTTTCTAAAATGTCCCTATACACAAATCTGTCCATTTTGGTAGAAATTCTGTGGAACGGCCCTAGACCATGACCTGAAAAACACGTCCACACCATCACATTGCCACCCCCATGCTTAACAGTTTTTTTACAATATCGGGGTTTAAGCCTTTCACCAGTATTGCGTCTCACACGACATATGCCATGCGAGTTGAACAAACTAAATTTGCTGTCGTCGCTAAAGAGCACACTTTTCCACTTTTTAACTGGCCAATCAAGATATTTTTTTGCAAATTCGAGCCTAAAAATCAGGCATTAATGGTTGAAAGCAAATTTAATTTGTTCAACTCGGATGGCATATGTCGTGTGAGACGCAATACTGGTGAAAGGCTTAAACCCCGATATTGTAAAAAAACTGTTAAGCATGGGGGTGGCAATGTGATGGTGTGGACGTGTTTTTCAGGTCATGGTCTAGGGCCGTTCCACAGAATTTCTACCAAAATGGACAGATTTGTGTATAGGGACATTTTAGAAAATAAGATGTTGCCATATGGCGAGTGGAATATACCACTTCGATGGGTGTTTCAACATGATAACGATCCGAAACACTCATCGAAGTTGGTAAAGGACTGGATACAATCGAAAGGGATTCAATTGCTTGATTGGCCGGCCCAATCGCCCGATTTGAACCCAATCGAAAATTTATTTTCCATATTGAAGAGGAATGTTGGATCGAAACGATTCTCCAACAGAGACGTTTTATTTTCGTGTCTGGAAGATGAATGGATACGCATAGATTAAAAAATAATTGATAATTTAATCAAATCTATGCCGCGTCGGTGCGCCGCAGTAATAAAAATAAGGGTTATTATACAAAATATTAAAAGTTTCTTAGGTTTTGCCCAATGAATTTTTGAGTAATTTTTGTTGTTGTACTAAAAGAACCGTTAGGTGAGAGATAATTACAAATTTTTTTTTTGTAATATTGTATGACACAGAAACTAATAAAACTGCATTAAAACATTGAATTGAAATATGTTCGTTTAAACATAATTTGACTCAGAAGCTAATATTGGACAACGTTTCTTAGGTTTTGCCCAATACTATATATATATATATATATATATATATATATATATTTATATATAATTTTACATAAAAATTAAGCCTTTAAAACAAATTTTAGAATTTCTTTAAAGACCTCTTCAAAACCTTTAAAATGATATCCATATTGATAATTAATAAAGATTTTTAAAATAGAAACTTAGTTATAAACTTTTTTTACTTTTTGTGGTAAATGGTATAAAAATTAAGTACTAAATATATATTATTTTATATAAAAATGCCATCGGCCCTTAATGGGTTAAGCGTTTTTTAAAATTTTAGTATTTCCGTTAAAATCTCTTCAAAACCTTTAAAATGACACCCATATTGATATTCTAAAAAATTTTAAAACTTCAGAGACCCGTAACCTTTAAAATATGGGATGAGCGCCAATTTTTTCACTTGATGGATTTTTCTTATTTTTTTAATTGGCTAACGCCACATATATTTATTTTTTTGATTGGGGTTAGTTTATTGTTCCAAATAACATGAACAAATTAGAGGTAGTTGTGTTTTGCCCGCTGCCTCGAAGGACATGGACTGATCATGATTTCCAATAGCATTTCTTTCGACACTATGTCTGATCGATTGACATATTTTTTTCTTATTTTTTTAGCTGATCTAGTGCCCCGGCAAACTTGATTTCAACACAAACACGGCGGACAGACGGACATCGCTCAATCGACTTTTCCACTTTTTGTAGTGAAGGATATAAAAACAACTTAAAGACAATGCCTAAGGAAACAGAGAAAAATAAAATCATTAAATAGTTACAAAAGTTTAGGTTTTATGGTACTCAACAGTTTTAGCTAATATCACTTCTTTATATTGTTACAAAGATGCTTTATTTAAATCATAAAAAGATGTTAAAAATAGTTGAGGCCAAGAAAGTAAAACGAAATGGCCTATTGTGTTTGTTTTAAAAGCTAGAAGTTTCTATAAAACATCTTTATTGCAAAACAAAAACAACTAACACAAAGGGATGACTAAACAAACACAATACACAAACATACACACACCTGCAAAGTATAAAAACTAAATAAAAATACACAACATGTATTTTTAAATAATGATTTAAGTAAATAATAATGCTCACTAATGTGTCTGAGATAAAAGTGGCAACGCAGCATTTTCAACTACGCAATAGATGGCGGTAGAAATTCTCGAACATTCAAGAACGCCTAAAAATAGGGTATATAAAAGCAACGCCAATACGTGAGCGTCATCTAGTTAAGATCTTTTGGTACAACAATTAAAGTTGCCAGCGTGTATTTTTAATCGCGAATAGTTAAATCGTCAAGTAATTGATTAAATAAAGTGTAATTTAATTAAAACTCTAAAAGTTGTGTGTTTATTTATTTTGCAAATAAAGAACTCATAAATTAAACGTTTATAATTTAAATAAACGTAACAACTGGTGTCAGAAGTGAAATTGCAAAATAATAAATAAATAATTACAATGAAATTCGACGAGCTAAAAGTTGAGCAGCTAAAAATGGAGCTGAGTAAATTGGGTCTGCCAACTGCGGGCACTAAAGCGGAATTACAAAAGCGGTTAATAGATGAATTCAAGCAGCGTGATATCGATATTGGAACATAGGAATTTGGAGAAAAAGAGGAGATTGAAGTATGTTCCCCAGCAACAAACAGCGTCGTGGACTTGAATTCAATATTAGCCGCTATAATGAAGAAAGTGGAAGAAAACAACCTGAAACTTCAAGAAACATTTCAAGAAAGCTCTAGAGTCAACGGGGAAAGGCTATTGGCGAAGGTAAACGAAAAACTTGGAGAAATATCAGAAGCCTTCGACAAACGAGTGAACATCGTAGAAGAAAGGGTCAGTGAGTTTGAAAAAAAATTGTGCGGCCTAAAGAGAGAAGTAGACGGAGAATTACATGAATTAAAAGTGCAGATTGGTGTTCTAAAAATTAGAGAGGGACCGGTGAGAGTTAACACTGAGCACATCAGCAAGATCAACACCCCAAGCTTTGACGGCAGCACACCTTTTAATGTTTTTAAGTTTCAGTTTGAAACAGTGGCCAGCAAAAATAAATGGGACAATGAAGAAAAAGCTATAGAACTAATTCTGGCTTTAAAGGGAACAGCAGCACAGATACTTGAATGGTTGCCAGCTGGTTGCAGAAATAATTGTGAGGAGATAATGGCAGCCTTACAACGCAAGTATGGTGACGAGCACAAAAGAGAGCTCTACAGAATGGAGTTACGAGGCAGGGTGCAGAAGGCAAATGAGACGCTGCAAGACTTCGCCATGGAAGTTGAACGTTTGGTGCAGCTGACTTACTCAGACGAAGATCACCCGTTTCTGGATCAGTTTAAGATTGAAGCATTTGTAAATGGCATACGGGATCCAGATATTAAATATGCTGTTTGTGCTACGCAAAAATCATCTTTTGCAGAAACCATCTCGTATGCGCTAGCCCAGGAGACTGCAAAAGCCATCTCGAAGTCACATGTGTACAGGGTGCGATGTCCTGATATTTGCACGCATAACCACAAAGACAATAGAAGCGAGATAAAAGAGTTAATCAAACAGATAATGAAGGAGGTAAAATGTAATTCTCGCGCTAAATGCTTTAAATGCGGTAAGGCCGGCCATTTTCAGCGCAACTGTAGATCCACAAGGAGAAGATCAAGATCGGCTTCGCCAGCTAGAGAGAATAAACGGGCGAAAAAGACCAAAAACAATGACGTTGGCAATTTGCATAGAAAAGGCGGAAAACACAATAACGCTAATGAAGTTTCAAGACGACCATGCAATGTTGATAGCAAGCACTGCACAAATATCAAGAAAAAGGAAAGCATCATTAATGTGCGGCCCACCCAAATTGGGTTAAGCGAGGACTGGTCGAAGGCCCAGAAAGATGACCCAATTCTGGCAAAAATTATATTGGCTAAGCAAAACAACAGGAGACCGAATCATAATGAAATATCGGCAGAGAGCCAACTAGCCAAGTCGTACTGGGCCCAGTGGAATAGCCTGAAAGTAGAAGATGGCTGCTTATATCGATCCTGGGAAAGTACAGACGGACATCGCTCAATCGACTTTTCCACTTTTTGTAGTGAAGGATATAAAAACAACTTAAAGACAATGCCTAAGGAAACAGAGAAAAATAAAATCATTAAATAGTTACAAAAGTTTAGGTTTTATGGTACTCAACAGTTTTAGCTAATATCACTTCTTTATATTGTTACAAAGATGCTTTATTTAAATCATAAAAAGATGTTAAAAATAGTTGAGGCCAAGAAAGTAAAACGAAATGGCCTATTGTGTTTGTTTTAAAAGCTAGAAGTTTCTATAAAACATCTTTATTGCAAAACAAAAACAACTAACACAAAGGGATGACTAAACAAACACAATACACAAACATACACACACCTGCAAAGTATAAAAACTAAATAAAAATACACAACATGTATTTTTAAATAATGATTTAAGTAAATAATAATGCTCACTAATGTGTCTGAGATAAAAGTTGCAACGCAGCATTTTCAACTACGCAATAGATGGCGGTAGAAATTCTCGAACATTCAAGAACGCCTAAAAATAGGGTATATAAAAGCAACGCCAATACGTGAGCGTCATCTAGTTAAGATCTTTTGGTACAACAATTAAAGTTGCCAGCGTGTATTTTTAATCGCGAATAGTTAAATCGTCAAGTAATTGATTAAATAAAGTGTAATTTAATTAAAACTCTAAAAGTTGTGTGTTTATTTATTTTGCAAATAAAGAACTCATAAATTAAACGTTTATAATTTAAATAAACGTAACAACTGGTGTCAGAAGTGAAATTGCAAAATAATAAATAAATAATTACAATGAAATTCGACGAGCTAAAAGTTGAGCAGCTAAAAATGGAGCTGAGTAAATTGGGTCTGCCAACTGCGGGCAATAAAGCGGAATTACAAAAGCGGTTAATAGATGAATTCAAGCAGCGTGATATCGATATTGGAACATAGGAATTTGGAGAAAAAGAGGAGATTGAAGTATGTTCCCCAGCAACAAACAGCGTCGTGGACTTGAATTCAATATTAGCCGCTATAATGAAGAAAGTGGAAGAAAACAACCTGAAACTTCAAGAAACATTTCAAGAAAGCTCTAGAGTCAACGGGGAAAGGCTATTGGCGAAGGTAAACGAAAAATTTGGAGAAATATCAGAAGCCTTCGACAAACGAGTGAACATCGTAGAAGAAAGGGTCAGTGAGTTTGAAAAAAAATTGTGCGGCCTAAAAAGAGAAGTAGACGGAGAATTACATGAATTAAAAGTGCAGATTGGTGATCTAAAAATTAGAGAGGGACCGGTGAGAGTTAACACTGAGCACATCAGCAAGATCAACACCCCAAGCTTTGACGGCAGCACACCTTTTAATGTTTTTAAGTTTCAGTTTGAAACAGTGGCCAGCAAAAATAAATGGGACAATGAAGAAAAAGCTATAGAGCTAATTCTGGCTTTAAAGGGAACAGCAGCACAGATACTTGAATGGTTGCCAGCTGGTTGCAGAAATAATTGTGAGGAGATAATGGCAGCCTTACAACGCAAGTATGGTGACGAGCACAAAAGAGAGCTCTACAGAATGGAGTTACGAGGCAGGGTGCAGAAGGCAAATGAGACGCTGCAAGACTTCGCCATGGAAGTTGAACGTTTGGTGCAGCTGACTTACCCAGACGAAGATCACCCGTTTCTGGATCAGTTTAAGATTGAAGCATTTGTAAATGGCATACGGGATCCAGATATTAAATATGCTGTTTGTGCTACGCAAAAATCATCTTTTGCAGAAACCATCTCGTATGCGCTAGCCCAGGAGACTGCAAAAGCCATCTCGAAGTCACATGTGTACAGGGTGCGATGTCCTGATATTTGCACGCATAACCACAAAGACAATAGAAGCGAGATAAAAGAGTTAATCAAACAGATAATGAAGGAGGTAAAATGTAATTCTCGCGCTAAATGCTTTAAATGCGGTAAGGCCGGCCATTTTCAGCGCAACTGTAGATCCACAAGGAGAAGATCAAGATCGGCTTCGCCAGCTAGAGAGAATAAACGGGCGAAAAAGACCAAAAACAATGACGTTGGCAATTTGCATAGAAAAGGCGGAAAACACAATAACGCTAATGAAGTTTCAAGACGACCATGCAATGTTGATAGCAAGCACTGCACAAATATCAAGAAAAAGGAAAGCATCATTAATGTGCGGCCCACCCAAATTGGGTTAAGCGAGGACTGGTCGAAGGCCCAGAAAGATGACCCAATTCTGGCAAAAATTATATTGGCTAAGCAAAACAACAGGAGACCGAATCATAATGAAATATCGGCAGAGAGCCAACTAGCCAAGTCGTACTGGGCCCAGTGGAATAGCCTGAAAGTAGAAGATGGCTGCTTATATCGATCCTGGGAAAGTACAGATGGCAAAACTACAACGGACTTAATTGTCGTGCCAACTTCCAAAAGGAATGAGATACTAAAGCAGTTCCATAACGGTCCCAGCGGTAGTCATATGGGTATAACAAAAACTCTGGAAAAGATAAAGCAGAGATTTTACTGGGTAGGTTGCCAACAGTACGTAGCCGAGGCCAAGGGTCCTGTAAGAAAAAGTCGTGGCAAACTTCAACAGTACAACGCAGGTGCACCCTTTGAGCGGATAGCTATTGATATCACAGGTCCATTCCCTGTTAGTGAAGTTGGAACCCGATATGTACTAGTGGTAATGGATTATTTTAGCAAATGGCCCGAAGTCTATGCCATTCCAAGCCAAGAATCCAAAACAGTGGTAGACGCCCTTGTGAACAATTGGGTGTGTCGATACGGTGTTCCACTAAAACTACATTCAGACCAGGGACGATATTTTGAATCGGCTATATTTAAAGAGATGTGTGACGTTTATGGTATCAAAAAGACGAGGACGACACCACTACATCCACAGTCTGATGGCATGGTGGAAAGATTCAATCGTACCCTAGAAGAATATCTCAGAAAAGTGGTCAGTTCACACCAAAAGGATTGGGATGAGCATATACCCAAATTTCTACTGGCGTACCGGTCAGCTGTACACGATTCAACCTCACGTAGTCCAGCAAAAATCTTGTTTGGGACAGAACTAAAACTGCCAACAGATTTAGAATATGGTGTTAAACCTGGACAAGTGCACGAAGACAATGAAAACGTTCTCCAGGCACAAGAAGAACTACATGAGCTTCATGAGTTTGTACGTAACAGCATTAAAATGACCAGCGATAAGATGAAAGCCAGATATGATCGAGCAGCAAATACGGAGGGATTTACCGAAGGACAAATGGTTCTACTATTTAACCCGCAACGCAAGAAAGGATTATCCCCTAAACTGCAAACCCACTGGGAGGGACCGTACAAGGTGATAAAGAAATTGAATGACGTGGTTTACCGGATACAGAGATATCATAATCCGAGGTCCAAAATGATGGTGGTTCACCTGGAGCGGTTGGCTAAATATGGCAGAGGTAATGTTGAGCCTATTCGGGACGAAAAGGCTTAAGTGGGCGGCAGTGTTACAAAGATGCTTTATTTAAATCATAAAAAGATGTTAAAAATAGTTGAGGCCAAGAAAGTAAAACGAAATGGCCTATTGTGTTTGTTTTCAAAGCTAGAAGTTTCTATAAAACATCTTTATTGCAAAACAAAAACAACTAACACAAAGCGATGACTAAACAAACACAATACACAAACATACACACACCTGCATTGTATAACAACTAAATAAAAATACACAACATGTATTTTTAAATAATGATTGAAGGTTCTAGAAGTAAATAATAATGCTCACTAATGTGTCTGAGATAAAAGTGGCAACGCAGCATTTTCAACTACGCAATAGATGGCGGTAGAAATTCTCGAACATTCAAGAACGCCTAAAAATAGGGTATATAAAAGCAACGCCAATACGTGTTGATTCATTCGTATTGTGAGCGTCATCTAGTTAAGATCTTGTGGTACAACAATTAAAGTTGCCAGCGTGTATTTTTAATCGCGAATAGTTAAATCGTCAAATAATTGATTAAATAAAGTGTAATTTAATTAAAACTCTAAAAGTTGTGTGTTTATTTAATTTGCAAATAAAGAACTCATTAATTAAACGTTTATAATTTAAATAAACGTAACAATATTATGTTGTTGTGGTATTGGGAATCAATTAACTGTTTTGTCTTGTTTTAATTATCAAAGCTGTTTTGACATACTGACATCAGATTTGCCAAGAATTGCTTCATAATAAAAATTTTATTTCTCAACCAGATTAAACTTAGGCAATAAATCTGTATTCTATAGTAAACATACCTTTAAATATGTGTACTAACACACTGGCTGGTTGAGTATTACTTGCTATGCAGGTGTAGTTTCCAGAGTGCTCACGCCGAGTTGATGAAATAGTCAACTCCGATGATTGAAATTCTGTAAATAAATATATCAATAATATAAATAAATAAAATAAATTTAAAGCTATACGAAAGTTCATTTATGTATGTACAATCTTATATTTTAAGCTAATAAGGCCTAAATTTATCCATGTAAATAAAAACAATTTTTGTTACATACTGTGAGCGTCAAAATAAAGTGTACACAAACATTTTCTTTAGATTAGTTTTTATTTCTGTCTTAAAAAATACTATTTTATTTAACATTTTATGTTTTTTTAATTGTTATTTAGTTCTCTACTTAAACTTAAAAAAACAACAAAAAAAATTTACAACAACAAAAGTTATAAAACAAAAACAAAATCTATTCCATATTTTACGCGTCAAAATAAAGTGTACACATATAATTCATTATAAAAATTAGTATGATTTAGTATTTGTTTTCTTTTCCTTTAGCTTTAATAACGGCACTTAGTCTTCGGGGTATCTATTCAACTAGTTTTTTGGTTATGTCAGATGAAATTTTCTGCCACTTCTCCATTATAAGGGATTTAAGCGTATCCTTGTTACTAATTGTCCTCTTTCGTATTTGCCAGTCAAGATGCTCCGACAAATGCTCAATCGGGTTAAGGTCCGGTAATTGGGGAGGATATTCTAATGTCTTAGGAGTATGATAAAGGAGCCATTCTTTTACTATCTTTGCCGTATGTTCGGGATCACTGTCTTGTTAAAAGATCCAAGGTCCCTTGAAGCCCTATTTATCCACACTACATGACAAATTGTTTTTAAAAATGTTTAAGTAGTCCGTTTTATATATGGTATCTTCAATAAAAACCAAGCTTTTCACTCCACTTGTCGCAATGCATCCCCACACCATCACCGAACCCCTCCATGCTTAACCGTAGATATTAGATTTTGTTCAGCATATTTTTGTACGCCATACTTTTACAGGTTTTTTCTGGCCAAATATCTCAAATTTACTCTCATCGCTAAATAAAATGTTATTCCAGAAAGAACCATCTTTAGTTTCGTACTTTTTTGCATACTCAATACGTTTTTTCTGATCTACTGACGATATAAGTGGCTTTTTTTGCGGCAACCGACCATGTAGACCATTTGCGTGTAGAGCTCTTCGTGTTGTGTTGGCGCTAACGTTGGTATTTTTTGTTGCTGAAACTTCCTCCGATATTTTAACAGCACTTTTAAATGGATTTTTCTTCACATCACGCAAAATAGACCTTATTTCAGACTCACTTCAAGCTCTTGGTGTAGGCCCCTGGACGATTTTCTACTTTGCCGAATTTTTCGTGCTTATCAACTATTTTCTTTGCTGTATTATGGCTTCTGTTTATAATAGACCCGATTTTACGAAAAGTTTTACCGTCTTTTCGAAGTTTTATCACAAGTTCCCTGACTTCTGTTGTTGTTTGTCTACCCATTTTTAATAAAACAACAAATTTCTTTCTGCAAAGAAGTTATAGTCCGAAAATTGCGTCTGTCTATTATAAAACAGTAGTAGTGATTTTAGAGAATGCAAGAAAGTAAATAAACAACAAAACGTAACGGTATTTTTGGCGATTATACTTCGCTAAAATGCTACAAAATAAGATGTACACTTTATTTTGACGCGTAAAATATGGAATAGATTTTGTTTTTGTTTTATAACTTTTGTTGTTGTAAATTTTTTTTGTTGTTTTTTTAAGTTCAAGTAGAAAACTGAATAACAATTAAAAAAACATAAAATGTTAAATAAAATAGTATTTTTTAAGACAGAAATAAAAACTAATCTAAAGAAAATGTTTGTGTACACTTTATTTTGACGCTCACAGTATTTCCCTAATGTTTTTGAATTTTGTGTTCACTTTCTCAAGGGGTCGTAGTATGACAGTACAGTTTACATTAATAAATTAAAGATTTGTGATGAAATAACAATTAAAACAATATTAAACATGAATTAACAAACACAAAAATTTAATTTAAACTGTTACTTAAATTAATGCGAGTTATAAACTTATTCACCCCTATCGTGAACAAAATGTGAAATTTTTGCTCCCATGAAATTTTCATTCCCCATGAAGGGAAAATTGCTATCGTAAGTTTCATGGGAACGTTTGTTCCCGCTATCAATTCGCACTGAATACAAATTAGAAAGAAGAAAATATAAAAAGAGAAAAGATAATTCAAATTTTTTAAATTTATAAAAAATTTAGAAATGTTAATGATTGGTGCTATTGTGTTGTTGAAAGAGGAGGAGACACTACAAGAGAGAACAATTTTATTTCAAGAACGTGACGTGCAATATGCTTAAAAGCCCTTGAAGTTACCCTAGACACAAAAGGTCCAATCAATGGACCCAAATGGGCTGTGGCAACACGGCTGCCTGCCTTACCTACCCTAGACATTGGTACTGACCCATTTCAATAAAAAAAATTTTTGTAACTGATCATTTAAAAATATTTTTAATAAAAAATCTTCATAAATTTAAAACCAATAGATAGATCTCTTTGTTTTGCATCTTTACGAACATAATGTCTGTCTGCATTGCAGTAACTGATGTTGTATTAAAAAAATGTAAATATTCTAATTAAAACATATAAAATGTATGCAGTTCCCCAACATAATTTAAGTGAACAAATATAAGGGAAAAGTGGAAAAATTTCGAGGGAAAAAATCAATCCCGATAAGGGAAATTTTTGTTTAAGTGAAAAATTGTTCACGTGAATTATTTACGGTTGCAATTCGGGGAAAAGAAAAAAAATTTCGAGTGAAAATATATTCACGATAGGGGTGATTATGTATATATATATATATATATATATATATATATATATATATATATATATATATATATATATATATATATTTATATATATATATATATTTATACAAAGCGCGTATTAATTATATTTCTTATACCCTTCACCTGTAATATACTGTTTTTTTTTTTGTACATATGTTTCTAACGCTATAGTACTCTTATTTAAGAGCCCATATTTTTGGCGAAGTTAACTTCCGCTGTTGATTTCCACAGGATTTTGAATAAAGAGACACTGGCTTCAGTTCAAATACATAATTATCCATTCAATGTTTTTTATATTAAAATTTCTAAAATTATTTAAAATTTAATTATTTGTATTTTAATTTATTTTTCGAACACAAGGTCTTTTTATTTTTTATTTTTTCAATATTTCGCTACTTTTTTGTGTAGCATCATCAGGAAAAATATTTATTTAAACATAAAATAAAACAACAACAAAAAAGTAATAAATTTTTTTAACTAACATAAAACAAAAAATTATTTTGTCATATATGTATATATATATATTAACCATATTGTTGAAGATAGAATAAATTACAAATTATTGAATAAAGATCCTACAAATAAATTACAAAAAATTAATAATGATTTTGTTGAGGAACTTTTTAGATTAAAGATTATAACTTTTTTTTAGAAAAAAAAAAATACCCAAAAAACGAATGTCTCTAATGCACCTAGATTGTACAGTCTACTCAAAATTCACAAAGATAGTTTTCCATTAAGACCAATTTGTTCATGTGTAAATTCCTCATGTTATCAACTTTGTAAATATATAACTAATATTCTAAAAGTTCTAAGTATAACATAAAAGATTCTGTAGAATTTAAAAATAAAGAAGTAGTATTTTTATTTCCAAGCGTACCTGTTGATTTAGCAATAAGCACAATAGAAAAAAATGGAATATTGTAGAGCGACATATTTATATAGAAAAAAGTTTGTTTCTCGTATTGTAAAATTTTGTATAGAAGATAATAGTTATTTTCAATATAATAGTAAATTTTATAAACAACAGAAAGGATTACCGATGGGATCTCCTGCCTCTCCAATTGTGGCTGATATTGTCATGGAGAAGTTACTAGACATATTATGTATTAAAAAGCTTCGTCTTAACCCAGTAATATTGACCAAATATGTTGATGATTTGTTTTATATAATATCTGAAAATGCCATTGATACTTTTCTTAAAACTTTTAATGAATTTCATCCTAGTATTAAGTTTACAATAGAGATAGAATGTAATTCAAAACTTCCATATTTAGATACTTTACTTATTAGAAGTGGAAATATTTTATTAATAGATTAGTATCAAAAACCAACGGCTTCTGGACGAATCATTAATTACTATTCTAAACACAGTAAACGAATTATAATAAATGCAGCTAAATATTAGAAATATATTGAAAAAATATAGAATGGCATACAAAACACACTATACATTAAAAAGACTATTTAGTAAAACTAAAGATAAAATACCGAATCTAGAATTAACAAATTTAGTCTATAAAATTCTTTGTAGCGGAAATGATAACGAGATTTTTAATAAAGTATATATAGGAACAACAAAAAAATAAACTAAAAACTAGAATTGATCAAAGATATAGAAATGTTAATTCACAAAAAAATGCATTATCATCTCATTTTTTTTAAGAAAAGGTTTATAATAATTACAACAAATAAACAAAATAATAGTATAAATATCATATAACTGCACAATGTCCCATAAACGAGCTGTCTAGTATAATACATATAGGCATAATTTAAAACTAATTATATTTTTTATACAAATTATATACAAGGTTATATCTGTTTTTAATATCGAATGTTTCGTAATGAAAAATTATTTAAAAAACATGACAATAACTATTATTATAAAAAAGAAAAAGTCAGGAATTAATAGAAAAGATTACGGTATTTAACTAAGCCAACAGTATTTACTAATATTTAAATATGGAAATATGTTCTTATCCTTATGAAACAAGTTCGTATCGAACCTTCTATTCTCAGCTGTAAGTTGATTGCTAGAAATAGCTTTAACATTTGCTCTTCTATATATATATATATATATAATATAGCGACCCTAGATTAAACCACTATCCTAATTTTGAAAATGTTTCAGTAATAAACACAGAAAACAATTATAAATAGCGTTATATATTAGAAATGTTACATATAATTAATACACCAATAGTACACAGAATATGTAGCACAGATTTATAGACACTTGATAAATAAGAAATAATATAGTACTTCTTATTTATTTCAAAAATTTTTTATATGACAAAATAATTTTTTGTTTTGTGTTAGTTTGAAAAATTTTTTTATTTCTTTTTTGTTGTTGTTTTATTTTATGTTCAAACAAATATTTGTTCTTCCTGATGATAATACGCAAAGGAGTAGCGCAATATTGAAAAAATAAAAGACCTTGTGCTTGAAAAATAAATTAAAATATTATTTATAAATTTTATTAGAATAATTCTTGCAAAAAAACCGACTTCAAAACAGATTTCATCTGTCTGCCTATAAAAGCTCAAGTGTATGGCTACATAAATTAAGTTACATTAACTATTGGGACACACTTATATCTTCAAACTTTATACTTTTTCAACTGTTCAATAGTTTGGCAATATACATCAAATTGCAGCAACTACAGGGTCACTCTTTAATTTCCAAATTCAAATTATATACTTGCTGTTGTAGTAGATTTAGCAATCAGGTTCTGTGTAAAGCTCAGCTGTCTGTTTGTAACTGTTCAACAGTTTGCCCATATACATCAGATTATATCAACTGTTTAATTTAAAATACAACATTTTTATACTTCTTATTATACCAAATAAAGTAGTGGACGTTCTGTGTAAAATTAAGGTGTTTATATAAAACGGTTACAAAAATTCGGCCATATAGAACAAATTACATTAATTTTGGGAACACCCTTTAATTTTTAAATTCAAATTATAAGCTTCTTGTTATAGCGGACTTAGAAAAACATGTCCCTTATAAATTTCAGCTGTCTGTCTATAACGGTTCAAAAGTCCGGCCAAATAAACAATATTATATCAGCTATTGGGACACCCGTTTATTTCCAAATCCAAATTTTATACTTGTTGTTATAGAGGAGTTAGTAATACAGGTTCTTTGAGAATTTAATCGTCTGTATACAACTATCCAAAAGTATGGTTATATACATCAAATATAATGAACTATTGGCGCACCCTTTAATTTATAATTAGTAATATTAAAACTTGTTATTATAACGGCCATAGCAATCGACATTCTGTCCAATTTGCACGCGTTTGTCTATGTTCAAAAGATAGGCCCATATAAGTAAATTTACATTAATTATGGTGGCACCCTTTAATTTTTAGAATTATTTTTGTATAATTTTTTGTTTTTGGGAGCTATATTAATACGCAGTCATTTTATATTTTACAGAATTGCCCTTTACAGTTCATAATACACGTAAAAAATATGCATGTTGTATGGGGACACCCTTTAATTTTTAAGATTATGAACTGTTTTTAAAACGGGACCAATCTGTAAGCATAATCTATTATATTACCAAAAATTTTAAAAATCGGATCTGAAATGACTGAGTTCTGGAGGCACAAATATAAAAAAGCAACATTCAGACGAATTGTATAACCTCCTTCTTTTTTTGAAGTCGGTTAAAAATAGTACAATTTGGTTGAGTGAAACTAACTTTTTGGTATAGAAAACACTAGATTTTAATTAAATAAGTATCACTACTAAATAGTTGTCACCATGCTAGCCTTATTAGTACGAATGTTATCGATAAAAAAAAAGATGGAGTCTTCACGCTAACGTGGGACGCGTTTACTCCGAATTTCAGTAAATAAAATTTACAAAAAATAATGTAGTAGATTAACAACTGTATGCCAAGTTACCAAAAATATGTAAAATTATCAACTAAGTTTCTGGCAGTTTTTGCGGTGCGGTAACATATACTATACTTATTCAACCGCGAAATTACTAGACAGACAAATAATTTTGTGTTTTCTTTTATCGTTCCTTCTCGAAGTTGAGATTTTTTTTGTTTTATTCTTTGTAACACCAGTTACACTGAAGTGATATTAAAATGAGAAAAATTATATAAAGCAACAACGTGAAAGGTACGAAGAGTCGAAAACAGAAACAAAAGATATCTAGTACAGATGGTCTAGTATTACACATTCTACGTCTTAAACCCCTCGCCATCAAATTTTTTCTTAAAATATTAAATTACAAAAGTAATATTTAAAATAATTTTATTCTATTTTTATGTACAGGCATAGGTTCAGTATCTTTTAAAATTGTGAATTTGCATCTTGTGTGTTTCTTATTTCAAATGGGGCAAGATATTGATTTTCACTTTTTTGCGTTTTATTATCTTAAAAATACCGTATCTTCTATTTCTATTTGAATATCGTAAGTATTCTTATCATTAAAATTTTTTGTTTTATTTTGTTTTCTACCAGTATTTTGTTTGCCAATTCATGGGCATGTTTTAATTTTGTTTTTAATTCTGTAATGTAATCTTCTTTCTAAACTACCGAAAGTTTCATGATGGTATGCTGTTGAAGTTACATGGTTGATTTTCATAAGTGTACATATTCTATTTAATAATTCGTTTATGAATTTAGGTCATCTGTCCGTTTTTACTGTATCAAAATATCCATATTTTAGTATAAGTTTTCCTACTAACATTCTTCCAATCTCCGATGCTTCTTTAGTTTCTATTGGAATTGCCCCAACATTTTTTTAGGTCGCATTGTGCTGTTAATATGTGCCCATTTGGATATTCTTAATGGAGCTACAGTGTCTAATTGCTTAAATTTGCAGGTGCATTAGTTATTTGAATTGGTGCCTTGGTATGCCTATTGACTTTGTTCCTTTTACAGGATTCGCAAAGACAGATGAAATTTTTGCTCATTTTGTACATATTTTCTTATTTACTTTTGTTTAGATCTAATGACTATACTACGTACTCCCGCATGACCTCCGTATGGATATTTTTTATTATCTCTTTTTGTCTAACACTTTCTCTGCCTATGTTTATCTTTATTTTGCGTGCTATTATATATTTTCTTCAACTTTTCCTCACGTTTGAGTTTGAAACTCTTATCATCCTTCGGTAGCGTTATTGTAAATATTTCATTATCCTGTAAGACCTTAGTATACTATTGCAAGACTGAACCCAAACTCGCGTATGAATTTTCATTACAAGATACTATTATGCAATTTCTAAAAATTTTACTTTTGGCACACTTTTTTTCATTTTATCTATAACAAAATTTAATCTTGGATATCCTCTAATTTGTGAAAATTAAATGCTATTCCACATATAGATGTGATCACTCTCTCTGACACTGTTTCTTTTCTTATTATTCTCATCTTTTCTAATAGAAATATTTTCCTTAAATCCTCAGTCATTTTTCTAGTCACAACGTTTATACTTTTTGGCATCATATCTTTCAAATCATTAGAATTTATAAGTATTAATTTTTCCTTGCTTATATAATTTCGAAATCGTAATCCATTGAATCTAATCTAGTTCTAGCTAATCTCGATGAAGGGTTTTGTGAGTAAACAATGATACTAGTGGTCTATGGTCAGTTACTACTTTGAACTTTCTACCGTATAAATATGGTCGAAAATTAGTGATTCCCCAATGAATAGCTAAAAGTTCTTTCTCCATTATGTGCTTGTTAATTTCATGAGATCGGTAATTAGCTTTGTATTTCTAATTGTGAAAGTACCGCTCCTAACGCGTTATCAGATGCGTACGTACTAAGTATAAAGTCTTTTTCAAAATGTGGGTACTGTAATATCGGTGGATTTGAAACTTAGATTTTAACATATCAAAAGATTTTTAGCAGTTTTCTGACCAAAGAAATTGTTGCTTTTTATAATAATAATAATTCATTGAAGGGTTTAGCTATCTGTGCAAAGTTTTTAACAAAGAGTCTATAATAGTTACAAAAAGCTACGAATCTTCTTGGAATTTGATAGGTATCAAGTGCTTTTCATTTATTTGGGTTTGTCCTTATTCCTTTATCTGTTATAATATGTCCTAAATAAACTATTTCTGGTTTCAAAAAATTATATTGATTTAGATTTAATTTAAGGTTGTAACTTTTTAATTTTTGAAAAATTATTCTCAAAGATGCTTTATGGTATTGTAAAGAACATCCAAAGAGAATTAAATCGTCTACGTTTATAAATTCATTAGAATCGAAACCTGTCAATGGTATCTTCAGCATTTTTTGGAAACTATTTGACGATTTTTTGAGACCAAAAGGTAGCCTTTTGAATTCTATTTGGTAGAAAGAGCTTGTTATGTCTAGCTCTTCCTATCCTGTCTAATACATCATCTAGTTGAGGTAATGGGAATTTGTCGTTGACTAATTTTTTATTTAATTGACGATTATCGACAACTAGTCTCCATTTCTTTTCATCGTTATTACTTTTTTTGGCATCAAAATAAAGCGGAATTATAAGAACAAACAGATGGTTTAATCAAATCTTCGTTTATTAATTTGTTAACCTTTGTTTTGATTTATTCTTGCTGTGACTGTGGTAATCCATAATTTCGTGTGTAAACCGGGGTATCGTCCACAGTTCCCTCTAAATGAAAATATCTTGTAATTCTTTATATATTTTTTCTATGGTTTGTATTGAGTAAATGTCGATTGTATCTATAATTTCCCCCGGGGGTACTTCGGGTATATTCAGGGTATAGGGGGAACCAGTCCTCTTAGTCTGCAGGCACTGAATCTGGATACACATTGGGGTAACTGTCGGAGGATGCACCAGTGTCCTAAAATAATAATAACATATAAATAATAATAGCAAATAAAAAAACTGGAACCGCGGAAACTGGTATCCCATACCGCACATCTCTGTAGTCGGTTTTTGATGAGGTCCCTTCGGGTTACACGTGGTGGCTGTGGTTAAATAAAAGTCTATATCCGCAGGTCTGGTGTGGAATAGACGGAAGTGTACTGCTGCACTCTCAACAGAGAAGTTTATGGGTAGGCTCCAACCCTTTAGCTAGATTCATGGTCCTGCAGCCATGGTTTTAAAATTGCACAGAATATTGGTTGGCCCACCGTCTGGTAAGGGCTTCCTGCCAGGTACAGACGATAATATAAGTCACATATCTTTTTTTTTTTTTCTTGTTAATAAACATTACACTGTACATATTTATATAATATTCATTTCTGTAACGGCCTCAGCATCTTAAAGGCTTTATTGAGGGAAGTTGGCAGTATTATTTAAATTCATAACGTACAGTGTTTAAACTTTGAGTTATAGATATAATAAATAAAGTTGTAAATGTACAATTAAATAAAAAAATACAATTGAATATAAGTAATTTATATATAAATTGCATCAGTAAGTTTAAATTACAAAAGCGTTTAAAATTTCCCATACAAATGATCCTTACATTTAGTCTTAAATACTGAAATTCTACTGATCGTTTTCAGATCCAAGGGTAAATTACTATAATTCACACAACCAATGTAGTCAATACGCTGCCTAGTTTTTTCAAGTCTTCACCTTGGCATTTGTAATTTATTTGCATTTCTCAACTTGCAGTATGATTGATTTTGTACAAAAGATACAGTTCTATGTCCAACATAGTGTATCGACTTATAAACATACTTCAAAACTTGATATTCATGCATCCCATAAATTGGTAATATTGTTTTACAAATATCTTTATACAGAGATATAAAATTTGGAAGTTAAAGGGTTTTCCAATAGTTGATGTAATTTCAAGTGTGTGGCCGTACTTTTGAACCGTTATAGACAAAACGCCGAAACCTTAAAGAGACCTGTATTTTTAAGTCCGCTATATCAGTGAGTTTATAATTTGAATTTAGAAATTAAGCGGTGTCCCATAATTGATGAAGATTCACTTATATGACCCTATCTTTTGAACCGTTATAGACGAACGCTTGTAAATTTGACGCAATGTCGATTGCTATGGCCGTTATAGTAACAGCTGATAATATTTAAAATTATAAATTGAAGGGTGCACCCATAGTACATTTAATTTGGTGTATGGCCATACTTTTAAACAGTTGTAGACAGACGATTAAAATTTACAAAGAACCTGTATTACTAACTCCTCTATAATAACAAGTATAAAATTTGGATTTGGAAATAAACGGGTGTCCCAATAGTTGATATAATATGGTGTACATGGCCGGACCTTGGAACCGTTATAGACAGACAGCTGAAATTTACAAGGAACATGTTTTGCTAAGTCCGCTATAACAAGAAGATTATAATTTGAATTAATAAATTAAAGGGTGTACCCAAAATTTGTGTAATTTGTTCTATAGGCGCTTGAAATTTACAACGAACCTGTATTGCTAAGTCCGCTATAACAACAAGTGTAAATACGAATTTGGAAGTAAAAGGCTGTTCCAATAGTTGATGTGGCCGTATTTTTGAACCGTTATAGACAAAAGGTAATTAGCTATTTATTTCTAATTGTGAAAGTACCGCTCCTAACGCGTTATCAGATGCGTACGTACTAAGTATAAAGTCTTTTTCAAAATGTGGGTACTGTAAAATCGGTGGATTTGAAACTTAGATTTTAACATATCAAAAGATTTTAAGCAGTTTTCTGACCAAAGAAATTGTTGCTTTTTATAATAATAATAATTCATTGAGGGGTTTAGCTATCTGTGCAAAATTTTTAACAAAGCGTGTATAATAGTTGCAAAAAGCTACGATTCTTCTTGGAATTTGATAGGTATCAAGTGCTTTTCATTTATTTAGGTTTGTCCTTATTCCTTTATCTGTTATAAAATGTCCTAAATAAACTATTTCTGTACCTCTTTTCTGTATTTCTCGCATCGTAAAAGTTTTCACATCAAGTGTGAAACAAAAAATTTCATCGTTTCTCGATTTGCGAGTAAAAAGTGTTTCTGGTTCTTAATGCGAAAACAGACAACATTGATTCTGTTTTTACTGGAATAATTCCAGTACTAGTGTCAAATAAAAACAAAACGTCAAAATAAAGAAATAAATTATCAAACAATATAAAAGTTAATAAATAAAATAAGTTTTAGATAATATAGCGAAAAAAATGTATAGTGTGGTCTTAATAATAGCTGAAGAGAATGATCGGCGAAATATTATTAAATTTTCTATTTTGTAAATAAAAAGATACAAAACATAAATAAATGCATGAATACTTATTGATAATACTTTTTTATTATTAAGTTAAATTGATTTTTACCTTTTCGTCTGAATTAGACTCCATGTTTACACAAATTTAAAAATATATTTTTAATCTTACTCGTTTTCGCACTGTTTTTAAATGGGAGTTGTTTTGACAGTTCTTGCGTAAAACTTTTCACAAAAATTGGTACAGAAACACTTTTTCTCGCATACTTCCAATAACTGTTGGAAAATAACTTAAGTGACATATAGTTCTCGCATTTTAAAGATACAGAAACACTTGTGTGAGAAAACCCATTTTTTGTTTCAATTTACATCGTTTTTCTAAAAATTCAGTTGTTTCATGCGAAAACTTTTACGATTCGAGAAATACAGAAACGAGGTACTGGTTTCAAAAAATTATATTGATTTATGGCGTTTTCTTTTCTGACAAAAATGTTGCATATGTTTAACACTTTTTACACCTTTGTGTTCTTTTCTAAAAAATGTTCGATAGTGTAAATTAAAAGTATGTTCTTTTGAAAAAATGTTGCACGAAAAAGTGTAAGATATATTACATATTTTACCCTCAATTTACACTTTTTTTTAGTAGTTCTTAATCTTGATAAGTGAAGTTTTTTTTTGTTGCTAAACCCAATGTTATACTACTTTATGTTTGAAACGCTAATTAAACATTACTGACATGTAAAGGTAGTTAGAAAAATTCAATGACAGTTTTTGTTCTATTGTGGCTTTAAAATGTGTAGCAATTTTTCGGGGTTTAGGCAACATGCAAAACGTTTTATGTGATTGTTGGGTAACATTTATTTTCAGAAAAGAAAACGCCATTAGATTTGATTTAAGGTTGTAACTTTTTTAACTTTTGAAAAACTATTCTCAAAGATGCTTTATGGTATTGTAAAGAACATCCAAAGAGCTACGTATATAAATGCATTAGAATCTAAGCCTGTCAATGGTATCTTCAGCATTTTTTGGAAACTATTTGACGATTTTTTGAGACCAAAAGGTAGCCTTTTGAATTCTATTTGATAGAAAGAGCTTGTTATGTCTAGCTCTTCCTATCCTGTCTAATACATCAACTAGTTGAGGTAATGGGAATTTGTCGTTGACTAATTTTTTTTATTTAATTGACGATTATCGACAACTAGTCTCCATTTCTTTTCATCGTTATTCCTTTTTTTTGGCATCAAAATAAAGCGGAATTATAAGAACAAACAGATGGTTCAATCAAATCTTCGTTTATTAATTTGTTACCCTTTGTTTTGATTTATTCTTGCTGTGACTGTGGTAATCCATAATTTCGTGTGTAAGCCGGGGTATCGTCCACAGTTCCCTCTAAATGAAAATATCTTGTAATTCTTTATATATTTTTTTATGGTTTGTATTGAGTAAATGTCGATTGTATCTATAATTTCCCCCGGGGGTACTTCGGGTATATTGAGGGTATAGGGGGAACCAGTCCTCTTAGTCTGCAGGCACTGAATCTGGATACACATTGGGGTAACTGTCGAAGGATGCACCAGTGTCCTAAAATAATAAAACCATATAAATAATAATAGCAAATACAAAAAACTGGAACCGCGGAAACTGGTAGCCCATACCGCACCTCTCTGTAGTCGGTTTTTGATAAGGTCCCTTCGGGGTACCCGTGTTGGCTGTGGTTAAATAAAAGTCTATATCCGCAGGTCTGGTGTGGAATAGACGGAAGTGTACTGCTGCACTCTCAACAGAGAAGTTTATGGATAGGCTCCGACCTTTTAGCTAGGGGAAGATTCATGGTCCCGCAAGCCATGGTTTTAAAATTGCACAAAATAAAGGGCTTCCCGCCAGGTACAGATGATAATATAAGTCACATATCTTTTTTTTTTTTTGTTAATAAACATTACACTGTACATATTTATATAATATTCATTTCTGTAACGGCCTCAGCATCTTGAAGGCTTTATTGAGGGAAGTTGGCAGTATGATTTAAATTCATAACGTACAGTGTTTAAACTTTGAGTTATAATATAAGTAATTTATATATAAATTGCATCAGTAAGTTTAAATTACAAAAGTGTTTAAAACTTCCTATACAAATGATCTTTACATTTAGTCTTAAATACTGAAATTCTACTGATCGTTTTCAGATCCAAGGGTAAATTATTATACTTCATACTACCAATGTAGTCAATACGCTGCCTAGTTTTTTCAAGTCTTCACCTTGGCATTTGTAATTTATTTGCATTTCTCAACTTGCAGTGTGATTGATTTTGAACAAAAGATACAGTTCTATGTCCAACATAGTGTATCGACTTATAAACATACTTCAAAACTTGATATTCATGCATTTCATAAATTGGTAATATTGTTTTACAAATATCTTTATACAGAGATATTGTTGAATAAGATATTGGTAAATTATAAATTATTATCAATGCTTTATTTGGCATGCGTTGAAGCACGTTGTACGATAACTTGCTGTGAACGGACGTGTAATTAAAGTGCTCCATAAAATCTTAATTTTTATGCGGTTTTTTGAATAAGTGTGTGTCAGAGAAAAATCTTAAAATAAAGCCATAAAGTTTTCCTTCATATCTTTATGCAAGAAGACAAATAAAAGTTTAAAATACATATAAAATTATATTAAAATTTTTCTCCTATAACTATAACCTAGGTAAAATTTTCTTGCTTAAGCAAATAACAAACAAATTATGAGTAATACGCGCTCTAAAACCAACATAACCCACAACAACAAAATAAAAATGTCGATGATGCAAATATAGGGAATCCCCAACTAAAACAACAACGTGATGTGGATGAAAGTGATTTTAATGAAGATAATACTAAACGTTTTAAAGACTATGTTTCTCTTAATACTCTAAATAATAAAATATGCTCGGTTCAAACAGACATTAGTGTAACCAAAACGTGAATCCAATCCTTAGCCTGTAATATGAATACATCTCGTATGCAAATTAAAATAGAAATTCAAAGTGCTCTCGCAGTAATTACAAATACTCTGCAAAATATAACTACTAAGGTCATAACAAATATATCGAACATGAGAAAGTAATAAAGAAAATGGATAAACGTATAAACAAACTTGAGCAACAGACAATAAGCAACAACATCGAAATCAATAATATTCAAAATAAGGAAATTAGTGCAGTCGACGTCATTGAAAAGGTTGCTGCTTCGCTGGAGGACATCACACTCGATGACATTTGTAACGTTTATCGTTTAAAAAACAACCAAAGCAAAATAATATGTGAATTCTCTTCAGCAAACAAAAAGATAGAGTTGGTGAGCAAAATCCGTGCTCATAGAGTAAATGCTTCTATAATAAACAAAGAAAACATGACTGATGGCCAAGCTATAAGCAACAACAACAACTACATCTTTATAAATGACCAATTAACCCCTTACAACCGGCGATTACTGTGGCAAACCAAAACCAAACAAAAGAATGTAACTGGAAATACGTTTGGGTAAAAAATGGAAATATTTTTACATGTAAAATTGAAAACTCCCCGGTAATCATAATTAGTAACTCCTCTGATCTCGAAATAATAACACCTCAAATGCAATATAAGTAAATCTGTCTTCTCTAGTTGTTTGTTTTAAATAACTTTTAAAAATGAATTTTCAAAATAAAACGTTAAACAATTATAATGAAATTAATAAAGACTATTAAGTTATCCGTTGTCTCTAATTTATTTAAATATTCGCTGACTACGAAAATTTTTTTCCACTTTCCTAATAACAACTCATAAAATAATAAATCAAATCGAAATCATAATCTTTGTTGAAACGAACATATCCGATGCTAAAAATGACCTTTACAGAATAAATGGGTTTAATTCTTTTTTCTTAAATATAAAAGATGATGTTGGAAATGACACAGCAGGTGGAGGTGTCGCAGTTTACATCAAAGAAAATCTCACGTATACTAATTTTTTCTCACAAACTCAAGCATTTGAACATATCAGAGTGGACCTTAATATAAACAATAACATGATCTCTCTTATTTTAGTCTACCGCCCCCTTCCCTAAATGTCAATCCTTTTATTAAAGAACTTGACGAAACAATAATTAAAATCAAAAAGAGACAGGAGATAATTCTTGTTGGAGACATGAATATCGATATTAAAACAGAGAACTTAACAACAACCAATTACCTCAAAATGATCATGTCAAACGGATTTCAATGCAAGATACTCGTACAAGAAACAACGCATGAAGACGTAAACAGAAATGCAAGCACTTGCATCGACCACCTATTTACAAAATGTAAACAAACAACTTCAACTTCATTTACAGTAGTTATAACAACAAAAATATCGGATCATTACCCATTTTTATAGTAAACACAAAATAAACAAAACAGAAAACACAATTCAGGGTGCGGGAAACAACAGCAGTGATCAGTGTTCATACATAAGTAGTTACAATGTTAACAAATTTATAAATAAAACAAATTGGAGTGCGTTAACTGATCATTACTCAAACACAAATGATATTTACAAAAATATTCAAAATAAATTCAGCAAAATTTATGAAAAATCTAAAAAAGTGAAAAAAATTTGCAAACCAAGAACTCAAGGTCAGTGGATAAGCGCAGATCTTAAAAATAAATGTGATATACGAGATAAACTTTAAAAAACAATAAACTATATGAAAATAATTATACAAATTCTTTAAATAGAGAAATTATATATGCAAAAAACAATTAGTGTAGATATAAATTTATTGAAAATAGAAACAACCCTCGCGCTACATGGCAGCTGATTAATGAAATAGTTGGAAAAAAACAACTAGCATCGATAACACTCTCATGTAAAATTTTAAAAATGATGACGTAAAGAATATTTTACACAACTTTGCAACATTTTTTAATAAAAACGTAAAACAAATAAAACACAACTGTGACATATACGAGGGCTGCTATATATATTTCTGTCCTGGCAACACTGAGAGCTGCCAAGTGCAATCTGACATTTCCATTGGAAAGTTTGTCATTTTTAAGCATAATCGTACTCAAAAGGTTTTGACGTACGACCATTATTTGTGTTGTTTACAGTGACTTGAAAAAATTAATAAAGAAAAAAATGGAATTAACTCGTGAACATTTTCGTGCCATCATTTTCCACAACTTTCGACGTGGATTATCACGACAAGAGTGCATTGATGAACTTAAATCTTTGTATGGCGACGAAGCACCATCCTCTAGCACTGTGAAAAATTGGTATAATGAATTTAATCGTGGCCGAAGCTCGCTCAAAGACGAATTCCGTGAAGGTCGTATAAAAACGGATGTTGTGCCAGAGAACATTGATGCCGTGCGTGAACTCATAATGCAAGATCGACATGCGACATACCGAGAGATAGAGACATCCTTGGACATTTCTTCCACCAGCATACATTCGATACTGCATGAACACCTGGCCGTAAAAAAGGTTTGTTCTCGTTGGATCCCGCACAATTTGAAAGTCGCTCAAAAAAAGGCTCGTGTCGATTGGTGCAAAGAAATGTTGCAAAAATACGATTGCGGTGCTTCAAAAGACGTTTATAAGATCGTCACAGGTGACGAATCATGGATCTATGCGTATGAGCCCGAAACGAAACAACAATCGACCGTGTGGGTCTTCAAAGACCAACAAAAGTTGTTCGTGGAAGAAGCACTTCGAAGCAAATGGTCGCCTCTTTCTTCGGCAAAACTGGTCATGTGGTGACTGTTCCGCTTGAGCAACGTAGGACGGTCACTTCTGAGTGGTCCACTACAATTTGTTTGCCTGAAGTCATCGGAGAAATTCGAAAAACCTACAAGAGAAGACGAATCATTGTTCACCATGACAATGCGAGCTCTCACACATCGGTACAAACCAGAGCGTTTTTGACCGGCCAAAACGTCGAATAAATGGGTCATCCGCCGTACAGCCCTGACTTGGCACCTAATGACTTCTTTTTGTTTCCGCACATCAAGAAAAAAATGCGTTATCAACGATTTTCGTCGCCAAAAAAGCTGTTGAAATGTTCAAAAACCATGTTTTAGAGGTGTCTCAATCGGAGTGGAAAATGTGCTTCGACAACTTTTTTGAGCGCATGCAAAAGTGTATAAATCAAGCTGGAGAATACTTTGAAAAACAATAAAACCATTTCTGATTATAAATATTCGCTTTTTCACTATTAGGCCAGAAATATATAGAGCAGCCCTCGTAAACCATAGATAATATCAAACCAATAATACAAAACTCATTTTTTTGGAAATCGCTAATGAAGAAGAAATATTTAACATTATTAATGGCCTAAATAGTAAATAAGGGCCTGGAATTGATGGAATTGGGCCAAAAGATATTAAAACAATGCCAAAATTTTAACGCCCATAATAACAAAACTTATAAACTCAAGCTTAGATACCGCCCAAATACCAGAAAATTTAAAAACTTCCATAATTAGGCCAATATATTAAAATGGCACGAAAGCAGACTATAGCAACTATAGACCAATTGCAATTCTGCCTGTAATGGAGGAGATTTTAGTTTATTAGGCAACTTTGCAAACCACAAAGTATTGTTTATAGACTTCAGCAAGGCTTTCGACACACTGTCTCATAACAAGCTCATAAAATATTGGAAAAGAATGGCATAAGAGGCTACACTTTACTTTGGTTCAAAAAAGATCTAGAATGTAGAACATATCGGGTAAAAATAAACAATGCCCTCAGCAATGAGATAGTTACGGATTATGGAGTACCTCAAGGATCCAAACTTGGACCGATTCTATATATTTTGTACGCCAACGACATGCTCAACGCTTTACAAGAAAAAAAACCACGTATGCGTATGCTGATGATACAGCCTTTGTTGTATCAAACAAAAACATCAACAACGCTATTGAAATAATGCAAAGTCAACTCGATACTGCTACCAGATGGTGTCACGACAATGGATTAATCATAAACGCACAAAAAACGAAACTTAAATAAATAAAAAAATATATATAAAACCACCTAATTTTGCAAACACTAATATCGCAATAAACTTCCATAAAACGGATTGTCTACATATACCAACAACAAGAACAACAGTGACGCCTGCACTACTCGAATAGAACTAGTAACATCCTACAAATATCTTGGAGTTTATGTTGATAACCAATTCAAATAGAATGTAAACGTCGATTATCTTCAAAAGAAACTTCGTAAGTCCTCGTTTATGCTATTTCACCTAAGTAATTGTGCAACTTATATTGTGATACGACAAGCTTATTTCTCGATAGCAGAATCACATATTAGGCATTGAATCACCGCTTGGGGAAGTGCAACACACTGTAGGCTGCAAAGTACACAAGACCGCCTTCTTAAGATTATAAAAATCAACATCAAATATTTATCAACAGAAATAACACAATCAACAATATTAGCAACGCATAAAATCATTTGAGTAATAACAACAATGCTAATAACAATGCAAGTAACAACCTTAGCTTCAACACAATTATAAACATAAGTCAAAACAACACCAATAACGACAATTTCATCAGCAATAACATAAGCAACAGAAATACAAGTATCATCACTAGCAACATTACTAATAACAACGCCAGGTACAACAGCATTTACAACACAACTATCAATAACAACATAGATCAAACCAACATCAATATAAGTCAACACAATACCAGCTACAACGCCAGCGAAAACAATAGCAACAACAATAACGACAAAAAAATAAGGTAACAACATCAATCATAACAATAGCAACAACACCAATACGGTTAGGATATGCAACGCTTACAGCAACAACAGAAGTTACAAAACCAGTAGCAACAATAGCAGATACACCCAGAGAAGAATTAATAACAAAGCGGGTCTTATTGGAAGCAATTCCATCGCAAAAGAATTGAATATATTGAGCATTAAAAGAATATATTATACCACACTTGCTGCTGAATTCTATAACGATGAAAGATTTCTTAAAAAAATTGATCATCAATACAACGCCAGACGACGAAAAGAAGGACGATTTAAAGTTTAAAGGTTTGAATATAACTATAGAAAAAACACCTTAAACGAAATTATACCAACAATTTTCAATATACTGCCAGTAAATATTCTTCAAATTCAAAACAAACATAAAAGAAAAAAAGAACTAAAGAATTTTATCATAAGTTCACAATGAATTATTTTTGTTATAAATTAAATGTAAGAACTAAAATAATATAAATTATTAAGAATTTCTCCTGCAGACAAGCCATTTGGCTTCGCGGGAATAGGCCTTATGTAATTTATCCATGAATTTATTAATAAACTAAATAAATAAATAATAACCCAATAGAACATTATTTTTAAGTAGGAATACAAAAAAAGTGACTTTAATGCTACTTCTGTTGTAAGCTTACACAACGCTCATATAATAACATAAATGTGATTGTATCAGAGCTTGATATATCTTTAATTTAATACGTACATTAATTTTATTTTTAAGCTTCTACAAGAATCTAACTCCTTGAGAGATTTTATTTTTTAGTTCTATTATGTTTCTTCTAAAGGCTTTCCATTAATATCATCACAAATTTATTAAAGCGAGAAGAGTTAGACCTAAAAAGAATCAGTTTTCTCTTGTCAGGATTACGTACAAGTCGATTTAAATGAGCAAATTCAGAAACTAAAGCAATATCTCTTTCAATATGTGTTCGCAATATTAAATCATCCTTGTAGAGATAAATAATAAACAAACGTCATCTGCAAACATAAAAATTTTTCATTTTAAATCAAGATTTTTACTATCGTTTAGATATAAGGAAGAAAACAATGGACCTAATCCACTACCCTGTGAACCGTTATAAACAGAACGCTGAAACTTGAAAGAGCCCTATATTGCTAAATCCGCTATATCCACGAGTTTATAATTAATAATTAATTAATTAATACTATTATTGAGGAAGATTTACTTATATGAGCCTATCTATTGAACCGTTATAGACAAAAGCGTGCAAATTGGACAGAATGTCGATTGCTATGGCCGTTATAGTAACAAGTATAAATATGAACAATTATAAATTAAATGGTGCGCCAATAGTTTATTAATTTTGATGCATATTGCCAAACTTTTTAACAGTTATAGACGAACGCTTGAAATATACAACGAACCTGTATCGGTAAGTCCGCTATAACAACAAGTATTAAATATGGATTTGGAAGTTAAAGGGTGTTCCAATAGTTGATGTAATTTCAAGTGTGTGGCCGTACTTTTGAACCGTTATAGACAAAACGCTGAAACCTAAAAGAGACCTGTATTTCTAAGTCCGCTATATCAATGAGTTTATAATTTGAATTTAGAAATTAAGCGGTGTCCCACAATTGATGAACATTAACTCATATGAGCCTATCTTTTGAACCGTTATAGACAAAAGCTTGTAAATTTGACGCAATGTCGATTGCTATGGCCGTTATAGTAACAGCTGATAATATTTAAAATTACAAATTGAAGGGTGCACCCATAGTACATTTAATTTGGTATATGGCCATACTTTTAAACAGTTGTAGACAGACGATTAAAATTTACAAAGAACCTGTATTACTAACTCCTCTATAATAACAACTATAAAATTTGGATTTGGAAATAAACGGGTGTCCCAATAGTTGATATAATATGGTGTACATGGCCAGACTTTGGACCCGTTATAGACAGACAGCTGAAATTTACAAAGAACATGTTTTGCTAAGTCCGCTATAACAAGAAGCTTATAATTTGAATTAAGAAATTAAAGGGTGTTCCCAAAATTTCTGTAATTTTTTCTATAGGCGCTTGAAATTTACAACGAACCTGTATTGCTAATTCCGCTATAACAACAAGTGTAAAATACGAATTTGGAAGTTAAAGGCTGTTGCAATAGTTGATGTGGCCGTATTTTTGAACCGTTATAGACAAAAGGCTGAAAGGCTTGCTAAGTCCGTTATAACAAGAAGCTAATAATTTGAATTTAGAAATTAAAGGGTGTCCCATAATTAATGTAGATTATCTTATATAGGACTATCATTTAACCCGTTATAGAGAAACCTTTGTAAATTTGACGCAATGTCGATTGCTATGGCCGTTATAGTAACAGCTGATAATATTTAGAATTATAAATTAAAGGGCGCACCAATAGTTCATTTAATTTGGTATATGGCCATACTTTTAAACTGTTCTAGACAGACGATTAAATTTACAAAGAACCTGTATTACTAACTCCTCTATAGCAACAAGTATAAAATTTGGATTTGGAAATAAACGGGTGTCCCAATTGTTGATATAACATGGTGTATGTGGCCGGATTTTTGATAAGTTGAACGGGTGTTCCCAAAATTAATGTAATTTATTCTATATGGCCGTATTTTTTGAACCGTTGTATACAAACACCTTAATTTTAGACAGAATGTCCACTACTTTATTTGGTATAATAAGAAGTATAAAAATGTTATATTATAAATTAAATAGTTGATATAATCTGATGTATATGGGCAAACTGTTGAACCGTTACAGACAGACGGTTGAAAGTTACACAGAACCTGATTGCTAAATCTATTACAACAGCTAGTATATAATTTGAATTTGAAAATTAAAGAATGACCCTATAATTGCTGCAATGCTGCTGCTGATGTACAGTATTGGGCAAAACCTAAGAAACGTTGTCCAATATTAGCTTCTGAGTCAAATTATGTTTAAACGAACATATTTCAATTCAATGTTTTAATGCAGTTTTATTAGTTTCTGTGTCATACAATATTACAAAAAAAAAAATTTGTAATTATCTCTCACCTAACGGTTCTTTTAGTACAACAACAAAAATTACTCAAAAATTCATTGGGCAAAACCTAAGAAACTTTTTGCTGTTGTACAATAAATTTGTTTTTTTTTAAGATAACGGTAACTTCTTATTTTTTTCGATGATTTCTTATGAAAAAGTGATCTAGTATGCATTTAAAAGCGTGTAACGAATAAATTTCGCATTTAAAATTAAAATAAAATGCAACGTAAAAAATATTGTGAAGCATTTAAATTGAATGCTATAACGCATTATAATGCAGGCAAATCACAGGCTGAAATTGCGAATTTGTTAAAAGTAAGCAAATCAATGGTTTCCAAATGGATAAACCTTTATAAAGATAAAGGAACTGTACTCAATATTAATCCTGGAGGAAGACCTCGTAAAACATCAGTTCGTGATGATAGAAATATCAAGAAAATAATAAAAAAAACCCCTTCATCTCGTCAAAAAAAATTGTGTCAGAATTAGGCTTAAGTGTTGATGCCAGCACAGTCCGCAGACGGGCGAGAGAGGCTGGATTGAAAAGTTATAAAGCTTCCAAAAAACCTCTTCTTACAAAACGTCACGCAAAAAAACGGTAAGTATTTTTAAGCTTACAAGTCAACCATTAATGCCTGATTTTTTAGGATCGAATTTGCAAAAAAATATCTTGATTGGCCAGTTAAAAAGTGGAAAAGTGTGCTCTTTAGCGACGAAAGCAAATTTAATTTGTTCAACTCGGATGGCATATGTCGTGTGAGACGCAATACTGGTGAAAGGCTTAAACCCCGATATTGTAAAAAAACTGTCAAGCATGGGGGTGGCAATGTGATGGTGTGGACGTGTTTTTCAGGTCATGGTCTAGGGCCGTTCCACAAAATTTCTACCAAAATGGACAGATTTGTGTATAGGGACATTTTAGAAAATAAGATGTTGCCATATGCCGAGTGGAATATGCCACTTCGATGGGTGTTTTAACATGATAACGATCCGAAACACTCATCGAAGTTGGTAAGGGACTGGATACAATCGAAAGGGATTCAATTGCTTGATTGGCCGGCCCAATCGCCCGATTTGAACCCAATCGAAAATTTATTTTCCATATTGAAGAGGAATGTTGGATCGAAACGATTCTCCAACAGAGACGATTTATTTTCGTGTCTGGAAGATGAATGGATACGCATAGATCCAAAAATAATTGATAATTTAATCAAATCTATGCCGCGTCGGTGCGCCGCAGTAATAAAAAATAAGGGTTATTATACAAAATATTAAAAGTTTCTTAGGTTTTGCCCAATGAATTTTTGAGTAATTTTTGTTGTTGTACTAAAAGAACCGTTAGGTGAGAGATAATTACAAATTTTTTTTCGTAATATTGTATGACACAGAAACTAATAAAACTGCATTAAAACATTGAATTGAAATATGTTCGTTTAAACATAATTTGACTCAGAAGCTAATATTGGACAACGTTTCTTAGGTTTTGCCCAATACTGTATATTGCCAATCCATTGAATAGTTGAAAAAGTATAAAGTTTGGAGATATAAGTGTGTTCCAATAGTTAAGTAACCTAATTTATGTGGCCATACACTTAAACTGTTATAGGCAGACAGATGAAATCTTTTTTGAAGTCGTTTTTTTTCGCAAGAATTACTCAAATATATTTTTATTTTTTTGTTCTATACTCTTCATTTAAATTATTGTATGTTGTTACCCATTTTTAAGGTACATTTAGCCGACCGTAAGTGTAGAAATGTAAATGTAGATGTGTCAGCTGATCATTTTTAATATACGAAAAGCTATGCAAATGCTTAGCCGATTGAAATGTCACTTAGCCGTAACGTTTGAACCTGCTGAAAATAGAATTTCAATACAAGGTTACGTGACAGATGTAGCCAGTGATGGTAAATACTATCATAAATTGCAGTGAAGTACAATATCCCTTTTCAAGTACTTATTTGTGCTTATTTACTAAAACTTTTAAGTTGTTAAATTTTATTACAAACAATATACAGGCATGTCACAAATTCCGATCGGAATGGTTTTAATTCCGTATTATTACTTCCGATCGATTTTGTTTTACATTCTTCAGATTCCGATCGATTTTGCTTATTTCAAAAAATGCTTAATTTCAACGTTTTTATTAAAATGTTGCAATATTGCGCACACCTATGTAAACAACAGAGCTAATCTATATAAGTACTCATAAAAAAGTAAATTTGAAAACCGTTAGAAACAACATTTCCAGGAATTTTAATTCCACTTTGAAATTAAAAAGTGGTTTCTTTCCGAAGAAATTGTTCGTTTTTCGTTTTCTGAAGAACCAATTTACGGAATTGAAACCACTTTCGATCGGAATTGAGTTCTGTGACATGCCTGATAATTTTAAATAAATTATGAAGTTTTCTTTTCAAAATTAAGTATGTTATACATGCAATGTTTTGTGTAATTGTAAGGCTGAGCAGATTTTATGCAAATGTTATATTTTTTGAATTAGTTGGGTTAATTCCGCCAGTATATATTAAACTGTTGTTATAATTTTCGGTAATAACCGTCGTCTCTGGCTGTGTACTTCGAACGTTTGGCGAGCGCTTTCGATGTGATAACATCATTTTAAAGCCACGTGTTTATTACGTTCGAAGTACACAGCCAGAGACGGCGGTTATTATCGAAAATTATAACAACAGTTATATTTTTATTATTACAATAAAATATTTTTAGTACGATTTAAATATTTTCGTACTTTTTATACAAAATTGCAAAGTGGCCATCATTGGTGTGAAAAGCTGTGTGTTTTTATTTATTTATAAACTGAAATATAGAAAAAAAATAATGGACGACAAAAAATTAATGATTCTTTTTTAGAAAAAAATGACATAAACGCAAGAAGTTTAAACTAATAAACAAATCTTCGATATCCATTATAATTTAAAAGCATACACAAAATAAAAAATAAGCCAAAACACAACACGGTTTTATTTAATTTTTTGCTTATGTCAAAAACACATGACACGTTGTTACACATTCTATAAGCACAACTACATTTACGTTTACTGTACAGTTACTTTTACATTACATTTACGATTTCAACAGTCGGCTTATTCTGCCTTTAGTTTAATATTCATTATCATTTACGTATATGAAAAGAATTGAAATATTCAATATATTCAGAGTTTGGTTTGAAAGTTTATATAAAATTAATATATTTGTTTGTTTCTCCATCTAATAAAATGGTTTCGTTTTCAATTTCTACTTGATATTGTTGTTCTTGTTGATATGTTAAACCATAACATGCTTATGTACTACTTCTTTCAATATTAAATTGGATAAATATATATATAAGTCACAACAGTACGAATATAAACAGCAGCAATATAAAAATCAGGGTAAATAACAACTATGAAAATATAATTAATATTTAAACGTTCTTAACAAAGGTATACACTACGCAACTATGTAGTTTTACAACGATAAACGCTTTTTGAAAGAAATTGAAGAAAAGAAGACGAATAGAACGCCGTTTTAAAGTCGGAAGCTTTAAAAATAAATACGGAAAGAACACCCTAGAAGTAACTTTACCTACAATTTTCAACATGTTGCCAATAAATATGATACATAATCAAACTATATTTTATAAGTTCTCAATGAATTTTTTTTTTGTATATTTTTTGTTTATTTTTATTTATTAAAATACAAGCGAATTATAAATATTTTTACTAATATAATTCAAAATCTGCTTTAATTTTTATAGCTTAATATTTGAGGTTTTTTTTTATTTGGTTGGAATTTACAGGTGAAGCAAATGCATGCATTTTAATTCGGCCCTATTTCCGTTGGCGTTCTAGTTATAAAACGAAATAAAAACGACAGTGTGGCATTATCGTTGTCGTTATCGACATCAGTCATAAATATAACGGTATTCTTCATTTTGAAATGAAGATAGTAACAACAATAAAACATTATTGCTCTGTCGACATCATTATCCAGCAAAAAATTAGACATTGACTTAGAAAGTATTTGTCATATAATGACATACTTTTGTGACTGTAAGATTTTGTAACTCGCTTAAAAACCCATTACATTAGTTCGCAATAATTAAACTATTTCTTTGAGTTAAAAGAAAAAACCTTTAAATACAAACTAATAATCATTATTATTTCCTACAGTAATCAATTCTCAATAATTTATTATAAAAGTCTCATGCCTTGTCAAAATCATTAGGTTGGCAATATAGTTGGGAAGTCCTTCCGTCAAAAATGCTTAGTTCTACTCTTGAGTACCTTTACTAAAATTGTTTGCTGGGTACTAGCGACGAAGATCAAACGAATACAATAAATAAATTTAAAATGATAAGCTTATCACGGCAGTTCGAAAATTTAATTTCTGAAATGTAACAAAAATCCCACTTACACTTAGGGTATTAATACCATTATCAACGCTTAGTTATATGATACTTTTTCAAAAAATCGCAAAACACTTGCCAGTTTTATTGTTAGCATTATTGCAGACTTTCGCATGATGCATTTCAGTTACGGAGTAATCTGTTCCAACACGTATTGGAAGGCAGTTTTTTTAAGTCTGAATATGCTTAGAAATATTAAGAAATAAAAATTTTGCTATAAACATACATTTAGAAATGGTTTTACAAATAAAATCTTTCTAACAAAGAATAAGGAATTGCAAATATGTTGATACTTTGTCATAGCATTTTCACTTGAACTTAAAAAATAATTTATTAAATGGATTCTTTATTCATATTTATAAAAAACTTCTACCTGTTGAAGATCGTGTAGCTGATCATTGTCATTTAACGGATGAATATAAAGATCCCGCGAACAACAAATGTAATTTAGATTATCAAACCGCAAACTCCATTCCTATATTTTTTTTCATAACTTTTCGGCATATCCTTGGGATACCTTGGGATGCAATGTTAAAACCAACTAAAATAGAGTTGCACTATCTATAGAACTCTGGAATATATAGTTAAATTTGAGTTTTTAATAAAATTAAAAATGACACGCAGACAAAATCGTGGGCACTGCTAGTAATCATAATAAAACATTGACTAAAAATTAATTTGAACAAAATTATATTATAGGACAATGCTGTGTACCGAACACTATTGAAAATGTTGATAGAAGAAAGAATATTAAAATAGTATGTGAATGGTAGAGTAAAAGTAAGCGATTAGGAGCTAGACCTCTTATTGCAAGACCTAACTTTCACAGTTGTATCAAAACTCAAGACGAAACGATTGTCATTGAAATTAGTAGAGTGTGGACTGAATATAATAAACCCATTTATATTGCATTTTGGGTTTTACAGCTATCGAAATGGAAAATGTTTAATTTTTATTACGATTACGTAAAATCCAAATATAAAGAAAATGTTCAGCTCAATTATATGGGTACTGATTCATTCATTCATCAGTCAACAATTGCAACTCTATTTTAGTTGGTTTTAACATTGTATCGGAAGATAGCCCCGGGATATTATAATAATATACATGGAACTAAATTTTAAACGTCTTTACAAACATTACGAAAACTTTCAAATACATTACAAAGCAATTAAACATCTACTTTTAAATATAATAAAAGATAGTCAAAAAGTGTTTTACATTTCAATGCTTGTCAGCGTGTTCATAATCATCTTCACTGCACTACTCATTAGTAATGTTATTGTCACGATTATTATTATTATTTTTTTTTTTTCTTTATAAAACGCCAGCGCCGTTTTTGTGTTTTTCAGCGCTGGCACTCTTTTCTTATTGTTGCGGCTTAGCTCGTCGGAAATGGGGGTGGTTCTTTCCGTTTTTAACCGTTGACATTTAAAAAAAAATTACTAATGCCAGATGTTTTGCTTTCCGTCAGTTATCTTTTTTACAAAACAACGACACAGATATTTTTTTAACAAGTAACTTTTTGTTAAATTCTTTTTGAAAAAGGATTTAGAAAAGTATAATTTTAAAAAACTATTTGTTTTACTAAATGCACCTGTTTATTAAAATCTATTTTCTATACAAAATTATATTTTTTTAACCGTCTTCAAAAAATGAAGGAGGTTATCTAATTCAGCTGAATATTGCTTTTTTATATTTGTTCCTCCAGAACTCAGTTATTTCTGATCCGATTTTGAAAATTTTTGGTAACATGATAGATTACGCTTACAGATTGTTCTCGTTTTAAAAACAGTTCATACAACATACATATTTTTTACGTGTATTATGAATTGTAAAGAGCACTTCTGTAAAATTTAAAATGACTGCGTATTACTATAGTTCCCAATAACCAAAATTATACAAAAATAAATCTAAAAATTAAAGGGTGCCCCCATAATTGATGTAAATTTACTTATATGGGCCTATCTTTTGAACCGTTATGGACAAACGCTTGCAAATTGGACAGAATGTCTATTGCTATGGCCGTTATAGTAACAAGTATTAATTATATATAGTTATAGTAACAAGTATTAATTATAAATTAAAGGGTGCGCCAATAGTCCTTCGTTTTCTAAAATTTTTTGCTGGGATTTTGCTATATTCTTCATTATATAAAATTTATTGCTAGAAATAATGGTTAGTCCACACCTGAAGAATTTATATATTGATAAAAATCAAATTTGTATTAGGATAAAAATTTATTCAGACTTCATTTATTAATATATTTCGTCATTGTTATGATGGTCAGAGCTTATAGAATAATAAATTTATCATGATATGAAAAAGTAAAATTTTTACTGGCAAGAATTAGTCGAACAGCTGTGTTTTACTTTGGCTTACAAAATAATTTGCTTAAAAAATGATCGAAAAAAGTCATTTTTGTAACATGACGAAAAAATATTAAAAATTATATTATTTTGTAATTTTTCTTTAATTTAGCTAGGGGAGTATAAAGTTAATTATAATTTAAAAATTTTAAACAACAGAATTTTTGTTTTGAACCTTCTAGCTTTGAAAGCAAGGTATATATATTTTACAAGGTAGTGTCGTCCGCCCAGCTGGTTTGTTCTTGGAAATGTCAAAAGTTGTTTGTATTTTACTTTGCTTGTTTACGGATTTCAAAAAACACAACAAGCATTTGCAAAACAAAGCAAACACTTGTATTTAGAGCAAGCATTTGTATTTAGAGCAATTATCTTTTATTTCTCTTTATGATTTTGATATTTCCAACGCATTTGTATTTGTTGTAGAGCCGCTATTACCTAGTAAAATAAATGTGCCTTGTTTGCAATTTTTTTGTTTTTATAAGAATAAAAAGTAAACAAGCCAGTGATGAAACATTCAATGCAATGTTCTTTTTTCAGTGCAATTTTAATAAGAAGAGTACAATTCCTATTTTTAATTTTAAATTTTATTTATACACATGTATATAGCTTAGATTCTTCTTAATATAAATAATTTGATGTCTGAACCACAATAAGAATCTTTGTTAGAACTGCAAAAAAATTGTATTTATGGTTTGTTTAAACATTATAAACGTTTTTGAAAATTACCTAGTAATTAAAAAAATTAAAAAAATTTCGTGTACACTTTTTTAGCTACTGCTTGGTTACTTAGAGTATTAATATAAATTTTCGTTTGGCTTTTAGTGGTCTATTGTTTTATATATTTTAACACTGATTTCTACACTGATAAAAATAAAATTGAAAACTTTGACTTAAAATTGCGTAAGTTAAACATAAAATTGGGAAAAGCAAGTAAAAGCTAAGAAATTCTAATTCTCAAAGTGATATAGATAAATTAAACTGAAAAACAAGAAATAAAAGTACAAAGTTGTCAACACTATCGAAAATGTAATGCCACGGCGAATTCATAAAGGGTAATCTAACGACGAAAATGATTAAAACGCTGCGAAAGAAGTATGTACATTTTGTTTTTTCACAAATCATTTTCGGCTGTCAAAAACAAAGCAATACAATACGACTTCAGGCATCTCCTTATCTTCCATTTAATGTGATACTGAAATAAAATAAAAATCGATTGTAGAACAGCTGGTTTCTTGAAAGGCTGTACGAAAAAAATATTAATTAATAAACTTGAAAAATTTATAAAAATGCACAAAAGTTTAGTTTTTCGCTAATGTTTCTATAATTATTCAAGTTTTCCACACTGCTTGTTAAAATTCATTGAAAATGACAGCTATGACGTAGGCTACACGCATCTTGAAACCAATTTTTTTGTCAAGATGGCAAAAAGTCATGGCGGCAAAATATTTGTAACAACAAAAACTTCAAGAAAATTGTAGTCAACTGTTTGCTTGAAAGTAATTGAAACACTCAATTTGAAAGAAAGATTGAAAGCATTGAAAGTTGGTTTCAATTATTAAAAGTGTGAGTGTATTTGTAAAAAAGTGTGTATGTATTAAAACTTGACAGCCAAACTTGATTGTGTAACCCTTAAGTAAACGAAAGATAGAGGAATTAAATTCGAATCAATTGTAGTGTAGAATATTTCTTTAGATACTTTGGGAAAAAAGTTATTGAGCAACAAAATGTAAAAAAAGGCGCTCAAATTTAAAAGTTTAGTTTTGGCTAATGTCTCAAAAACTATTGACAATACCTTTCAAAATATCTACAGATAAGTTTCTGAAACACTTGCATTCAGAAGTTATACCCCTGAAAACTTTTGCTAATTAAAAATCATAAAACTTTAATCTAACAAGGATTATCGGTAGTAGTTCTTATCAAACATTCATAAAAATTGTAACAAACTTTTTGTCACCTTCGCTTTTATAAAAATAATAGTAGTTTTTAGTTATCAAATATTGACTTAAATCTGTACCAAATTTGCAATCTACATTAATAGAGAACATAAATATGTTGGTGTAGACTTTTTTCGGCAATACTTACGAACAGAAGTCATAAAATTTGACAAATGGTTTATTATGAAATTAGTTAGCTATATAATATAGATAAACTGTTCGTGGTAGCATATTTTGATTAGGATTGATTAATAAAAGACAAAATTACCTCTTTAACAATTGGTACAAATTGTGATTCAATTCTACTTACGGGCAAATTTTATTATTAAGGATTTGTTTACATTTTTTCATATAGTTTGTTTGCATGAACCATGTTATCCACATAAGTTTTTACTTCCAACTACTGTGTATCTTTTCTTATCATTAGCAATAGTTTGTTACGGATAATATAGTATATGCCAATTAAAAAATAAACTTTTTAACTTGAGTTATTTTCTTACACTAGAAAATTTTGCTGCGTAATATCTCTTTCCGTACATTTATTTAAGAAAGGACCTATACTACGATCGATTTGTATTCTGATTCTCAATCGATCACATATACAGGTAAACGTATGTTTCCGAGATATGAGTAAAAAGGTTTACATTTAACCGTTTTTTTACAATTAGGAAATTCGCTGCTTAATAACCTTTTTGTTAGAGTCTTCATGAAATAACACGATCGACTCGTACTTTTGACCTCTATCGTTTGTATGCATCGGCAAGCTTGTAAGCGGAATAGTAACTGGGTTATTTATGAAACACGTTAATGGCACGTGTAGTTTGTTCACATTTTTCTGCATGCAAATGTTGTTTGTTTACATTTTTCTACATGCATATACAAGTAGTTTGTTAAAATTTTTCTTGTGAATACTCCTTTTTTGCAACTCCGTCAAAATTTTTTGCTTAAGTTTAATATATATTCGTACGTTAATAAAAACAAGGCCAGAAATCACTATCTTACACAATAGTATGATATAATCACACAAAAATCTGACAGAATTCTTCCCTTCTTTAAAAATCGTTTCAAAATGGTGCCGTAGGTGCCACACTATTAAACAAAAAAGATGCAAAAACATATGGGTTTAATATTTTGTTGGTTTTTCTTCTCATTATCTTAAAAAAATCAACCCTGATCGCATAGAGAATAATATTTTAAGAATTATTTCAAAAGATTATAAAATCGTACAGATCTATCAAAAAGTCTGTCACACACATGCACTTTTAATCAACACAATCACACTTTTTTCGCATTTAGGTCTGCATTTTTGACACACTCAGTCTAGTAAGAAGCAATTGGTCCGTTCAGTAACTAAAAATCATGAATCAAGAAAAGAATAACAATCTTTTGGGTGATGTAGACATAGAATATTCTTTGTAAACAAACTGCATTTGTGTACGAAAAGTGTAACAGAATTAAATTAAGAGAGTTAAAAATCTTTTACACTTTTTATAACAAACACTCATTCTATAATGAACAACAAAATGAAACTAGCTACATGCAAAATGGCCAGAGTTTCCAAAACTATTGAACCGATTCCCGCTAGATATTACTTAAAAAACGGTAGAAACAGCTAACTAGTAGAAAAAGCGCTGACATAAACCGCTAAAAAATTTTATGAACAATTTAAATTAAACCGACTTCAAAAAAAGAAGGAGGTTATACAATTCGGCTGAATGTTACTTTTTTTATATTTGTGCCCGCAGAACTCAGTCCGATTTTGAAAATTTTCGGTAATATGATAGATTATGCTTACAGATTGGTCCCGTTAAAGGGTGTCCCCATACATCATACACATTTTTTACGTGTATTATGAACTCTAAAGGGCGATTCTGTAAAATTTAAAATTACTGCGTATTACCACAGCTCCCAAAAACAAAAAATTATACAAAAATAAATCCAAAAATTAAATGGTGCACTCATAATTGATGTAAATTTACTTATATGGGCCTATCTTTTGAACCGTTATAGACAAACGCTTGCAAATTGGACAGAATGTCGATTGCTATGAACATTATACTAACAAGTACCAATAGTACATTAAAGTTGATGTATATGGCCATACTTTTGAACAGTTGTAGATAGACGCTTAAAATTTTCAACCGAACCTATATAGCTAAGTCCGCTATAACAACAAGTATAAAATTCTGATTTGGAAGTTAAAGAGTGATCAAACTTTCAAACCGTTATATACAGAACGCTAAATTTAAAAGAGACCTGTATTGCTAAATCCGCTATATTAACGAGTTTATAATTTGAATTTAGAAATTAAAGGGTGTCCCATAATTGAACCGTTATAGATAAACGCTTGTAAATTTGACGCAATATCGATTGCTATGGCCGTTATAGTAACAGCTGATAATATTTAAAATTATAAATTAAAGGGTGCACCAATAGTTAATTTAACTTGGCTTATGGCCATACTTTTAAACAGTTATAGACTGACGATTGAAATTTACAAAGAACCCGTATTACTAATTCCTTTATAACAACAAGTATAAAATTTGGATTTGGAAATAAACGGGTGTCCCAATAGTTGATACAATATGGTGTATGTGGCCGGACTTTTGATCTGTTATAGACAGACAGCTGAAATTTACAATGGACATGTTTTGCTAAGTCCGCTATAACAAGAATTTAGAAAGTAAAGGGTGTTCCCAAAATTAATGTAATTTGTTCTATATGGCCGTATTTTTTTAACCGTTTTATACAAACGCCTTAATTTTGGACAGAATGTCAACTACTTTATTTGGTATAATAAGTATAAAACTGTTATATTATAAATTAAATAGTTGATATAATCTGATGTATATGGGCAAACTGTTCAACCGTTACAGACAGTTAAATTTACACAGAACCTGATTGCTAAATCTACTGCAACAGCAAGTATATAATTTGAATTTGGAAATTAAAGAATGACCCTATAGTTGCTGCAATTTGATGTATGTTGCTAAACTAGTGAATAGTTGAAAAAGTATAAAGTTTCGAGATATAAGTGTGTCCGAATAGTTAATGTAACCTAATTTATCTGGCCATACACTTGAGCTGTTATAGGCATACATATGAAATCTGTTCTGAAGTCGGTTCTTTTGCAAGAATTATTTAACACTGTTTTTTAATACTAAATGCCGCATTATAAGATAAACTTATTTTATTTTTTATGAATATGGCAATATTTTTTCATCTTTAACTAATGCTATAAACACAATCAAAGGCTACCGACCATCGACTACCGACTACAAAAGTAGCTGGCTACAAAAATAGCCAAGTTGCCAGCTACTTAATTTTTTTAACGACCATCGACCACTAACTACAAAAAAAAACATCTGTTTTGACATACATGTATGTATTTAAGTTAACCAAAACAAAACAAACTTGATTTTTTTAAGTGAATTTGTTGTAAAAAAAAATTTAAATGTCTCAAGAAAATTTAATTAACTTTATAAATACTATTGCTAAAATACTGGAAACAAAGACTTCAGTGTATGAAGTGTCCACGTCCATATTTGCATGTAAATTGAACTAAACATTTACATTAAACAATATAATAAATGTATATAAACAGTAAAAATTACTATTATATACTTATCAATTTCAATAAAAAACCCAAAAAATAAATATAAATGAAACAAATTAGAAATTTATGAAAAAAGAACTAAATGGAAAATTTTACAAACAAAAAGTAAATGAAAAATGTATTTTTTTTTTAATCTTAATTTAATAATGGCAGGGGTATATAACTACAGCGCCAAGGTATCCCACAAGTATTTTGATATTACTAGTCTCTCCAGGAACTGCACATCAACCTATACTTTCGTATAGGAAGTGGAAAATCCTGTTGAATAAAAACTGTGCGCGTTGCGACTTCAATTATAACTTCACTTTTTTTTTTTTTAATCTGCTCGCGCGCAGATGTTCCCCCTTCGAGATAAAGTAATAAACTGATGAAAAATGTAAACAAATTAACAGATGAGTATTATTTTTCAATGGTGCCACTATAAAAGTTTTTCGCATTTTTAATAGCGATATTTAATGTATTGCGTTTTTAAAAACACCATTTCATGCATTTATTGTATTGGCACCACTAATCTGTTTTTTGTAGCCAAGAAAAATAGAAATTAGCCTAAGTTGGCTACGGGCTACAAAAGTAGCCGTGGAGTCGGTGGTCGTGTAGCTGCTAAATATTTATTCTCATAAGCACGCATGTATTCTATTTTTGACATCTTGTAGTCGATGGTCGGTGGACATGATTATGTTTATAGCATAAATTTTAATTATCTATACAAATAAGTTTCATTTTGAGAACTGGAATATATATATTAAAGGTTCTTATTAAGAATGAATAGAAATTGTTTTGGCCTAAATTCATTTATTTTTAATTTCTAAAAATCTTTTTTAGAAAGAAAATTTATTTTACAAATGTATGCGGACGTCCAAAGAAAACAAGAAAAATTAGAAACTAGCAGAATGAAATGCTGCACTTTCTAAACCGCTACGACCTTCATCAGCATTCTTCGCATCTAACTACCTTAGTTGTGTAATTAATAAACATCATCTATTTAACCAACTAACTTTGTATATAAGAAAACGATATATATTCATATTAATATTAATTTGGTTAGACGAAATTTAAACACAAACCAACGTATTTCTTTACTGTTCTCTCTGTATTTCGTCTTGTACATTTGTTTTTGTTTCAATCATCGGTTGAACGTGAATGCAAATTTTGTTTTTTAGTCATTCTTACTTGTTTACTCACAATATTATAGACAGCGTTGTCAACTCGGTGCGTTTCGCACCATTTTAGGTGCTTTTTCGAATTTTTTGTGCGAAAATTTCACGTGTTGGTGCGTGGTGCGTTTTTCTTAAATTTTGGTGCTTTTTTTCATTTCTGGTGGCACCACAAAAAAATTTTTGTACAAAAAATACACCTGTTTTAAACTAAAGGGTGCGCCTATAGTTCACTTAATTTGATGTATATGGCCATACTTTTTAACAGTTGTAGACAGACGCTTGAAATTAACAACGAACCCGAATTGCTGAGTCCGCTATAAGAACAAGTATAAATTTTGGAACTTTAAGGCTGCTTTATTGTTATATTTTTAATACAAAAAAATTACACTTTTTTTGAAAAACTAAATCATTTAAGATTTTAAATAAAAAAGAAATCTTAAAACTTGGTGCGTTTTTTCTCTACTTTGGTGCGTTTTGAAATTTTAAAGTTGGCAACGCTGATTATAGATACTGTTTCAGTACATGAATCAAATAATAAGATTACGCAAACAGCAGTCCCGTTATTTTTTATTAAAACCAAGGTTCAATTTTGGGACCAATATTATTTTCTTTATACGCTAATGATTTGCCGCAGCATTTATCGCACTGTAATGTCCACATGTACGCAGATGATGTTCAGTTACACTTAAGGAGGAGAATATTGAAAAACTCAATTCTGACCTCAAAAGTATACATCGATGGGCATCTCAAAATGGACTATGCTTAAATCCACAGAAATCTAAATGCCTTCTGATTCACAGGAATAATAGAAGATGACATCATAATAGACAACAACAAAATTGATATTGTCCATACAGCAAAAAACCTAGGGTTAGTGTTCAATAGCAACTTAACTTGGGCAAACCATATTAACAAACTGGTTGGACAAATTTACGTCAAACTAAGGTCCTTATGGTCCGTGCAATACTTTACCCCATTAAATGTAAGAATTCTTCTTGCAAAAGCTTATTTAATATCAAGCCTTACATACGGATGTGAGTTGTTTTCTAATTGTGACTGCATAAGTGGGATGAAACTTGATGTCTTATTTAACAACATCATAAGATATATTCATGGACTAAAAAAACGTGACCAGATTTCTGCTTACTCAAAGACCCTCTTTGGAGTTACTTTTAGAAATTTTCTTAAGATCAGAGTCCTCTGGTTCTTCCACAAATTAATTTATACTGGAGAACCGAATTATCTATTTGAAGAAATAAAATTTGCTAGGTCGGCAAGGGGGAAAAGAATTATTCTTCCAAAATTTCGATGCCTTGTTTCCGAATGGCAATTTTTCATTACTGCTATTCGTCTTTGGAATGCTCTTCCACATAAACAGCAAATAAACAACAACGCAATATCTTTTAGGAATTTTCTTTTTAATTTTTATATTAACTAACTAACTTTAAAAATATTCTAATGTCTCTATTTTCGTTATTAATTTTATAATTTTGATGTAATTTTAATTTTGTTAATTTCACTATATTAATTGTAATTGATGTAATTTTAATTTTGTTAATTTTATTATATTAGGATCCCACCTGCACACATACAAAATCCTGTACTGTAATTATAAGACTTAGTCTTGTTGTACAGGAAATGAACTATAAATAAAATAAATAAATAAATAAACCGTGAGAGTAAAATTCTCACTCGTGACGTCATAAAATATATTTCAAATAGCACCACACGTAAGAAAAAACAACGCGTATTTTTCAAAGGAATCACTAAAATTAAAATACGGTTATTTTTTCATCATAGTAAATTGTGCTTGAAAGTAGGAAAGTTAAATATTGTTGTTATAATTTTCGGTAATAACCTAATTAATTTAAGTTAAATATTCTTGAAGTTAAAAAAAGTGTAAAAATTAAATGTGCATAATTGTGTATAATTGTGAAAATACTAAAAATAAAAACGCAAGCTTAAGTTTTTTTTATTTCCCAAAAGAATAAAAACTTAGAAAAGAATGGTTAATATTTTGTCGTTTAGATGAAAAAAATTTAAATGGGGAAAATTTAATGATCTGTACTTATTACATAAAAAAACATTTATGGGCACTTTTTGACTTCATATTTAAATACGCATTTAGTTAGTTTGCATTTAAATTTAAGTAGTATTTAAATACAGTTTCAGTTTTTCAGTCATTTATGATCGTTCATATTTAACTATGATAAAAATATGGCTGCATTACGAAATATCAAAATAAATCTCCATTGTATATAAAAAACAGCTGCTAACAAACGCAATAAATTGCTAATTTTGTGATAAATGCTTATAAAATATATTAAAAAATGTCAGCGATATCTATGTATTCACCATCTAAACTTATTTTATTTATTAATTTAACTTTATAATTAATATTTTCATTAAGAAATGTGTGCAAAACATAAAATATTGTTCTATCAATGGCTAAAATGTTTGTTTACTTTTGTTTAGTTATGCAAAACAAAAATAAAAAATGCCATAACCATATGGTAAAACTGTATAATTTAAAGTGTGTTTTGAAAAACTGAATTTTGTACTTAAATATAAATGACATTAAAATACGAAGTCAAAAACTGGCCCTTAGACGAGTCAAATTTAATAAATGTAGACGTTAAGGCAAAAACACTTTTCTTCCGAGCGCGAATGTTTTTCCAAATAAGAAGGCTTAACCAAATAATGGCAGATGACAAATCCAAGCGAAAACGTAAATATTCCAAAATAATTGTATAATATAAATATGCATATTAATGTGCTCTTTCTGTATTACAAGCGAGCGACTCGTCTAGAAAATTTGTATAGGAATCATTAAAAAAATTGAGTGCTTTTCATACAAATTTATTAGACGAGTCACTCGCTTGTTATGCAGCAACAGCACATTAGAATTCTTTTTTTCAATTACTTATTTACAAATTAAAAAATAAATTTAAAAAAGCACTAAAAACAGTGCCGATTGCACTAAGTTGACATCACTGCATTTTACACAAAGACTTATTTTTATTACGTCATCAAGAGAGAAAGAGAGAGTCTTTGCGTAATCTTCTTATTTGATTCATGGTTTCAGTATAATTATGATTGTTATAAACTAAGCATGAATGCTCGCTGTGCCGTGCTTGCTTATAATTTAATTTTTATTAAATTATTATTTGAAGTGTAAATATTATAAATGCATAGAAATTATTGTGGCTGAAGTTCATTTATTTTTAATTTCTAAAAATCTTTTTTAGAAGGAAAATTTCTTTTACAAATGTATGTGGACGTTTTCCAAAGAAAACAAGAAAAATTAGACGCTAGCAGAATGAAATGCTGCACTTTCTGGACCGCTACAACCTTCATCAGCATTCTTTGCATCTATCTACCTTAGTTGTGTAATTAATAAACATCATTTATTTAACCAACTAACTTTGTTAATTTGGTTAGACGAAATTTAAACACAAACCAACGTATTTCTTTACTGTTCTCTCTGTATTTCGTCTTGTACATTTGTTTTTGTTTCAATCATCGGTTGAACGTGAATGCAAATTTTGTTTTTTAGTCATTCTTACTTGTTTACTCACAATATCATAGACAGCGTTGTCAACTTGGTGCGTTTCGCACCATTTTAGGTGCTTTTTCGAATTTTTTGTGCGAAAATTTCACGTGTTGGTGCGTGGTGCGCTTTTCTTAAATTTTGGTGCTTTTTTTCATTTCTGGTGGCACCACAAAAAAATTTTTGTACAAAAAATACACCTGTTTTAATACGATTTCGTTTTAGACGTACCAAATCATAATGAAACGGTATTGTTGTGTTAATTTATGTTATGTTAAAAAAGAAACATTTCACTGTATGGAATATACTATCCCTTTTAGATTTTCATGGTCATTGTTTTTGTAGTAAAGGCTGCTGTCGTATCTGTTAAACAGCTTAGCAAAAGCAGAGTTTTGTCGTGATCAGTTAACCGACTTCAAAAAAGAAGGACTGAATGTTGTTTTTTTATGTTTGTGCCTGCAGAACTCAGTAATTTCTGAACCGATTTTGAAAATTGCTGGTAATATGATAGATTATGCTTACAGATTGGTCTCGTTTAAACAGTTCATAATCTTAAAAATTAAAGGGTATCCCCATACATATTTTTTACGTGTATTATGAACTGTAAAGGACGATTCTGTAAAATATAAAATGACTGCGTATTACTATGGCTCCCAATAAAAAAAGTTATACAAAAATATATCTAAAAATTAAAGGGTGCCCCCCATAATTGATGTAAATTTACTTATATGGGCCTATGTTTTGAACCGTTATAGACAAACGCTTGTAAATTGGACAGAATGTCGGTTGCTATGGCCGATATAGTAACAAGTATTAATACTAAAAATTATAAACTAAAGGGTGCGCCTATAGTTCACTTAATTTGATGTATATGGCCATACTTTTTAACAGTTGTAGACAGACGCTTGAAATTAACAACGAACCTGAATTGCTGAGTCCGCTATAACAACAAGTATAAATTTTAGAACTTTAAGGCTGCTTTATTGTTATATTTTTAATACAAAAAAATTACACTTTTTATGAAAAACTAAATCATTTAAGATTTTAAATAAAAAAGAAATTCTAAAACTTGGTGCGTTTTTTTCTCTACTTTGGTGCGTTTTGAAATTTTAAAGTTGACAACGCTGATTATAGATACTGTTTCAGTACATGAATCAAATAATAAGATTACGCAAACAGCAGTCCCGTTATTTTTTATTAAAACCGTGAGAGTAAAATTCTCTCTCGTGACGTCATAAAATATATTTCAAATAGTACGTAAGAAAAAAACGCGTATTTTTCAAAGGAATCACTAAAATTAAAATACGGTTATTTTGCCATCATAGTAAATTGTGCTTGAAAGTAGAAAAGTTAAATATTGTTGTTATAATTTTCGGTAATAACCTAATTAATTTAAGTTAAATATTATTGAAGTTAAAAAAATGAAATGTGCATAATTGTGTATAATTGTGAAAATACTAAAAATAAAAAAGCAAGCTTAAGTTTTTTTTATTTCCCAAAAGAATAAAAACTTAGAAAAGAATGGTTAATATTTTGTCGTTTAGATGAAAAAAATTTAAATGGGAAAAATTTAATGATCTGTACTTATTACATAAAAAAACATTTTTTTGACTTCATATTTAAATACGCATTTAGTAAGTTTGCATTTAAATTTAAGTAGTATTTAAATACAGTTTCAGTTTTTGAGTCATTTATGATCGTTCATATTTAACTATGATAAAAATATGGCTGCATTACGAAATATCAAAATAAATCTCCATTGTATATAAAAAACAGCGGCTAACAAACGCAATAAATTGCAAATTTTGTGATAAAAGTTGATAAAATATATTAAAAAATGTCAGCGATATCTATGTATTCACCATCTAAACTTATTTTATTTATTAATTTAACTTTATAATTAATATTTTCATTAAGAAATGTGTGCAAAACATAAACTTTTGTTCTATCAATGGCTAAAATGTTTGTTTACTTTTGTATAGTTATGCAAAACAAAAATAAAAAATGCCATAACCATATGGTAAAACTGTATAATTTAAATGGACTTTAAATGACCAACCTTGGGTTTCATTAAAGTGTGCTTTGAAAACCTGAATTTTGTACTTAAATATAAATGACATTAAAATACGAAGTCAAAAACTGACCCTTAGACGAGTCAAATTTAATAAATGTAGACGTTAAGGCAAAAACAGTTTTCTTCCGTGCGCGAATGTTTTTCCAAATAAGAAGGCTTAACCAAATAATAGCAGATGACAAATCCAAGCGAAAACGTAAATATTCCAAAATAATTGTATAATATAAATATGCATATTAATGTGCTGTTTCTGTATTACAAGCGAGCGACTCGTCTAGAAAATTTGTATAGGAATCATTAAAAAAATTTAGTGCTTTTCATACAAGTTTTTTAGACGAGTCGCTCGGTTGTTATGCAGCAACAGCACTTTAGAATTCTTTTTTTAAATTACTTATTTACAAATTAAAAAATAAATTTAAAAAAGCACTAAAAACAGTGCCGATTGCACTAAGTTGACATCACTGCATTTTACACAAAGACTTATTTTTATTACGTCATCAACAGAGAAAGAGAGAGTCTTTGCGTAATCTTCTTATTTGATTCATGGTTTCAGTATAATTATGATTGTTATAAACTAAGCATTTTTATTAAATTATTATTTGAAGTGTAAATATTATAAATGCATAGAAATTATTGTGGCTGAAGTTCATTTATTTTTAATTTCTAAAAATCTTTTTTAGAAAGAAAATTTATTTTACAAATGTATGTGGACGTTTTCCGAAGAAAACAAGAAAAATTAGACGCTAGCAGAATGAAATGCTGCACTTTCTGGACCGCTACAACCTTCATCAGCATTCTTTGCATCTATCTACCTTAGTTGTGTAATAAATAAACATCATTTATTTAACCAACTAACTTTGTAAATAAGATTATGAGATATATTCATATTAATATTAATTTGGTTAGACGAAATTTACCCACAATCCAACGTATTTCTTTACTGTTCTCTCTGTATTTCGTCTTAATAAAAAAAATTTCTTTCTAAAAAGGATTTTTAGAAATTAAAAATAAATGAACTTAAGCCAAAATAATTTCTAATCATTTATAATATTCACGGTTCTTATTAAGTTTAGAATTTTTTTTTCAGAACCTTGTAATCGAAGCAGTATTTGTTATGCCGACGGAGACCATATCTAAAGCAACAAAATAATTATAAAGAGGCAAATAAACAAATTGAGGAATTTACATACTTAACGGTTAAAATAGCATTTACCATATTGGTTTGCAATCGATTTCTGAGCTTTGATTTAGCTATATTAAGTTAACTAAAAATCGTTCCACTTCTGCATTAGACCATGACATACATAATACTCATAAGGCAAACTCAACTAGCTCTTTAAAAATTTGTTTCCAGCCTAATCTTTATATTCAAAAACTCTGTACAAAAAAAAAAAAAAAAAAAAAAAAAAGAGTATCCATTAGATGTTTCCTTTTTATACCATTTATATTTTTAAGCCGATTTAAATTGTTTCGATTATTTCCGGGATTTAACGCAGTTGTTCCAAATATTGAAAGGCATCCTCTATTTCTTATTATTCAATAAAAAACGTATTTATACGTTATTTATTGATAATTTCGCAGTTTTTTCTAAAATGTCCCTGGTGTATTTATTAATAAAAATCATTTAAGTTTATTTTTAAGAACAAAGCTTGTGCTCTGTTCCATGTTACTTTAAAACTATTTTTCTTAACTAAGTAACTTAACGTATGTATTGGCAGCATTGTTATGCAGTGTGCCTTATTTACACATACCAGACAGAGGTTTCGGTTTACAAGTATTTTATAAGTAAACATTATAAACTTCTGCTGGTGCGGCATAGCCGATTAGTATAGAAAGAATGATCGTATTGATCGGTTGATAATTTTTCTTTGTTAAAAAAATTTTAACTTAATTATAAGGAAGTGTTGGCATATGCCTTCCTTCCCCTTAAAAAAATAAAAAGGATATAAAAAAAATTTTGTAGTAACATTGGTTTTGATGCTTTGTACAATTATTTATTTTATGAACTTATAATTACAGCCCGATTCTGTGCACCTGATAAGTTCAGAACATTGAGTATTTATCAACTTTTGAATATTATATTTGGTGTTCATTTGGCATTGATAGGTCTATTTTATTGCGTGTGTGTGTATTCTAATTCAGTAAATAGTGCACGCTTCATGCAAATATCAACATAATGGATTCTTTTTTAAAATACATGAATAAATTTACGTTTTCTTTTAGAAAAATGGAATAAGAAATAATTGTGGTAATGCTGATTTTTGAAAACGAAGAAAATACGGAAAAAAAGAAGTAGTAGGTGTGACTTACAAAGATTAGGTAACTCAAGCGATCCTTTTTAATTGTTAAAGGCAGAATTTGCAAAACACTTTCACCTGATTCGTGTTCTTGCTCGGCAATTGATTGCAGACTTGCAGACGATCATATTTCGGTTTCCTCTACTGGTAAATTAATTATATAAATTTATATGTTTATTAATATACTTTATAGCCAATTTATTTATAATAATTCTTGCAAAAAAAACCAACTTCAAAACAGATTTTATCTGTCTGCCTATAACGGTTCAAGAGTATGGTCACATAAATTAGATTACATTAAATATCAAGACACTCTCATATCTCCAAACTTTATTCTTGTTCGACCGTTCAATAGTTTCGCAATATACGTCAAATTACAGAAACTATAGGGTCGCCCTTTATTTTCAAAATTCAAATTATATACTTGCTCTTGTAGTAGATTCAGCCATCAAGTTCTGTGTAAATTAAATAAATAGTTGATACAATATGGTGTATGTGGCCGGACTTTTGAACTGTTATAGACAGACAGCTGAAATTAACAATGGACATGTTTTGCTAAGTCCGTTATAACAAGAATTTAGAAAATAAAGGGTGTTCCCAAAATTAATGTAATTTGTTCTATATGACCGTATTTTTTTAACCGTTGTATATACAAACGCCTTAATTTTGGACAGAATGTCCACTACTTTATTTGGTATAATAAGTATAAAAATGTTATATTATAAATTAAATAGTTGATATAATCTGATGTATATGGGCAAACTGTTCAACCGTTACAGACAGTTAAATTTACACAGAACCTGATTGCTAAATCTACTGCAACAGCAAGTATATAATTTGAATTTGGAAATTAAAGAATGACCCTATAGTTGCTGCAATTTGATGTATATTGCTAAACTAGTGAATAGTTGAAAAAGTATAAAGTTTCGGGATATAAGTGTGTCCGAATAGTTAATGTAACCTAATTTATCTGGCCATACACTTGAGCTGTTATAGGCATACATATGAAATCTGTTCTGAAGTCGGTTCTTTTGCAAGAATTATTTAACACTGTTTTTTAATACTAAATGCCGCATTATAAAATAAACTTATTTTATGGCAATATGTTTTCATCTTTAACTAAATTTTAATTATCTATACAAATAAGTTTCATTTTGAGAACTGGAATATATATATTAAAGGTTCTTATTAAGAATGAATAGAAATTGTTTTGGCCTAAATTCATTTATTTTTAATTTCTAAAAATCTTTTTTAGAAAGAAAATTTATTTTACAAATATATGCGGACGTCCAAAGAAAACAAGAAAAATTAGAAACTAGCAGAATGAAATGCTGCACTTTCTAAACCGCTACGACCTTCATCAGCATTCTTCGCATCTATCTACCTTAGTTGTGTAATTAATAAACATCATCTATTTAACCAACTAACTTTGTATATAAGAAAACGATATATATTCATATTAATATTAATTTGGTTAGACGAAATTTAAACACAAACCAACGTATTTCTTTACTGTTCTCTCTGTATTTCGTCTTGTACATTTGTTTTTGTTTCAATCATCGGTTGAACGTGAATGCAAATTTTGTTTTTTAGTCATTCTTACTTGTTTACTCACAATATTATAGACAGCGTTGTCAACTTGGTGCGTTTTGCACCATTTTAGGTGCTTTTTCGAATTTTTTGTGCGAAAATTTCACGTGTTGGTGCGTGGTGCGCTTTTCTTAAATTTTCGTGCTTTATTTCATTTCTGGTGGCACCACAAAAAAATTTTTGTACAAAAAATACACCTGTTTTAATACGATTTCGTTTTAGACGTACCAAATCATAAGCACAAAATGAAACGGTATTGTTGTATTAATTTATGTTATGTTAAAAAAGAAACATTTCACTGTATGGAATAACTATCCCTTTTAGATTTTCATGGTCATTGTTTTTGTAGTAAAGGCTGCTGTCGTATCTGTTAAACAGCTTAGCAAAAGCAGAGTTTTGTCGTGATCAGTTAACCGACTTCAAAAAAGAAGGACTGAATGTTGTTTTTTTATGTTTGTGCCTGCAGAACAGTAATTTCTGAACCGATTTTGAAAATTGCTGGTAATATGATAGATTATGCTTACAGATTGGTCTCGTTTAAACAGTTCATAATCTTAAAAATTAAAGGGTATCCCCATACATATTTTTTACGTGTATTATGAACTGTAAAGGACGATTCTGTAAAATATAAAATGACTGCGTATTACTATGGCTCCCAATAAAAAAAGTTATACAAAAATATATCTAAAAATTAAAGGGTGCCCCCATAATTGATGTAAATTTACTTATATGGGCCTATGTTTTGAACCGTTATAGACAAACGCTTGTAAATTGGACAGAATGTCGGTTGCTATGGCCGATATAGTAACAAGTATTAATACTAAAAATTATAAACTAAAGGGTGCGCCTATAGTTCACTTAATTTGATGTATATGGCCATACTTTTTAACAGTTGTAGACAGACGCTTGAAATTAACAAAGAACCTGAATTGCTGAGTCCGCTATAACAACAAGTATAAATTTTGGAACTTTAAGGCTGCTTTATTGTTATATTTTTAATACAAAAAAATTACACTTTTTGTGAAAAACTAAATCATTTAAGATTTTAAATAAAAAAGAAATTCTAAAACTTGGTGCGTTTTTTTCTCTACTTTGGTGCGTTTTGAAATTTTAAAGTTGACAACGCTGATTATAGATACTGTTTCAGTACATGAATCAAATAATAAGATTACGCAAACAGCAGTCCCGTTATTTTTTATTAAAACCGTGAGAGTAAAATTCTCTCTCGTGACGTCATAAAATATATTTCAAATAGTACGTAAGAAAAAAACGCGTATTTTTCAAAGGAATCACTAAAATTAAAATACGGTTATTTTGTCATCATAGTAAATTGTGCTTGAAAGTAGAAAAGTTAAATATTGTTGTTATAATTTTCGGTAATAACCTAATTAATTTAAGTTAAATATTATTGAAGTTAAAAAAAGTGTAAAAATGAAATGTGCATAATTGTGTATAATTGTGAAAATACTAAAAATAAAAAAGCAAGCTTAAGTTTTTTTTATTTCCCAAAAGAATAAAAACTTAGAAAAGAATGGTTAATATTTTGTCGTTTAGATGAAAAAATTTAAATGGGAAAAATTTAATGATCTGTACTTATTACATAAAAAAAACATTTTTTTGACTTCATATTTAAATACGCATTTAGTAAGTTTGCATTTAAATTTAAGTAGTATTTAAATACAGTTTCAGTTTTTGAGTCATTTATGATCGTTCATATTTAACTATGTTAAAAATATGGCTGCATTACGAAATATCAAAATAAATCTCCATTGTATATAAAAAACAGCTGCTAACAAACGCAATAAATTGCAAATTTTGTGATAAAAGTTTATAAAATATATTAAAAAATGTCAGCGATATCTATGTATTCACCATCTAAACTTATTTTATTTATTAATTTAACTTTATAATTAATATTTTCATTAAGAAATGTGTGCAAAACATAAAATATTGTTCTGTCAATGGCTAAAATGTTTGTTTACTTTTGTTTAGTTATGCAAAACAAAAATAAAAAATGCCATAACCATATGGTAAAACTGTATAATTTAAATGGACTTTAAATGACCAACCTTGGGTTTCATTAAAGTGTGCTTTGAAAACCTGAATTTTGTACTTAAATATAAATGACATTAAAATACGAAGTCAAAAACTGACCCTTAGACGAGTCAAATTTAATAAATGTAGACGTTAAGGCAAAAACAGTTTTCTTCCGTGCGCGAATGTTTTTCCAAATAAGAAGGCTTAACCAAATAATAGCAGATGACAAATCCAAGCGAAAACGTAAATATTCCAAAATAATTGTATAATATAAATATGCATATTAATGTGCTGTTTCTGTATTACAAGCGAGCGACTCGTCTAGAAAATTTGTATAGGAATCATTAAAAAAATTTAGTGCTTTTCATACAAGTTTTTTAGACGAGTCGCTCGGTTGTTATGCAGCAACAGCACATTAGAATTCTTTTTTTAAATTACTTATTTACAAATTAAAAAATAAATTTAAAAAAGCACTAAAAACAGTGCCGATTGCACTAAGTTGACATCACTGCATTTTACACAAAGACTTATTTTTATTACGTCATCAACAGAGAAAGAGAGAGTCTTTGCGTAATCTTCTTATTTGATTCATGGTTTCAGTATAATTATGATTGTTATAAACTAAGCATTTTTATTAAATTATTATTTGAAGTGTAAATATTATAAATGCATAGAAATTATTGTGGCTGAAGTTCATTTATTTTTAATTTCTAAAAATCTTTTTTAGAAAGAAAATTTATTTTACAAATGTATGTGGACGTTTTCCGAAGAAAACAAGAAAAATTAGACGCTAGCAGAATGAAATGCTGCACTTTCTGGACCGCTACAACCTTCATCAGCATTCTTTGCATCTATCTACCTTAGTTGTGTAATAAATAAACATCATTTATTTAACCAACTAACTTTGTAAATAAGATTATGAGATATATTCATATTAATATTAATTTGGTTAGACGAAATTTACCCACAATCCAACGTATTTCTTTACTGTTCTCTCTGTATTTCGTCTTAATAAAAAAAATTTCTTTCTAAAAAGGATTTTTAGAAATTAAAAATAAATGAACTTAAGCCAAAATAATTTCTAATCATTTATAATATTCACGGTTCTTATTAAGTTTAGAATTTTTTTTTCAGAGCCTTGTAATCGAAGCAGTATTTGTTATGCCGACGGAGACCATATCTAAAGCAACAAAATAATTATAAAGAGGCAAATAAACAAATTGAGGAATTTACATACTTAACGGTTAAAATAGCATTTACCATATTGGTTTGCAATCGATTTCTGAGCTTTGATTTAGCTATATTAAGTTAACTAAAAATCGTTCCACTTCTGCATTAGACCATGACATACGAGGGCTGCCCTATATATTTCTGGCCTAATAATGAAAATGCGAATATTTATAATCAAAAATGGTTTTATTGTTTTTCAAAGTATTCTCGAGCATGATTTATACACTTTTGCATGCGCTCAAACCAGTTGTCGAAGCACTTTTTCCACTCCGATTGAGACACCTCAAAAACATGGTTTTTGAACACTTCAACAGCTTCTTCTGGCGACGAAAATCGTTGACCACGCATTTTTTTCTTGATTTGCGGAAACAAGAAGAAGTCATTAGGTGCCAAGTCAGGGCTATACGGCGGATGACCCATTAATTCGACGTTTTGGCCGGTCAAAAACGCTCTGGTTTGAGCCGATGTGTGAGAGCTCGCATTGTCATGGTGAACAATGATTCGTCTTCTCTTGTTGGTTTTTCGAATTTCTCCGATGACTTCAGGCAAACAAATTGTAGTGTACCACTCAGAAGTGACCGTCCTACGTTGCTCAAGCGGAACAGTCACCACTTGACCAGTTTTGCCAAAGAAACAAGCGACCATTTGCTTCGAAGTGCTTCTTCCACGAACAACTTTCGTTGGATTTTGCTCGTCTTTGAGGACCCACACGGTCGATCGTTGTTTCGTTTCGGGCTCATACGCATAGATCCATGATCCGTTACCTGTGACAAATGTATGCTGGTGGAAGAAATGTCCAAGGATGTCTCTATCTCTCGGTATGTCGCATGTCGTTCTTGCATTATGAGTTCACGCACGGCATCAATGTTCTCTGGCACAACAGCCGTTTTTAGACGACCTTCACGGAATTCGTCTTTGAGCGAGCTTCGGCCACGATTAAATTCATTATACCAATTTTTCACAGTGCTATAGGATGGTGCTTCATCGCCATACAAAGATTTAAGTTCATCAATGCACTCTTGTCGTGATAATCCACGTCGAAAGTTGTGAAAAATGATGGTACGAAAATGTTCACGATTTAATTCCATTTTTTTCTTTATTAATTTTTTCAAGTCAGTGTAAACAACACAAATAATGGTCGTACGTCAAAATGTTTTGAGTACGATTATGCTTAAAAATGACAAACTTTCCAATGGAAATGTCAGATTGCACTTGGCAGCACTCAGTGTTTCCAGGCCAGAAATATATATAGCAGCCCTCGTACATAATACTCATAAGGCAAACTCAACTAGCTCTTTAAAAATTTGTTTCCAGCCTAATCTTTATATTCAAAAACTGTGTACAAAAAAAAAAAAAAAAAAAAAAAGAGTATCCATTAGATGTTTCCTTTTTATACCATTTATATTTTTAAGCCGATTTAAATTGTTTCGATTATTTCCGGGATTTAACGCAGTTGTTCCAAATATTGAAAGGCATCCTCTATTTCTTATTATTCAATAAAAAACGTATTTATACGTTATTTATTGATAATTTAGCAGTTTTTTCTAAAATGTCCCTGGTGTATTAATTAATAAAAATCATTTAAGTTTATTTTTAAGAACAAAGCTTGTGCTCTGTTCCATGTTACTTTACTGAATATAACTTAAAACTATTTTTCTTTACTAAGTAACTTAACGTATGTATTGGCAGCGCCAACTGCTCTACCAATACAAACGCACTCACACTGTGGGAATATGCTGATATGGCGGAATACACAGTGTTGTGTTTGTTATAATTGTGTGTTATGTTTTATAACTGTCTTGCTGGGAGTTTGCTGATACAGCTAGAATACATTGTTATGCAGTGTACCTTATTTACATATACTAGACAGAGGTTTCGGTTTACAAGTATTTTATAAGTAAACATTATAAACTTCTGCTGGTGCGGCATAGCCGATTAGTATAGAAAGAATGATCAATACTTGGTTGATAATTTTTCTTTGTTAAAAAATTTTAACTTAATTATAAGGGAGTGTTGGCATATGTCTTCCTTCCCCTTAAAAAAATAAAAAGGATATAAAAAAAATTTTATAATAACATTGGTTTTGATGCTTTATACAATTATTTATTTTATAAACTTATAATTACAGCCCGATTCTGTGCACTTGATAAGTTCAAAACATTGAGTATTTATCAACTTTTGAATATTATATTTGGTTTTCATTTGGCATTGATAACTCTATTTTATTGCGTGTGTGTGTATTCTAATTCGGTAAATAGTGCACGCTTCATGCAAATATCAACATAATGGATTCTTTTTTAAAATACATGAATAAATTTACGTTTTCTTTTAGAAAAATGGAATAAGAAATAATTGTGGTAATGCTGATTTTTGAAAACGAAGAAAATACGAAAAAAAAGAAGTCGTAGGTGTGACTTACAAAGATTAGGTAACTCAAGCGATCCTTTTTAATTGTTAAACGCAGAATTTGCAAAACACTTTCACCTGAATCGTGTTCTTGCTCGGCAATTGATTGCAGACGATCATATTTCGGTTTCCTCTACTGGTTAATTAATTATACAAATTTATATGTTTATTAATATACTTTATAGCCAATTTATTTATAATAATTCTTGCAAAAAAAAAAACCAACTTCAAAACAGATTTTATCTGTCTGCCTATAACGGTTCAACAGTATGGTCACATAAATTAGATTACATTAAATATCAAGACACTCTCATATCTCCAAACTTTATTCTTGTTCGACCGTTCAATAGTTTCGCAATATACGTCAAATTACAGAAACTATAGAGTCGCCCTTTATTTTCAAAATTCAAATTATATACTTGCTTTTGTAGTAGATTCAGCCATCAAGTTCTGTGTAAATTAAACGGGTGTCCCAATAGTTGATACAATATGGTGTATGTGGCCGTACTTTTGAACTGTTATAGACAGACAGCTGAAATTTACAATGGACATGTTTTACTAAGTCCGCTATAACAAGAATTTAGAAAGTAAAGGGTGTTCCCAAAATTAATGTAATTTGTTCTATATGGCCGTATTTTTTTAACCGTTGTATACAAACGCCTTAATTTTGGACAGAATGTCCACTACTTTATTTGGTATAATAAGTATAAAAATGTTATGTTATAAATTAAATAGTTGATATAATCTGATGTATATGGGCAAACTGTTCAACCGTTACAGACAGTTAAATTTACACAGAATCTGATTGCTAAATCTACTGCAACAGCAAGTATATAATTTGAATTTGGAAATTAAAGAATGACCCTATAGTTGCTGCAATTTGATGTATATTACCAAACTAGTGAATAATTGAAAAAGTATAAAGTTTCGAGATATAAATGTGTCCGAATAGTTAATGTAACCTAATTTATCTGGCCATACACTTGAGCTGTTATAGGCATACATATGAAATCTGTTCTGAAGTCGGTTTTTTTTTGCAAGAATTATTTAACACTGTTTTTTAATACTAAATGCGGCATCATAAAATAAACTTATTTTAATAATCAATATCGGTGATTAAAATAATAAATCGGGAGAATAGCATGAAAAAAAGAATTTTTTTAAAATTTAAAAATTAATTAATATAATTATTTAAAAAATCCCGTTTTTAAAATGTTTAATATTTGCAAAGTGCCTGTGCATAAAATAAATTATCGTAGTGTTTTGTGATATTTTATTTTTCATCCTCTTTCAACTGTATAAAAGAGCAGAAAAAAACTCTGCCTTATACAGCAGAGAAAGAAAAATAGAATTACAATTGGTTACTGTTGTTTTTGCTTAAACTTTGATTTTTGTCTTTGCTTTATTGTTTGGACAAAAATCTTTAGTTTATTTAAAATATTTGTCAGAAGTTTCCTGAAGAGTTAAATAAGCGATAACGAAATGGCCATCGAGACGTGTTTTGACCCTCAATAATCAATATCGGTGATTTAAATAATAAATCGGGAGAATAGGATGAAAAAAAGAATTTTTTAAAATTTAAAAATTAAATAATATAATTATTTAAAAAATCCCGTTGTTTAAAATGTTTAATATTTGCAAAGTGCCTGTGCATAAAATAAATTATCGTAGTGTTTTATGATATTTTATTTTTCATCCTCTTTCAACTGTATAAAAGAGCAGAAAAAAACTCTGCCTTATACAGCAGAGAAAGAAAAATAGAATTACAATTGGTTATTGTTGTTTTTGCTTAAACTTTGATTTTTGTCTTTGCTTTATTGTTTGGACAAAAATCTTTAGTTTATTTAAAATATTTGTCAGAAGTTTTCTGAAGAGTTAAGTAAGCGATAACGAAATGGCCATCGAGACGTGCTTTGACTCTCAATAATCAATATCGGTGATTTAAATAATAAATCGGGAGAATAGCATGAAAAAAAGAATTTTTTAAAATTTAAAAATTAATTAATATAATTATTTAAAAAATCCCGTTGTTTAAAATGTTTAAACTTATTTTATTTTTTATGAATATGGCAATATTTTTTCATCTTTAACTAAATTTTAATTATCTATACAAATAAGTTTCATTTTGAGAACTGGAATATATATATTAAAGGTTCTTATTAAGTGTTTTTTCTTAATATTTTTTAAGAAATTGTTTAAATTAATTAAATTATAATTTAAACAAAAGTTAGGGCACTTGGTGAAAAATATAAAACTTTCAGAAAAACCACTTTATAAAAAAAAAACACGACCGTTTCAATTGGAGATTACTTTGCAAGTCATTTTATTTTTGTAGGTATACTGATGCATCAGCAATCAGCATACCCGTTACTTTTTACATTTTCAGCAAATCTACAAAAACTTAAAAGTAAAGCAAATATTAGGTGGAAGTATTAGTTTTAGTGTTATTTAATTTATTTTTTATTACTATTATTATTATTATTATTTATTATTATTATTATTATTTATTATTACTATTATTAGTAATAGTAGACTGGCTCAACATTCCGGCCCCATTGAGGGAGCTGAGGTCTTCAACCATCAGGTAGTGGAGCCAATTTACATATTGGGCGTTTAAATACGCCGTTTCTGGTCTTGACCTCCGCCACCCTGACCTTGCCGTCGTCTCCTTCGTGGACGTTGACGACTCTCCCGGTCAGCCAGTGCTGTGGCGGGCAATTGTCTTCGTGGATAATCACCACTTGACCGACCTTGAGACAGGGCATCTCCTCGCGCCACTTGCCTTTGCCCTGAAGTCCCAGGATATAGTCGCGAGACCAAGCCTGCCAGAATGTCTGCTTGAGACCGCAAAGCAGACGCCATCGCTTCCATAATTTCGCCTCTTTGCCTGTCACGTCTTCTACGGATTCTGGCGGCAGCGAACGCAGACCCTCGCCTATCAGTAGGTGCGCTGGAGTTAGCGCTTCCCCGTCGTTGGGGTCTGGAGACAGCGGTGCGATTGGCCGACTGTTGAGCACCGCCTCTACTTCTGCAAGCATTGTGCCCATCTCTTCTTGAGTGAGCGATGCGTTGCCCACGGCTCGCAGAAGTAGGAACTTCGCCTGCTTCACGGCTGCTTCCCACAGCCCTCCGAAATGTGGCGCCCGAGGTGGTATGAAGCTGAACCTCACCCCGGACGACGCTGCGTATGATGCGACGACCTGTTGCAGCCCCTTTAGCACTCGGCTGCCTCCGACTAAGTTCGTCGCGTTGTCGTACCAAACTATTGTTGGCAGTCCTCTCCTGGCAGCGAACCTTTTGAAAGATAAAAGAAAAGAATCAGTAGACAGGTCAGACACTAATTCTAAATGAACCGCCTTAGAAGTGAAACACACGAAAACCGCTATATACATTTTAATTGGTGGTCTACCACGTATTCTCAATGACACGTTAACGGGACCACAGAAGTCTACGCCGACCGTTAAAAAGGGTCGGGTAGCTCTCACTCTACTAGTGGGTAAATTGCCCATTATTTGGGACATTAATTTTGGTTTATAACGGAAGCAATGAACACACCGGCGAACTATTCTGCTGCACTCTTCTTTCGCATTAATAAGCCATATATTCTGCCGCGAAAGAGCTACAAGTGCTTTTGTGCCCGCATGACAATTTTCAAAATGAAGATTCCGCAAATACAGTGTCACAAAGCTATTTCTTTTCGGTAATAAAAGTGGGAACTTGGTATTATACTTCAAGTTTGCATTAAGCAATCTCCCACCTACCCTTAAAAGTGAAAATGTTCGTTTCTCTTCTGTGAAAGTATGAACAAATGGTGTTAATCTTTGAATGTTTGATGGCAAGACAAGAGATTTTTGCAGTTTCGATATCTCCTCAGAAAAGTATTTTTTCTGGAATGTCTCTACAAGCCGAAAGAATGACCATTTCAATTCGATTGCAGTAGGTCTAGAGCCTTTGTCTATTTTGCGTTTTCTCAAAACGTCAACAAATCTAAGTACAAAAGACGTTACTCGTAGAAGCTTTTTGTAAGACGAATATTTTTCTATAAGATCCAATAGGCAATTATGTGGTTCCTCTACTGCAATAAGTACATTCAAATTTTTTTCCAATAATTCTTGGTTCTCTGTTAACTCAAAGTGTTCGTTAACAGGCCAGTGGGAACTTTCGCTTAGTAAAAACGAAGGTCCCTCAAACCAAATCGAATTTTTTAATTCTTCAACATCGCATCCTCTTGAAACAATATCAGCTGGATTTTGCTTGGTGGGAACATGGCGCCACGAAACGTGGTCTGACCATTCTTGAATCTCAGTCACTCGATTTGAAACAAAAGTGGATAGAGAGGATGGATGTGTTTTAATCCAATGAAGTGTTATTTCTGAATCAGTCCAGAAATTAACACACTCGACTTCAAAGCTCATCATTAACTTAATTCGATTCCACAACTTAGCTAATAGGTGTGCAGCACATAGCTCAAGTCTCGAAAGAGACTTGGTCTTAAGAGGAGCAACTTTAGATTTCGCCGTAAGTAGTCTCGAAACAATTCTGTTTGATTCGGAGCTTCGAATGTAGATGCAACAACCATATGCTCGAATTGAGGCATCAGCAAATCCGTGAATTTGAATTTTTGCTTTAAAAGTTGTAAAAACGAATCTTGAGATTGTTATTGCATAAATTTCTAGTAAATTAGATTTGAAATTTTCCCATGTAGTATTTAGTCTCATGGGAATTAATTCATCCCAGTCAAGTTTTTGAATCCAAAGTTCTTGTAATAACATTTTGGATTTTGTTACTATAGGGCATAATAGTCCGAGAGGATCAAATAACCGCGAAGAAACTGACAATATGTTTCTTTTAGTAGCTTTTAATTCTTGAAAATTATTTTCCAAACGAAACTTAAATGAATCGTTCTTCTGAATCCAATGTATGCCAAGAGCTTTTGCTGAATCGGAATCGCTATGTAATAGTTTTTAATTCTGTATTGAACTCATAAATTCAGGATGATTTGAAAACCATTTCGTAAGTTTAAAACCAGCTGAACTCAAAATTTCATTAACCTGGTTACGAATTATACTCAGGTCTTGGTAGCTATCAGCACCAGTTAATAAATCATCTACATAGAAATCACTGCGAACAACTTTTGAACCAATAGGTAAAGTCTCTTTGTACAAATCGCTTAAATGAATCAAACATCTGATCGCTAAAAATGGCGCTGACGCCGTGCCGTATGTAACAGTGTTTAAACGAAACACTTTTAAGGAATCAGATGGATTTTCTCGCCAAAGAACTAATTGAAAATTTCGGTCATTTTCGCCGATTAAAATTTGACGATACATCTTTTCAATATCTGCAGTGATTGCATATTTATGAAATCGAAAACGGATTAATGTAGAATATAATTCTTCTTGAATCGTCGGACCAACCATTAGCAAATCGTTAAGCGATACGTGCGAAGAAGTTCTACATGAAGCATCAAAAACTACTCGACGTTTTGTAGTTGTACTCTGAGGTCGCAAAACACATTGATGTGGAATAAAATAGTGAGGAAAATCTGACATATTATTCAACAGTGACATATGACCTAAATCGAAATACTCTTTCATAAAATCATGATACGTCTGCCTCATGATGTCATCTTTGGAAAGTCTTCGTTCCAAAGAGAGAAATCGCCTTTTGGCAGTTTCAAAAGATAAACCAAGCAATTTTGTATCAGATTTGAAAGGCAGTGAGACTTCAAATCGTCCTGACATTAAGCGTCGTACTGAATTCCTAAATTTGTCCTCACATTGTGGCTGTTCCTCAGAATATATTTTTGTTGACTCATTTGGAAGATCTTCTAATTCCCAGAATTTCCTGACTATTGAATCAACATTGCTCTCGTTTTCTACAATAGTACTTAAATGAAAAACATTATTATTGGTCGAGCCCTTTGATTGGTTGTATTTTCCAGTTACAAACCAACCAAGCGACGTCTTTTGAAGAATTGGCAGGCTCGGACCAAACTTTATTTGACCAACACACATCAAATCAAAGAAAATTTCAGCGCCAATCAATAAATCAATTTTTTGTGGCTTATGAAAGCAAGGATCAGCCAATTCTATATTCTTAGGAATATTTAAGCTAGTTGTATTTATTCGAAGATCAGGTTGCAAATTATTAATATGACTTAACACCCAGAACTTTGAAGTAAAGTTAGTAGAGTTAACCCTCGACGTGACAGTTAAATTTACACAAGATTTGGAAACCGAATTTGTTTCACTTATGCCATTTAGACTTAATCTGCCTCCTTCTTTTTTCAGTCTTAGTAGCTGCGCAAATTCCTCAGTTATCAAGTTTGGTTGAGAACCGGAATCTAAAAGTGCTCTGGCCAGTATATATTTGCCAGAAGTACTTCTCACTTTCACAACAGCTGTGGCAAGAATAATTCTTTCATCCGATGATGAATAATTAACAGACGCATGTGAAGTAGATGGCTGTTCAACATGATTATTCAAATTATTAGAACTTGCATTAAATTTGTGCAATAGTGAATTGTGAGAACCACTACATATTCTGCACTTAGAAGATTGACATCTTGCTACTGTATGACCTTTTCTCAAACAATTAATACATGCTGGCACAGATTTTATGAAATCAAATCTTTGGGTTACAGGCTCAGCAGTAAAAGAAGGGCAATTATTTATTATATGCTGATTTGATCGGCAAAACAAGCACTTATCAGCAGATGGTTTTGATTTTGTACAATTTAATGATGTTTTGTAATTTTTCTTTTTAGAATTTTCAGTTTTATTAGTATTATTATTATTACTATTAAACCTCGGTCTTAAACTAGAAGATTCGTCAGCAGAAATATGCTGGTACCGTTTGTTCAAGGCGGCTTCGCAGTCTGACCACAAAGGGAGCTTTTCGAAATCGAGCTGTTCTTCCCACTTTGATCTGGTCACTGGATCTACTTTTGACATCACTAAATGTATGAATATGGCATTCGTTATTTTCTTATCGTCACCTATTGACAACAGCGAATCGTAAATAGCAGAAACGGTATCAATCATGCTTCGCAAAGCAGAAGCCGAAGGTTTTGTGATCTCTGGCAAATCAAAAAGTTTTGCAATATTGTCAAAAAATATTAGGCATTCATTGTCGTAAACCTTTTTTAAGCTGGCTAATGCTTTGGGATAATTTTCTTCTGAAATCTGAAAAGCTTTCACTGTACCTAAAGCTGAATCGGACAAGCATGATATTAAATGATTAAACTTTTCAATATCTGTCAACGTCGGATCATTGTGGACTAAGTTCTCAAATAAGCTCATAAAATTCTTATAATCAGAATATTTTCCACTAAATTTGGAGAGCTTCATATTTGGGAGTCTTGACTGATGTGTCTGTGCACTGAAAGAGATTTCAGGCCAGTTTGGCTGCCTATTTTTAGCCAGTAGACTCAAAAACATTGATTTTGTTGTCACACAAATGTCTTCAAGCTCAGCTCTATCGTCATTATCGGGATCTAAATTATCAACCTCTGACTGAAGCTTCATTGCTTGGTCAATATACGTTTTTAAAATGTCTAAGCGACATTTTAATTCTATAGGGTTAAAAGATATCGTCTTTTCTCTTATATATTGCTGAATTCTAACTATATTTTGTACAACCTTTGCTTTCTTTGCCATTAATTTCTCCAAAGTTTCCGATCTGGAAGGAGAATCTGGATGTTTTCTACTAGGCATTGTATAACTTCTACTTTATTTTATTCCTCAAAACAAATTTTAAATTTACCAAATTAATTTATTGGCCGAATTATATTCCAAATTAGAAATTAAAAATGTTTTGGACTTCAAGAATGATAAAATATTATTCTCTCGCCGGTTTCACGATATTCGGATTCTTTTACAGTTCTTAGATCTATTTTTATTTTGCAAAAAATAGAAAATTTTTTCAAAAATTAAAAGTAATTTATTTAATTTTTACCTAAAACCACTTCAAGCAGCATTTGGTATAATAAAAATATTTATCTTACCAAGTAAAATCGTTTATACTTTAATTTTCTAAGTATTATAAAATATAATCTGCTGGTGTGAACACGCAAGCAAATTTGTCTTATAAAAATGTAGAATAAAAATTTTCGAAGCTAGTGTGAACACACAAACAAACTGATATTTTAAAACTATGTGAAAATTAACTTTTCGATGCTAGTGTGAACGCACCACACTGTTATTAGCTGAGAGTAAATAATAATACAAGTGGTATAGGAACACTCGGAATGAAACACTGATCTTAATAATTTAATAACAACGAATGTAAAAGTAAAAGAAAATGTAAATATAAAATTAATTAATTTATTTAAAATAAATAAAATTAACACTCACGAATAATTTCGTGTATTTTTTAAAGCAATACAAATTATTTTAATGATATTGCAATACCGACGGCAATTAAAGAATTTTAATTTATCTCTCACTAATAAAGAGAATGAATTATAAATGTATGTTTGTATATTAACAAAATTATTAACACTCGCGTTAAGTTTCACTTTAAGGGTGGGTTTTGTTTAAATATAACAAATAAATAAATTGTTTCACAATTATTTAAGTGTAAAAAATATATTTTGTGTTCGACTTGCAAAGTGAAATTAATTTTTGAATAATTTACAAAAATCTCTTAAATTTGATTAATTTACAAATTTAAGGTGATAACACAAATATTTTTTACACTTTTTACCTCTGGCTCTGTTTCGGAGTTACTCCCCTGATTACGTTCTGCTCTACAGATGATACAGCGGCAACGGGGCATCTGGGTGAACTTCTGGATAAGATGTGGACGAGATTATTTTAACGTTTTTGTTTTTGTGTTTTTTAAAACTTTTGCACTGTTTGTCGTGTTTGTTTGTATAAAAACTTGTGTATTTTTATGTTGTATCACTGTTTTCTTTATATGTTTTATTTGTATTTTATTTGTTGTTTTGTTTAAAACAGTTTAGTTTGTGTGATTGTGTTTTGTTTTATTATTTGTTTTGTATGTTTTAAAAACTTGTGACACTGTTTAATGTAAGTAATTGTTTTATATAATAGTTTGTTTGTGTTCACTGTTCACTGTTTATTTATTAAGTTTTAAATAAATTATAAAACTTAAGGGTTTTAAAAAATGAAATAATTTATTACTTCTTTTTTTTTTATTGTTTTTTAAGTTTTTATTAAGTTATTACTTAATTGTTTTTAAAAATGGAAAAACTTATCACTTTTATTTGTTTTTTATTTTTCACTGGTCCCTGCTCGGGCGCCAAAATGTTTTTTCTTAATATTTTTTAAGAAATTGTTTAAATTAATTAAATTATAATTTAAACAAAAGTTAGGGCACTTGGTGAAAAATATAAAACTTTCAGAAAAACCACTTTATAAAAAAAAACACGACCGTTTCAATTGGAGATTACTTTGCAAGTCATTTTATTTTTGTAGGTGTACTGATGCATCAGCATACCCGTTACTTTTTACATTTTCAGCAAATCTACAAAAACTTAAAAGTAAAGCAAATATTAGGTGTAAGTATTAGTTTTAGTGTTATTTAATTTATTTTTTATTACTATTATTATTATTTATTATTATTATTTATTATTACTATTATTAGTAATAGTAGACTGGCTCAACATTAAGAATGAATAGAAATTGTTTTGGCCTAAATTCATTTATTTTTAATTTCTAAAAATCTTTTTTAGAAAGAAAATTTATTTTACAAATGAATGCGGACGTCCAAAGAAAACAAGAAAAATTAGAAACTAGCAGAATGAAATGCTGCACTTTCTGGACCGCTACGACCTTCATCAGCATTCTTCGCATCTATCTACCTTAGTTGTGTAATTAATAAACATCATCTATTTAACCAACTAACTTTGTATATAAGAAAACGATATATATTCATATTAATATTAATTTGGTTAGATGAAATTTACACACAAACCAACGTATTTCTTTACTGTTCTCTCTGTATTTCGTCTTGTACTTTTGTTTTTGTTTCAACCATCGGTTGAACGTGAATGCAAATTTTGTTTTTTAGTCATTCTTACTTGTTTACTCACAATATTATAGACAGCGTTGTCAACTTGGTGCGTTTCGCACCAATTTAGGTGCTTTTTGGAATTTTTTGTGCGAAAGTTTCACGTGTTGGTGCGTGGTGCGTTTTTCTTAAATTTTGGTGCTTTTTTCATTTCTGGTGGCACCACAAAAAAATTTTTGTACAAAAAATACACCTGTTTTAATACGATTTCGTGTTAGACGTACCAAATCATAAGCACAAAATGAAACGGTATTGTTGTATTAATTTATGTTATGTTAAAAAAGAAACATTTCACTCTATGGAATATACTATCCCTTTTAGATTTTCATGGTCATTGTTTTTGTAGTAAAGGCTGCTGTCGTATCTGTTAAACAGCTTAGCAAAAGCAGAGTTTTGTCGTGATCAGTTAACCGACCTCAAAAAAGAAGGACTGACTGTTGTTTTTTTATGTTTGTGCCTGCAGAACTCAGTAATTTCTGAACCGATTTTGAAAATTGCTGGTAATATGATAGATTATGCTTACAGATTGGTCTCGTTTAAACAGTTCATAATCTTAAAAATTAAAGGGTGTCCCCATACATATTTTTTACGTGTATTATGAACTGTAAAGGACGATTCTGTAAAATATAAAATGACTGCGTATTACTATGGCTCCCAATAAAAAAAAGTTATACAAAAATATATCTAAAAATTAAAGGGTGCCCCCATAATTGATGTAAATTTACTTATATGGGCCTATGTTTTGAACCGTTATAGACAAACGCTTGTAAATTGGACAGAATGTCGGTTGCTATGGCCGATATAGTAACAAGTATTAATACTAAAAATTATAAACTAAAGGGTGCGCCTATAGTTCACTTAATTTGATGTATATGGCCATACTTTTTAACAGTTGTAGACAGACGCTTGAAATTAACAACGAACCTGAATTGCTGAGTCCGCTATAACAACAAGTATAAATTTTGGAACTTTAAGGCTGCTTTATTGTTATATTTTTAATACAAAAAAATTACACTTTTTTTGAAAACCTAAATCATTTAAGATTTTAAATAAAAAAGAAATTCTAAAACTTGGTGCGTTTTTTTCTCTACTTTGGTGCGTTTTGAAATTTTAAAGTTGACAACGCTGATTATAGATACTGTTTCAGTACATGAATCAAATAATAAGATTACGCAAACAGCAGTCCCGTTATTTTTTATTAAAACCGTGAGAGTAAAATTCTCTCTCGTAACGTCATAAAATATATTTCAAATAGTACGTAAGAAAAAAACGCGTATTTTTCAAAGGAATCACTAAAATTAAAATACGGTTATTTTGTCATCATAGTAAATTGTGCTTGAAAGTAGAAAAGTTAAATATTGTTGTTATAATTTTCGGTAATAACCTAATTAATTTAACCCTCTAGTGCGCAAGAAAACCAAATTAGATAAAATACTACTTAAACGAAAGGAAATGGTTAAAAATCAAACTTTTGTTCTAGCAGTTTGTGTAATTTTCATTTATAAGGGCGCAGGAGGCGAAAAATCCTTTGATTCAAATTTGCATCATTGCGCATTAAGGTGTAAATTCAAAATCTTAAATTTTTATACTTCAATAGTGATTTAAATGGACAATGTTTTTGTTTCTTTTTTATAACAAACGTATTAAATTTTACTGTATTAAATTTTACGTTTTTAAAAAAGGTAACATTTTAATTTTCTTTATTTTGTATGAAATTTCACAAAGCAGTTTTTGGTTTTTGTTAAACATAAAGCTATTTTACATTTGCTACAAATCAGTTGACTTTGGCCCTTACAACCCGGCAGCTTGCATCTTACCCTATTTTCTTGGAATTCCGGTAAGTGGTCCACATGATCATGCCTGATATCTTTGGGTGGTATAGCTGATGCTGGACCTCGTTTTTGCTTTTGGACATGCAATCTTTCGACAGAAGGTGAATCGTTGGTTCTTGGACGTTTCTGTTTTGTGCTTATTTTTAGAAGCGTCAATGCTAGATCTTTACGAAATTTTAATAGTGTAAGAGTCGTATTCCCTGTGGCTCGCTTATACAAAAACCAAGCATTTGTAACTGTTAGGTCCAGTAGATGGTAAACTAAACGCATATACCATTTTCTGGTTTTCATTTTGATTCGGTTCCGCCCCATCATGGTGTCCAAGAGATCAACACCGCCCATATGACGATTGTATTCTTTGACAATCGCTGGGCACTTAATCATGATCGATTTGTGTTCCCGACGGTCGAATCTGCTAATATCACTTTCTGGTTCCACGCCAACGAATGAGGACAGAAGAGTTACGTTCTTATTATCTTTCCAGAAGACGTTTGCGAGCTCTAAGCCTTCAAAGTCAGCAACAAACTGAAATGATGATCCCCTAGGACATTTTTTTATTTCTTGATCAGTTGGTAATTTACAATTTTGTATCCTATTTCGTCTGACTGTTGCAACTGTATGTATGCCCTTTTTTCTTAAATAAATAAGCAACGGTATGGCAGTGTAATAATTGTCGAAGTAAACTTTATAGTTACATCCATTTGGGACATTTCGTAATAATCGTACAACAACGTTTGCAGAAGCTCCTAGATCAGGCTCACTTGGCAAACGCTTATGCGGCAAATTGTCTTGGCCCGTATATATTTCAAAATTATATGCAAAACCTGATATTCCGGAAAGTAAAAATAATTTGTAGCCCCACTTGTGTGGCTTTGCAGGCATATATTGTTTCAAATGATGCGAGGCTTTACTTGCGCACATTTGTTCATCAACAGATAAGCGTTCTTCTAACGGAATGGATAAAAATATTTCATTTAAACAGTCTACCAGTGGCCGAATCTTGTATAATTTGTCGTAACAAGGATCTGTTTGATCGGCAATGAAATTTTCATTATTGTTCAAATGAAATATTGATCGTATCTTTTCAAATTTTTTTTGAGGCATGCATTTCTTTACACAGTCCAAACCAATTTGGCTGTCCCACAGAAGCCGAATATTGGAGTAATTCACTATTGATGATAAAATTAGGATGCCCATAAATTGGTAAATATCAGTTTTTTGCAAAATAAAGCTCTCTTCAATATTTGTTTGCTTCGCATACAAATTAGATTCCTCAACTATATGTTGTAAAATGTCTTCATTAAAAAAGTAGTTGAAAAATTGGAATGGAGTCTGAAAGTTCTTTATAAATTCCGGCAAATCGGTATTTCCTCCAAATTTTATTTCGTCTTCACTGACAGATAATTTAGTTTTTTTCCAGACAATATGTCTGCAAGCCTCTCGTGTTAAGAAATTTGTGGCACCAAGTAGATTTTCCGGATTTTCTGGAGAAATATTTTCAGTTACATTTTCATCTTCACTATTCAAGTCATTCATGAGATCCACAATATTTTCATCATCCAGAAGATGGTCCAGTTCTTCATTATTTAGAAGCTTACCTTCCATAATTTCATCTTCATTATCGGAGTCGTCTAATCCATCTTCACTTGCAGCAGGATCAAGCAAAATACGGAGAATATCCTCCTCTAAAAGTTTTTTTTTTGACATATCCTAAAAATCCGTTATATACGAAAATATTTTTTTATTATCACTTAAATGCGCAGTGATGCAAATTTGCATCAAACCGTTTTTTATGCACAGCAAAGTACTTACCTTAAAAAAACAATAAACACTATAAGATTTTAATAAAAAAGAGTGTTACTTATATAAAAATCACAACTGTTATTAAACTGGTTGAAATTAATTAAATTTTAAGATCAGAAAAAAACACTGTTTCCTCTACGCACAACAAACGAATGAGCAGACACTTCAAAATTCCACAATAATTCACTTCTGCTATAACGGTACCTCCAAAGCAGAGAAAACGACGCCTACTAAGTTAAGACAACATATAACGAACATTTACACAAAACTGTTTTCAAATTTTGAAACTACGGAGAGATTTTCGGTATGATTCAAATTTGCATCACGGCGCACTAGAGGGTTGAGTTAAATATTATTAAAGTTAAAAAAAGTGTAAAAATGAAATGTGCATAATTGTGTATAATTGTGAAAATACTAAAAATAAAAAAGCAAGCTTAAGTTTTTTTTATTTCCCAAAAGAATAAAAACTTAGAAAAGAATGGTTAATATTTTGTCGTTTAGATGAAAAAAATTTAAATGGGGAAAATTTAATGATCTGTACTTATTACATAAAAAAACATTTTTTTGACTTCATATTTAAATACGCATTTAGTAAGTTTGCATTTAAATTTAAGTAGTATTTAAATACAGTTTCAGTTTTTCAGTCATTTATTTAACTATGATAAAAATATGGCTGCATTACGAAATATCAAAATAAATCTCCATTGTATATAAAAAACAGCTGCTAACAAACGCAATAAATTGCAAATTTTGTGATAAAAGTTGATAAAATATATTAAAAAATGTCAGCGATATCTATGTATTCACCATCTAAACTTATTTTATTTATTAATTTAACTTTATAATTAATATTTTCATTAAGAAATGTGTGCAAAACATAAACTTTTGTTCTATCAATGGCTAAAATGTTTGTTTACTTTTGTATAGTTATGCAAAACAAAAATAAAAAATGCCATAACCATATGGTAAAACTGTATAATTTAAATGGACTTTTAATGACCAACCTTGGGTTTCATTAAAGTGTGCTTTGAAAACCTGAATTTTGTACTTAAATATAAATGACATTAAAATACGAAGTCAAAAACTGACCCTTAGACGAGTCAAATTTAATAAATGTAGACGTTAAGGCAAAAACAGTTTTCTTCCGTGCGCGAATGTTTTTCCAAATAAGAAGGCTTAACCAAATAATAGCAGATGACAAATCCAAGCGAAAATGTAAATATTCCAAAATAATTGTATAATATAAATATGCATATTAATGTGCTGTTTCTGTATTACAAGCGAGCGACTCGTCTAGAAAATTTGTATTGGAATCATTAAAAAAATTTAGTGCTTTTCATACAAGTTTTTTAGACGAGTCGCTCGCTTGTTATGCAGCAACAGCACATTAGAATTCTTTTTTTAAATTACTTATTTACAAATTAAAAAATAAATTTAAAAAAGCACTAAAAACAGTGCAGATTGCACTAAGTTGACATCACTGCATTTTACACAAAGACTTATTTTTATTACGTCATCAACAGAGAAAGAGAGAGTCTTTGCGTAATCTTCTTATTTGATTCATGGTTTCAGTATAATTATGATTGTTATAAACAAAGCATTTTTATTAAATTATTATTTGAAGTGTAAATATTATAAATGCATAGAAATTATTGTGGCTGAAGTTCATTTATTTTTAATTTCTAAAAATCTTTTTTAGAAAGAAAATTTATTTTACAAATGTATGTGGACGTTTTCCGAAGAAAACAAGAAAAATTAGACGCTAGCAGAATGAAATGCTGCACTTTCTGGACCGCTACGACCTTCATCAGCATTCTTTGCATCTATCTACCTTAGTTGTGTAATAAATAAACATCATTTATTTAACCAACTAACTTTGTAAATAAGATTATGAGATATATTCATATTAATATTAATTTGGTTAGACGAAATTTACCCACAATCCAACGTATTTCTTTACTGTTCTCTCTGTATTTCGTCTTAATAAAAAAAATTTCTTTCTAAAAAGGATTTTTAGAAATTAAAAATAAATGAACTTAAGCCAAAATAATTTCTAATCATTTATAATATTCACGGTTCTTATTAAGTTTAGAATTTTTTTTTCAGAACCTTGTAATCGAAGCAGTATTTGTTATGCCAACGGAGACCATATCTAAAGCAACAAAATAATTATAAAGAGGCAAATAAACAAATTGAGGAATTTACATACTTAACGGTTAAAATAGCATTTACCATATTGGTTTGCAATCGATTTCTGAGCTTTGATTTAGCTATATTAAGTTAACTAAAAATCGTTCCACTTCTGCATTAGACCATGACATACATAATACTCACAAGGCAAACTCAACTAGCTCTTTAAAAATTTGTTTCCAGCCTAATCTGTACAAAAAAAAGAGTATCCATTAGATGTTTCCTTTTTATACCATTTGTATTTTTAAGCCGATTTAAATTGTTTCGATTATATCCGGGATTTAACGCAGTTGTTCCAAATATTGAAAGGCATCCTCTATTTCTTATTATTCAATAAAAAACGTATTTATACGTTATTTATTGATAATTTAGCAGTTTTTTCTAAAATGTCCCTGGTGTATTAATTAATAAAAATCATTTTAGTTTATTTTTAAGAACAAAGCTTGTGCTCTGTTCCATGTTACTTTACTGAATATAACTTAAAACTATTTTTCTTAACTAAGTAACTTAACGTATGTATTGGCAGCGCCAACTGCTCTACCAATACAAACGCACTCACACTGTGGGAATATGCTGATACACGGAATACACAGTGTTGTGTTTGTTATAATTGTGTGTTATGTTTTATAACTGTCTTGCTGGGAGTTTGCTGATACAGCTAGAATACATTGTTATGCAGTGTGCCTTATTTACACATAGTAGACAGAGGTTTCGGTTTACAAGTATTTTATAAGTAAACATTATAAACTTCTGCTGGTGCGGCATAGCCGATTAGTATAGAAAGAATGATCAATACTTGGTTGATAATTTTTCTTTGTTAAAAAATTTTAACTTAATTATTAGGGAGTGTTGGCATATGCCTTCCTTCCCCTTAAAAAAATAAAAAGGATATAAAAAAAATTTTATAGTAACATTGGTTTTGATGCTTTATACAATTATTTATTTTATGAACTTATAATTACAGCCCGATTCTGTGCACTTGATAAGTTCAAAACATTGAGTATTTATCAACTTTTGAATATTATATTTGGTTTTCATTTGGCATTGATAACTCTATTTTATTGCGTGTGTGTGTATTCTAATTCAGTAAATAGTGCACGCTTCATGCAAATATCAACATAATGGATTCTTTTTTAAAATATATGAATAAATTTACGTTTTCTTTTAGAAAAATGGAAGAAGAAATAATTGTGGTAATGCTGATTTTTGAAGACGAAGAAAATACGGAAAAAAAGAAGTCGTATGTGTGACTTATAAAGATTAGGTAACTCAAGCGATCCTTTTTAGTTGTTAAAGGCAGAATTTGCAAAACACTTTCACCTGAATCGTGTTCTTGCTCGACAATTGATTGCAGACGATCATATATCGGTTTCCTCTACTGGTTAATTAATTATACAAATTTATATGTTTATTAATATACTTTATAGCCAATTTATTTATAATAATTCTTGCAAAAAAAAACCAACATCAAAACAGATTTTATCTGTCTGCCTATAACGGTTCAAGAGTATGGTCACATAAATTAGATTACATTAAATATCAAGACACTCTCATATCTCCAAACTTTATTCTTGTTCGACCGTTCAATAGTTTCGCAATATACGTCAAATTACAGATACTATAGGGTCGCCCTTTATTTTCAAAATTCAAATTATATACTTGCTGATGTAGTAGATTCAGCCATCAAGTTCTGTGTAAATTTTAATCGTCTGTTTATAACGGATCATTAGTTTGTAGAACTAATTACATTATTTTGGGAACACCCTTTAATTTTTAAAATCAAATTCTATTCTTCTTTTTATAGCGGACTTAGCAAAACAGATCCCTTGTAGACTTCAGCTGTCTGTCTATTACGGTTCAAAAGTTCGGGCACATACTTGTAATTACATCAACTTCCGAATCCAAATTTTTTAGTAGTTGTTATAGCGGACTTAGAAATTCAGGTTCGTTGTAAATTTCAAGCGTCGGCTTACAACTGTTTAAAAGTATGGCCATAAACATAAAATTAAATTAAACTATTTTTAATGTAAATTATGTCAAATTTGCAATGGTTTGTCTTTAACGGCCATATAAGTAAATTAACATCGTTATGGGGGCGCCCTTTAATTTTTAGATTTAGTTTTGTATAACTTTTTGTTATTGGGAGCTATAGTAATACGCAGTCGTTTTATATATTTTAAAGAATCGCCCATTACAGTTCATAATACACGTAAAAATGGGGACACCCTTTAATTTTTAAGATTATTAACTGTTTTTTAAACGGGACCAATCTGTATGTATAATCTATCATATTACTAAAAATTTTCAAAATCGGTGCAGAAATGTCTGAGTTCTGCAGGCACAAACATAAAAAAAGGCAATATTCAGTCGAATTGTGTAACCTCCTTCTTTTTTTAGGTCGGTTAAAAGTACTTACTTAGGTGGTGTATCCATATTTTTGCTTTTGCCAATAATTTGATAACAATAATTAAAAAAAGCTGTCAATAGAAATTCACCGCAGTGGTGAATTTCAAAAGCTTTTTATTTATCAATGTTTCCACAGAATACCAACCGAACTTTTAGTTGATAAAAATTTTGACAAAATATCTTGATAAAAAATTTATCAAGAATTCACAGAATCGGGCTGTTAGTGTGTTTATAATTTTTTTTATTAAATTTGTTTAGTACATAAATATATGTATTTAATAAAAAGTTATTTATTAAAATTAATTTTAAAGAAATTTATATACTTTATGAATTAAATAGTAGTGTTACAATAACATTAATTATAATTAAAATTTTCAAAAAGTATAATTTACAGTTTTTTTTGAAAAATTCAAAACTCCACCGTCAGGTTGAGAAATATACCACACATTTATCCTTTTTTTATAAAATATTACTTTCACGAGAGATTTATGAGAGTTTTTAGTTAGGGTAATATGAGTTTGCATGACAAGACGAGGTCTTGGTGAGGGAGCGCACTGATATTGTGTTTACTGAATAAAGACAATACAGTGTATACGAGAGCTTGGTTGATTTGAATTTTAGTGCTTAACTGATATTGTTATGCTTAAGGCAATGTCGTTAAGCAAGGAAAATTGATGGCGACAGAAAATACTGTGCGAAATCGTTCTTGGAAATTCGCTGCATGTTACGGTTTTTTTTCTACGAGAATTTATTCATATCTTTTGTAAACAAAAAGCTTATCCGCTACCAGATATATAATTGAAATGGGTTGCTTAAAACAATTTAGAACTACTCGGGTTTTATTTTTATATATTTTATATTTTTTTAAATTAGTTGGTGAAGAAAAATTATATTCTTCATGAGTTGAATTTTTTTAGTCTGTTCTTATGGACGGTTATCTTTTTTCCATCCCCGGCAATTAATTCAACATTATGTTTTTCGTCAATAGAGATGACGGTTAATGGTCCTTAATAGGCCTTCTCTAGTTTGTGTCCAGCTGCATTGCGAACGAGAACCAATTCGTTGAGGGTTATGTTGGCAGGATTTGGCTTTTCCCGTGAGATGAGATGCTTATTTTGATGTTTCTAAAAGGCTGTTGGCTCTTCGCCATACTAATTAAAGTCTGAACTTGATTTCCTTTTCATATGACTTGACATTGTATAATGGAGCTATATCTGTGTCATTTGTGAACTTTGGGCATGAGGGTAATTTGCCAAAAATAAGTTCGAATGAGCAATAATCATGGGCTGTTGAAGGAGTTGTATTGTAAGCTTGTATTAAAAGTTTTATGAGATCGTTCCAGGGGTTTAAATTAATTTTTTCTACTTTGAGGAGGATGCACAACTCCTGAAAGACTTGATTCATGTGCTCAGTACCCATATCAGTAATCATTCGTTTCATTGTTCCATATATCAATATGAAACCTTCCATAATTGCCTTAGCAACATTTCAGGCTGATTTATCCAGTGTTGGTACGGCAACTAGATGTTTAGTTAAATCACACATGATGATGACTACGTACTCATTATCGGATTCCAACCTCGGTAAGGATGACGATTCAATCGCTGACGATTTCAAAAGGTTTGATTGGGGTTGGTGTGAGTACTAATTTTTCTTTAAATTTTATTGCGGCTTTGTTCATTTGGCATATTTGACAGCGTTTGACATATTTAGCGATGTCTCTTGTCAAGCCTTTCTAAAAATAGAGAAGTTTTATGTCTTCAACATGCGAGTAATTTCGACGTGACCCTAACAAATGGGGTCATCGTGATATCTTTACAATATGGTTGTTCTTTCGGTTATATGATTAATTTTCCTTAATTTAGGAATGAGCACAATGGTCAATCTATTTAAGAGACCGTTTCCTTTACTTTTAAAGGTTCCTATACCGGTTTTATCAAAAAGGCAATCACCTGGTTAGAGTCGTATGGTTGAATAGCCTATTTTATCAGCTATTTTTTCAAAGAAGTGACCTAAATCGACTTTTCAATTAATAAAAAGGTTATGCAACTTAGTTTCAGAAAGCTTATTCTTTACTTTGAGGATAAATAATTTATCCTTAGTAAAATGCAGCTGTGGCATTTGACGGTGCTCATACACTTTTAAGTTAACCGATTCTTGGGATTATTTTTAATTGTTTTCTTTGGAATCCTTTTTGTGTTTAGCCTGAAGTCTCATTGTTACCTTTGATGAAGGGTTCTTCAAAGTGAACAGGTATGTGAGTGGTCTGTGATCGCTTCGAATCACAAACTTTTTACCATATATGTATAGTCTGAAATATTGGATCGCCCAATAAATGGCGGTAAGTTCCTGTTCTATGGTCGCTTTATTACTCATTCCCTTCGTATAGGACTTAGATACGTATGCAATTGGAAATTGGATCTCATGTTTTTCTTGAATTGAAACAGATCCACAAGCGAATTTGCATCTGTTGTGATATAAAAAATTTTGTCGAAGTCTGGGTATTGCAAAATTGTTGGAATTAGTAATTTACTTTTTAAGTAACTGAATGCATATTCACATTCTGGAGTCCATACAAAAGGTACATTTTTCCGAGATAGTCTAATAATGTGGCGAGATGATTCAGCAAAATTTGCTTCATCACTGTTTTTAGGTGTTAGATAATTTTCAATTATCGAAATTTGCTGTCATCTGGTAATATACCTTTGTCAGTGCATTTGTGTCCTAGGAAAGTTACTTTCTGTCAGAAAAATGAGCACTAATCAGGATGTAGTTTAAGATTATATTTTCTGCATAAGCTGAAAACATCTTTTAGATTTTGCAACATGTGATTCGTAGAACATCCAATCACAATTAAATCATCCATGTACAAAAAAGCTTGTGCTGGAGACAGTCCAGAAAAAGCTAATGACATCATTCTTTGGAATGAGATTGGAGTAATTTTTATACCATAAGGTAATCTTTTAAATTGGAAGAAACCTTTGTCCGTTGAAAATGAGGTAATATCTCTTGAATTTTCTTCCAATTTAAATTGATGAAAACCGAAATAGGCATGAAAAGAATTTTGCTCTTCCTAATTGGTCTAATATATCATCAATTCGAGGTAAAGGAAATTTATCAGGTATTAACTTTTTGTTGATTCTTCTGTAATCAACAATGAGTCTCCATCTTTTTGGGTAATTCCTGGTAATGATTTCTTGGGAACTAAAAGGATTGGACTATTATAGTCTGAGACAGATGGCTCTATGATGTCATCTTTAATAAGCTTGTCAACCTGTTTATTTACTTCCTCTTTATGGGAGTGAGGTATTCGGTATCTTTTGATATATGCATTCTACTTATAAATTTGGATTTACTTCATCAAGGTTGTTAAAGTTTCCGGATTCCATTATCAATTTGACTCGCTCATTGGATGATCTTAACTTAGTAATCTCTTGGAGTGTACGCTCCGTTGAAATAAGGTTGTAAGCGGAACCTTTTAATTTAGTTTTTACTTAATTCACTGCGACTGCAGTATGAGTTTCTGTTATGGAATCTACCAAAATCAAGGAATCAAAGAAGCTTTGGAGGTTCTCTGGTGTTCCATCAAGCTCTGGTATTAGCCTATAGGCTGTATTTAAAAATTCAATGACAGTTTGAGGCATTGTTAATTTTGCGTCAGGGACTGTTTCAGGTAAAGGTTCAAATAGTATTTCTTCATGTAAACTGTCTGGTATTTTTATTTTAATTCCTACTTACTAGTTTACTAGTTTACCCCGTATATCAAGGAAAAAGGATTCTGCAGCTGTTCTATATTTATGCATTTGTAGGATTTTAGGAAATCCTCTTTAATTAGTTTTACTTTGTAGACTATATTTTCCCATTCCATTTGTTTTATTGGGATTTAGACTTTGTCTAGGTCCATGCCTAGTGAGCGTCTTAAGTAGGTTTTTCTTATTAATTTTTGTACAATTGCTACAGAGTAACAAAGAATTGAAAGATCAGGACAGCAATTATAATTATAAAGTAGACAATTGGATATTCAATTTTTATTGTGACATTATTTATCACATTGGCATTTAGGTTATTAATCTTAGAATCGTGATTACCCATTTTAAATAAAATTGAATTTGAATTGGAACTGAGAAGGATTTAAAATCCAAAAAAGATATTCTATACCGAGACTTACAAAATAAGAATTATAAAAAATGTGAAAAATTGAAGACACCTTTCATAAAATGGTTTACTGGTTTTTATTTATTGTTCTTTCTTATTTTTTTTTTTTTTCTAAAATAAGAGGATTAGTTGCGAGTTTCTTAGAATATTTGTGATTACATGGAACAAAACATTGAGTTAATCAAATGATAGCAAATCAAATTTACTAATGGGAATTAAAGAAATTCATAAGATTTAATAAACCACCTCTAGCTTTCAATATCAAGCTGACCATATAGGCCGAATTACCAGCTTTAAAATAGGGAGGAAAATCATATGTTAACGTTGGATACATATCATGGTATCCAAAAGGCGGATTTCTAGCACTAGCAATTTTCAACCTCAATTGAATTTAAAATATTAAGTAAGATATCATGATGATAACGTAATTTATTTCTCCATATATATTTATATCTAAATTGACACCACTTTCAGTACATAGAACACCCCATTGCGAAAACCAAGAAATGTTTTGGCGAATAGTTTCCTCAGCTAGCACACGAGGCAATCTATTCATGGAAAGATTTAAAACTTTTTCAACATAACTAAAATGTAAATTTAAAGCTTCTAAAAATAAGGAAGATAAACGTATTTCAATATGCAACATATAATTGGGAGTATTCATGGGAAGAAATAAAATTTTTTTTACGAAGTATCTTAACAGTTTTTCTACTTCATCGTATCTATGAAAGCCCCATATCTGAGCACCATAAAACATTATGGATTTTGGCGCTGTGTGAAATAATTTAAGTTTGTTTGAAAGTTCAACTTTTGGGTTGTGAATATAACTCAACCAAGTGGAATTTATGGCCATTTTGGAAGATAAAAGTTTTCCTTCAAGATGTTTCTTAAAGGATAGCTTGTACGTTAAAATAATACCAAGATATTTATATTCGTTAATCACACCGATTATACCATTACCGTAATTCTATGAAAGTTTACGACTATATCTACCACTGGTTCTGAATATCATCACTTTAGACTTATCCAGATTGACTTTAAGACCCCAATTTTTACAATAAATGTGTAAGGCATTAATCATGTCCTGCAAGTCATCAGGGGAATCAGACAGTAAGACAATGTCATCTGCATACATCAAGACTTTTAGTACTCTGCAAGCAACGATTATACCTCCCGGTAAAAAGTCAGGAAGGTCGTTAAGGTAAAACGAAAAAAAACAGGACTAAGTAAACATCCTTGTCTTACACCTTGGTAGACAGTGAATGCTTCAGAGACTGAGCAACCGTCCCAAACCTTACTGGTAGTATATCCACACAATTTTAGTAATAAAGTTACAATTTTTCTGGACAGACCTATTTGACTAAGTTTATAAAAAAAAATGAGTTACGTGGGATATTATCAAAAGCCGAAGAAAAATCTAGAAAAAACGCAAAATTTATATAAAGTCGTTAATAGGGTAAGCCTCTATAGTTTTATACAGTATTAATGTCACCCTTTTTAAATAAGGGAATCATGACAGAGCTCTGAAAACAATCGGGAATTTCTTCACGTAGAAAAATGTGATTGAGCAATGAGAGAACTTCAGTTAAAAAACTAATAGGGGCAAATTTATAAAACTCATAACTAATTCTGTCTTCACCGGGAGATTTGTTCAGTTTAGCAATTTTTAAGACCAATTTAAGTTCTCTCATCTCAAGAGGAGAGTCTAGAAAAGGGTCAATAACATTAGGTAAATTCCAAGATACTGCATTTTCAAATCCAGCATCACACAAGAGGGATCTAAAATAGTCATTAAAATTAGCAATACTTAGATTGTTTCCCACACATGGTTTCCACCAGTCCGAACTATTTCTTACTTTATTAAGTTTTTCAATATTATTTATTTTAAATTTGAACTTTTTCTTTGAACAAATTTTTGTATAAAAGGAACTAGATTCGATTAATTTTTTTCTAGAAACTTCAGTACCAGCTTTACGATATTCGTTAAGCATAAGGATTTTATTACGAGCATTATAGCACTGCGAATCAAACCATTAATTTTTGGGGTCAAACAATTTTTTTGGTGGACAAAAACCTGTAGCAATACGAACTTTACTTGTGCATATATTTATCTTATCTAAAATTTGTATATTTGATTGTATATAACTCAAGTTAGACAGATCTTCGATAATATTTACATAATTATCTATTCTATTTGGATACCATGCAAGTTTTGGATGGTATTGTATATTTTTCACCGAGGTACTATTTTTCGAGCAAAAGGAAACAGCTAATGGCATGTGATCTGAATAAGGCTTACTTGAAACACACATAGTTTTTGCACTAAAATCACTTTATTCCATCGAATTGTTCACTTTTTAACTTTTGAATGTATGGCAGGATCGCCATGTATTAATTAATAAAAATCATTTTGTTTTATTTTTATTTATTTTACTGAATCTAACTTAAAACTATATTTAATTACTTTACTTTATTCGTGCTTGATTCCTTCAAACATAAATATTTCATGATATTCTCATGAAATATTTATTATTTTATACTAAACTACAAAATGAAATGTATTACTGCGGGGAAAGCATATCCATATGGCCATTTCACTACTGCTCAAATAGCTCATCAGTGGATTTTACCCAAATTTTGTATAGAAAAACAGAAAGTCTTATATCAAAAGCCAAATTGATTAAATGAGAACTCCATTGAATCAATAAGACAGAAGACAATAACAACTCAAAAAAGTTCCATACAAAAACACAGCAAACATTTAGTAACTATTTTTATTTTTTCTTTCATTTTTCTATATAAGGGATCCCATTGGGAACCATTCATATGTATTTGAAAGATTCAATGAAAAAATTAAAATTGAAAAAACAATTTTTATTAATAAGCAAGGTGCACATGCAAATATATCAAAATGAAAAATTTATTATTCGGAATCATTTAAATTTAATTACTTTACTTTATTCGTGCTTGATTCCTTCAAACATAAATATTTCATGATATTCTCATGAAATATTTATTATTTTATACTAAACTACAAAATGAAATGTACAGGGTGTTTTTTATAGACGTATAGAACTTCGAATTGAAATAAAACACAAGAAAATCGTTTTAATGTCCATCAATTTGGGTTTATTGGAAGGATAATTTTATGCCATTAATGTTTAAATATGATTTCGGGCATGTGGCCGCCGCGGCTGGCTCGAATAAAGTCAATTCTACTGGTCCAATTTTCAACCACTTTTTTGAGCATGTGGGGCCGTATGTTGGCAATAACGCCACGAATGTTGGCTTCCAAGTCCCCTAACGTTTCTGGTTTGTTGGCGTAGACGAGCGACTTCACATATCCCCAAAGAAAATAATCCAATGGTGTCAAATCGCACGATCTTGGTGGCCAATTGACAGGTCCATTCCGCGAAATTATGCGCTCATCGAATGTTTCCTTCAATAAATCGATTGTAACGTGCGCTGTGTGGCATGTAGCGCCGTCTTGTTGGAACCACAACTCATGCACATTCATGCCATCCAATTGGGGAACAAAATAGTCGGTTATCATGGCTCTATACCGGTCTCCATTAACGGTAACTGACTCTCCAGCATTATTTCGGAAGAAGTATGGCCCAATGACTCCACCAGCCCATAGAGCACACCAAACAGTCAGTTTTTGTGCATGTAATGGCGTTTCAAGGGTCTCATGTGGATTCCCTTCACTCCAAATGCGGCAATTTTGCTTGTTGACGTAGCCATTCAACCAAAAATGAGCCTCATCACTGAACAAAATTTTGCTATGAAAATCAGCATCGAGATCAATCTCATTTTCGGCCCATACACCAAAATCACGACGCATTGCATGGTCTCGCGTCTTTAATTCTTGCACAAGCTGGATCTTGTAAGGTCGCAAGCCAAGATCTTTGCGCAAAATCTTCCATAAAGTTGATGGACAAAGCTCTAATTGCTGTGCACGGTGGCGAATCGATTCATTCGGGTCCTCTTCAACACTTTGCTCTACAGCGGCAATTGTTTCTTCGGTGCGCACTGTTCGACGTCTCTGCGGATGCGTATTATCACATAGAGTAAACGTAGTGCGAAAACGATCCATGGTTAACCGAATTAATTGCTCTGATGGCCGATTATGTCGACCATAAAATGGACGGAGCTTGCGGTAAACTTCGCGAACTGAACCATTATTTTCGAAATAAATTTGCACGATTTGCAAGCGTTGTTCTTTTGTCAACCTATTCATGATGAAATGGCAAACCAAACTAAATATTAATCACTTGACAGCTGACAAAATGGCCGCCAGTTAAAAAAGTGATGCCAACTTAAAGTTCTATACGTCTATAAAAAACACCCTTTATTACTGCGGGGAAAGCATATCCATATGTCCATTTCACTACTGCTCAAATAAAAATAAAAATAGTTACTAAATTTTTGCTGTGTTTTTGTATGGAACTTTTTTGAGTTGTTATTGTCTTCTGTCTTATTGATTCAATGGAGTTCTCATTTAATCAATTTGGCTTTTGATATAAGACTTTCTGTTTTTCTATACAAAATTTGGGTAAAATCCACTGATGAGCTATTTGAGCAGTAGTGAAATGGCCATATGGATATGCTTTCCCGCAGTAATACATTTCATTTTGTAGTTTAGTATAAAATAATAAATATTTCATGAGAATATCATGAAATATTTATGTTTGAAGGAATCAAGCACGAATAAAGTAAAGTAATTAAATTTAAAAGATTCCGAATAATAAATTTTTCATTTTAAAACTATATTTTTATTGGCAGAGCCAACTGCTCTACCAATACAAAAAAACTCACACTGTGGGAATATGCCTATATGGCAGAATACTCAGTGTGAGTTGTGTTTATTATAATTGTGTGTTATGTTTTATAACTGTATCGCTGAGAGTTTGCTGATACAGCACTACCAGACAGAAGTTTCGGTTTACAAATATTTTATAAGTAAACATTATAAACGTCTGCTGGTAATCTGAAATGACAGTCTCCATTAGTTAAAAAAAATTTTATTGGCCCAATTTAAATATATTTCGATATTTACCTTTGGAATAATTGTTTAAAGAACAAGGCAGAGACGGATAACCTATATATTTATATTAAAGGTTACAAATACATAGTTGAGCTTTCTTTGTAAAAAACAAAACTCATTGTAGCTTAAAAAACGGTAAAAACCCGTCAACTAAAAATTTTTTCAGCTGAAAAAACACCTAGCGGTTTTTTTCTAACTTCCTGCTTTAAATAACAAAAAACCACAAGTTCTAGCGGGAAAACCGCCGTTTTGGCAACACGAAAATGACGTAGTGTAAAATCGCCCTTACTAGAACGTGTACATAATTTAGGGGTGCCAGAAAATTTTGATAAGAAATCGATACTTTTTCACAAAAATATCGGGTTTATCGGCACTTTAATATTAAAAAATCGGCAAACACAGTTTGAATACAATAATACATATTCTTAGTTAACAAAAAGTATTAACTATTTATCACTTTAAAAATATATTAAATTAATTGGGTTGATTCCGCCAGTATATAATAAACTGTTGTTATAATTTTCGGTAATAACCGTCGTCACTGGCTGTGTACTTTGGATGTTCGGCGAGCGCTTTCGATGTGATAACATCATTTTCAAGCCGCGTTTCTGTTTAAACTGAAGAGATAGTGTAAAAAATAGATAGTGTAAAGAATAATAGGTGGTGGGTTTAGGTAATTTTTGTCCGTTTAAATAGTATTATGCAGGTAGATTGCCTGATATCTGTCTTGTTTATTGGGGTAAATAGTTAATATTTGGGTCTTTTATTATTGGATAGGTAAGTGTGACCGTCTGTGGGTGTTTTTCGTTTGTAAGAGTGTTTTAGTAATTTTAGTGGTGTAAAAATCGTGTCAGAGCTTGTGTTTACCTGTTCGTTAATAATGTCTCTGTTAAACGTTCGTGTTTTGTAAATTTCCATGTTTTCAAGAATGTCTAGTCTTCGTCCTTTTTTACTTGGGTGTAATACTGTCATACATTCATCTATTTCCTTTGGTTCGTGTCCATGTGTGTTAAGGTGTTTTGCGAAATTGGAGTCTTCCCTTTTCCTTTTGTATGATCGCATGTGTTCTGTAAACCTTGTTTTTAATGTTCGTCCAGTTTGTCCGATGTATGTATGGTTGCAAGTACAAGTAAGTCTGTATACTCCGCTGGTGCTAAATTTATCCGTTGTTTCTATTGATGTCTTAAGATTGTTACGTAGAGTGTTGCTTGTTTTTAATGTTGTGTGTAAACCTTCTTTTCGGAAAAGGTTGGTTAATCTATATATTTCTGGTCCTGTGTAAGTAAAGATGTGTCGTCGTGTTGTGTCGATTGTTTCCTTGTCTTCTTTCTTCTTGTTTTTGTTGTTGTATTGTCTGAGTAGTTTGTCGATGGTTGTGTGGTTGTATCCGTTATTTTTAGCTATAGCGTAAATTGTATCGAGTTCTTTGTTGTATTTATCTGGAGCGAGTGGGACTATTTTAAGTCTGTGAATCATGTGTCTAAACGCTGCGAGTTTATGTTGAGTAGGATGGTTTGAGGAGCTGTGGATAGTTGTGTCTGTCATGGTTGGTTTTCTATAAATGTCAAAGTTTAATGTATCAATTCCTCGTATTATTGATATGTCAAGATAATGTAAAGTTCTGTTTTGCTCTTTTTCCATTGTGTATGTGATTTTATTGTGTATTATGTTTAAGTCTATAAGAATTTGTTCGGCGTTGTCTCTTTCTAGGATGCATATAATGTCATCTACGTATCTGTAGTAATGGGTTATTTTATGTTTTTCCATCAGTTTTTTGATGTGTAGTTGTTCTAAGTGTTGCATGAAAATCTCTGTGAAGATTGCGGATGTTGGGTTTCCCATGCCGAGTCCATCAGGTAGTTTATAGAATTTATTGTTGAATCTAAAGTAGTTTTGTTTTAATATCGTCTTTGCAATATCCATTATTTCATTGATATATTGATTGTCGTATATGTTGGAAAGTATGTTACGTAGGATAGTCAAAGTTTCGTGTGTGGGTATTGATGTATATAGATCCTTTATGTCGAAGGAAACGAGTCTCGTATTATCAGTGATTTTGATGTCCTTAATTTTGCTTATGAGGTCTTGTGTATTTCGTAACATGTATGTGTTCTGCAAATTTATTTTCTCTTTTAAGAATGTGGCAAGGTGTTTGGCCAAGTTATATGCAGGCGCAGGTTTGTAATTTACTACAGGTCTGATTGGAATATTTTCTTTATGAATTTTGGGTTGTGCTCTGAGTGTAGGGGGTCCTGGGTTCATGTTCATGAATATGTATAACTTTCCGTCAGTGAACGTTTTGCAGCGTCTTAGTAGGCTTCGTATTTCCTTTTGGAATGAATCGGTTGGGTCATTCTTGAATTTTGTGCATTTTACTTGTTGAATGAATTGTTGTGTTTTCTCTATATAGTCTTTCTTGTGCATTATTACAGTTGTGTTCCCCTTGTCTGCTTTAGTAAGTAATAGATTATTATTCCGAAGTTTTGTTTTTATCTGTCTAGTAGTTTTTTGTTCGTCAGGATTAGTTTTAGATGAAGTGTGTTCTCTTATTGTTTTTTCAAGTACATCGGCTATCTTGTGTCTCATGTGTTCTTGTCGGTCAGTTGGTAAGTGTGTAATAGTAGCTTCGGCGTCTACGATTTGGGTTTCAATTGTTTTTTCTATTTTGTCAAAAGGTAGATTATGTTTTAGTCCCTTCTCTATTAGTTTTGTTTCATTGTCGCTGAATTCTATGTTTGTCAGGTTTTTCACTCGTGGGTAAAATTCTGAGTTTGTACGTTTTGCAGTCTGTTTTGTGAGTTTTGTAAATTTTCTTTCCATCCGCTTGTATTTGTCAGTCATCTGATTTTGTATCCTTTCATGTAAGTTGTGTATAAATGTGGGAAATAAATGGTAAAGATTATGTTTTGTTAATAAGTCTGTTACTTTTAAGTGAAGATGATAAGTTTCCTTATTGAGTTTGTCTTTTTTAATGTAAAGTGAGCGTATTTCAGTCTTTATCCATGTCAGTTGGGCTACACGCATTGCGCGTTGGGAAGCGTACGTTTGGTTTGTAATGTTAATAGTTATGTATCGTGGAGTGATGTTGTTTTTAAGACATTGTTTGTTGAATCGTATGTTTGCTATTGTCTTGTGTAGTTGTAGTGTCTTGTTAGTGAGTCTAGTTAATAGTACCTTAGCTTGACTAGCTGTATCCGGTATTAAATTAATTGAGTTGATTCCGCCAGTATATAATAAACTGTTGTTATAATTTTCGGTAATAACCGTCGTCACTGGCTGTGTACTTTGGATGTTCGGCGAGCGCTTTCGATGTGATAACATCATTTTCAAGCCGCGTTTCTGTTTAAACTGAAGAGATAGTGTAAAAAATAGATAGTGTAAAGAATAATAGGTGGTGGGTTTAGGTAATTTTTGTCCGTTTAAATAGTATTATGCAGGTAGATTGCCTGATATCTGTCTTGTTTATTGGGGTAAATAGTTAATATTTGGGTCTTTTATTATTGGATAGGTAAGTGTGACCGTCTGTGGGTGTTTTTCGTTTGTAAGAGTGTTTTAGTAATTTTAGTGGTGTAAAAATCGTGTCAGAGGTTGTGTTTACCTGTTCGTTAATAATGTCTCTGTTAAACGTTCGTGTTTTGTAAATTTCCATGTTTTCAAGAATGTCTAGTCTTCGTCCTTTTTTAC